>JAWNKY010000793.1:0-1200000 GCA_035041765.1 Drosophila algonquin
GGTACCACTTTTAAATGCGACACATACATATGTATGTATGTATTACTAACTACTAACTACTAACTACACTAGGTTGGATAAAAACCATCATGGATTAGCACGTGTAGGTGAATATCGTACACACTGGAGAATAGAAAAATCCATGCGATTCTTACCCCTGTGGCCTGCTGCATAGCCCATTGGCGCAAGCATACCGGTTCCCCATTTTAAAAAAATGTGTCAATATTGTGACCAATGGCAAGGCAGTAAGCGTTGTCAAAAACCAATACAAACAAGATATCTGCACACATCAGATAAAGCTCAGCCTCACATACAGAGCGCTTGTACTTTGCCAAGCTGCAATTCGTCAACAAGCTGAAGAAGAACACACAACACAAAATGTGAGGCTGAGCTTTAGCTGTATGTGTGCAGATATCTTGTTTGTATTGGTTTTTGACAACGCCGCTGCTAAGAAAACACCCATTACTTTAGAATTGATTGTAAGTTATGATTTTATGATGACGCTTGCCCAAAATTACAATAATTGTATATATTGAATATCCTCTATATTCTAATTTTGTTTAATGTACTATAAACGAATATAATGACCGAATGTACATATGTACAAATGAAAAATGTGTATCAGACATGGCATCAAATTATATTAATTGTCTACAGGGTATTAGTGCGCCGCGTCAATAAGCGTCAAGAAATCTTCTCAAAAATGTTTTGCTGGCAATTTCGGCAGCACTGCACACGTGCACACACATATGAATGTACGGTCTGTCTGTGGACATTGGCATAAGAAATATAGGGATGATTTCAAATTTGACTCGCAAGTATGGCACTAAAATCCGTATGGACTCATTTGTTACCTATTTATATGCCATTAATATCCATATTCAAGGATGATATATATATTTTTTTAGCGCATACTACTTTTTTATATATTATCAAATATATCATTGTATAATACAATGCACCATACAATCAAATATATATTTGTGAATATATATACATATATCTGCTCAATATATTAGTATATTCTATATTAAACAAAGTTAGCATCTAAAGCATGTACAGCATGGTGGCGCGAGCACAAAAATCAAAACAAAGTTGGGAGAGCGAAAATTTCCGTTGTGCGCTCATACACACTTGCAAACAAGAAAAGCACGTGAGAATGCATGAGCACATATATGTACACTCTCACGACTGGCTCGGGCGCTGATCCACACATGCAAACGTGAGAATGCATGAGCACATATACACTCTCACGACTCTGTCCGGAGCTGATCCACACATGCAAAGCCCACAAAGTACGTAAGAATGCATGAGCACGCATACACTCACTCACTCACACTCACGACTGGCTCGGGCTCCATGCCTGATTTTGGTGCGGCCATTTTCAATGTACATACATATGTATATTGTATGGTTAGTGGACTTAGTTAGCATTTTTCGTTTGGCTATATCTCGGCTATTCATGGGCCGATCTAGGCGTGCCATACCTTTTTGTGATCGGGAGTGTCCTGCCAACCGATTGGACATTCATTGCTTCACGATTTTTGATGTAACATCATTGAATTTGCCAAAAAGTCGGTCACATTTTCGTAATTGATATTTTTATGCCAATCGACAGTTTAGATCAGTATTAGTATTAGGATGCTTGGTACCATGGTCGTTTGCGACACCCCGCCCTTTAGTCATCGGAGAGATCTCCTCGATCGAATGGATCGAATTGAACGACGATATTAAAACAACTTTTTTTGAATTACATATTTTATTTAATTTTTTACCATAAATACATTTACGAATTGATTTGGTGCTAAAATACTAACAGTTTTCTTCTCTTTTTTTGTTTTGTCAATCATATACATATACATATATATCTTTTGTATATATTCTATCTGTTTCTGTTCCTGGTTTGCGTAGTATTGTTCTCGTTTAGCAATCGTGAGTTGCGGTAGCGTTGAGTGTAAATAAATTTGCCATCTATATCGCTTTGTTTGTATACGTCGATAGGTAGTTGGTTCACTTCGTTCACCATCTTGTGGTTGCTTTGTAAAATTTAGAATCGTTTTCCATGCATCTTGCGGCATGTGGTAGAGAGGGGTATACATATATACGTTTTGGATATCTTATGTACGGTTGTACGGAGTGGATAATACAATATATAGAGACGCGATCGAGTCGGTAATAATAATGATATACACTTTTAATCATATGTCTACGGGTACTAACAGTAAGATAGATTTAGGTGTAGGGTGTAGAGTGTGTTGTATAGAGTAAAGAAGAAGTCGGGGCATGTTAAGCGGAAGATTGTAGATTGAGTAAATAGATAGATTGTCCAACTCCAAATCTCCGGGGATGCATTGCACTTCCCTAGTCATCATCGTCGTGGATTGCCGCACTACTGCGCGACATCTTCATATACGCGGCACAAATGCATTCGCAGACGAATCGATATTGACTCTGGAATGGAATCACATAAGCATTAGGATTGGGATGAGAGGCAATCTATACACTACAATACACTTACCACATTCTGGACCATACAGGCGCGCTGATCCCGCATGGTGCGTACAATGTCCAGGGGATAGACGGGCTCACGGGACTCCATCAGGGCCAGCGCCGTGTCCATCAGGATGAGCACACCAGTGCGTCCGATGCCCGCTGAGCAGTGGACAATCACAGGAGGATTGGCGGCACTGATGCACCTGCAAACGAGCATTAGTTCTCTGCGAATCATCTAGCAGGATCTGACTGGATTACTCACTGATGCACACTGGTGGAGACAGGTGTCTCATCCTCTGGCGTGGCTCCGTTGCTGGCCGCACACTTTCGCTCCCTCATCAGTCCTCCGTTCTCGTCGTCGCCGGCATCTGCGTCCATCAGTCGCACCTGCTTGAGGCTCTCTTCGATCTCCTGCAGCAGCGTGCGGTTCCTTGCGGCGCGCACTCTTTCGGTGAACTCCAGGAAGAGATTGGGGTCGGAGGGAACACAGTGGTCCGGCCAGGCCAGGTACTGCATGTGATGTATGTGCCGCTGTTCGTGCTTGTCCTTAAGCACAAACTCGCGGAAGACGAAGCTGCCCGTCTCGTCGGGTTTCTCGCTGAGGCAACGCACCGAGAAGCCGTCGGCCAGTTGCAGCTCCTCGCCGGTGACGGGCCAGTACTGGTGGCACTTCTGGCGCCCCGCCTCCATCACCGTGGTGAGCATCACCAGCAGGTGGCTGCTCTCCTGCTGCACCATGCGCCAGAAGTCCGTTGTGGTGCTGGCCAGCGGTCCCTGAGTGGCAATATATCGGTTGACCGCTCCTCCCGGTATCTCCATGTTCACGTAATTGGCGTTGATGTAGTCGCCGGTCAAGGAGTTCACCAGCGACACTCTCGTGCAGTCGTCTGGAATGAGAGATTCAATTAGGAATGGGGTTCCGCACGGGATTGGAGAAGGCTCATGCTTACATGGCGATATGTCGCGGTATCGATTCTTGGCCGCGTTGGCCGCCTTGCGCGCTTCGGTTATGGCCAGATCGGGATTCTTGCGGTACATGAGCTCGTACTGGGCGAGCAGGGCGCCAGAGGCCAGGCCGTCGCTGAGCAGCAGCAGGCTCTGGGTGAACAGAGCGTCGCCGTCGAGCAGGTTCGAGTGCGAGCCGATCTCATCGCTCTCCGGCACATACTGATACAGCGGCTCCTCCTCCATTAGCAGCGGGGCCGAGCGCTGGGGCCGCACCGTGAGCAAAAGCTCGCCGCTGGACTGGTGGCGGCAATCACGGATCATGGACACCACCTGCTCGTGCCGCAGTCCGTGGACATCGCGGCCGTTGATCATGAGCAACCTCGTCGCCCTCGCAGACTCGTGGCGTGCAGCGATCCGCGGGCTGTGCGGCACCACCTTGGACACCTGCACGGGCAGGCTGAGATCCACGCCGCCCTTCACATTGAAGCCGTAGCGACCCTGGTCGTCCGCCTGCAGGCGGATCGTTATCAGGTCGCTGCCGCTGTCGGGCTGGGCCCCCACTGCATCCGCTATGGTGGTGGGCAGCAGCAGGGACTGTGCTGGCCCGAGCTGTAGGCGGGCGGCATGGGTGACGGCGACTCGAAGCGTCGGCTGCACTGCTCAATGAATCCAACATCGCTGCAGAGACAAAAGATACAAAGGATAATTAGAATCCGATCTGCAGGCGGGATCAAAGGTCTCTGGACTCACAGCTGAATGTCGTACTCGTCGCTCTGCTGCTCCCAGGCCTTGCGCGGCATGGAGTCGGCCTCCTTGGAGGTGACCTTGTTGTCATGGGGACGGCTCGTCTTCGTGATGGTCAGAATGGTGGATGCGGACGGTTTGCCATTGTGCTGCGAGGCAGCGCTCTCGGAGCCACCGCTGCCGCCGCTGTGCAAGAGGGGAGTGCCTCCCGAGGAGCTTGTGCCACCAGGCCCTCCGCCGCCTCCTCCGGCCAGCAGTCTCTTGCTGGGCGACCGCACAAATACCTTGTGGATGCGGCCGCGCTGCTTCGACTCCTGCACCGCCTGGAGCTCCGTGCGGCCCGAATAGTAGAACTTGCTGCCGAGGCTGATGTTGAGGAAGCGCGAGAGGCGGTGCGGCCGCTTCAGCCGGAAGAAGCTGTGATGCTCCACGCACGACTTCCACAGGGCCTTGGCGTGCTTGTGGCTGATCATGCCGAATCCCAGCAGCGTGTCGTAGTTCTCGCTTGGCTCGCGCCGCAACTGAATGAAGAAGTCCTTGCGCTTGAAGGACACCTTCACCATCTTGCTCCACGAGAAGGTGTTCACCCGCAGCGCATGCTGGAAGACCAGCAACCCGACTGCCGACACGCCCAGCTGCAGATCCTTGCCGCTCGAATCGGTGGCCTTGTGCAGATCAATCCCGTACAGCTCCAGCCGCTTGGCATGCTCCAGATAGTTGTACTCGGCATCCGCTGGCAGTTGGCCCCGATGCAGCTTGTGCAGCTCGCTCACCTTCCGCTCTGCCTCTGGTGTTTGCTCCGAGAGCAGCTGAAGGCCATTCAAGTATCCCACCTGATGTTCTGCCGCATTGAAGTCGCCCAGTTCGGCTAAAGAAATGGAAAGGAAAGGATAAGGTTAGAATGATAGCGATAACGATAGTGGAGCAAAGCGACACTCACACTGCACTGTGTAGCTGGCAAGCAGGCACTGGGTGTTGCCGAGCATGGCGAGCTTCCCCAGCAGAATGTTTCGCTTGATCTGCAGATAGAACTGGTAGCGTGTGAACTCCTCCTGCAAGCGGCTGGGATCGCTAACAAAGAACTGCAAAGGGAGTGGCATAAGTATATCGTAACCCCCTGGAGACCGTCAGGATGGAGTGCAGGAGTGCAGTGCTCTTACCTTAACTCTAAACTCTAATAATGGAACGGCATCGTTGTCGAGCGAGACGCTGCTGCATTGTTTCTTGAACTGCTTCTGGGCATCCACCCATCTCTGAAAAAGTGAACAAAATGCAGATTTAATTGAATATTTCGAAGCAGCGTACAGTAGTACTCCGTACATACCACAACATCCCCTGGCTTCTGTGGAAATAGTAGGCCAAAGTAATCCCTTTCGGATAACTCGAGATATTGAAAGACCTGATCCAATAGTTCAGAGCCCTTCGCACGTTTCTAAAAGAAGAAAATATACATTTACATTTTGGCACGGCATGGCATGGCATGGGTTTCTCCACATGGCATGGGCTCCCACTTTCATTGTCTTTCGTTCCAGAGACAATTACAGTGATTAAATGACTGAAATTTAGTTGCTATTTGATAGACAGATTTCCATTGGGGGCTTAATTTTCTGGCTTTAACCACCAAAAACCATCAACCATCAACTGGAGAAAGAGAAAACCTCGGAATGGAACGGAGATTGGAAAACAATGCGGACAAGTGCGTGTCTATATCTGGGGGCGATTGCCGAAGAGGGGAGAGATGGTAGATGCGAGATGGAGGTGCTTGCCACACGATGAAAGCGAGTCTCGGTCTCAAGTGCAGATGCCAAAAATGAAACCGACAAAATGAATAACCAATGAACGATGATTTACAGAAAACTTTCTTTGTGTTTGCTAATAATTATGCGCATAGCTAATGGATTGCCTGAATAGTGGGAGTGGGTGTGGGGTTGGTTGGGTGGCTAGTGGAGCCTGAAACATGGTCTCACCTCGAGCCGAAAGGTGTGCGTGATGTCATCTAGGAACAGGACTGTGACGCATTGCTGCCGTTGCTGTTGGTTCTTCTTGTCGCGCGCCAGTTCGCTGCTGCCTCCGCGTAGACGAAAGTTCCTGCTCAAATTGCTCAAACGGAAGCGCTCAAACATGTCCGACCATGTCCATGCTGTCCTCCGGGGTTTTAGGTTGCTACTGTAGACTGCTGGTTGCTGGCTTGCTGATTTCTCCGTTCTGTTGCTTGGGTGGGCGGCGCTCTGGTTGATGGGGGGAGAGAGACTCCCTGTGGCAGTGGCTGTTGTTGGGGTTCCTCTCCTGGCTCGGCTTCTTGTTTATTCGATAAATTGGCAAGAATGTGTCTGTTTCTCTGTTTGTTTATTTGTTTTTAGTAAGCTCCTTTTCTCCCTTCTTCCTTCTCCTGTTGCTCTACTTTTGGATGGATCTCTGATTGACTGTTGGATGGTTGTTGTTGTTGTTATTGTTGGTGTTGTTCGTGTGCTGCAACAGAGACAGAGAGATAAAAAAGAGAAGGAAATTCAGTTGATGAAGGCATACAATTGTCAAGAGTTGCTTCCGTTTTGTTTCTATATTCTTTCTTTTTGTTTGCTTTTCTTCCAGCAACAATCAAAGCCCCAGGGCTCCGTCTCTCTTCCTCGCTCTTTGTGGCATATTTCCACGTAGAACAGACGGACGACACTTCACACTTGCGACAAGTGCACGGGTGACTAATTCTTTATTGTTTCTTGGAGCACACAGCCGCCACTCACTCCCCTTGCCGTGGGTGGGTACCCGCCGCTTCCTACGAGAAGTGCCTTTCCGCTTGCAGCTTTTACTCGAGGGTCGTAACCAGGCCAAGAATAACTGTTGTCAAACGCGCAGATAAGGCAGCACAACACCCACCTTGTCGAGCAGCACCAACCCAACTACAGTTCCATAGATACAGATACTACTCGTAAACACACACACACACACACCTGTCCCCCATTCATCGCTGGCTGGGCAGCGAAGCACTCTGAAAACTCTGGCTGAAAATCCGTCTTGGCAAATGATTGATGTACCATGTAATTGGCTTAAATGCTACAAAAATACCCACAAATACACACGAAAGTGTACATAGCCACGGTGGTATTGTTTAACCTTCTTCTTCTCTGTTCTGTATTTTGTGTTAACTGGGCTAAATGCACGCCGCTGCTGCCGCTGCTGCTGCTGCTTTTGTTGTGCTTCTCTCTCTGGGGCGGGTACTCCAACGCGAGTGATAAATGATGGCAAAAGAAATCGGAAGCAGAGCTTTGTTCCCATCCCACTCTATGGCTATCTGGTGTTGTTGCCAGGTAATTATCGCCAAGTGGCTAACTACCAAGTTCCCTTGAGTCGGTTCTGAGTCGGTTCTCTAGGACAGGACAGACAGTAAGCACCACCCAATCCGAATCGTTCCAGATATAGCGGATAGGAATACGCTCTCCAGTAGAGAGTCTTCACTGTACATTTACGATCCTTTGTTGGGGTTGGGTATTCTTGGGAATTAAGAAATGTTCTTGGCGTGATGGATTCGTACCATCAATAGATACGATATTTTTGTAGTCTGTTCTAAAAAAACACACTGCTTCCGGGACTGTGTTCGAGTCAATACTAGATGGGAGGGGGAGGGAAAACAGAGACAGAGGCAGGGACAGAGGCAGAACTTGAACTAGTGGAAAAGTGTGGGCTTTATCATTGACATGGGTATAATTTATATCGTGGAACAAAGCACTGAACCACAACTGAATCACAAATGGGCTAGGCTATAAATAAATGTGGCTTAAGATCCGAGCACAAGGTATTCTCCTCTTCTCTCTCTCTCTCTCTATCTCTTTTTCTCTTTCTTTCCCCATTTCGATCCATTATCTCCGATCGCCGGCACACTATCAGTAGCAATCATTAACGCAAACATGCCGCCATGCAAATTTGTAAGGCACACACACACACACACACACACACACACACACAAAATACCCAATTCCATTACGGGAAAAGGGGAGTCGAATGGGGTGGGGGTGAGGTGGGGATATAGGTGCACCCTGGGGTCGATAATATAAGTTCTTTTGGCTGTCAACAGGTTGGCAAAAGTACAACAAATATGATTATTATAATAAACAAATGAAAGGTTGCGTCATTCTGTGACGCCCACGGGAGATGTGAGCCACACGAGGCAGGGCAGCCAGCCAGCCAGCCAGCCAGCCAGCCAGCCAGAAAGACAGATAGACAGACCCGCGGGAACGTACCTTGTACTCGTATTCGTATTCGTCCAACAACTGCCGCCCCACGCTGCCTGCCACGGGTGCCATATTTGTGCGGAAGCCATAGGCCAGGCCAGACCAGACCAGACCAGGCCGTGGCGATCAACCATTGTGGTCGGTCGGGGCTCTATTTATGGCCAATGCAGGTTGTCTGTCTGTCTGTCTGTCTGCCTGTCCAGCACTCGCTTCTCAATTACGTTTTTGGTTTCATTATGAAACTGAAATCGAAATGGACTACACCTAGAGTGGGCTATGACGGAAGGGGAATTTGGATGCATTGTTTCAACGCGAGGGAGGGGGCGGGAGGGAAGACTCTCTTCTCTTTCGGTTCGTTGACCGACTTTCGACTTGAAATTATCATTCATGCAAATATTTGCACACGTACAGACACACACACACACACATATGTACACCTACACGGGCTTTTGTTTGCGAGTGTTTTATGTGGATTTCGCTTGCTCTTTGCTCTGTGCTCTTTCTCTTCCTCTGTCACTCTGCCCTACTGGGGCCCCCTCTCATTGAGGGCAGCTCAGCTTCCGCTTCTCTCCTTCTTTGTTCGCCACAACGGAAGGGAAAGGAAAGCTCTCGCGGGTCAAACCAGTCGAGATCTAGCCAAGCCAGCACTTTTCCAGCAGTACTTGAGATTCGACTTGAGATTGAAGCTTCGTCTTCGTTTGTCTTCGAGTGCCTATCTCTCCTGGTTACTCAATTCCCGCCGAAGCACAACAACACTCTTCTCGCTGGTTGACAAGGGCAATGTGGGCACAAAGCCCATACTCATCCCCATACCCATACCCATCCCCATCCCAATCCCCATCCATCCATCCATGGTGAGGTAATGGAAACCGCAGACAGACGTTGAACTTCTAAGGAAACGAAATATGAGAAACGGCAAAGCCACAAGAAAAACAACAACAAATTGAGTGACGAGTGTCCCCCTCCCACCACCCCAAAACAAGGGTACCAGAGGACAACCAACCAGCAGATGTCACTCAATTTCAATTACAATCTTTGGTCTATTCGGAGGGAGGAAAGGAGGGGAGCGGAGGGGTGGGAGGAGCTTTCAACGGCAACCCCCATCAAAGTCAAATTAGAGCGAAATTGAAATCCCTTCCCGACCAGGTGGTCCTGTGGTCCAGGAGAGAGAAGGCGGGAGAGCACAGGAGGTAATGGAGCAGTGAGTGGCGCAACCCTCTCTGAAATTACTTTTAAAATTGAACAATTTCATTAGGTCTTCTGACGGTCGGTCCCCTGGCGGCGGATAGATAGCGCCAAAGGGGGATTACGGGTTCTTTCGATTGATTTTCTCTCGTGCCAGGGACGCATCAATTACATTGGAACGGCATTAATTATCGTCTATACATATGTATGTATGTACATATGTATATGTATGCATGCATTTGTTTGGTTTTTCTTGTACTGTTATGCGTCAGGGTTGCCATGTGTGCACATCGTATATTAGGATGGACGGCAAGAAGAGGGTGTGGGGCCGCCACGGGCTTAGTCCGAGGGGCCGCTTATCGTTGTTTGCCTTTTAATTTTTATTGCTTCTGCCCCCGGCCCCGGTCGCTGCCATCGGAAAGTGCGCAGCGCACACCCCGTGTGTGTGTTTGTTCAACATTCAACATTCTTCTTATGCTATTTTCGTGTTCATATTTCACATGCAACACACACACACACACAGCCCCCCAGTCTGTAGTCCCAGGCACGGACCCAGACCCATGCCCATACCCATGCCCGGACCCGGACCAGACCCAGCCCCGGCCGATACTTACACTCGGCTACACGATTGCACGTATTTTACATAGAATTCACACATATTCCTCTCAGTGCTGATTGTGCTGCCTATCCATTTCCTGCTCCCTCCACTTTCAATCACTCACAATCCAATACCATACATAGTAATTTCTCTCAGTGCATGCTCGCAGCTGATTGTGTTTCTTTCCACCGCTTTACGCTATTCTAATTCTTCACACTCCTTTTGCTTTCCCTCTTTCGCTTGAGCTTACTGAGAGAGTGGAGAGAGCGGCTTAGAGGCTGCCACTAATTGAAGAATGTGTAAACACACAATAAATGATTAATTGCACAAGACACAACATAAGAAACAGGGAAAACCATCACATCACATCACATCAGATGGCATCTCACTCGGATCAGCGGCCTCTTGCCGCTTCCTTCATTGCACTGCGTTCTGGGGCTTATGCTGAGGCTCTCCTTCATGTGTGTGTGTGTTGGTGAAATGTAGATTGAAGAAGGTAAGGCAGGTAAGGTACTTCTCCGGGTAGCACAGTAATTAGTCATCCTTTCTGTCGCGCCACTACAGTGGGTTTACCTGCCACAAGCCACGCGCCCTCAGACGACCTTACCTTCCCATTTAATGTACCTTGTGTTCTATCTCGCTGGCTCACACAAATCAGGAAGATGCTGCGCTGAGTAGGCGGCATATGCGGGGCCTGCAACAGTGTGTGTGTGTGCATGCGCTTGCGAGTGCAAAAGGAAGAGGGAATTATAATAATAATTATCAGAAAGGGGGGACAAGGGCAGAGACATTGATGCTGCTGCCTGCTGCAACCGCCTGCGGCTTCAAGATAAGCCAGCAACACAGGCAGCGACAACAACAAGATGTCTCTCACTTTTCTACCCCCTCCCTCTCTCACACACTCTCACACTCTTTGTCGTTCTGGGTCTCCTGTCTGCGTTTCTGTTGCACTTGAATTCTCACCAACAAGAATATATTTATACACATGAACAGATGCAAGTACGAGCATGTACATGTGTTTATTTCCTTCTTTTTGTTTTAACAAAATGTTGACTATGTTTTACACAAAACCGAACAGCGAAGGGGAGGGGTCACAACATAGAACACCAACGCACTCTGCACGCATACACACCATCGGCGTGAATATGTAATAAAAAAAAAACAAACAAAAATACACACTGTTTCTACTCACAGATAAAAAAATATTTATATTATTGAATTCGTTTTAAACGCACGGTAGGGCTAACTATAGATGTCTCCAAACATCGATGTTTTTCCACCTCTAGTGTGACCGCGGAATTATCGATAAGATATACCGTCCGACCATCACAGATTTACCGAAAAGAACGGTCTCATTTAAAAAATATACCGTAAAAATACCAACAAAATCATATTCCTCGATTTTGATATTGTGCCGTTTACACTGACGTTGTGTCTTGATTCTTTGCGTCTGCCCAGAAACGCAGTTTTTTTTACATGGGCTTAGCATAGGGCCTTAGTGATGGAAAAAAGTTGCGTCGTTTTCCGACGCAACTGCGTTTTGGTATTTCTGTGGTATTTCTGTGCGCATAACAGCAATTTTCGTACTTTTCTGCAGTTTATGGCCGCAAATAATAGATTTAACCATTTTACAATGGCTGGTGGGCAACGCTCTGTAACGCTCGTGTCGAAGTTAATTGTTTTGGTGTCTATTTATTATTTATCTATTTATTATTTATTTGTTCACTATAATTTGGGCTAGAAAGTGCTACTCCTTGGAAGGAAACCCGTAAATTATAGTAAAAAGATAACATAATCGAGTAACTAATCTCCCATGAAACAGTTTACTTTGATTTCAGCAATTTATCCATTATATTAGTAACTCCCTTGCTCATTTCAAATCCGCGCGCTGTAAAAAATCCTCGCCGTCCTGGGAAGTTTATAACATTTTTCCCTGGGAAATTGCTGAGGAACTTCGGAAAAAGTCGGGTATGGACAACAGGCAAAACGGCCCAGAAAATGCAAGGCCTGCAAGGTAAAATCCACCCAGCTGATCAGGGGATTTTTTCGGGTAGGGTGAAAATCGTGCGAGCCGTGAAATTTCCCTTGGCTAAATTTACCCGTTATCCATTCACTTTTTGGCTCAACCCAAGCTCAAACCAAAATGCTGTGTCGATCCGATCGGTTTGACACTGGACGCGCTCTTTTTCTCATTTTCGCGTTCATGTATGAGCTCTTACTCTCTTTTACTCTCACGGTATGAGTTCGAAACGATCATGCAACAAAACAACGATAACAAAGTTTAGTTGGTGATGTGGCAGTAATTTTGAAAATTTTCGAAACTCATATTCCTCGCCTTTGATGTTCTGTTTTATATTACTAGCCAACTAGGACCCTCAGGCCTGAACACATAGTTTTATACAATAGATAAAACATTTTTCTACAAGACAGGCTAATTTAAAAGACTCCGTTTGGTTGGATTGTTTATAAAATAACGTTTATAAAACTTAACTGAGCTGACAAGCGACGTAAGAAAACGTAAGTGAGCATGGAATGTCACGTCATTTGGAAACTAAACGGATGGTATGGACAACTGCTTTAAACTTTTCCAACTGCTTTAAAACGTATTTAATATTGTATTTTGTACATATTTACATTTTTTGACCCAATGCATTTGATTAATATATAAATAATAACATATCGATCCCGACACCCATTTTTAGTCTTTATAAATAGACCAAAAGCCATACAATTTTCTGAGATAGAGACTGACTAGTTTCTGCAATAATTGGTGTCCAGTAAAACAAACTTTTCTTAAATTCTATAATATCCTTTCCTAAAGGGTATCAAAATGTTCTAATTCCTTGCAAATGGGCACATGCTGCTGGCCCATACAAAAAAATGTTGCCAACGGTAAAATACGTAAGTGAGAATGGAATGTAATGAAACTGTTGCCTCAACAAAATCCCTCCACAAAATCCCACAAAAAGTCCCAATAAAATATACGGTCTGACCTCAAAATATACCGCAAATATACCAAATATATAACATTTTCTTCGATTTTGGTATTCCGTTTAATGAGACTGTTTACACTACGGTTGAGTTATTGTATTATTATATTATTATTCGGGCGAAACTCAAGTCTCGTTTACATGGGGCAGCACCTCTAGGGGACCTAGAGGTGGCAAAAAAGTTGAGTTTTGGTTGCGTTTAGTCGATTTTGTCAGATTTTCTGAATATTTCAACCTGATTTGCCTATCGTGGAATTATTACCACTAATTACTACAAAAATTGTTAGCTAAAAATTTAAATTTTGGCGCGTAAAAAATATGGCTGGGGAAAAAGGTGCAAATATACATACATACGTTAAAACTAATACTTTAAACTAACTTTATTATTAAAAAACCATATAAACAATGTGGTCGATTTCTAAAATTCGGTCGGAAACACTCAGCCAAACGCTAAATCAAATTATTCCATGCAATTGACAATTTAAAAAAATTTAATTTTGGTAAATAAAAACCATAGTAATTAATTGGAGCATTTGCATTCCAATTGTGCTTACATATGTAAGGTAAATATACTTATAACCGAAATAAAACCTATATGTGCAATAGCAGCCGTGCAATTTCCTTGCGGAAAGTTTCCTTAACAAAGTATGCAAAGGCTATTCGTAATGTCCTCCTCCCAAAAGGTTCATATCGCGGCAATTATAATTTGGGATACATTATTTAATATAAAATAGAAGCACTAGAAGTTGAAATGCCAATTCCTTAACTGAGGTCCAAATGCTATTCTTGGAGATTGTATCCAAATACTCTACAGTTGCTGCAGAAATCGTCGCCAACTATATACACTGCAGCGTCGTTATCGTATCTTGCTCTGCCACATAGAAAATCATTAATTCTTGGTAGTTTTTTTTATTAAAAATTAAATAAAACAAAATGTATGGACACAAGCACGTGCCAGCAGCCGAAACTCAATAACTCAACCGTAGTGTAAATAGGCTATAAGAAGGAAACAAAGAGGGCAGGGCGATAACTTAAGTGCGGCTACCTTTATAAATATACCTTGGGGCTATCTATGGTTGAAAAAATAGCCGAAAATCGTCTCCCCTCCGACCCCAACGCACTTTCGTCGCACACCCTACAGAAACAAGTTTGCAAAAATGAGGGAGTCAAGCGATCATTGGAGGGCGGGGCACGTTCTGGATTTAGTGTTCAGTTCTGACGAGTCGTCGAGTCGATGCTGATCGTCGGCAGAAATCCAGCTCTGCCTTGCGTTGTGGTACGTGCAGTATGTACATATTTGTCAGATCGGGTCAACGAGCTTCGCGTCTGTTGTATATATGTACATATGTACAGCATGTGCTTAGAATATATGTACATATGCAAATATATTTTTGGCATTGTCAAAAACTAAGCGGACGTCGCTACGACATTTAATTGGGGGAATTTTTACGGCAGTTTCGGCAGAATTCTGTGAATTCATTGTGCAAATTTGCAAAGTCCATATGTTTTAATAAGAAAACGTATACATAAAATGATGTGTTCATTATGCATGTGTAACCGGGTGCGTCCTTTTGATAATTTTCTTAAACCAATGAATAGTAGAAATTACTGGTTTAAAGGGGTTTTTTACCGATTTAAATTGAAAAAAATTTATGTATACCTACTTTTTTAATGGATCAAAGTTTCATTAGAAATTTAATTACTCTAGGAAGGTTTTTTATACTTGTGGAATGTTTTGATTCCATAGGGAGTCGAATTTTTGTATGGTGTATTATCAGCGAACAAACTTTTTATCAGCAAAACAGCGAAAGTGTGGGTTTTTCGGTTATTATTTTAGCAATGGGCTACAGTGTGGTCCGTAATTGGAGCCAATTGCTAATAATTATTTGAAAGTCCGAATTAATTCCGGAAATTTAATAGCCCCCTTTGCCGCCGACAATTCTCCTTTCGCGACAATCGCTGTATTATTCATCGCGTAATTTTTCTCTGTTATTTTTTATCACTATTGTTTTCATGTTCTTTTACGATTGATTGGTTTACATGGCACAAATAACATGAATCATATTAAAAATGCATCCAGTCTTCGTCTGCCTTAGTGTATCAGAAAGTATTATATCTGGGTTATACTCTTGTTTTTTCACAATCATAAACCTCATAAAGAATTCTCTTCTTAACGAGGGATCTTGATGTATCAGTTAATTCTCAGAGTGCTGCAAATTTTTGGCAGTATACTAATTCGTATACAGTATACAGAATTCGCAGAATTTCCATTTTATCGCGAGATGCCAGATGTTTGTTTAAGATTCCGCTCTTCGCACATTCCACACTCTCGAGTGGGTTGTATAAACGAACAGACGTGGTCTGGACTGTGCACAGTACTCAGGGCTCTACGGCAATTTAGTGCAAACTGGAAAACGGAATAGCAGAAGCTGTAGACTCCGCACATATCAAGATTTTGTATTGATCCGAATCGATCCCGAATGCATTGTCGGTAATCGATCTGGAACCAGGGAGGTGAGAACTAATTACATATGTACCTGGTACTAGAGGGTATCTTTCTGGCAGTTGTACACCCAGCGAAAAATAATTGTTATTCGATTCGTCTAATTTTTTTTTGTGAATCCCTGCGAATGTTTTTTTTCGCGTGCGTTTTGTGTTGTCTCAGTTTTTGAAAACATTTTTGGCAAAACATTTTACTTAGGAGTCTTTAAGAAGTATGCCTATAACGGAGGAATATTTGAGGGCTTTATGCGATTCGATGCCCCATAGGTTTAAATGTGTAATAAAAGCCAAGAGGGGTACCACCAATTATTAATTAATATATTTAATTGAAAACAAAAATTCTTAAATATTTTTGTTTATTTTAAGATTATAGAAAATGAAATAACCTATTGGAAAAAATGTTGTTTTTGCTGAATAAATCGATTATATAATTTTACTAAATTTTTTTCCTGTGTTTGGTCAAAATACTAAATGACCGTTGAAAAAAGTGCGATTGAAAAAAATATGTATTTGTAATTATATGAATATGATATCAAGAAACGTAGTATGCACATTTGTTAGAAATTGATTTATTGACTCATAAAAATTAAAACTTTAGTATCGAACAACATTTGGGGAAACCCCACGCTAGAGAAGTAAAAAATGCATGACATTTTAGTGTGCGGCTTTTTTTTGTCGCTGGGTGGATGCTCTGGAACATTTTTATGATAAAAAAATATATTCTCTTTTTCCAACTGCAGATTTTCTAGAGCAGAATGCGGCTGGCACTCTGCGTTGTTTTGATCGCTAAAGCGATCTTAGCTGGGACAGCGAACGCGACCATTCTCGGCTGTGACTACTTCGACACGGTGAACATCACGGGGAGCCAGCCGCTGGTCAATGGTTCGTATCTGTACCAGGATCTGCTCATTCCGGCCGAGCTCACGGCTGAATTTGACTACAGGGAATTGCCGGACAACACCACGGAGCCGGTGGAGAGGCATCTGCGGGGCTGCGTCTGCCAGCTGCGTTCGTGTGTACGGCTCTGCTGCCACCACTCTCAGTTAATGGCCAATGGGCAGTGCAGCGGCAGCAATGAGGTGGAACTGTCCCGACTGAATCCCTACTTGAACGTGACCCTGGACGATGGAACGGTGGAATGGCGACACTTCCAGACGGAGTTTATCATTCAGAGCGATCTGCCGCTCCCCTGCAATGATATGTACCCGATGAACGAGGAGCAGGATCAGTACCAATTTTTTGAGGTTTGGACCCCGCAACCCGCAACCCGCATTCCGCGAAGCCTAATCCATGCAATCCATTCCTTAGAATGGGTCTTTCCTCCGGTCCTACGATAGTGTAATGTTGAGCAAGTGGGAATACTGCTTCCAACCGTATCAATTCAAAGAAGGCGAGACGGAATCATACCAGATTGTTCCCCACAACTGTGCGATTAAGGCGGAGGGCGACATTGGCAAAACTGTGGGTGAGCACTGTCCCAATCCTCTCCGATCTTTGGTCTCCTATATATCTGTATGTTCCCATCCTCAGTGATCCTTCTTAGCGAGGTGTGTATTGCCTGTACGATCTTCGTCTATCTCAGGCTAGAGAAGCTGCGGAATCTCCTTGGATTGTGCTTCGTTTGCTGTCTGATCTGTCTGTTCATGGGCTACCTTATCCTACTTCTAGACTTGTGGGAGCTCTCTGAGTACTTTTGCAAACCATCAGGTGTGGTATTCTTAAGGATCGCATGTTAGTTCTGAGGTCATCTCTCCTCCCACTGCAGGCTACATTGGCTACTATTTCGTGATGGCCATCTTCCTGTGGCAATCTGTCATCAGTTGGGATGTCTATTCCAAGGTAAGCTGCAGTCTGCGCGTTCAGAGAGGGTATATGGCCAGACGCGTGTTCCTTGTGTACAGTGTCTATGCCTGGGGAATGGCATTCATCCTCACTGCCGTCATTTATTTGGTGGATCACCTGGTGAAGGATACTGACGAGAACGAGCCCTGGATGCCTGGTGTTGGCTTCTACAACTGTTGGATAAAAAGTGCGTTCCCTAAGAGTCTGCGATTCGGATGATTCACAGTGTTTTGTCCCTCATGTAGCTCTAGACTGGTCGGCCATGATATACTTCTTTGGACCCATGTTGGTTGTGATCATTTTCAATATGACCATGTTCACTCTGACGGCCATCCGTATTTTTGCGGTGAAACGTGAACTGAAGGCCTTTGTCGATCGCCACGAGAGAAAACAGAAGCTTAACTCCGACCAACAGAAGTAAGAATGTTGCCACACAGATTCCGAGTATTACCTGTATCATCTATCCTCTGTCCACTCTTGCCCCAACCACAGCTATAGCTTCTTTCTGCGACTCTTCATCATAATGGGCCTGAACTGGAGCCTGGAGATACTCTCATACTTGGCGCAGGACCACAAGATTTGGAAGAAAATCCTTCTGGTCGCCGACTACTTCAACTGGTCGCAGGGCATCATCATCTTCTTCCTACTCGTGATGAAGCCCAGTGTGCTTAGGTTGTTCAGGGAACGGTAAGTGATCTGTGCTCAATTGTTTTATAGACGGGGAAAATAACCGGGTTTCCTCACGAAAATATTTCCGTTAAGTAATGACGAGGAAGGTTCCGAGGAAGAGATATCACTCGAAGAGACGCAACGGCTCTAGGTAAAGCGATCGATTGATTGTCCACTCATTTTATTGGTGTTGTGCTTTTGTTTTGCTTTACTTTCTTTGGTGTCGGTTAACTACTAAAACTTAGTGATTAGATATCTAGCATGGTTACGGTTCTTACTCCTCATTTGGTCTTCTGGAAATAACTTTAACAACTTACCATTTCCTGCTCTGTCTTTAGCATGGTTTTTGTGTCTTGTTTCCGTTTTCTTTGGTTGGAATGTGTTGCTCCACGTTGAAGCCTGCCTGTTTTCTTCTATTTCACTTGATCTCCAACTTTTGTTATCTTTCCTAGAAATCTTACAAGCTATACACGGAGCGTCGCCAGCATGAGATCCCAGCCGAGTCGCTATAGTAGGAATGGGCGACCAAGAGCTAAACAAATGCAAGATTATGCACACTCTCAGGTCTCAACACACATACAAGTGTAGAGGAAAGAGTAAGTATAGAGGAAAGAAAGAAAGAGGAGGAATATAGAGTTTCCTCTTAAAAAACTTAAACCTTTACTTAAGAATCTTATACTTATAATCCATTTTTCCTTCTCAAAAAATATTATTTTCATAAGAACTAGTCCTAAGAAGTCCGACCTAACCATATTTTAATGATAATCATTTTTGTAATGCACACTTTTTGTACAATATAACAATAACAAACAACTTCAAATTTGTAAATATTTCTAAAATATAAGTCCATCAGGGTCTCAGTTCAAGCCCATCAGAAGTTTCCCAATAATGCGGAAAAACTCCTTCCCTTGCACTTTTGGGCGTCTCCCCATCCCCTCAGCAGGCGCCTAGAATACCTCATGACATAATCCATTCAATTATTTCCGGAGAGTCACGCCTTCTTCACGCAATGTCGGTTAGGGTCCGCGACGACCTACATATAAAAGGATTTCCCTAGACGAAAGTCATACCCATTGCGAAATGGAAAGGCTACGCGAACTCACTCAGCGGATCAGGCCCTCGGATGTGGATGAGGGCCGCATAGGATCCATCGAGCTGAATGTCTGGCTCGCTCAATTGACGGGACTCCCCCTCTCCGGACTGAAGCCGGAGACCAGGGCGCAGAGCATCCGCATCCTCGTCGTCAGTGGAGTGGTGCTGCCGTTACTCTTCTGCTATGTGGTTTTGGAGGCCTACGATCTGGTGCTCAATTGGGACGATGTGGATGTCATGACACAGAATGTGGTGATGACATTGACCCATGTGGGGTACTGGTTCAAGGTGAGGAGTTTTTGGAGCCTGCTGCTGCAGTAATCCCCATCCATTGAATCCCCATTAGGTGCTCAACACATTCTACTACTACGAGGACATTAGGCAGGTTGTTTTCACGCTGAAACATCTCACTAGAACCTGTGTTTTATCTCCCGGACAGAGGGAAACCTTCCATCGGCTGGAAGTGGAGAATAAGGTGGTGTGTCTCTTTTACTTCTGTCTGGTGGTGTTCTCCTCCACGCTCGCCATGGTCATGCTCCTGATTGGTAAGAGATCCAGTCCGCAGTCCATTGAAAAGCACTTCATAGCCCTTTGATGTAGTGCCGGATAATATGGCCGGAAAACGGTTCCCCTACCGCGTCCACATGCCCCACTTTCTGCCGCCCATCGTCCAGTATCTGTACATGGGCCTGAGCATGATATGGATATCGTGCGGGATCCCGACCATTGACAACGTCAATGTGGTTTTTATGAATCAGATATGCATGCACCTCAAGATCCTCAACATGGCCTTCGATGGGCTGCAGCTCCAAGCGGATCCCAACAGCTGGATGGTGTCGATTGTGAAGTACCATTGCGTCTTGATCAAGTAATGGCATGCCATCCATTAGGCATCCATCTGTTTTGGCTCCGAGTTCGTTATTCACTTTCAGTTTTTTCCCTTTTTCACTTGAAGCTTGCGACAGCGACTGGAGCAGATATACCGCCTGCCCGTCATGTTCCAGTTTGTTTCTTCGCTTCTGCTGGTGGCCATGACCGTGTTCCAGGCGATTGTGAGCGATGGTTCCGGCAGCTCGGTGCTCATCTACTTTCTCTTCAGCGGCGTCATCTGTCAGATATTCCTCTACTGCTGGTTCGGCAACGAGGTCTTTGAGCAGGTGCACTTTTATGACATACATGATATCTATGTATATATTTAGTTCCAGGTGGGTTTATTCTCTTTATTTGCAGAGCAAAACCCTCTCAACTTCAGCCTTTGGCTGCAATTGGCACGAATTCGATGCTGAGTTCAAGAGGACACTCCTCATCTTCATGGTCAATGCGGATCGACCGTTCCTCTTCACCGCCGGCGGCTTCATGGGCCTCACCTGACGAGCTTCGCCAATATCCTGGGAAAGTCCTACTCCATTGTGGCAGTGCTCCGTCAGATGTATGGCAGGGCCCATTAAACGGCTTTGAAAATAAACCAATTACACGGACGTCATGTGGGGAATCACTTAGCCCCACTTGGGACATTAATTTGATTATTAGATGTCCTCATAAATTACCACATTACCACATGATTACTATTATTTGGTACTTACTTCTTTTGGGGTAAGGTATGACAAGGTGTACCCATTTCTACACCACAGTGACCTTACCTTGTCTTCTAAGTATATTTCCCAGTCACTGGGTATCACATAGTCCATACCAGGTACATGTCGCTACAGGTTAAAACAATCTTATGAAGGGCATTTTTCCACTTCTGCTGGAATTATAAATTTACCCTGAAATGGAATAGAAATGTGTATAATCAACCATTTAAAGGTGATTCAATCAACATTTAATGGGTATTCTTTTCAGTAACGCGTTCATTGTTCATCAAATAATGTCGCTATGTAGAAATTACTACCATTTAAGATCATAAATACACTACTATTCGGAATACACTTAACAATGTGGTGAAAAGGGATGATTCATTAATAAATTTCCTCTACAATTATTTAAAATCGAATTAAAAAGTTCCATTCTATTATTTTAAACAAAATTTTTAACAAAAGAGGTTAAGAATTTCGAAAATATAATTGTTAGGATTCCCCAAAATGCAATTTCTACATGTGTGCTTTTTACATGAATTCTACTCATGCCGAGGTAGCGCCATCTGTTGGTAGTTACATTAAGTAGATCTCCACAGCACAATAACAAAAGCACCAACAATCTTTGTACATCAGTGCTGCCTGAATTTCAAGTCAATTACAAGCTAGATGCGGACTTGCAGCTTGGGGCAGCTCATAGCCGCTTTCCAGGCGATTGTGGGCGATGGTTAAAATGTCAAAAATGGCTAAAAACAAAAAAAAGAAAGCTAGAAATTAGGATTAGATTAAAAGATGTTTAATTTTTATTCGGGTTTTTTATTGTTGTCGATACAATGGGTGATGCTTAGGTATGGTTTTTTTTGTCCATATACTAACTGGACAGAATAACAGCCTTGGAATTTGTTTAAGCAATTCCACTTTGAAAAAATGCTAGATCTATCCTGAAATATGCTAAAATGGCAATACAACAAAATGTATGGATATGTATTAAATTGTAAGTAAACTCTACATAGACCTCCACTTACACTCTACTGTTACCTTCTACATTGATTGCTGGTAAAGTGCACTTGTTTAAGCTCTTAACATTATGTTACTTAACAGGGTTTGGCCGATGAGCTTAACGTTCATGCTTGACGACTTCTGTTAAGCTAAAAGATCGCACGAGAGAGTGAGAGAGAGAGCAAGTGGGAGGAGGTAGAGTTGCCAGGGTTTCTTAATGGAAAGGAAACGAGCGCTAGTTTTTTTTTTTGAATTTAAAGACAATTGAAGCTGCTAAGTGCAATAACAAAACATTTTGTTGTGATTTTCTCCAATGTGAGGCTCTTGCTATCTGCTGGTGCGACTGTTGTCCGCTGCCGGCGCTATGCGATCGGACGTGCGTTCATTTGCGGGGGTTTGTTAAAACAAACGATAATAAGCAGTGCAGCCCATGTGCTGTGTGTAGTACGTATTAATTATCTGAGCAAATTTTCTGTGACCCAGAGAGATAGATTCTATGTGCCGCTGCCAGAGCCTGAACTTTGTGTTTGTTCATTAAGAGAAATCCTGAACCACTTAAGATCTTTCTGTAGAACGTGTGCTCTTCCCACCATCCCATGCCCCCCTCTCGCCATGTTTGCACTCGTTCAAGGTCTTCTTCTGCATAGTTTATGGTGTGTGTGTGTGTGTGTGTGTGATATCCGCCCCTTAAAAAGCCACAAAATCTACAAGCCAGCTCCCGAAGAGCCTTGGGATGCCTGCGCTGCCCGACTGCTCGACTGTTCAACTGTCGTTCGGCCCGGTTCGGTTCGGTTCGACTGATGATTATAATGCGATTTTAATGTATGGCTCAACCCACAGACACCGCAGTCTGTCTTCGCGGGGGTATCTCCAATTGCTTTGTACTGAAATCTTTTGTGTATGTACATGTGTCGTAGCCCGGCCCGGCACTTGTGTCGCGGGCTCAATGCTAAACGGAAACCAGTTTCTTCTCTTATTTGATGAACTCTCAAGATCTCGTCCGTCGAACGGGAATACCATGGAAGCTCCTCCTCTGCCACACACACACACACACCCCAGGCACGTTCCAATCGTTAAACGCATTCAATCGGTTAATAATAGGAATATTATGTAGCATCAAAAATCCCCGTAGATGTGGTTATTGTTCGGTGCCAAGGGGTGGTCTCTGGTCTCCATCTATCATTATGCAAGCCATGCGATCCAATCGCATCCCTGGATAGACACTCGAAAACAGTACTTGACGACGGACATGGACTTGGTTTTGGATTTGGATTTGGTTGACTTTTGGTTTATAGCTGACTCTGAACACGTACCGTACTTATTAGTTTTGACTATATATATACATACTCTCGCATATAGTATCTCTGTAGATGAGTGTGTGTGTTTTAAAGCTGTACGTGTTAATGTTTGTTTTCCCCAATGTGAGACGTGGGATTTGGGTTCCTTTTTCTACTACAAAGCATATCATCTCAGTGGGGACATACATACATATATGTACATACAGATATTCTTTGACTGATTCACAGTTCGAAAGCGGATTTTCATTTGTTTACTTTTGTTATATTTTTCGGAGCTTTGCTTATTGTCTGTTCAAGGTCGAAGCGTTTTATGGCTCGTTTCCCATAGTTCTCTCGTATCAGCAATCGTATGAGCAGTTTAAAATGCTACCCCCCGGGAAAGATCCCACAGTGGGGCCAAAGTGTATCGCCTTGCAGTTGGTACAGATGTTCCCCCGCCCCGCCCTGCCCCGCCCTGCCATGAAAATGTTTTTGTTTGAATCCAGAGCAGCTTAAGTCTACAACAAGTCATCAAAATCTTAGTTAAATTGTTTTATCTCGTGTTTATCTATCTGTAACTTTCTGTTCTTTTCTGTTCTGCAATGATCCCTCCTGTCATTATCTCTGAGAGTATTCTTGTTAGGTGTCTCTGTCGCTCACACACTTTTTGTGTGATTGTCCCGCTTCTCTTCTGTCACCTCTCAAGCTTACTCTCTCTCTCTTCATCTGATTCCCATTCCTATTCCTGCGATAAGCTCTGGAAAGCTTTCTTTCACACTCTCCCTCTTTCGGTCTTGTATTCTCTTCGAAGATCAATGTCAACGAGAATCAGAGCAAAACAAAAACCCACAATTTGATTGAACCACCGTTAGGTATGGAGCTTTGCCCAAGCTTTGCCCAAAAAAGCTTCAGCTAATTAAACGCTCTGCTTGGACATATTGTTGATCACACTTTGAGTCATCCCCCAACAAAACAACAGCCAAAGTGCGTACGTACTGCCCCCGGGGGGCCACTCCGTCGCCACTCCACCACTCCACACTCCGTTCAAGAAGTCCATTCATGTCCGATGTCCGATGTCCGATAATTGCTCGGCTGTTCGCGCACAAACAATCCAATCCCCAAGACAATCGAGCGAGCCACTGTTTCTGCTGCTCGATGCACACTCGATCAAACAAATATTTTGGTGTTTCGTTTTGTTTTGTTTTGTTTAAATTTCAATTATAGCGTGGAAGTTTAACAGAGCGCCAGCGCCAGCAACAGCGGGACCCCGAACAGTGGGGCCCTGTTATCCATCCATCCATCCGTCTGTCCGTCCGTCCGTCCGTCCAGCTGGCTGGCTGGCTGGCTGGCCTACCTTTAATTTTTTGCAGTTCGCGGCTCGGACGGGACCGCCTCGAGTTCATTTCGCTACGAGACGTTGACGGTTGTGGGAGTGCTTGTTGTGTGCGCGCAGCGGCGTCTGAATGGAAACTCCAATCGAAATTAAAAAAAAACAATCATAATATGGGAATTACGAATGCCAGTGTTAATTAATTTGTAATCTAGTGTGTGCCTTAAGCCGTATTTATATTTATATTTATATACATTCAAAACCGGTTCGTTCGCAGTGTCACAGTATCGTCGAATGTTCGCATATTTACACCCACTCCAATCTAGTGGGAATTCCATTTTCCCCTCCAAAGTCAGAGTCTGAGTCGAAGTTGTAATTTTTTTTTTCTGTGTATTCGAGGGAGTGAGTGAGAGATAGCCGATCGGCGGTCACTATATATACATATGTATACACATTATGGCATTATGGTTATGAGGATTTCTTGAGAAACCCCCCATTGGCCAGTTACACAAACTTTTATGCGGTTACCCACCTTGAGAGCGGACAGGCCTGGCCACAGACTCTTCCCGGTCCACATAGCAATTTGCATAAGAAAAACCTGCTAAAAACACACATCCGATCCGATCCGATACGATCCGATCCGAACAGAACCGACTGATTCGAACGAAACATCCCCATTCCCCAGAAGACCCAAACCAAGACCAAGTTTCGTTATTGGGTTTTGGGTTTTTGCGAGATAATACAAGTATATTTTTGCCGGTACTTGTCAATCCACTTTTTCGCACACTCGAGTCAACAGCAAAAACACGTAAACACACACACACACAGACAGAGAAACACCCTTCAATCAAAGAGGTTCATTTATTTGTTCAGTTATTGCTATATAGAAAGTGTGCGAAAGAGCCCAACAAAGTTCTACATTGATCTACAACAAGAAACAAGGAAAACACTATACCTTGGAGCTGGGAATAAATTATTCATTATTCACCGCTTGAGTGCGACTGAGAGATAAGTCGGGGTAAGTCTACAAAAACTGAACGATTAAGAACCTGTAGTCTGTGGTAGCATCTGTTGATCATTAATCTGTGCTGTCCCTTTCCCCAGACACGAATCTCCTCCAAGTATTTCCCATTAATAGAATTTCCATTTAATAGTTTCGTTCTATTTACGATACTGCCACATATTTCCGCCTTTCGCGAAGAATTTTGTATGCGCCCCAAAAGATCCGCCATAATTTATGGGATGTTGGATCCTGAATGAAATTAAATGTATATTTATAATTTAATGGGAACTCATTTAAATATCTCATCAGATCTGAATGGATTAAGTGGTGGATCGGCTTAAGATTATTCAGCTACAAGTGACTCACTTGATTGGCTCAACGGATGGGTAATGCTGGGTGATGGGTGATGGGTGATATGTGTCGTTGCATCCGATACTCCCTCGCTCCGCCCATTAAATTAAAGCCATTTACTTGCTAGGAGAGAGCAGAGGTTTTTCCAGATAAGAAAACCTGGCTAATTGCATGACAAATAAGTTCAAAACAACTGTGTTCAACAAGCACACACTCTGATTGATTCGCATTGAGTCACTGCCAAAGCAGCAATCAATTGCTTTGGCAATGGTAGGAATACCCTTTGGAGAAGATATCACCTTGACTATCCCATCCCCATTCGCATCCCATCATATCATACCGTATCATATCGTATACGATATCGTGTACTTACGATCCCATTGTCTGCCGGGCAGTCGACATGGACTGGGAAATTTGAATTTGAATTTGAATTTGTTTATACTTTTGCACACATTTGGCGCTTGGGGGTATCGCTGTTGAAACATCTTTCGAATATTGTTTATTGTTTGCTTAGAGGTCTGTTTATTTCGCTACAATTTTCCAACAGTTTTTCCTCTGTTTCTACATATGTACATATATACATGTATGCATATATAATAGATCTCCTATCCCATGCAGAACAGGGGGGAGGACCATATCGTATATAATTATTGAATGTACAATTTTTAAAGTGCAACTGCGATTAAAGTTGCACTATCACGCATATGGGAGTTGTTCCAAGGGCGTTTGGGAGGGGTTTCGTTCTGCCTGCCTGCCTGCCTGCCTGGCCCTCCCGCTGTGCATTTTCACGATAAGCCAAATGCAATTACCAATTAATTAGTTAAATGCTTTTGTGGTGCGTTTTAACAGCTGTATTTCCCTGTTTTTGCCCAACTATCTGGAGCCATTTTTCTCGCCTCGAATCCCAGGTCTCCGCAGACCCATTGCTCACTCCAGCAAGAATATTAATCTCCTGGGGGTTTGCTTCGGTTCCGGCGATGGTTCTATGGCTCTATGGCTCTATGGCTATGGTGTGTGTTTGATAGGCAGGGTTTCCATTGAATCTCATGTTTCAACACACACTCCAACACCCATTGATCGAATCCAAGGTGTGTGTGTGTGTGTGTGTGGAGGGTGGAGAGAAACGATGATTAATCGACTGTTGTTCGATTGATGGATGTCAAGAAGTTAAACAACAGATGAACCTATTATTCAGATACAGTCTTAGCGAAATCTATGAGATCTATGAGGAAAGACCCCATAAACATGGGATGGCGAAAGAACAAATATTTATAGAAATAACACATTAATGCGATATAAATTGATGTAAATTATGGAGATGCTCTACGAAAGATTATCTTTGATTGCAAAATAACAAAAAATACACCGTGTTATATATAGAATTTATAGAATTTAGACAGCGAAAATGAATAAAAACCCATTCCGCAGAGATCTCTAGTTTTGAGTTGATTTATGGAATCGATGATAGTTTCGTGCGTGTGATATCAGTCAGGGTATCCCCCATTCCCATTACCATTTCATTGAATACCAAATGGATTATAAAGCTTTGCTCCCCCCTCCCCACTCTCCACTCCCCCCTCCCCGCCAATCATCGATGCTAATGAGCGAGAGAGAGCGTTTATCTTTTGTGGCCAAGTGGCAAGTTCAGGGCGGTATCTGTTGACTGTTGAGTGTTCAGTGTGCAGTGTGTGTGTGTGCTGGAAGTGTGTGGCAAGTATCATGGAATAATATTTGGCAAACTTGCCACCCACTCTCCGCCCACTCTCCACTGGCAATCAATTTGTGGCTCTGTGGGCTACCCGTGCCTTTGTTTACAGACCAGCGTCTAAAAATACTTGCGCTTGGAATTTTCACATGAAACAGAGAAAAAAAAAATGAAGGCACAAGAATCCAAACACAGCCGTCAATGGGGCACTGCGAAAACTTTACTATACTGAAAAGTATTCCGTTTGAAAAAGGGAAATTTACGGTACGGTGGTTATCATCAACTTTTGACCACAGTTGCCGCAGACAGCAGACAGCACCACCAACCAAGTTTCCCCACAGTTCACCTTCAAGTGTGGTGGGGTGGCAATTTTCGTACGACTTGAGCGAATTCTTCCGTCTTCTATGGCGCTGGCGATGGCGCTGGCGCTGTCGATGGGCTGTGGGTCCGATTAGTCCCACTTACGTACCGCGCCGCTCCACAAGATAATGGATATACGTAGCCGTCGCACATGAGACACGAAAACCAAACCAAAAAAAACACAATCATATTTACAAAATAAAAACCATTGCCGCTGAGGCATATACGTGATAATAAAACCCAAAAAAAAAACAACAAAATTAAATTCATTTTGCATAAAAACTTGTATCGAACGAAATAATATTTATGTGAGTTTTTGGATTCATTTCGTGTCGTATCGTTATTTTCTGTTGGTCATAACCCCCGCCGATGACAGTCAAGTACCAGGAAGAGGGAAAGAGAGGCACAGAGGCTCTTTTGTTGTTCATATTTTTTGTTTTTGTTTTTTTTAATATTAATATGTTGCCAGTGTCGCTGTAATAATTTGAGCATACGCTGTTTTTCCATTTGCATTCGCATGGTGACACATGTGTGCGATGTGCGATACTTTTTCGCTAAGTGAAATGGGCTTTTAATGGCATTTTGGCAGGGCTTAAGAGTAGTTCTATCAAAAATTGAGAACCACCCAACCAACCACCCATCCACGAAAGTGAATCAGAGGCGCCAGCCCAACAGACTCTTACTCACATCCTGCTTTTGTTTCTGCTTATTGTTTTTGACCATGGACAATCCGCAAATAGTGAAAATCAACCAGATAATAAACCAATCGAAAGACACCACCACCAGCCTGAGGAAGTCCCTCAAGGAGCATCTGTAAGTACCAAGTCCAAGTCGAAGTTGAAGTCCAGGCCAAGCCAAGCCAAGCGCTGATCAGAGCAGAGCAGAGCAGAAGCCATCAAATGTTTCATTTATTTTCCTAGAATCATATATGCATGTATGTATGTATGTACATATAATATAAATATACATAAGAGCCGACGATCGTCAATTCTTTTGTCAGACATATTAGCAGGCGAGTGGCGTTGGCCAAGTGGCTTTATCTTATCGGTTACCGACCACAAATAAGACATTTTTTATACGCCTCGAGCACAACAAATTCACACACAGAGCACACATACATACATACATACATACATACATATATAGATATAGCTATAGCTACTCCTTACTCCATAAAGCACTCACACGCATTCGCACTCGCACTCGCATTGGCATTCACATTTTATTCGAACCCTCGATCGAGTGTCACTGAGAACATTCGAGTTATTTATGGGCCATTAACCGATATTATCTCTGGGAAATCAATCAGAGTTCCGATTGGGTTATCTGCCGTAAAGCTAATGATGTTATGGATACCAAAAGTTGGGAACTTGGTCACAGAGTTCTTAGTAAATACTGTCTAGTATTTTCTAGATCCATCTTTAATGAAATCACTCAGTATTGCCCCGTCATTCATTCACGGTCTTCAATTTGAGCTGATCTTCGGGTAGATCGAAATAGAGTTATGCTAAAGGAAGTGTGCCATATATTTCTCAGCAGAGAAAGATCTTTGATCCATGACAATATCATAATGATAACATCATGTTATTTATAGACCATTATCTCATATTATCTGGGGAATATTGTCACAGATGAGTGCAGGGAAATTCTCAGAGACTACGAGCCCATCCCTCTGTTCTACTATAACTTATATCCCGATAGTCAAAAGGTGCAGCCCGCATTCTCCCTATATGTATGATATTTATAGAAAGGTGTAGGAATCTATGCCGCCCCGTTCCCATTTGGCATTCCCAGAACCACTTCCATTACGATTACGACTGCGATTGCGAGATAGCTGCCATGATTCAGCGAAACAATCAATCAATCAATCAGTGGAATGCCTGTAAGCCCCGATCAGAATATTAAATAGTTCCGCCCATCATCCGATACGATAGTACGATTACGACTTTACTTGAACTGCAAATCGCAAGTAAATCGAAATCGGAATTAAAGTCAAAATTGTTTGCCCCCAAAACACAAAAAAGAAATAGCATTAAAATATACAAAAAAAGATCTGGAAGAATTATAGCTTTTAGAAATTTGTTGTTGCTGGCATTGGAAAAATCTGGAGGAGAATTGCTGGGAAATTGGCCATAATTCAATTTAATGGCCAATTGTTTTCAATGCTCCACATGGTTTGATTCGATTTCAAATAAATTCAAATCTCTTTCTCTCTCTCTCTCTCTCTATCTCTGGCTCTCTTTTTCGAATCCAAATTCGATTCTGTTGAAATCTCTCAAGTGGCATGTACTTAACGATTAATTATGCTAATTTTCCATCAGGAGAGATAAGTGCTGAACCCACCCCACCCCCATTGCACCTCCCTCCGCCCGACTCCTCCTCCTCCTCCTCCTGCAGCACCTTTTGGACCCAGTGTTTAATGTGTTTGCGCCGCCCCATAGCTCCATCGCTCCATCGCTTCCGCCATAAATTCATGCTAATTTCGTGGGCCCACGCGCCCGTCAATGCCACACACAGGTTACCCTTTCACCCTCCCTCCTGCCTCCTCCTTTCTGCCCCATCGATGGCAAACAATCAGCGGATCAATGAATTAGGGTCCCTGCCGCCACTCCAGCCATCCACCCATCCAGCCGTCCAGCCGTCCAGCACTCTGCTAATGATGCAACCGATAAGATAAGGACGCACACATTTTACTGTGGAGGGTATAACTTTTCGCATTTGTAATGAAATTATGGCAGGCTCATTAGCAGCGCTTTGAAAAATGTCCAGGGGTGAAAGTGGAAAGCAGGAAAAACAGACGGACAGACAGACAGAGAGGAGTGCGAGTGGGAGTGCGAGTGGGAGTGGGAGTGCGAGTGGGGAGGACTATTGACAGACGACGACGGCAGTTAGTATCAATTTAACACGAATCCATAAATGTTTGCGGCATGACCTTATGATTGATGCCCCACAGAGAGACAGAGAGAGAGCGCACACGGTGCGACAGTGCCACAGTGGCAGTCGCAGAGTGTCCCCCTGGACTCGTTTGGGTGCTAATTGAATGTGACGTCGTCCTTGCTGCTCCTTTTCTGCTTCTGCTTGTGCTCCTCCCAATCGTTCTCCTCCTGTGACTGTGCCAATTCCTGCTTTCATGCTTCTCTGCTTCCCATCCCCTGGCCATTCGGTAACCTGTTGTCCTTGTGCGATGATGATTCACTAATTGGCCGGAATGATGGGTCCCTTAACCAAAATTAGTGTCCTCATTTCGCGTGGCATTAACTAAGCGAAAAGGTAAACATTCCTGGCTATGGGGCTATTTACTTTGAGTGTCCTTCATTTGGACAAGGGGGCAGGGGCAGGCGTCCGCAGTCTGTTTCATATATGTCTCTGAATTAGAAGAGAATTTCATTAAGAATCGTAGCTCTAAGAGAGAGATCATCCAGAAAGCATAACCAAACCCTTCCTTTTCTTTTCTTGTCTCCCCTTTCGTAGAGCCTACATAATGCCAAAGCAAGTCCATCAACGGGGTGGATCCCTGTACTGTGGCCTGACTCTCATGGGAGTCCTGTGCCTCGTTGTCTTCCGCCTGCTGCCGGGCATGTCCTTTGGGGTGTATGCCATGCCCGACGACCGGAACATCTACCACATTCGCGATGGCCTGCACGTCCCGTGCACCTTCTTCGATACCGTGAACCTCACGGGCTACACGCCCTTCCCGAACGGCAGCTACTCGTACGAGGGAGTGATGATACCCAGCCACCTGGTCGGCCAGTACAACTACATCTACAAGGACCTCGTGGAGCGCGTGGATGTGGACTGGCATCCGCGCGGATGCATCTGCAGGCTGAAGGCCTGCATCAACATCTGCTGTCCATGGGGTCAGGTGTACGACAGCGACAAGGGGGTGCAACAACGACACCACGGACACGAGGATCTGGCCCAGCCCGTGATGAACGTGACCTTCGACAACAGCAGCACGCTGTCGGTGAACATCTTCAAGCAGTACGCTGTCCAGAGCTTCAGGCCCTGCCCCAAGATGTTCTCCCTGCAGCCGGAGATCAACGACTTTGATGAGTACATGCTCTTCCAGAATGGCTCCATGTTCCGTGTGGACGATCATAGATACATCAACAAGAGCGAGTTCTGTCTGGTGGTGTCCTACGTGAACGAAACGGATCTGTACTACGGCCTGAATCCCGCCAACTGTGACACGGACACGGAGCACACCACCGTGAAGATCATCAATGCGTATGGTACGGGCTTAATCCGATTCTCCTCACATTATTCCGCTAACCAGAGGATCTCTCCCCACTCTCCTGCAGCCATGCTTTTCTCCGTTCCCTTCATGATGCTCACCATTGCCGTCTATCTGCTGATACCAGAGCTGAGGAACCAGCATGGAAAGAGTCTCGTGTGCTACCTGATGGGTCTTTCCAGCGGCTATACGGCCCTCTGCAGCGTTCTGCTCGTCAAGAACATCGATCCGGATGACTTCTCCTGCAAGCTGCTCGGCTACGCCGCCTGCTTCTGCTTCATGTCGGCCTTCTTCTGGCTGAATGTCATCAGCTTCGATCTGTGGCACAATTTCCGTGGCACACGGGGCATCAACCGGTTCCAGGAGAAGAAGCGCTTCCTCTTCTACTCGCTGTACTCCTGGGGAGCGGCACTGATCTTCCTGGCGTTCACGTGGATCGCACAGGAGCACACCGACTGGCCGGCAGCCCTCAAGCCGGGCATCGGCGGTGGCGAATATTGCTGGCTGGACATGCGCAACTGGTCCGCGATGATCTACTTCTTTGCGCCCATTCTGGCCATCATTGTGGCCAACACCGTGATGTTCGTGATGACCTCCGTGAAGATCCATGGCGTGCAGCGGGAGATGGCGCGGATCATAGCCCGCGAGGACAGCACCAAGAATCTGCGCACCGAGAAGGACAAGTAAGTGGAAAAGGACTTTAGTCTCCTTCAACTCCTTCATTCAACTAAAGTGCACGCCGTGTCCTTGTTCGCCTCAGGTTTGGACTGTTCCTGCGGCTATTCCTCATCATGGGCGTCACCTGGTCCGCGGAGATCATCTCGTATTTCGTGGGCAACGACAAGAAGTGGTCGAAGATCTTCTACATCTCCGACCTGTGCAACGCCATGCAGGGCTTCCTCATCTTCATGCTGTTCGTGATGAAGAAGAAGGTCAAGCATTTGATAACCAACAGGTGAGTGTCCGGAGTGTCCGCGGACTAGTCCCCGCGTCGTGTCCTCTCCTGTTTTTGTCTTCCTTTTTTTTGTTTCCAATTAGGAAATCGTCCTTTGACCAAAGCCTAAAGCCCCTCTGTAATCTCACACGTGTGCCCCGTTCTGTATGTTGTGTCTCTCCATTCGTTATCTTACCATTATCATTATCGAAACCCCTATACCTCCCCTCCAAACACCACCACCAACCATCAACTATCGAACCATCGAACCGCCAGAACGATACGCGTGCGCAGTCTGCGTCAAACAGAGAGCACAACGATGGCCGGCAGCAATTTCTCGGTGCGGCAGCGATTCATGGACGCCTCCAGCCACATCCGACGGCTGGTCGTGATCCGCAACGCGTTCGCCAATGCGGCATCCACCACCAGTGGTGTGCACTCCCATGCAGTGTAGTGTGGGCCCACCCATCGATGACAGTAAGCGGTGACAGCGTCTGCTCGAGTGTTGTGCCACGTACCATGTACCGCGTACACTAACCACCCCCCTCCCCCTGCATGCACCACGTAGATAGTTAGATAGATAGATAGATCGGTAGATCCTGGATAGATGGATAGATGTCCAACCTAATATGATGCAATGATCTCTCTCTCTCCTGTCCAGACCGCTTTCGATATTGCTTAACCAAAAGTTCAACATCTACAAGAACAGAAACAAAAACAGCTACAGCCTCAAACAGCAGACTAACTCAAGTCCCACCAACACAGTACCACCCAAACCACTCGAACAGCCCAATGCAAATGCCACTGCCACATGAGGCAGGCAATCATCGCGAATGCCAAAAACCTAGCCACAAAGAACAACATAACAAACAAAAAAACAAACAGAAACATCCACTAAAAGACTCGCTAAACGTAAAACGTAGCTCTAATAACCAACAACAACCAAAAAAAACAAAAAGTAACTTCTTGTTTGCATCTATAATGTGTGTCCATCCTATGTAACACCGTCCAATCACCAATCCAATCGATCCATCTATCGATCCACCCCGAAGACTGTTGAAGCCAACGCCAACGTCGAATGGCTCGACATCCACCAATTCGACGTCCATCAACTCGGATACGAATGGGCTACCAGGAAAGCTGCGAATGAAGGCCAATACCAATGCCAATACCAATGGCAATGGCCAAGGGCATGGCAATGCCAATGCCAATGCGAGTCCCAGTCCCAGTCCTGGGCCAAAGGTTGGCCTATAAGAATCCATCTAGAATCATAAAAAAACAAAAAAAAAAACATATACCAAGGTAAAGCCGTAGACCCTTAGAGAGGATTTGGAATTGACTAACTAAAGACAACCACTAACCACCCACCCCCTTTCTCTTTGCCCCTCTGACTAACCCCTTAACCATTTAAAGCCTAATCAGTGTGATTGGCTTCCTTTTGTGTCTATCGGTGATGGTGTTCTGTCTAATCTGCACTTGTATCTGTATCTGTATCTATGTCCGCTTCTGCTTTTGGCTATCTGCCAAACAATTAACACTCCTCCATTAACCCGTCTAATCAGTCTTCTGTTCACTGTTATTTACTCCTCGCTGCCCACCCAATGGACGTCATAGATGCTCGAGTGTGCGCGATGGCAGCACCCAACGTCAGAGCCAGTACTCCACCAAGACCACATCGAGCAGTGTGGCCAATCTGTCGCTGCAGGAGAAGCCATCGGTGGAGAAGCCCCTGGTGATTAGCCAGCAGCAATCCTCCAGCGGCGTGGATCATCAGCGCACCACCAGCTTTCGCTGAGGAGCGGAGCGGACCGAACCGGAACGGAGCGAATGAGAGTCCTCAAGCCCCAAGCCATCGACTCGCGCCAAGAGCATCATCGAATAGTTATATCTGGGGGATACATAGCATATGTCCATCCAGCAGCAGCCATATATATTCAGATTGTACTTTATGAAAAGACATTATTATAAGAGGAATCCAGAAACCCCTCCCCACCACCACCACCCCATTAAGCCACTCTCTCTCTTTCTCTGTCTATCTCTATATATATATATATCTACTATATATGTATGTCTATGTCTGGCAGATCAAGAAACCAACAAAAACGAACAACCTGATAAGTTTAAGTGTAAGAGCACGCTTCGAAGCGCCATATCTAGTATTTATGTATTCTGAAATTATCTATCGTCTTCAGAGATCGCTCCAGAGATCACTGTACTACTTATCCGCCGCCTCTATAGCTTTAAGTCACTGATAAAGAACACAGCACAAACATACATACATACATACATATATACCCATATATATCGTGCGGTGATGAAATCAAGATTTGTATCTGTGTCTGCATTTGCATCTGTATTAATTCTTTTTTTCGCATATACGTACGTACCACGCTCCATATCTCTGTAGTGCATATATGTATGCATACATATATCTACTATACGAGTACTAAATATATTTGGTATAATTAAAACCTGAACACACGAATAAAGCCAAAGATAAAACTGAAAAATCTGCAGTACCGAGTGTCCGGGGGTTTTCACTTGGGGTTTTTAGGTTGGTATTGGGTTGCCACAAAACAAAAAATGAAAATAAATAAAGTTAGTCACTGAAATGAAGGAACTGATGATTCTTTGTTTTTTTATTGATTTTTGTTCCTCGAATTTTGATATTAGTCGTTTTATTTAGCCAGAATCTACGAACTGGTTCAGCCAGCTAGGATCCTCCTCAGCGTTCAGTTCATTTTTGCTACACGACAACTACACAGGGATGAAATGATCAACAGAGCCACCCGACGACGAGACTTTCTTTTAATTGATTTCTTGGGGTCAACGATCAGTAATCGAATTCGTATTCGATGGGCAGGCCACTAACATGAATGTTGCAAGGTGAGTTACCTGGAGAGGGATGAGGAGCTTCTCTACAATTTTGAAATAAATTCATGGATCACATTTAGCGAAAAAATAGTAAGCATCACTCGTTTGCACCAGCACTCATAACATGATCAATGCGATACTGATCGATTAACTTTCCCTTTCAAAAAAGCTTTCCTTCGCGTTTAGCCAAGACAACCACTGCTGGTGTGGTGGCTTTCGTGGGTGGGTTGTTGTATTGGCCAAGAAGTAGCCGTCAAGAAAATGAAATGAATTTTGAATGAAAAGAGCCCCGACGCGCCGGTTGAGATTCGTTTCGCTGATCGCGCGCTCGCTTGGGTTTGATGGTGGGGCGACAATGGAGGAGACAGGGGTGGGGGAGGGGGACAGGTGCCCAGAGACTGGTCTGCGGTCTGGTCTGGTCTGTACGGGTTTTGGGGCTTGCTAATCAGTTAGTCTGTTTTTTATTCTTGGCCAGCATGGAGCTGCTGCCTTGTCGCGGTCTCCATCGTCGTTGTCGTTGTCGTTGCGGTTGCCGGTTTGACGTTTACTGAAGAGAGACAGAGACAAAGAGAGAGAGAGAGAGAGAGCGGTCATTGCTGTCGTTGGTTGTATGGTTGTTCTTTTTGGGGCTCGTTGTCGCAATCGCAGCCGTTTTTAGACCTACGCCGTCAACGCCGTCGCACGTCGCGCGCGTCGCGTTGTCGCTTTGTCATTTTTTGAATCAACGTTTTGCTGTTGATTTTATTCGTATGTTTTGTTGTATTTTTGTTTCTGTTTTTTTGGGTCTGGTCTGCGTGTGAGTGTGCCTGTGCGTGTTCGTGTGCATTGCATAAAATTCCCAACTGAAACAGCGATCGGATCGGATCGGATCGGATCAGAATCGACTCGACTCGCACTCGCATATTTTTGTTTATTTAATTGTGACGTCAGATCCGCAACAGCAGAACAATAAACTTAAGATCCCCAAGATACATTGACGCTCCTCATTTGATCCAAGACAATGTCCATGTCTCTGATCCCCAAACTGGTGCTGGTGCTGGTGCTCGTGCCGCTGCTGGCACAGCACGCGCTCTCCGCGGAGATCGCCACGATCACGCATCCGTGTGCGTATGCGGATACCGTGAACATCACGGACGGACTCCGCCTGAAGGACGGCTCCTACTCGTACGCCGGAGTGGTCGTTCCAACGCATCTGATGGCGGAGTACGCCTTCAAGGTGATCGACGGCGTGGAGTATCGTGCCCCCAAGCATCTGCGGGGCTGTGTCTGCCTCCTGAAGCCCTGCATCAGCTTCTGCTGTCCGCGGGACCTGGTGTTCGATGCCAAGGGCTGGAACTGCACGGCGCCGCTCCAGGCGCGGCAGATCACACACGTGGAGCTGACCTACGGCAACAAGACGGTGGATCAAGTGCGAATCAACGATCGGTTTGTGGTCCGCACGGAGCTCGGATGCCGCAACAAGTTCGTGGACAAGAAGCACGAGGCCTTCTGGCAGTGGGATCTCTTCGAGAACGGCTCTCTCCTGCGCGACAATCGCCTGTGGAGCACCGACGAGTACTGCTTCAGTCCGCTGCAGCACAAGGCGGAGGAGTGGGAGCTGACGCCGTTGAGCTGCGAGCGCTTCCAGACAGGCTATCGCGTGTGGATCTACGCGATATGTAAGGGCGTATCTTAGAGATACATATACATATGTATACTGTATCTGAGAGTAACTTGTTTCCCCATCGCAGGCAGCATCATTGCCATTTTAATCAACATATTCATCCTGTCGCTGTTGGGCTCGGTGCGGGATGCCCGCAAGAGCCACTACGGACAGGTGATCATCTACTATCTGCTCTCCATGATCGTCGGCTTCTCGCTGCTCGTCTACCTGGCCCTCAAGAACCCCATGAAGCTCTCCCATTCGGCTTGCAGGAATATCGGTTACTATCCCCCCCCCCCGCAATATCCTTTCTTTAGTCGAATCCTTTAATCCTGGTTCTGCTCTTGCAGGCTTGCTGGCCTACTTCTGCATCATGCTGTCCTTTGTCTTTCTGGCGCTTTGTAGCCTTGATTTCCTGCAAAAGTTCCGCCTGAAGCCCTGCAAGAATTGGCTCCGCCGATTGTCCTATTTCCTGGCTGTGGTCCTGGCTGTGGGCCTGCGTTTTCTGGTGTCCTTTGCCCAGGACTCCAGTCTGCCCAAGCACTACAAGCCGGGCATTGGCGAGGACTATTGCTGGTTCGATGGTGAGTAAAGGTGGCCCCTACCCCACTGCCCCTGCTCCTGCCTTTCACGTGTCTTCTATTCCAGTACGCCTGTGGGGCATCCTCATCTACTATTATGCACCCATTGTCCTGCTGCTGATCTTCAGTGTTGTCTGCTGCCTCAAGGCCTACTTTTCCATTTACGAGCTGCCGCCAGACACCCAATATATCCTGGGAACGCAGCTGCGCATCGTCAAGACTCAGTAGGAAAAAACATTAGCTGCTCCCTCCTGGAAATCCTTTCAATCCTGTTGTCATTTCCTTTCAGCTTCTATGCATTTTGCGCCTATTTGGTGGGCGTGTTCGCCGTCTGGCTGCGTGAGATTGTGGTCTACATTATGGCTCGTGTGAGAGAGCATTTCTTCATCATTGACTTCTGGAGTGGCATTTGCATCTTGGGTCTGGCCATCGCCGGCTTCATTCTGCTCCTGGGCAAGAATATGCATGTGAAGTCCTGGTGGGCCATCAATGTGTAAGCTAACAGTTTTTAGAGGCCATCTTCGATACATTCTACATCTCTTATACATATGTCTTTCTCTTTCCACAGGGAATCCAGTCAGACCGATTTGAGTGTCATAAATGCACGTGTCTACAATTTCAATGAAAAGGGAGATCTGAAATCCTCAGGTGTGCATTATTCTGCATTGAATCGTTTCAATCAACATGCCCATCAATCAATCCTTTTTCCATTTGTAGATTCTCCCTATCAGCCAACGGTGACATCATTATAGAAGAGAGAGACTGAGTGGAGAGATTGAATGATATGATTGCTCATCTACGTATGAACTCTGGTATTCACTAAGCTTATGATTCATTAAGGTGCCACACACACACACAAACAAACAAACACAAACACAAACAAATGTGTGAATATATATCGTATCGTACTTACATTTCTAGGAAGTAATTATCTTCTTTTAAGTCCATTGACTTGAGACATTTGTTGAATAAACTCGAAATTCTGTAAAATATCAAATGCGCCTCGAATGTACATCAAAATGTGCATCAAATGTGCATCATATGTGCATCATTTTGTTGACTTTCATAAGGCTTTTCAAAGAAATTCCGATTTTGTTTTCATTGATTTCCGATTCAAGCAAATATGGAAGATATTTTCTATTTAATAGATCTCCAATTTAGAAAGTAGACATCTCTTCTGCCATTCTTACGATACTTTCTCCACCTTTTGCTCAGTCTAACAAATGAATCCTTTAAGCCCAAACGTTAATCATTCTTGTTTGAGCCTCCTGCTACCATTATTTCCCTCTTTTAGGACTCATTTCGTTGTAGACCCATCAAAAAAGTGGATAAATTGTATTAGCAACTCCACAGACAAAAGGACAAATCGTAAACTACACCCAAAATGTCCTGGGCTGCTCTGACTCCTCGCTGACAGGGGCAACGGCGACGGCAAACCCTTCGAAGGAAGGGTTGGGTCGCGATGGATTGTTGGTCGTTGGATTAGCCACCAGCCAAGTGGCACGCAACAAATGTTACGTTAATGACGCAATTGAGAACGGGTTTCCCCCATCCCCATCCCTATCCCTATCCCTGTCCATCTATCTGTATCTCTATCTGTCTCTCTATTTGTATCTGTATCTGTTACGTTATCTATGTCTATATCTATGTCTATGTTCATGTCTATAGAGTGTAAGGCCTCCTTCTTCGCCGAATATATCCTTCTCCCTCTATTCCATGTTGAATCTCTCCTGAAACAAAACGAACTGCGAAGACTCTACGGGAAATAGTCGGTGAAAGAACTTGGAAGAACTTGGGGGCATCTTAGATATGTCTTTGGAAGAGGAGACTATAGGTCGACATGGAATAATCCTTCAGGAGAGCGAATTAGCTGGAGGTTGAGCCTTCTTTCCATTTTATCTATCTCAATAAAATTTACAGCCCCAATCTCTTACTTTCGATTAAAGAGTATTCCCAGAACGATTAGTGGATAGTTTCTCTTGTCTGTGCTTTTTCCTAGTCGACGTCTTTTTCCCCCTCCACCCCATTTTCCTGCTGTAAACAAAAGCGCCTCAAAGTGGGTGTGGGCCACACAGGCCACACGGCCACCCCTCCACCTCGTCTGGACATGCCACACCGCCACACTGGGCATTCGCTGGGGGATTCGCTGGGGGGATTCGTTCCAAAATATTCAGTCGAAGTTCGGCCTGCGGCAGGTGCAGATGAAAGATCGATCCGTTCAGTTCAGTTCGATTCAGTTCCGTTCCTTTCCGCTCCACTCAATAAAATAAACTGCTTGTGCTTGTGCACCTCCTTGTGAAACACACGTCATCAGTGCATTATTTTTCCATATTCTATATTCTATATATTCTATATCTGTTTTCGATTCGGTTCAGTGCGGTGCGGGGTGGTGGGCTGTGGTTCGTTTATTCGATCCAAATCGATTGGCAAATCGCTGGGCAGGTAAACACACGAATAAATTGAAAGCCGTGGGATAAACAAAAACAAAAAGAAAAAAGAAACCGAAAAATCAACAGATATTCGTTCCCGAAAGATCAGCCGCAGATCGCAGATCGCAGGCAGAAGGCAGAAAAGATGTCTCTACCGATGGGGCAGTACCTCGTCCTCTTTGTGGGAGTGGCAGCACTCCTTCTGGCCACCGCTGCCAGGGGCTACCAGGAGGAGATGCGCTATCCGTGCGCCTTCATCGACACCGCCAACATCACGGGAAGCTTCGGCATGGATGGCTCCTATGTCCACAACTGGACGGTGATACCGCGCAACCTTGTGGCCGCCTATGACTTTGTCATCGAGAATGGGATTCGAGTGCCGGCTGCCAGGCATCTGCGGGGATGTGTCTGCAAGCTGAAGCCCTGTGTTCGATTCTGTTGCACGGAAGGAGAGATCTACGACCTGGAGAGGAGACAGTGCCTGGCCCCATCTATCGAGAGTCAGCCACCTCCTCGCCACTCCCACATGGAGGTACAGATGACGAATGGCAGCCTCAAGGAGCTACAGCTACGCTCTCACTTCAGCGTCTATGTGGACACGCCGTGTGAGCACATGAAGCCAGTGACAAAAGGATCCGAATATGTCCACTGGACACTGCACGAGGTACCTCGCAGATGATTCCTCTCTCTCGCTCTCCGTCTCTATGGCATTCTCTCTCTCTTTCAGAACGGTACTATAGCCCATCGTGGCCACATCTTCTCCAAACACTATTGCTACACGCCCCTCCTGCTGCACAATGCCTCCGTCTCCGCAGCGGACTCCTCTTGGGTTTGGCAGCCACTGGTCTGTGCCCCCGAGAAGCTACACTTTGTGCTGGGCGTCCGCGAGTGGACCTACGCCATATGTGAGTGCTCCCCTCCGCCCCTCCGGCCTACCATCACTCCCTCCTCCCACACGCAATCATAAATATGTTTTCCATCCCATAGTAAGCTCATAAAAGTGAGTGTTTGAAAAACAAAAGTGAATTGCTTGTGGCGATTGATAGATTGATAGTTGAATGGCCTCAAGAATCTCTCGTCTGCTTTCTCTCTCGACAGGTCTCTTGATATCCATTATATCCATGATCATTGTGCTGGTGGTGTATCTGATGTGCTCGGAGATGCGCAACAGTTTCTATGGCGTGGCCATCAAGGCCTATACCATCTGCCTGATCATGGGCTATGCCCTGCTCGGATACCTCACACTCCACAATCCGGCAACACTCTCCAAGGCAGCCTGTCGCATTATACGTGAGATCTGTTCGGATTCGAATCCATCTTTGATACTGATTCCTGATTTCCATTTCTTTGTTCTTTAGCTAGCCTAACACTCATGTATCTGGTGATGTCCTTCTACATCCTGAGCTTTGTGTCGTTCAAACTCTATCTGAGCTTCCACGGCGTGGTCTTCACGAAGCTCATGTTCTGGCTGATCTTTACACCGATCGTCCTGATCGCCATCGGATGGTCCTTCTTTGTGGGCTTCAGTCATTACGGCTCCCGATTGGTGTTTGGCGGCGACACTTGCTGGTTCGATCGTGAGTTCAGACAGGATAGGAGATCCACCCCATAAAACCATAGAACCATAATTCTCTCCAATCAATCTGTATTTTTGTAGCCCGCAATTGGAGCATTATGGTCTACCTGTTTGCCCCCGTTTTTGTGGCCTGTGCAATCAGCGGCTTCTTCTATATCCTCAGTCTTATTTACATCAGCGAACAGCCCGAGATCGAGACGGAAAAGAGCTTCGAGTCGATCAGAAGAATCGCTCAAGTCCTTCTGGAAGTACTTCGGCTACACGGCCCTCGTCTGGCTCGTCTGCGTCTGCTCCTTCGCCTTCAACTACTATCGCGGGGAGCGGTCGCTGCACAACTATGCCGTCTGCTTCTGCATGGCCTTCCACGGGTTTGCGGCGCTCTATGCGCTGATCGGCAAGAACCAGCAGATCCAGAACTTCCTGCGACGCATCGATAAGTGAGTGGAGTAATCTACGATGCTCCCACATTCTCAATTCTGATATGTTTTTCTTTCCTTTAGCGATGAGGATACCGCGAGAACTCTGTGCCTTGTCGAGTTTTTGAGGCGGAAATCTCACTGAAATTAACTGCTAGTTTTAGTAATGAGTTGTAAACCTTTTTTTTTCCTCTAACTAATAATAAACTAACTAAATAATAACTAAAAATAAATGGTTCTGGTTTTAGAGTAACTGAGCGTAGGGTGCGCACAGTTTTTGTTTTTTGTAACTGGTACAGTTTTAGTCAACTGTTAGTCGTGTCGGCAACCCATTAACAATGGAATCGACTGTAAGCCAAGACTCAAACCTAAAGCGAGAGCTGTAATGCAATGGTGTAGGTGGCATGTAGGTGGCAACGTGGAAATGCCATTTTGGGGTACGTTCGACCCCCCTCCCCCTTCCTGACCACGATCGGATTGAATTGAATTGAATTTTCGATCGATTGGAATCACTATTATATATCACTATCCCTATCCTGCTATCCTGAAAACGGTCATGTGTGGTGTGTTACCAAAGGAGAGCATACTTTTGGGCGGAAACGATCATGTCACTAAAATTGTGTTAAAATGTAAAATCATGCCCTTTTGGGGCATGTCCGAACCCCCTTCCTGACCCCTATAGGGGTCAGTATTGAATTTCCGATCGATTGGCATCAAAATCTCAATTTTTTCAAAAATGTCGCAAAAAAGGCATTTAAAAAAGTGGCTAACGGAGGTTTTCCGCAGTGGCGCTTCCATCGGACTCCTATGAAAAAAAAACGGCGAAACTTGTCAACAAACGTACACATTTCCTCGTCAGGTGTCTCCGTTGATAATTACATGCAATATGTAGCTAATGTGTAGCATATTTGTATTTATCGTGTAGTTATCAAGAATGATTTGCCCTTTTTGTATAGATATAGTCAGATATATTGGCCTATATCTCGGCTATATAGCTTCAGATCTGGGTGTGCCATAGCTTTTTGTGATCAGGAGAGATCTGCCAACCGATTAGCATCAGAAAATATTTGCATTTCCCTTGGCGTCCTAGGCTTGGTGGGGAGAAGGGATTGGGGCTGAAATGCACCTGTGACTGTGACTGACTGTGTGATTGTCATTTATCACATAAGCTACATAATTTGGTGGCTATATCAACTCGCGATATTGATGCTGATCAAGAAATACATATGTATATGGAATCGGCAATATCTGACGGGTGCAACAAGCCATCATACATACATATGTACATATATCCCAGAAATGCCATCCAAAATTGATCCACAAAATTTCATCGCTGCGGCGCCTGGCCCCCACTGCTCCTCCAGAAGTTGCAACAATTTCCAATTTGTTGCTTCCTCCGTTTAGCCATGGCGGCATCCAATTTAAGAGTCCCTTCGCAACATGCAACAAAAGCAGCAACCTGAAACTCTCCTCCTGCCGCTGCGTCGCTTTGCCGCTTGCCCCTGGCCGCTTGCCCTTTGCCGCTTGCCCCTTGCCGCTCAACAATATCCCACGTAAATAACGTAATTTACACAACAAAACAAACTCTGGTGGCAATCAGGGGGGAGGAGGCGGTGCGGTGGGGTGGGGTAGGGGGGCGGCTAGTTGTACCACAAAATTCAATCCGGGAATCCACTCAAAACCTGCAACCTGACCACTCCACAGCCCCCTCACCCCCGTTCTCTTGGACCGTGGTCGAGTGTCCATTCTGTGCTCCCCCACCCCCCTGCATCGCACCCCCCCCTCCCCCCAGCGTACGTCGTTTTCTAACGCTATATAATAAGTGCGCGCCGATTTTGTTTGACATCAGAGGTCAATGGCCGCGAAAGAGACAGACACAGCGATAGAGAGGGAAAGAGAGCAAAAGAGAGAGAGTCGAGTCCTGTGTGCTACAAGGGAGCACAGCCGAAGAGCTACTTGCATCCTTGCAGCACACACACATACACACACACACACACACGCAAGCAGCAGCCTCCCGACTCCCCAGCAGCCTCTGCCGTCGCTCTTCCCCGCTCCCGCCACCGACCCCCTTTGAGGTTCGTTTTGGCTGTCAAGCGCAAGGAATCAAGTGGAAAGTGAAACGAGAGCTATGCTGCCTGCCTGCCTGCCTCCATCGTCTCTCCTCCTTCGAGATGCGGTGCTCTTTTGATGTGGCCTCGCCCAATACGACAGACTCCCTCAACCCTCCCCCCGGCCACCAACGAAGCTACGCGACGATGGAGATGCGGAGGGTCCTCCGTGGTGTTCGTCGCTTCGGGTTTTCGTCCTTTTCGGGATTCTGCTCTTTTTTGCTGGCTGGCTGGCTGGCTGGGCGTACAGCAGCAGTCGCAGTCGCGTGCCGGCACATGGATACACAAAACAAGAGACAGAGAAAGATATAGGGAGAGCAAGAAAGAGAGAGAACTACAGATAGACAGAGAGAGAGAGAGAGACATATATACTATATACATATCTTTGGATCGATAAAACGTAGTAAAAATGCTCGTAGTAATGGAAGCTGGAAGGATGCTGGAGCCCGGCATCGTCATTGTCGTACATACATATATAGAGAAACTGCAGCAGCAGCAGCAACAGCAGCAGCAGCAGCGGCAGCAGCAGCAGCGGCAGCAGCAGCAGCTTCGTCATCGAAGTGGGAATGGGAATCGGCAGGCAGCATCGTCCTGTGACGTGCGCACTGGAAATCCCATGAAGGTAGGACATGTTTGGCGCGTTTTTCCCATAGTATTCGGTATTCGGTATTCCATATTCGTGTTTGTTTATGTGCGAATACGAATGCGAATACGAATACGAATGGCTGATGGCGAATGGCGGATGGCGCGGGATGCAGGCAAAATATGCTACACATGCATTGGGGCCATTGGGGGGAGGGAGACGATGGGCTTCTCATTTAGTTAAAGAAATTGCCACCAAAACCGCGCCCCATTTCTCCCACTTCGGCTCTTCCTTTCTCAAGCGACGCGGGGAGAGGGACAGGCGGCAGGCGGCAACAGGGGCAACCCCTATATCCTATGGATAGAGTCACTGTTTCCCTGTTTCCCTGGTTGTTCCTGGTCGTTCCTGGTTCCTGCTGCAGAACGGAGAACCCAAACATGAAAATTAATTACCAAATGACTTTATGCTTTTTAATGGCCGTCGATGGCACAGCAGTTAAAGGATATGGGATATTAGACAAGCCATTAAATGGCTAACTGGCTGTGGAGGCACAGGGGCACAAGGGCACGCCCCTAAAACATCAGCATATATGTACGAGTGTGCATGCATATACCTCACACACATATAGTAGATTCCTATAGCAGATAGGAGATAGGAATAGGGCTTGGGATAGGGATAGGATAGGGAGGATATCTATGATGATGGCTTTCCCTTTGATGGCAGGATAAATATTAAGGTGGGGTTGCAGTGACACTCGGAATGGCAGGGGCTGGAGGTTATTACCAATATTGGAAATTTGTAATTAACATTGAGAAAACGTTTAGTTTGGGGACAGCTTTTTGGTTGGGTTCTAACAGGGCGACTGCTGATGCCCCACAAAATATTTACGCGAATGCTAATGACTTTCGGCAGAACTTTAAAGGACATTTAAGGACTCATTTTGTGACATTTAGCGATACAGTTTCTCGATTGCTTTGGAATGGCTCCAAAGTGTTTAAGATCTTTTAATGGAATATCTGTTAAAATATATGTATATCTATATTTCATTAGACATATTCTTGGGAGACAATTCCTATGTAGATGTGCGTCGATTAGCTATGATATTTGCAAAGATTTTCTAGCATTTCAGATGAATTTTCCAAAACTTTTGTACTATATTTTTCTATTTTAAAGTATATCCATTACAGAAAATAAAAGACTAGTTGAATCCGATCTTAAGGTCCCTTAGAACATAAGCATATCGAATATTTCTATGGAATTCGCTTTCCATGGGAAATCTGTTCCATTTCTACCTGAGAACTTCTTTGCATTTCTTCGCCAGTCTCTCGACCCCCTACTCCCCCTGCTTACGATCCATTTCCGGTCACAATCCACTTCCACCCTCCACCCTCCGCTAATGACCTGTTCCACTACAGCCCTCTCTCTCCCTCCCCCCAACAACTCTTGCAAGCCTCGTACGCGTACTCCCAGTCCCAGTGCCAGTGCCAGTCACCGACAATATTTCATACACAAAGCACGTAAAGCAAATCAAATACAATAAATAACTTTTAATTTAACATTTTCTAGAAATTTACAATCCAAGGAATAATTTATGCCCATAAATGTCACATCCCCCACCCCCCCCTCCGACAAGCAATTGACCAATATTAACCCCCTCCCGTCCCCACACCCAGAAAAAAGCGATCCAACAAATATTTGAGGCATTATAATTTATAAATTAACAGAACGAAGAAAATTAGTAGAAAAAAATGAGTAGAAAAAATGAGTAGAAAAATGATAAATTAAAAACGAAAACCAATCTAACGGTTGACACTTGAAAGAATGTGTGAAAGAGAGAAGTATGAGGGAGAATGTGTGAAGGAGAGGGCAAGGGCAGTGAGTGTAAAGTGGTGGGCAGAGGGGCAAGAAGAGGGAGCACCATCATAAATTCATTGATGGAAATGCAAACAAAAAAGAGTCCCAAAAACAAAATTGTTTCTTTCTAGCTTTTTTCTTTTTTTTAAACGTGAAAAATACCAGCAAGGGGGAGGGGAGTAGGGGTAGGGTGTAGGGTGTGCCACACATCCAAAAATCTATACTCGAAAAAGAGAGAGAGAGAGAGCTTCGATTATGGGTTTGATTTCTAGTCACCGGAAAGCCATGGGGCACCACTCGTAGGGCATTTACTCGTAGATGAGGTGGTAATGTGGGTCCAAAGGGGCTCGGAGGGTGGGTCAGGGAGGGGGGGAAGTACATTCCCCACTCTTGTACGCGTGTGCTCTCGTTTCTCACCTGCAATGACACCTTTTTGAAGTTTTTTTTTTAGTTTTTTTTTAGTTTTTTTTTGGGGCCTTGTAATAATCATGAAATTTTTTTGTTGTATTATTACTCGACTTTTTTCCCCCCTCGTTTTTCACGCATTTCGTTTTCTTTTCTTTTCTTTTCTTTTCTTTTGGGTTTTGGGTTTTGGTTTCCCTTCGAGTTATGTTCGTTGTTTGACTTTTCGGCTGATGTTGTTTTTGTTATTTGATGTTGAGTTTTGTGTGTGTGCCACCAGTGCCGCCAATGCCACTGCCACTGCCAGCAGTGCCACCTCTTGAGATTTATTTCGTGCGCAGCTCGAGAAATGTTTCGTTTGTTCAATTTACAGACAACGGAACATGGAGCTTGGAGCTGGGAGCCGAAAACAATCTTTCCTGCTCACTCATTGAGGAATTTGTCATTTTTTTGGGGCATGAGTAGTATGAGCATGAGTATGCCCTACAATTATGGCCATAGGGTGGGGCAACTCCCACCCAATGGGAGTTCATTGATCATTTATTGAAGTCCGAGAGAGATGTGTTATATAATCTTTCCTTAATTTCTTTATAATCATTTAGGATCAGTCACAAAGTACTCTCCAAGATCGTTTCTTCTGCTGATTCCTACACACGATTTCCCCTACACAGTATTTCGCATCTTTTATACATAAATCTGACACTCTCCTATCCACTATCCCACTACAATCCCACAAACAATCGATTCGTTTGTACGATCTTCCCATGGATCTTAACCTCATCATCCCATTTCATCGAATCGGACTTATTGAAACGCTCTTCAGAGCCAACTCTTGTGTTGGTCTCTTGTCTCTTGAGAGCTTCCCACAATCGATCGATTACCAGAGCGACGATCCCATCCGATCCGATCCGATCACCAACAAATTTGTAGAGCATCCGCATGGGGCATGGGCTATGGGGCATGGCATGTGAGGGTTGGGGGAGGGGGCACTCCACTCGATGGAGCAGCACTGACGGATCTCATCTCTTGTGTGGCAAGCGGCACGTGTAAATGCTTAACACAGTTTTTTTTTCGGGGTTTCTTTTTCGGAAGCTTTCGTTTTGCTTTCTATGGACAATGGGAATCGCGGTTGAGGTTGAGAGAATTACGAGAGCAATTAAACGTTATACATAGGAGAAGAGCAGAGGGAGAGACAGAGAGGCAGGGGCAGATGAATGGAAAGAAGGAGAAGAGGTATCGAAGAGTGGAAGCGGATTTGAGATGGAGAAACCAAAGCAAATACACAGCTTGACACATTCATTGGGGGATAGGAGGATAGGAGGATAGGGGTGGCCCCATCATATCATTGATCTCTAGTCCCCCTACGAAGCCAAGCATAGACAGAGACAGAGCCAAAGAGAGGGAGAGAGAGAGGCAGAGGAAGAGGGAGCTGTAAAGAGAGTCAGAGAGATAGTTACACAGAGATAATCGGTTATCGTTTTGTTGCACGCTCAATTAACGGACATAAAGCTGACAAACTGGCGCTGATGTGGCAAAATAAATCGCAGCATTTCTTCCAACTTGCAACGCGCTCAACCTTCGTCGAGCAGAGCAGGGGAGCCTCCAGAGGAACCCCACAACAGTCTCCTCCTCCACATTTGGTGCGGCTCCGACTGCGACTCCTACTCCAGTGGGATGGATCTTCATTCCCATGCAACAATGTTGCAAGCAGCAGCATATCGTGAAGACATCAGGGAAAACAACAAACGACATCGCTGCGGCATGAGTGTGCGGCTTTTAGTTGTTGCTCTGGGTGTCGTCTGCAGAGGGTATGCAGGGTATGCTAGGCTAAAGAGAAAACACAACATTTTTGAGGAATTCCCTCTGGGATCCAGAGTGGAATCTCTCCAGATGAGAATCTCGATAGGCAAAAACGAAAATAATCATATCGAAGAGCTGTAAACTCCTTCACCTTTCAGTTCAATGTGGAAAGAACCCTCCAGAATCGCTTTCCTCTCTCTCCTCTAGGGTATCCCTTAGTCCAGCCACTTGCTCTCATCGGCCTCGCCTTGGTCTCCTTTAAATGCTTTAGCCCCCCCGCCGATGACGACGACGTCGATCGCTGGTGGAATTCCTGCGCCCGACCAACGTTTTTCTGTGGCTCTCTGGCTGGCTCTCTGTTTGCGGGTCAACAACTGTAGACAAACAAAAAACAAAGAGGGGGAAAGAGGCTGAAAGAGGAGCTGTGGGAGCAGGAGCCGTAGCCGGAGCAGGCCTTGGCACAGCTTCAAGCTTCTTTTGGGCCATGTTCCTGGTGGAGAGCTGGACCCCGGATGCTGCTGAGCGCTGCTTCTGTTGCTGCTGGATCTCGTGCTGAAGCTGCAACTGTTGCTGTTGCTGCGATGTTGGATGGGGTGCCGGTGGAACCATTAAGCCAAATGGTGGGCACCAGCCGCCCAAATCTTGTGTTGCCTTGTGGCAACAATGTTGCAACAACAGAGACAGGTACCGTGGCACCGTGGTACTGTGGCACAGCGGCGTCGGCACCTTAATGAAGTGATTTGCACTTTTTACCGGCTCCTCTTTTGACCACACACAACAGCAACAGCAGCCTGCAACCAGCAACCAGCAGGCGGACACAGACGGAGGTGGGGTATTGCCCCCCACCCCTTCCCCCTGGCTCCCCTCTGGTTGTGTAACACATTTCCAGGAGCAATCCAATAACCATTCTCGAGGGTCTTTCTGGTGGGTGGGGAGACTGATTATGACAGGGCCGCCGTGGATCATCATGTCACTTGTCTCAGGAGGCGGGAAAGATCAACAGAAAGCGATGCAAAGAGAGAGATGGAGAGTGGAGAGTGGAGAGAGGAGAGAGAGGGAGATTTGCATGGCTAATTGAGGAACACATCAGAAAAAGGTGAAAGGATTGCCATCGTCTGAGTGTCTGCATCGAGAGCGTGGCGGAAGAGATCGTGCCATGGTCTTCGATTTGAAGATCCTCTTTCTTTGCTGAAAAGGCTGAAAAGAATGTTTGAAAAAGAGGTGATCACTCCATTTTGGAGAAGTAATTCTGTGATATATTCACATGATGTATGATGGGATCGATAGGTACTTGAATGCGGCTGAATGAGTGGTGTGATCCACATATGAAGATCTCTCAAAAAGGGAAGATGGATATTGTTCCTCCGCAAAATAAAGGCACTCCGTATGATCCTCTGAGAGGTACTTCAACTGAAAGCTCAAACTCTTTATGATTCCATTGATCTCTTGGTTAATGAGGGACTCTTTCTCTCTTTCTCCCTCTTTCTCTCTCTCTCTCTGTGATCATTCATTTAAAAAAAGGTATTGATTCCCAGTTTATGGCCTGCCTGATCTATTTGTTCAGTCAATGGGAGGATAGGAACGGGGATGGGGATCGTGATCGATGTTTGGTGATCTATTGCACTCTGTGGTGGAGCTTCCACTCCACTCTCTCATTGTTCTGGCTTCGAGCACACGATTCTTGGCCAAGCCACGATTCTTGCTACCAGGCTCTAGGCTCTAGGCAATAGGTTCCAGGCTCTAGGCTCCCGACTGCCGACTCCAGGCTCCAGCTTCTGTCATCAGCAGACCGAAACCAGAGGAAAAAAAAATGTGCGCATAATTCACATACAACATTTCCAATACAGAAGAAATCCCTCTCGCTTGATTCCTCATGCCTCATGCCTGATGCCTCATGCCTGTTGCTGCTGCTGCCCGACCGATGCTGCGTCTTCTCTGGCCAAGTGGACATTGACCGTCTGCCTCAGAGTCAACGATCTTCAAACGTGTCAACATTAAAAATAGCAACCAAATGCTCTAACGTCTGTGTGCCCCACCGCCATGTCCCACCGTGCCCCATCGACCAAAGCCAGCCAGAGGTATGCAGACGTGCAGACGTTCGCAAAATGCCAAACGGAGAGAAGAGAGGAGCAGTGCAGAGAAGAGCAGAGGAAGAGGAAGGGGAAGAGAGGAGAGGAGAAGAGAAGAGACCAAAGACACAATCGAGGCTACAACAACGATCAGGCAGGCAGGCAGGCACCAAGTAGCACCACAACACCACAAAAAAGCGCGGGGCAAACGAGAATGCATAGAGAAACAGTGGAGATGGATGAACGACAGGCAGGCTACCCTGGAGATTCCATAGAAACAAATCTACGTATATATGTACATACATAGGTTCCTAAAGGGCACAGGTGCAGCAAAGAGCACTCTTAGGGAAAAACCGGGGGTATACCTAAAGAGCGGGGTTGGTAAGTCGAGTATCTACCAGGAACTCGGAATTCTAAGGTTCCCATCCAAGGGAGGGAAGAGAAGATGGTAAAACAAAGAAAGAAAGGGGCTGCCAAAGAACCTGTAGCTTTGAAAAAACTGGATAGATCCGAGAGATAATCTATTCTAATCGATGTTAAGTGTTTGGGAACAGGAACAGTGTTCCCAAGGGGTTTTTAGCAGAATTCCAAACCGATGATCAGCGATCGCATTGATCATGTTTCTCCTATCATGCTGGAGCTTACTTTTTTTACGCTACACGGGATCCATGAATTTATGCCAAAATGGTATCGTAATGAGCACTGATCGCTGATCAGGTTTCTTCAATTTCTTCCAATTGACCCGTGTGTGCCCATATACCCTGCCCAGCCTATATTAAGGGGTAGTTGTATGCCGAAAAAACAACAGGATGTTTGGCAGTTTGGCGGCGCTACTATCAACGAAATTCCAGCATTTGATCGGCGACGAAGACAGAGCAGGAGGTCGCAGATGCAGACGCAGCAAAATACGAGGAGGAGGTAGAGGTGGAGGTGGAGGAGGAGTCGTCGATGGGCCAGAGGATAGGCAGTGGATGGCAGGGGATGGGGTGGGATGGGGCATCGGTAAGATCGCAGACAAAATGCAAAGAATCAAAAATTATATACACATGTTGGAGCACAGCGCAAAACAGCGCTAGGGTTGGGGATTGGGTCGCGGGCAGGACAGGGCAGGGCAGGGCCGGGCTGGGCAGAAGACTTGTGGCTGACAAAGCCATTAATTACTGATTGCCGATACTCGCGAGACGCTCAATGAAAGTTTCGCCAGACAGACACAAGAGAGAGATGCAAAAGATCGTCGTCGTCGTTGTCGGTCGTTGTCGGAGAACGGATGGGCATGGGGGATCGGGGATCGTCGTGTGCAGCAGTTTCTTTGAAAAGAAAACAAAAACAAAAACCAAAAAAACGAGTGAAAAATAAAGGAAGACGACACCCGCAGACATGGCGCTAAGCGAAGCAGAAAAAACTGCACAAGAAGCATAAATCACTCTATGGATTGGGGTGCACATGCCCGTTCTTGTCTCGCACTCTCTGTCCCTCTCTCTCTCACTCACTCTGTCTCTAATCTGCTGCAGCGTCTTTTTGACCGTTATGACTTCCGCTGCCCATCAAGCCGAAGAGATCGCTCGCCCGAAGAGATTCGAGGGCACGAACCGACGGCAGCCAAAGCCGAAGTCCAAGTCGAGTCGAAGCTTTGTTCTTTTTGCTTTCGCTTTCTGTTGCGGCTTCGGCTGCCCTGCTGCTGCGGCTGCTGCTGCTCTCTTTGCCTGTCTCTCCACTCTCCCGCCTCTCTCTGAATCAATTCATTTATAAAGCAAAACATAATGCACAAACAAACACCGAGAGAGATCCGATCCGATTCGATTCGATCCCCCCACCACACCCCACCCCCCACACTGCATGAGTGTGTTTATTCGATACGCATTGTCCTTGAACGTTTAGTCGAAATTTATGGAATACATTGAACTCCAGCCACTAAATTAGTCAGTTAAGGCACACACACACACCACGAACCACGAAGCAAAAGCAACGAAAAGCAAAAGCAAAAGAAACAAGAATAAGAACAAGCATAAGCAAAAGCAAAAGAAGGCGAAAAAAACATGACAAAAGTTTTGCCGCTTTCGGCGCATTAACAAAAATTCACTGTCCGCCGCCGGTCGTCGATCGTTGGGTGGGGGCGGGGGCAGGGGGAAACTCTGACACGGGGACGGGGATTGGGGATGGAACTCGGGACTTTGGGACGACTTTGGGAGTGAATCAGTGGCATATCCACAGTTCAAGGAGGAAGCCCCTGCCGAGTCGTTGACCGTTCAATTGTCTTGTCGGAGCCATCGGAATGGGGCGGATCTCTGCTGGGAGGGGGGACAGTGATCGGTGGTGCAGGCAAATTCAATGGAATTTCAAAATTTAACGGTTACTAATTTGTGCGAGAAAAAAGGGAGAAGGAATAAATGAATGAATGAATGAATGAGTGACTGATTGAAGGGGGGGTGCATTATGAGTGCTGTTCATAGGGGGCTTGGGGTCGCATGCCATGTCTGAAGATATTTCTGCAGATATTACAGAAGGCAGGAAGAAAGTTTTGATCAAAATTGAGAGATCCCGTGCATCCAATGCCAGAAGATATTTCTGCAAATATTTTCAAATTATCAAAACATCCATCGATTAAAATGTAGAGCCCTATAAAATGTTGAATCCAAAGAAAAATTAGGATTAAAACTGATACGTTTCATTTCTCTTCCTTCATATTTCAATTTCCTTTGGAAATATGAGAGACACGAAAGTCTTATTTAGGGACAATTAGCATCGAAAAAACCCCTAAAGACTTAAGGATTTAAGGAATTTCCAATGCATTTATTCCAATTATTCATGCTTAAAATCCACACCCACCCTACCTTCATTCCATCCCCCGGGCCGGGAAACCTCTCCAAGGATTGTGCAGTTTTCTTTTTACACTCCTTTCTAGCTCCTTTCCCTTAGCCCTTCCTTGTCCTCTTCGAAGTGTGTGCAAATCCCATCAAAGTTAAGTTCCTAAGCCCTAAACTGCATTTTGTACATACTCGAACATACTCGTGCACTTATTGGCCAGCGGGGAGAGGGGCGGCACGTGCCACGCCCTCTCCACAAAGCCCTGGAAGAGGTGGGAAATAAGTTTCTGGGCTGGGGGCAGGTCAAGACCTGCATATCCTTGAAAAAAAGAAAGAAATTGCATTAAAGTTTAGTGGAAAATTCTTTTGGTTCGCTGCTCGCTGGCCTAACCTCTCCACCTTGCCACCTCAACCCACCTCCTACCACCACCATCCCTTTGCCGCATCTACCAGTATTGCTGCCTCTTGCCACACGTAACTCATATATTTATGACGTTGATGCTGGCAAGGATCTCCCCGCCAGCCACCCACCCTACGAGTGACGCGCCAGCTGAAAAGTATGCAACGAAAATTTCCTGGGGGGAGGGGAAAAGCGGCAGGCGGCAAGCAGCAGGCGGCACGCGGAAAAGCACCATCCCATTCGCTCAATTTAAAGTCAAGTGTCAATGCAAACTCCTTCACATCGCGGAGAGATCCACATCGCAGAGGGCCATTGAAGGCTCTCTCCCGAGGACCTCTTATGCTGCAGCCCCCTGCCCCTGCCCCTGCCACCACACTCTCTCATCCCTCAGCTTGGGGGAAATTCACTCTTTGACATGCAAAACGCGCGCGCTTCATTTGACATTTTTCCTATTTTTAGCCAGGACGAAACGACGTGAATGGGGATCGGGTTATTACCAGTCAGAGCAGAGAGGACCAGGGACCATGGACCACGATGATGCAAGGACGCAAGACATATTTCCGCACCACCCAACCCCCAAACCCCTAACTCCCAACCCCACTCTCCAACCGACTTTCGACTTTCGAATTTCCAACTCTTTTTCATTTTTCTTTGTTTTTGCTGTTTGCTTTTTCCGAACCCTTTCATCAAAGGCGGCAGGGAACGGGGGACGCGTCGGATTTTTTATTTTCCTTTTTTGGGTCTTCTTCTTCTAGTTTTCCTTTCTTGTTTTTGCGGTTGCTGTTAATATGATTTTCCTAGGATTTTTCCGGTAGCGTTTTCCGGTAGCACAAACGTTTGTCGGTAATGCACGGAAATTATTTCATTCCATTCTGTTTTTGGCTGTTAAAATATCCGACAGTTGAACATTCGACAGGACAGGAAAACTCCTTAATTTCCTTTGTTAATTATAGCCTCGCGATCCGGATTCCGGATGTTATTGACCCTGACAGGAGCACACTCCAGTGCCAGTTCCAGTTCCAGTTGCAGTTGCAGATGCAGCAGGGCTCTCGAGGAGTTCGCATTGAGAGCCGACTGTCTGGGTAAGGGATTAACTCCCATGACAACCTCAAAGAGTCCTGCCAGTGCTGCCATTACGCCCATTACTGCGCCTCCTCGACATGGAGAAGGAGGAAGAGGCACACCTATTGACGACAATCCGAAAGCAATAAAACTCCGTTAAGACGGAGTCAAGGAGTAGCAGCAGGAGCAACCAGGAGCAGCAGCAGGAGCACTGGGCTCCGACTCAAGTGGCGGGGGCGCATGAATAAATAAGGAAATCAATTGTTATGGCGGAACGCAAAGAGGGAGGAAGAGAGAGAGAGAGAGAAAGAGGAGGAACTCTCGCATTAATCTCAAGAAAGGACCATGGGGCGTGGCTCCCACACTCACACACAAACACACACAAAAATAGGACAACACAATGCCTCCATCCGCCATCCTCCAACCTCCAACCTCCATCCTCCATCCGCCATGGTGCACTTTCAATCGGTTTATGCAAAGGAATAGGAATAGGGAATAAGGGTACTACAGGAGGAATAATGGGAAATATTGAAGGTACAGGCGGTAAAGTAGAAACTATGAGAACCAGCAGGAGGAACAGAAGGCATCTGGATGAACTTGGAGGAGCTTCCAGGCACTGGAGGAACCTGCCATGGAACCAAAAAGGAACCACATCACAGAAAACCTCCAGGAACTGGCAGGAATTGGCAGGAACAGGCGACCAAAGTACAGTCAACGAGCGTGGAAAACAAACGGCGACTCCGGGCCATAAAGACGTCTGCTGCAGTGCGCTGAATGGTGGGTGGGGGGAGGGGGCCCCCGTTCTTTCCCTCTGGCCACCCACAAGCGACATCTGCCCTAATCATCTGCCAGCTCCCACTGACACCCCACACCCCCACCCCCATACATATTCCACTACCCTTCGTTTGCCTTCGTTAGTTTCTCATGAAAGCTTTTAGTTGTCTGGAATTTTTGGTGCTCTCCCTGGTATACCCTGTACTTGAGTGATTTTCGGGGGGGCTGTGATGGTTTTTGGCATCTATTTGTCACAACAACGAAGACAAGCGAAACGCAGCGGAAAATGAACAGAATGGAATGAAACATGAACATGACAATTGCCAAGCAATTTAGAACGAGTGGAATGAAACATGAACTTGCAATTGCCATGAAATCGGGAACGAATGGAATGAATGGATAATACATAAAATAAGCTTGAAAATACTTAACCCCAAAATGGAACAAATCATAGCCCATACAACTAATCTAAAAACCATAACCATATGCCACTCAGTAGAGGGCACAAAGGGTACGCTTCCATGTGAATATCAACTCAATGGATTCCAGGGTACAGCCGCTCCCATCACACGTTACGTTATCCTGCAGCATTCCTACTACTTCACTGTACATTTTGTTGTTTCTGTTCTCGGGTGCGGTGCTCTTTTTTTTCCTTTTTTCCTCTGGTACGTACATTTTGCTGCCGCTGCTCGCTGCTTGCTGGTTGCGTTTCTCTGCTTTTGGGTTTTGGCTTTGGCTATGGCTCTGGCTTTTTTGGGGTTGAAATTTCGGGCTTGCTGGCTGATAAAGCAGCACCAAGACAGGCGCACAGACGAGAGGCGAGAGTCCCTGTGCGATGCCTCAACACAGATGTACAGATATACAGATATATATATACACACGATATGCTGTGTGTGTGTATAAATAGATGTTTGGGCTGGGCATTTGTGTGAGTGCTTTAAGCAGGGCATTGCACTCGTCCAACGCTTTCGCCGCATCCCGCATTTCGCATCCCGAGAGCTCCCATTCGGCTCTCTCTCTCTGGCAGTCTCCGTTTCAAGAGAGAATGGTTCTGATAATTCGGCATAGCGGAGCAGCCAGCCTCCCGGTTCCAGCCGAAATGTGTACCTTTCCGGCCTCCACATGGCGCACCCCCCCCTCCCACGATATAATTACAAGATAAGCGCTCCGAGGCAGCGGCGCTCAGAGATGACGCAGGTGGCGACATTACAGCATTCCACCCGACCAGGGGGACCAGGCGTACCAGGCGGACCAGGAGGTCCAGAAGGAATCTTGGAATGATTCGATTCGGCTCCGTCATGAATGAATATTATGCGGGGCTACGAGTGACGCTATAAGCGAATGCTCGGCACTCGACGCTCGGCCCGAATCCTTGATGCCTGGTTAATATTTGCGGAATCGATAAGTTGGAATCGATTGGGAAATGGTCCAGGGGGAGTGGAGAGTAGTGACTGGGGTGTTCTTCGGAGAGGAAGGTGAACATCAAGCAGAGTGGGGAAAATGTTGTGGGAAATTATGAGAATAGGATGGGATGCCATGGATGGCAGAGCATGCCCCAGGAAGGGGTACGCTGGGGGAATACGCTGATATCGGATAAGGTGAGATTGGGATAGGATTGCAAGGAATCAGATAGGATGAAATGATATTGCTGCGTGCACAGGATACAGGATACAGGATACAACGGAAATGTTTGAGAATATGATACGGTAGGGCACCAGCCTGGGATAGCATAAGATACAATTGGGATGGGATAGAAACAAGTGATTGTGGCACGGATTTGCATGGGGAGTGGGCATGGAATGGGAATTAAGTAGTGGATTTTTCTACTCCAAGATCTCTTTTGAATTAACCGATGACTGTACCCAAGGCTCATTCGGGATTCCCTTTCCCATCTCCAGCTGTAACTGGAGCACATCTGAGCCCTATCTGCTGTATTTCCACAATTTCCACAACCCTGTACAGACCGTACTCCTTCCCTGTTCTCCAGTAACCATCCCTGGCTGGGCCCTACTTGGGATAGGGCCTAGCCGTGGACACTCTCTCCTGGGTGTAAAGAGGAGCAGAGTCCCGCTATCGGGAGTCCCGCTGCGGCAGTACAGCAGGTTACATGGCCCCGTCCGGGATTTTCTGGGGCCGGCGCTCAGGAACAGCCCGAAGGACGACATGACGCGGCACGACAGGACGGAAAAACAGTTACAGCCTCCGCCGACTGGGAGTGCGACCGCCGTTACACCACGGCGAACGATGATGGGCGCAGGAAGCCGAAACAAACCGAAGCGATGGAGAGACGGGAAGGGAAGGGAAGGGGAGATGGCAAGAGCAAGCAGCAAGCAGCAGATGGGGGCGCAAAAGGACGAGGAATCAAAGAGAATGCGCACGGGGCCAGAGCCAGCGCCAGCGCCAGGGCCAGAGCCAGCGCCAGAGCCGGAGAATATTGTTCCACAAGAGAAAGGGAAATTCTAGTGGGAGCAAGAATATCGATTGGATGGTTGGGTGGTACGCACTCCCCTGCTCCCCCAGCTCCTCCTCCTCCTTCTGGCATTCCTCTCGTGGAATGGGGCGTGTTGGAATTCCCTGTTTTCGTGTTGCGTAAACCTCGGGATGCAGAGAGAGAGAGAGTCTCTCTCCAGAGGAGAGAGTGGCGTATCGTAGGACCAAAAACTTTGGCGCGAAATTTTCGATTAATGAAAATGTGCCTCCAAAAAATATGTGTGTTCTCTTTTTGTGTTCTCTTTGTCTCTTTTCTCTCATTCTCTACCCCTTTTTTGTGGGTAGAGAGGAGAGTGCAACCTATGTAGGGTTGGGTAGGCGTGGCACTTCCCCATTGCTCTTTCATCTGCCAGAAAATGTTGTCCGGCGTTCAGAGAATCCCACGCAGCATCCACAAAAGATTTCCCACCGAATTTTCTCCCATTTCTATTTCTTTTTTTTTGGGTTTTGGACACAGAACACACAACACAGGACATGAAATCGGTGGAAAATCGGAGGAAAATGTCAAACTGATTTCTGTTTCTGTTTTTCTGTTTTCTCGTGATATTTTTCAGGCTTTCAGTTCCTGTTCCTGTTCCACCATGGTTGGGGGTGGGGGGGTTTCCACAGAGAGAGAGAGAGAGAGAGAGAGGGTATCAACCTCACCCTCACCCTCACCCCCCTCTGGCTACTCCTCTCGTTATGTAAATTTTATTGAAATGCTTATGCCAAACGATTATGTCAAAGTTTTACATGGTTGAAGCGAGTTTAATGCGACACTTTTCGGATGGAGGAGCCTCGGGGAGAGGGGGTGGTATCCGGAGGGGGGAGCGGCTTTGTTCCATGTCCTTGCCTTTGTTTTACACGTGGGATACCTCTCTGTTCAAAGCCTCTGCTGCGGCTGCTGCCACTCTCCTTTGGCAGCCCCTCAACCCCCTCAGCCCCCTCAGCTTCACCCATACGCTTCATCCTCTGCATGGACTCCCCATCCCCAGCCTCCACATCCTCCTGGGCTCTCTCTGGGCTCTTCTCCCCCTGATTTCTGCTGATTATGACAGCAGAACATGTTGCTCTGTGCTGGAGGGGGTTCCGGGGGTTCCGAGGATTCCGGGGGCGGGCTTGCCGCTTAAATTGTTTGCTTATAAATAAAGCATTAAGCTATTGATTAAAATTGAGCTTTAAAAAATTCATTGCACACAAAGTTCCGTTTCTGTTGCTGTTGCCGCTGCTGTTGCCGCTGCCGATGCTGTTGCTGTTGCTGCTGTGCGTTGCCCCATCCTTCGGTTCGGGTCTGATATGGTATATGAGCGAGGATACAGAAGGAGGGGGGATATGGTATGGGACTCCAGAGTGTACGCTGGTTTCAATTGAATGCGAAGTTTACACAAACAGAAAGACAGCACAGGGGCAGTGGCAGTGGCAGAGTCAGAGAGAGAGCGAAAGAGAGGGAGGGGAGTAGAGAAGCGGAGCGGAGGCTGTGGCAGGCACACACACACATCCTTCTGTTGATGTCCTGCGGCTTTTGTGCACATGTTGAATGTGTTGCAAGCTTAAAGCGAAAGATGCTTTTGGGATGAGAATGGAGGGAGGGAGGGAGGGGTGGCAGTGGCACTGGCTCTGGCTCTGGCAGGATGATGAAAACTTTAATGAAAAGAAGCCGGAGAGAAAACTTTTGTGACTAGAGGAGAGAGAGAGAGAGAGGGAGAGGGAGAGTTCTTTGAGATCTTGACACTCATTAGGAAGAAAGGGACAAAGGAAAATGTGTGAAAAAGATTGGGAATTGGGAATCTATGGGATGTTCTCTCATGTTTTTTCGAATTTTTTGGAACTTTAAAACAGGCCTGAGATTAATTACCTTATATCCAGTTTAATAACATACAAATATATATAAAATATAATAACTTTATAGTATAAGGGGTTCCGTCTCAAAGGAGACTACTACTATAGTTGCACCCCTCCTACAGGGTATCCTATGCAGTATATGCCATCCCCCTCTTATTCCTATTCCTATTCCTATTCCTATTCCACATCTTTACAACCAGTTTATCCCCTGTCCCTATACCACACTTTTACACCTATTTCACACACCTAACAGTACTACCAAAGACCCCATTCTAAGCCTCCTTATCTATTGCCACTTCTGCTCTCCCAATCTCCAATCTCCAAAATCCAACAATTTCTATGCGAGGCAGTGGCAAAAGCAATCCAAAAATTCATTGACTAAAAACTTTGTCAACAAACAAAAAAAAAAACAAGAAAAATATATAGAAAATAAATTGAGAGAGAGAAATAATAAAAAATAACAAAAATAAATAAAAAGAAAAATTAAAGACAAAAAAATTGACAGAGAAAAATAAGAAGAATGAACAACGAGGAAATTGAGAGAGAGAGAGAGAGAGAGAGGGAAATTGGAGGAGGAAATAAATTATAAAAAAAATGTCAATAATCAGAATAATTCCAATAATTCCAATAAGCCAACAATTTGTCAGAGTGGGCCAATGATAAGTTATCAGAGAAGAGTAGAAGTAGAGTCTAGTAGGAAGTAGAAAGAGGTGGGAGAGAAGTAGAAAAGAAGTAGAAGAGAAGGAGTAGTAGCTGTGGGTGGGAGGAGGCGTTGCGTCTCGTCTCCTCTGTGGCATGGGGAATGGGGCATGGAATCCGACGGACGGATGGATTTGACATTATCTGCCATAAAGATAACAAAAGTTGACTTTTGTCTCCGCCTCCCCCCTTTCGCCTTCGCCTTCGCCTCCGTCTCTGTCGCAGTCTCCGTCTCTGTTTCAATGAATGCACGTCATAAAAATGTTTTTATGATGATTCCAAAAAGGGGAAGAACAGAACAGAGGGGGCAATGGGAGGGGGGACAGAGGCCGTACTCCTTCTATATATTGTACATATCTCCCACCCCCCACCGATTTTGGGTTCTGCTTTTAGTAGGGGTTGGGGGGAGGGTCTCTGCGATTACATTATCTTGATTTACGTTTACATTTTCTTGGGGTTTCTTTTCTTTTTCTTTTTCACCATCCTCCAAAGTGAAAAGTGCAACGTCATATTGTGGGAGGGATTTGGGGTTCGCGGTTGGTGTTGGGGGTTGGGGGTTGGGGGTTGGGATTTGGGGGCAACAAGTTGAGGTCGTCCCTCCTTGGCTTATCATTTATTTGCATTGAAAAATATTTACACAGCAGAGCAGAGACACCACAGACATCAGGAAGATGATGTGTCAGATGGAAGAGATATGATATGATATCACAACATATCATACATACATACATACATATATGATATGACCACAACCAAGAGAAGTCAAGAAATCTCTTGGTTATTCGGCGATAAGACAACAGCAGAGATTTGTGAACTCCAAAGGCAGGCAGAGTGGTGCTTGAGAGCTGGAGAGTCAATGAATGTCTGGGGCGGTGGTTGGTGGAGTTGGGGGAGTTCTTGAAAGATGAAATGCAAGATAATCCCATATTTATGAGCGATTTCCGATACCTGAAATCTCTGTTCAAAGATATCTTTGGAAGCCAGATTAAGGATATTTCTGCCTCCAGCCAGACTTAAGGATTCTTCTGCCTCCAACACAATCCTTCAAAATGTGTCTCCCAAGGGGATGGCAGAATCTCTTTTCGATTCCCTTTTTCTTTATAGATATCCAGTCTTAAGATTCAATTGGACTCCAAGATTTGAGGAGGTTCTCTTCTCTCAGCACAGAATCCCTATTATCCATTATCTAGACATTAAAGAGCCCCAATACCCCATACTTCTTGTGGGATTTTGTGCATCTTTCAATCAAAGTTCCGCTCACACCTGAAGGACTCGTTTTTTTGTTGTTCCTGCCTCCCCCCCCTCCCGACAGCTAATTGAGAAACACTTTGAAACATTTACCACTTACACACCGCACACACACACACACCGCACACCATCCTAAAATCTATCCGTCCGTCCGTCCTTTCGTGTTTTTTGCAATCCATTTCCACACAGTTTGTTGCCACAGTTTCAGAGCAATTAGTTTGAGTGCGATTGGACAAGGCGAATGATGGAAGGTTGTGGGGCATACAACACTCGTGGAGAGAGCGAGAGAGATAGTCCCCCTGGGGGCAGAGCAATCGAAGAGCAAGACAATGACAGAGGCACTTAACTGGCGACTGAGAAAAGGGGGAGCAGCAGCAGCAGCAGCAGCAATGCTTCTCCTTCTTCCCCAAAGATTGACAGCCATTCCTCAAGCTTACCTCCGCCCCAGGAAAGCCACAGGATCCCCTCTCCCACTCGTCTATCCCTCTGCGCTCCTCTCCTCGTTCTCGCTCTCTCCGAATGAATGAATGAATGGTTATTCAATTGAATTTGGCTTTTTTTCTGTTGTGTGTTGTGTGTGTGTGTGCGTTGTGGGGGCGGGGGGTGTGCCAGGGGAGGGGTGTTTAATATAAAGCAATTTTCCTCTTAAATTCACTTCAATAAACAATTACTTTTTTTTGTGTGTGGGGCAGGAACCCCAAATAGATTACATACATCCCCCCTATGCACGTCCCTACATACACACATATGATGTATGTATATGTGCATCACGTACATTAAAGCCAAGGATATGTATTGTTGGGAATGCTTTCAAATCAATGAAATTGTGGAAATCCCTCAAAGGTCATCCCTCAATCGATGTGCAATCGATTCCAAAGTACAAGCAAAAAAGGACCTTTCTCTGGCCAACTAGAAAGCGGAAAATATAGAGGTCATTCGATTGAAAAATTAATCCATTCGATTGTTCATTCTTGGGGTCAAGGAAAGCGGAGTTTTCCGTCTTTCCGGTCTTCCATTAGGGAATGTCAACTGTGAAAATAGTGCAGGATTCACACGATTCCATGCAATAATGAGAGCTTCATAGAAGGACGATGATTGACAGAAAATTAGAAGAATGAGGCAAGAAGGGAGGCAGGAATGAGTAGATATAAATGGAGGAATATTAGAAGAATGGTGATGGAGAATGAAAATGGGGAAGGAAGAAGGATGAAAAGCTGTAGACTGTAGGAACAGGAAGAACAACACGCATAAATAACAGACAGCTGGCGTCAGTGGTGGCACCACAAAAAGAGGCACAAACTGGCGAATAAGAGGGGAATGTGAGACAGCACTGAAGGCACTATGCCAGAGAGGACTCTCCTTTGGGAGACCACCAAGGCTGAGGAGGCTGAGGATAGGCCCTAGAGGAGGTCAGAAGATGAATAGAAGATGACAGGGAGGGAGGCGCGTGAACTGAAGGTGCGGCAAGTAGAGCAGTAAATTATTCCCTACAGCCAAGGACCATGCAAAAGGAAGGTAAGGCCATGCCCAAAAAGGGAAGGTCTTTCATTTGGCATCCATTTTCAAGGCATTTTCAAGTGCAGGGACTCAGGCAGGACCCTATTCATGGACAGGAAAGAGAGGGGGAGTGCGGGACGTGGACCGACTGACTGCCTTACCTTCTCTTCTATTCAAGTTATTCCCATTCTAGTCGGCCCCGACGTCAAGGATAACAAGCGATGCTCGAGAGTCAAGTCTCTCCTGCAACACAGTTTTCCCCTCCTCCCCCGCACACACTTTTCCCTCTGTGTGGCTGTGGGCCGTGTGCCTAGCGCGCCTGCCTCGTTGTCTGTGTCTCAAGTGGAAAACTGCGAAATCGTTTAACACGCACCGCACACACACATACAAACACACACGCACACACACGCTCTTTCACCCATACACTCTCCCACAAACTTGACCCAATTCCTGTGCGTGAATCATTTTTCCCCCTCTGTCTGTGTGTGTCTCTTTTCTTTCGATGTGTGTGTGTGTGTTTGCTTTTCATTCTGGTGAAAAATGTCGTTTATGAAGCGCTTATTGTGTTTGGCTTGTGGTAGCCACTCGCCCCCCCACCCCCTCCCCTCTCCCATCCCATTCTTTGCTTCCACTCCCTGTGTGCTTCCGTTTCCGCACTTGAATGGCGTGCGCCACAATGGCTGCTCCCTTGGCCTGTCCTCCATCTCCTGCTGCCCCTGCCACCGCCACCGCCACCGCCTGCCTCTTCCATGCCACACAGCACAGCAATCTCCCATCCAACTGTTGTTTGCGGCATGCGCCCATGGCTTTGTCCAGCTTTTGGTCGCACGCTTCTCCCGCTCGAGTTTTCTTCTCGTTATTCGTATACCCTATCGAAGAGAGAAAGAGACAGAAAGGCAGCCCACCCGTAGTACGAGTATATACATATCTATAGATTATAGATTCTTGATCGGTAGCTGTATCTGTTCTCCTAAATGCAATGCCATGGGAATGAACTTTTAAATGAAAATTAGTCTTTCTTCCGATATACCGATTCATAGCGATTGATTGTATACCCTAGGATCGATCCATAAGGGTATCCCTGCTTCTTTCTCTTGTTTTTATCATCATGTGCTTTCTTCTCTCGTTCTTTTCCATTCTTTGTTCCCATTCTTCTACGGCTGACAGTTGGGTCCGAAACATTTTACGCATCTTTTGGCGAGGATATGGGGTATGGGGTATGGGGGGATACGGGATACGTAGAATACGTAGCATGGTGCGGCATCAGAAGTTGGGGGGTGGGGATGGTGGTGGCTACATGTTCCTCCTCTGTCCACTTTGACAGCAACCGGAAAACGGAAGCGGAAATTTTGTGCCCATGCGTTTTCATTCTCCGTGTTGACGACTGGCCGGGGCTTTTCCTCCGACTACGGGAAAAACGGATGGTCGGAGCACAGCCGTGGAGTGTGGAGTATAGAGTATGAAAAATGGAAAATCGGGGTGGGGAAAAGCGGACAGGACACACAACAGCCGAGTGAAAAGCGGACAGGACAGAACAGAACAGAACCCAGTGAAAGGCAGCGTGAGGGGTGTGGCTGATGCGAAGGCGAACGGGAAGGGGGAGGGGAAAGGGGAAGGAGGACATGTTGGCTTTTGTCCAACACACAAGGCCGGTTGGCACACACCACCTCTCGTCCCTCCCCGCCCCAGAAACTAAACCACACTCATCCCCCATTTTTCACCAATTTTCCAAGGGAGAAGGAGAGCGAACAGAAAACTTGCTTTGCTTTTTCCAAAAATTTTTTTAAATTTATAAACTTTTGTTTCGATCAAGTTTTGTTCCTCCCCCCTGCCTCTTGTAGCGTGATTTGTCGACTGTCAAATGTGGCAGGGGGGGGGCTATGATGGAGGAGAGGATATTGGCAGTGCTGGGCATAGAAGAGGAGGGGAGGGGGAGCAGGAAGTGGATGGAGTTGACTGTCAACCCGTCCAGGGAGAGTTCTATACAAAATATTCTTCAAAATGGGATTATAAATCTCCCGATGCGTGAACCGATACCCAATAAATAGAAAGACTTTTGCTTTGCTCAACACTAAAGCACTGTAATGTTGTACAGCGTTAAGTACAATGTTGCCATTGAACTCTCTTTAAAGATTGCTTTCTAGGTAAATACTCTAATTTTTTTGCACCAAAGAATCCTTGAATTGTTACTTTAGCACTAATAAGTGTCGGACAGCTGCCAAAACAGTGATTGAAAGAGACATTCGGATCTGTACATATAATATTTACAACTTAACTTATTTATCTTCTCACATTCATATATTTTCCAAAATTCCATATGTTTCTCCCTCTTCTTTATTTACACCTCCCCTTTTGCTCCATCTGTCTGTGTCTATATCCTTCATTATTTCGTTTATATTCCATTAAACCGATTGATTCTTCAAGAGCCTGTGGGAACACGTTGTCGCTCATAGCCACTAATCTCTTTGCTCTCCATTCTCATTCTCATTCCTATACCTCTCCTTATCTTTCTCTATTTTTTTGTTCTACTCCTAAAACATACATATACCCCCTATGCCTTGACCAATCTGTCCCCTTCCGAAACTCCCATCGCATATCAGAAGTTTTTAATAAAATGTAAATTATTCTTGCCTCGTTTTTTTTGTTTTTTTTTTGATAAATGTCTATTGGAAAAAGTTTCCTTCTGTTTCTCTGCCTCTGTTTACTGTGTGTGTGTTCCATGTGCTTTATTGGGTTTTCTTTGCCTGCTCCCTGCCGTCTGCTCCTTCTACTGCTACTTCGAATGCTCTCTGCCTTTTCCTGCTTTTCCTGCCTTTTCCTCCTTTTCAGTGTTCCAGTTTTTTTTGGGTTTTTTTTTCTCCTTGTGGTTATTCTTGTGGTTTTTGTGGTTTCGGCAATATTTTATTCATAGTTGACACGAAATGCGTAACAAATCGTTTTGGAGCGGTCTTTCGACTGAAGAGGAAGCGCCCCCACCCCTTCCCCTCCCCTCCCTTGCGCCCCTACTGCCAGTGCCAGTAGAAATGGAACTCAAAGTCCAAGTCGAAGTCTCGGAGTCCGGGAGGCCGCCCCTCACAAAATTTATAGTTTTGGCCTCTCGAACACGTCTCCCCTTTCAAATCAAAAATAAATAAATATTCTCCAGCGACACATTTCGGTTGGGGTTCGAGGGAAAGAGGGGTGGAGATTGGGCTTGGGGGGAGGAGAGGCAGGGCAGATGGCTTATAAAAAGCCGAGTAAAAGTGAAATTTGCATAACAGTTTTTTGTCGGGTTTTGAAAGGGATTCCCCCGGGAACGAAACCGAATTAGAGCGGGTGGTTAGGGGGTGGCGCTCTGATGGGGCTCTAATTTGCCCCCAAATCGAGATGATGATTGAGAAGATTTATAATTGATTCTGGAGTCAAATTTTTGGTTGGGAACCCCGTTTTGGTTCCCGTTTCCCGTTTCGTTAATTTTTTTTCTGAAGCATCAGCTTTTCCCCCGAAAAGTTTGTTTACTGCAGCAGAAAAAAACCCGAAAAAATGCCAGAAAACGGTTAAAACGAGCGGAAAGAATAATCCAAACAAATGAATAAACAAACAAACAAAGAAACAGAAAAGAAGAAAACAGCAGAAAAGAGCAGAAAACAGCAGAAAGAACGGAAAAACGGGAAAAGCAAACAAACAAAAATCTCTTGTTGCAAATCCAATTCCGAAGCGAAGCGAGGCGAAGCCGCTTCTTCTCCACTCTGCGGAGTGGGGCACAGCAAAAAGTTGCAACCTCTGCATTTGTCTGCCGCCGCCACACAATTTTTTCGCGCCAAATGTAGAAAAATTGGAGACGCAAGAGGAGGCAGGAGGCAAGAGGCAAGAATCGGGACTCCCGACTCGCTTCAGACTTCGGTTTCGGGTTTCAGCGCCACTTGCTGCTGTTGCATGCCCCCCACCACCGCCGCCACTGCCTTTCAGACACCCTTTCGGCAGAGGAGTGGGGTGCGGAGTGCGGAGTGCGGAGTGGAGTTCTCCTCGTAACTTGACATCGAAGGAGCCGCAAATGTGGCTGCAGACAGAGAGAGAGAGAGAGAGAGCCACACGTGCAACGGCAAAAGCTACGACGTTGCAAGTTTTGTTTTTGTTTATTTATTTTGTTTTCTTTTTTTTGTCATTTTTTGGCGGGAACATTTTATAAACAGGCAGGCAGGCAGGCAGGCCTCGGGTCCCCAGGGTCCCCAGCAGCGTCCAGCGTCCAGTCCAGGCTGCAGACATCGTTTCATATTTATTCACGCCAACGTTGGACAAATAGCGGAGACACCACACCACCCGTGTAGGTTCGGAGTGGTTCGGTGGGGGGAGGGTGCAGGAGCGAGGGTTAGCCATGTCACCATTTTATGAAACCCAAACATTTGTGCGGCGCATGTGAACCCACGCTAATCCATTTTCGCAAAAGCATACAAAAGAAAGGGGAGGGGAGGGGCCGGGAGGGGGTACTCGGTGGAGAGATCGGTACACAAGGAGGCTGCAAGGTGGGCTGCAAGGTGGGCGGGTGGTGTTGCAAGGTTAGATGGCGGGGGTGGAGTGGGGTGTGGTGTGGTGTGGTGTGGTCTGACGGGGCAGGAGTGGCAGCGGTGAGCGGCGGCGGTGGCGGCGGCAGACATCGTTCGGAAAAGCAAACAGATCAGGCAACGGCTGCGTCGGCAGCGGCGTTATCTGACTGAATGACTCTCCTCCGGTGCGAAGCGACGGCGACAGCAGCGACAGTTATGTAACATGAGCACTGCACTGAGAGAAATTTGCTAGAGAAGAAAAGTTGAGAAGAGTTGCGGTTCCCCCCAGACCCCACCTCCTCATCCTTATGAAGGTCAAACTATGCCCCAGCCGGAATCCTTTAGGGTTATGTCTTTATCCCTTACGCTTATACCTTTCTTCATCTTCCTTTGATCCTGTCCCCTGCAATGTTTGTGGCACAGATTCCTCTGTCCCAGCGCAGCTGCGCTACTCGTGTCTCTCTCTCTCTCTCTGGTGCCTCCTTTGATCCAACATTGTTCCTCTCCAACATCCTCTCATCTTCATCTTAAAGTCCCTTCCTTTGCTTCGTTCCTTCCATCATTCTCTGCCACTGTCAGGCTCAGGCTTTGTGGCAATTTCTCTCAGTGCACTCCAATACCCCATTTGTCGTCTTAGTTTTCGCTTTGGCAAAATTAGTTTTATGCAAATGCTGAGCACATAAATTTTGCTCCATAAAATTTTTACTATGACGTGTCTGCAGCTGAGGCCTCCAGTTGGGTGGGGGCAGGCGGATAGCAGGGGAGGGGGAGGCACCACAGAGTGCGGGAGCAAAGGCAATTGGCCACAAAACTACTTTCGCCTGTGGCAAAGACAAACGTTCGATGTTCGGTGTTCGATGCTCGACTCGATGTGTGTGTCGAATGTGTGTGTTGCGGTGTGTCTTGAGCGATAAAATCCTTGGCCAGGTGGTCAACAGATATCTCTCTCTCTCTCTCTCTGTGTGGATGCTGCATCCAGGTGGCCCACCACCAGGCACAGGAAATGACTTAAAGACTGCAGAGACGGGGGACGCAGGGGTAGAGAGTGACTGAGAAAAGTGTTGCGGCTGAAAAGCTTGGGAAATTCGTATATTTAAATGTGGGACACTTGAATTGAATTTCCATTTGCAGTAAAAACATACAAATGTTTGCCTGGTGTTTAGCTTTTGGGCAGGGGCAGGGGGAGGGAGGGAGACAGGCTCTGAGGATCTTATGGTTGATTTATGATTGAAATCATTCTCCAGACAGGTTGAGAGTGCATTGAGTTGTGGGGAAATCAATCAGGAAAAGATCCTGAACTATAAGCCACTGAAATCCGTTACTCTGTGTGTCTAAAATACCCCCATGAATGCCAAAAACCAAGTTGTATCCTCCCAAAAGTAAACCCCCCGCCCCCACCCCACAGATCTCCGCGGTTATCAGACGTTAAACATTTTTCCGATGATATCGTTTCCCTTTTAATTGCGAACCAAACAAGACATTTACTTATTCCCATGGCATCCATGACATCCATCCATGACTTATGTGGGTACCCCCCTCCCTGCCCCGCCTTCGAGCAGGCCAGGGCCCCACCAAGTGAAGACATCAGCTAAAGCAACCGAAAGCAACCAGGTATTCCAATGGTTCATAAATCAGTCGAGTCCCATAATTCAATCATAACAGGGCGGGGGGCGGAGGGGGGAGAGGTGGTAGGGGGGTACCCAAACCTCTTCGGCCATTCCCATTCACCCAGCCCCCCCTGCCCCTGGCCCATGGACTCTAAACGATCGTTTAGCGGCTGTCGGGGAATGCCTGGAAGTGGAACCTGGAGCACACGCACACACGCACACGTCCGCAGATAATAACTCAAGAGAGAAGGAGAGGGGGAGGGGGGAGAACTTCGGGGAGAATGGGAAGTCAATAAGTGGAAGTGGAGTTATGACTACGGGACTCCCGACACCCGACTTGGACTTGGACTTGGATCCGTTCTACACAGTGTGTGTACGTGTGTGCGTGTGTGTGTGTGTCCGCATGGCCTGTCGACAGCTGAGTTATCGCTTTGTTTACACGCATCCAAAAAAGAAACCCCCCGGGAGCCCTGCCACAGACCCCGACCCAGACCCAAGTCCGCGCTTGCAACAACGAGCCGCCGCCGCTGCCGCCGCGTGTGAATCCGAGGCAGAAACACACGCAACGCGCAACCAGCGCGCGCTCAATGAGCGTCGTCACGTACGCACTTGAGGCCGCCCCGCCGCAGACCAAAGGCGATAGTACCGTCTCCAATACTCCGACCTCCGTCCGTCCGCCCTCTTTCGGATCGGGGGGTCCTCCCTCTGCACTTCTGAATGGGGCCCTCATCCCCCCACCCCTCTTTCGAAACGAGGGGGTTTTTTCCTTTGAAGTTCGGAAGCATTTTCATTGCAACTCTTGTCGAACCGATCACGATTCTCTATCTATCATTTTGATTGAAGTCTTGACTTCCCCTCCTAATGGAAGGCAACTTCCCACCTGCTGAGGGGTGGGGTGGGGATTAGAGTGCCACTAAAGCGAACACAGAGACAGACACACCTGAGGGGGCATCCATCAAAGGGATTAACCTGGAGATTTACCCAGAATTGAGGTCGCTCCCCCCTCTTCGCACTGCAAGAACTTCCGAATGGAGGAGTTGGAGGAGGAGGAGGGGTCTGAGAAATAGAGAGGGAGATTGCTTTATCAGTTGTTGGCTTCTTCTAATCGTGAGGAAACTCTCACTCTCATTCTCCCCCCTACCACTGCCACTCCCATTCCCAATCCCATTCCCAGTTCCAGTCCCCTATGGAAGTGTGTTTCTATTTTTCACATTTTCTTTTGGTAATTTTCCATACCCTTAGAATATCTGTACGGGGGAAAATTCTAGAGAGCAGCGATAACGGATTGCGTGAAACGGATACGAATTTTGTTACTTATGAATGGAGGCCCGTAGAAATATTTATTTACTTTTAAAAGACCCTCAAGACATTGATTCATTCATTCATTCCGAAAATCATTCATTCATTTTCAATTATTTAAAAAACCTTTTAATTACATATATCTACTACTGTGATACTACTGGATCCCCAATTTCAGGGATGTGGAGATCTTTTTCAAAAAAAACCAAGGAGGACCTATCATCTGGCAACCTTAGGTTTTTTGCTGGAATAATTCTAAAGTTCTTAAGAGGCGTATTTTGACAGTTACTTCATGAGGAGATCATAGAAACCTCTACCACTATTATACCTTCAAAAACTAGCCCAATATAATCAGAATTGTAAACTCTTTATTGGATCTTTTGGCCTATTTCCCGCATTATCAAAAATCCCATTTATATTTTAAATGAAATTAAATTTTAAATTAATTACAATTCAAAATTTCCACCCAAAATTCCCTTTAAACGTTCCTGAATCATTGGAAATTTTAGCCCAATTTCCCCGATGAGAAGGAAGGGTGTGAGGTGAGGGGTCTCTAATGGCATTCTTTCGATGGCACATTTATCACTTGAAGTGTGTGCCGCCGCCTGAACAAATAGTTGCCCCAATTACAGAGATTTTGATCTCTAAAAATGTATTTCCCAACAAAATACAGAGAGAGACCCCCAAACTCGAGCCCGAACCCGAACGAGACCATTCCAGAATGATCCCAGCGGACATGTGGCATGGCACGCACTATCTATTCCAAGAGGCAAGCAGAGTCAAAGACAAAGACACCCCTCTAGACACGTACTCCCCCCACCACCACCAGCAATCCATATGCATCGAAAATCAATCTGCAACAAGAGCAGCAGAAGGGGAGGCAGAGACAGAGACAGAGCCGATAGACTTTGACCGCAGTAAAGGTACATTTAAAAAGGTAAGGTCTTTCTCCACTCTGCAGCAGCAGCTGCAGCACGCATACGCACTCATCAAAGACTGGAATGCAATAGCAATAGAAAGAACCCCCCCAACCCCTACCGACTGCACCCCGCACCCACCCGGGAGTAGTACACCTTGGAAACCGAAGGCAGCGGCGCGTCATCAAATGTTTCTTCGTTTTCTTCTTCTTGCCATCGGTTTTTGTTTTTATTTCGCCTTTCGTTACGAGACCTTTTACACGCGCGCACACACGCACACATTTTCTTGCCTCGTCCGCCACTGCCGCTCCCACTCCACTCCGCCCCTCTTGCAACACCCACCCTCACTCATGTGGCACGTTGTAAATTTACAAGAGAAAGAAAGAGGGTTGGGACGAGACGAATACGACAACGACGACGAGAGAGAGGGAAAAATTTCGCTGCAAGTGAAATTGGCACGAGGCAGCGACGCAACGCAACGAAACGCAACGCACTGTTGCAGTCGACGCTGCCAGCGACGTCAGCGTCGGCGTCTAAGCTGCGTTGTTGTGAAATTCCCCATTCCTCACAGACAGAGCGAGAGTGTGAGGAGGGGAGGCAGAGACACGAGGCCTCACTCACACGTTCACAAATTATAATTGTTTGTTATTCTTTTGTCTCGCTCGCACACTGGTTATCGGATTTCAGAGAGCAGCAGTGGCCAGCAGAGAGGGGAAGAAGTGAGAGAGAGACAGCAGAAACCAAAACTGAAAAAATACTCAAAATACTACTACTACTACGACAACAACACCACACACAGCGAAGAGCACGCTCTCTTTTCCAGCCGCAGTCATAGAGAGCGAGAGAGAGAGAGAGAGCGACAGCACTGGGACTGCCTGTATTGGACCCCAAACCATTCCATTCATGCGAATGACACCACCAGCAACAACAAGAGAGCGTAGTAGAAAGAGACAAAAGCAAAACACAGAGTGCGATAGAGACAGGGCTAGCGTAGTAGAAAGAGACGAAATGCCAACAACACACAGAGATAAAGCAGCGTGTAGTAGAACGAAAAGAGCCCAGGCAAGAGAGATACAACAATCGCAAGAGCAATAGACAGAGACAAAAGAACACCAACAACAGCACAGCATAACATCAGCAGCAGCAGAGCAACAGAGAGAGAGAGAGAGAGAGAAAGAGCGAAACGAAGAGGACACAAAAATTATTTACGATTTATTTTGATTTTTACACACACCACCACCACCACACCACACCACACACTCATCCAATCCATCCGTTGGTGGAACAGGGGGTTTTTATGTCAGCGGCGGGTCGGGGGGTTGCGGCTGCGAAATGGAATAAAATGATAAACGGAACCACACGGCAGTTGCACGGTGTGGTACAGTTGGCATTGGCACGGCGCGGGCGCAAAGAGAGGCCCCGAGCGCAGTCGAAGAGAACGGGAATGAACACCATACCGAATGAATTGTGGAACGCAAGTCTTCATTCCGTTGCGGGCAGCACTGCACTCTTTCGTTTCATTTTCACTTCGTTGCGTTGCGCTCTCTGGCTCTGGCTGTGACTCTCGCTCTTGGTTTTTCGCGTTTGTTTTTATGCATTCACTTTCGTAATATTGCTCTCCTGTTCTCACTTGCGCTACGCTCTCTCTGTTTTTGCTGGCAGTACGTCCCCCACACTAGTTCGTAACAAACTGCTTCTTCTTGTTGTAAACTGTACGTCGTCGATGCTTCTGCCACTGCCACTGCCTCTGCCACTGCCACTGCTTTTGGGCCTCTATGCGTCTGGTCTGGGCCACTACTTCGCTTCGGTTCGGTCCGGTCCTCTGCTTGTAAATTGATCACACAACTGTCGACATTTTTCCTTTCCCGCTCTCTGCGTTTTTGCTGTACCTACTCCATTACATTGCTCCTCTTTGGTGCACTGCTCCGTGCCTGGACTTCCTTCCTAGTACTGTACTGGTACTGTACTGTACCTAATATAGGGTTCTATATACATATGTATACACATAGGGGGAGGTTCGGCTCAGTTCGAAAAAAATCAAAAATCCACAATTACACATTTGTTCTATTTCGTTCGTGCCCACCTTTTTCTGCCTGTTCATCGTTCCTCTTTTCAGCCCTATGTGGAAAAGTTGAATGAACCATTGGCTGCTCTCTGTCTCTGTCACTGCCTCTCTCTCACTCCCACCCCCACCACCACTCTCCCCCACCACTCTACCAGATACTCCATACTCTCTATCTATATGGCCAGAGAGAGATCCCGGAATTGGTATTGGAATCTCTTGCTCTTGTTCTTGTTTTGGTTTTTTCACGTGGGTGAATTGGTTTTTATTTACGTATTTCGGTTTTTATTCCAATTTTATTTTGCTCGTTTTGTGCGCTCTCCCCCCCGCCCCGCCCTGGCCTTGCCTTGCCTCTCCTTTCGTTTCGGTTTTGGTGTTTTCCATTGTAATTGCCGTCACAAAACAACGCAATAAAGACAATGGGCTATAGGGGGGTGGGTGGTTGTGGAACCCCTTATCCTACCTGTCTTATCTGCACATTTGAATGCCAAACCCCACAAAATATGATATAACCATGGAAATCGAAAATCGGAATCAAAAGTAAGTCATAAAGAAGGTAGAAACAAGAACCTAATGATAGGTAATACTCCTATCAGTAGCCCATCTGTAGATGCTTAGGTTTCATAGGTTTAAGTTCAGGTTCGGTTCAGGTTTTACTTTATTATAAACAAAATCGTTTGAATATTTATCGCAGACAAACGCCATGAACATAAAATATAAACCCCGCCGCCATCAAGCCAATCAATCAACCCTTGCGGCCGAAGAAAAGCCCATAAAGAACCCAAACAACAACAGCAACAACAGCAAAGAGCAGAGGAAAATACTACGGCGGTGAGTACTGTGCGTGTCTGGTGCGTGTGGAACCCCCCCAAGCCCCGAAGGGATGGGGGGGAGTGGAGCGGGAGGGAGGGAATGGACAATGGAGTGAGCGAACGAAACGGAACGACGCAATGGAACCGAACCCCTGGAATGGAGCGGGAGGGAGTGGGCTGTCTTGTCTGGTGCTCTGTCTCTTCTATGGTTTCACCTGCCTCGAAAAACGGGGTCAAATATTTACTAGGGGGAGGGGGGACTGGCTATTGCCAATTGGTAGTAAATATTTCTCCGACTCGACTGTTGTTTCTCTTCTTGTAGATCATCCTCCTCTTTCTCTGTCTCCGTCTCTGTCTCTGTGTCTTCCTACTTCCTGCTCTCACGCTCACACAAAAACAACTTTCCAGAGAGATCTCCTCTGCTCCGGTATATCCGCATCCACATCCGCACTTCAGACAGACAGAGAGGCACAGAGAGAGAGAGAGAGAGAGAGAGAGACGAAGACGGAGACACACAGACCATGGCAGGTTTGCGTGTGCTCCGTCGACTCCCGGGGTCCAAAGTCCATGTTTTGGCTCAAAGCATTCGCTTGTAACGGACTCCAGCGACTCCAGCAGTTGTTTCTTTTTCACAAATACCCTAGCCTACATGCCACACGCCACACGAGAGCATTACGAATGCGGCTAGATGTTGCAACTTGCAAGAGATGGAGATGGAGAAAGGAAAGACTATACGAAACCATAAAGGAAACCCAAAAGCAAATCTTGAAACGTCCCGGGATTACCTTCCATATCTTCCATAACTATTTTTGGTGATAGATAAACCAAACGAAACTGAACAATCGACAGATCTCTAGAGGGTATCTCTGGTTTCGTGCTCTCTTTCTGTGTCCATCCTTTCTTCTTTGAGTTTGTTGTTTTCTCTCTGTTGTTGCTTATCTTTCAGCTTCAGTTTCAGAAAAGTTGGCTTGCAGTCCGTTTCTCTGCTTCCTCTGCCTCTGCCTCTCCTTCTGCTACACCATCTCCTTCTACTCTGCTGCCTCTGCTGCTGCTCCGCTTTGGCGGCGGCGGCGACGGCGCTCTGTATCTGTATCTTTGTGTGTCCGTTTTCCCTCGGTCTGTTTTACTCTTTTTGCACATTGCATAACTGTTCATTAGCGAAGGCCGTTAACAACAATAGCTACAGATACAGATACAGCTGCAGCTACACACAGATACAGATACACAGATACAGATACAAAACAGCAACAAAATGTTGCCAAAGCACGTCTCTCGTTTGACAAAAAAACACACACAAAAAAGCACAAAATAAATAAAATAAAAAACTGTAAAAAAGTGTTCCAATGCCAAATCTTTTTACGACTTTAATATATATTTTATTTTGTATATTTACTTTTCGTATCTTTGTTGCTCGAACAATAAATCAATCAAAGTAATTAAACAAATCAAATCAAAACAAAACAAAACAATAATAAATCATTGAAAAACCAATGGATCTTTAAGGGTTCTGAATTCCCTTTTTGCCACCACACATAAACGCTGTAAATTACATCTCCCCCCCTCCGCCATCTTCCTCCCTCTTTTTCCATTGTACAACAAAAATAGATTTACATATTTCTCTGTAAAATTCTCAAGTGCAAAGCAATTCGCAGAAATCTATAGAAAAACTGCATACAAAACTCAACTCAAATCAACTCGAACTTTCGATGGGATGCAGGGGCATGGGGAATGCATAACTGGAATTTCCCCAGAGAGGCACAGAGGGTTGTAGGGGGGATCGGGGATTGGCTCTCTGAACAGCTGGCGCTTAAATTGCATCCGCCAATCCAGGGTCCGGGGTCCGGGGTCTGGGCGGGGGGATGTGCTGGAAGTGGCAGCGATTAAAATAAATCATTTAATTATACAATATTTACTTTGAATCTCGCATCTGTCGATCTGTTGATCTGTGGATCGAGTGGAATGCTCCGCCAAGATCCCAACCGATCCAGCGAACTGTGATTCTATTTTCAGCTGAAACAGGTGTACTAGATGACAGTACCCCTGTGCAGTACCCCTGTACCAGTATCTGTGCTATAATTAGAATTCGAATTAGAATTAGACATGGAATTCCATGGGAGAAATACCAGAAATGTTGATTGATTTCCAATCAAATGATCTCAGGCATGATAATGCCGCGATCTATATACCTCTTTGATCACTGATGTGATATTTTGTATTCTTTGAGAATATGTATATCCCCCCTCCCCCATCTGATTTTCTACCCAAATATTTATTGGTTTTCAAGGAGAAAATCATATGTTACATTGTATTTCCGCATTCCTCTGAATGGTTCATATTTTCAGAAAAACAAAAGTCAGAATGCATTTACCGCCAAGGAATGATCTTTTGAAAGATCTTTCCACCACCCGCTGCCCCCCTTTTGCCCTCGCCCCCTCCCCCTCCGGCTCTGCTCATTCTTCTTTTTGAGTGATTGTCGGCTTTGGTTTTTGTCATCTATTGAGACTTCCTGGTATCTAAATTTGTTACGCCCTCCCCGCCTACAACCCACAAAAAAATATGATATAGCTTTTGACATGGGGAATGCCTGAAGAAGAAGATGAAGAAGAAATGGATGCCACAAGAAGCGGCAACAGCAGCCGCCAGAACGTTGAAGAAGGGCAGAAGAAAATTCTAAATAAATACAATATGAAAATTACCCTAAAATATGCTGGTTTTTTGCTTAGAAGATTGCAAGAGACTCTTTGGGGTGCCGTTACCCCCACCCCCTGCACATGCCCCCTCCCTCTCTCTCTGTCTCTGTCTCTGTCTCTTTCTTGACACTCTTGTCATTTCTGTCATTTGGTTGCAACGAAGCGAAAACGATGACAAATTACTTAGAAAAGTGCAACAAAGTTGCAAAAGTTCCCCCTCCTACAGAAGGGGGGGGGAATGACAATTGCACATAGCAAGAGGGGCAGGGGAGGGGGTTGTGGGGTGGTTTGGCTGTCGTGGAGGGGGCTTCAAGAGTGCCGTAAAGATTGTCCGCAAATTGAATTTCCGCAAAAATCCCGGACTCTCGTTTTTGAACATACACTTTGCAACTGTTGCATGGCAGCCGCAAGTAAGTTGTGCCCCATCCCCTATCCTTGCCTCTGTCCCAAAAATACAACACACATCCCCAATCCCCAATCTACAATTCATTCATCCTCCACTTTTGCACTCCTGCTCTCCTTCTGCCTCTGCTCATTCTTCTTCCATTTGCCCCTTGCCGCTTTTTTTGCCTCTTTTGTGAGGTGGGGGGAGCCTGCGCTTCTTCGTGTTAATTGCTGTCACATGACAAGAGTGGGGCGACAGGCGAAAGGATGTGTCTGGGCGCGCCACAAGTGTAAAGTGGATCAGGAAGGGAGTGGGGGAGGCACCCCAAAGGGTTGGCGGCCATGGCAGATGCGTTGCAGATGATGATGGTGCCCCCACCAACCTGCCCCCTTCAGCCTTTAGCCACTCCCCGTTTTTTTATTCTCCTTTTTCGGTGGCCCATTCCCCGTTGATGATTCAATTTCGGGCAAGTGCAATCTGTCAAGGGGTTGGGGTTGGGGTTGCGCACCCCACTCTCCCCTCCTTCTACTGTCATAAGTGATTTGTACAAAGTGTGTGCGCTTTTCATTTTCCTCGTGCTCTTCCTTCTCTGTCTCTCTCGCGCGCGCGCTTTTTTTTCGTCTGACATTTTGTTTGACACTTAACGGACACACGTCAAAGCGGACAGAGAGAGAGAGAGAGAGAGAGAGAGAGAGGGCGGGAGGCAGGAGATCAGTGAGAGGTCCCATTGCCCATCCATTGCTCTCTAAGCAGATGAAAGATTAGATAACAGATCCCCAAAATCCCCTAGCCCCTGCCGTTACTTTGTTGTATTTACCGATAGACACGAGGCACGTGGCAGTGGCAACGGCAACGATGTCATCGACAACAATTTGAAGGAATTTGAAGGAAACACCAAAGGAATTTGCAATGAAATGCAAGCGTTTGGGATTATAGCATTATAGCTATCTCTTTCTATCACTCTATGGCTCTCTCCCTCTCTCTATCTCGTTCTCATTTACTCGCTTGCTGTGTGGACTGCCTGCCACTGCAACGAAAATAACGAGCGACCGCAAAATGTTTACGAGCCTCCAATAAAAAATGCACAAAAATGTCATAAAAAAAGACACGAAAGAATCAGCCAGAAGCGTGGCAGAGTAAGAAAACGAAAAGGGAGGAGAAGGAGGAGGAGTAGTAGCAGAAAAAACCGTTAGATGTGCAGTGCAATGATTGACAGTACCGCAAGCTGAACAAAAAGAGAGCGCGAGAGAGAGGTACAAAAGTGATCATTGGAATACCCTAAAATAAAGATTTCTCTACTGATCAGCGATCAGTGATCATATGATCCATGTAGCGTAAAAATAGTATACTCCATGTGATAGGTAAGGCATGCATCATTCGCCTCCAATGCGATTCTACACTGATCACTGATCACTGATCATTGATCACACACCCATTGGAATGTAAGAAGAGCATCTGGCAGTCGTGGGGTCTGTATGGTCTTTTATGGCTTTTCTCTGATGTCCGTGTGTGTGTGTGTGTCTCTTACGCCTCTACTATCTCTGTCTCTCTCTCTTTCTGCTGTTAGTGGATTTTATGCACTCGAGACGCCGCCATTTGGGTCCTCGAAAAGTCTACACGCGCCGACATTTGGCCTAGACCCCGACGACTACCAGAAGCCAGAAGCCAGCAGCCCCCATCCCCCCTATTCCATTGCCCTCCCCTATTGATGGCTACCACGTTTTTTTTAAACACCTTTTTGCGCATTTTACATGCCCCCACCCGAAACCCCACCCCTTTCTCGCTGCACCACCAGTCACCTTCGTAGCCACGCGCCTCTCTCTTTTCCATTTACGAGCAAAAAAAAACAAAAAACAAAAAAACTTACAATAAAAAACCAAAAGAAAAAAGAAGCAAAAAAATAAAATTACGATAATAGCAAATAGAACGCGTGGAACAGAGATAGAACAAAGGGAACAGAGGGGGTGGCCGGTTGGGGCTGGAGGGCTGGTAAGAGATAGAGGAAGAATTGAGAACCATTTGGAGACCCCTTTGAAGGAGAGGGCATGACGATTTTAAGTGGGCTTTTAGGCAGGGCAGAAGAGTATTAGTTTTCAGATCCCTAAAGTATATGTTCTAGATGAGATTAGGGGTATTGGAGATCGCATAGATCGCTTCGGCTATAGCTGCCAGTAAAACGATATTGGAAATCCATAAAGAAATATAAATCCATAGAAAATATCTCAGGTAAAACACAGAAAACTCTACTGTCAAAACTGTTGAGCCTGTTCCAAAATCCCATACCATACCTTCTACCCACAGAAGAACCCCGACCCAACCCCTCTCTGGAAGGGTATTAGAGCCTTCGGTTACCCCTGACCCACGCTTTCCTTCCTTCTCCGTTCAGTTGTTGTTTTTAGTTGTAGTTTTTTACGTTTACTACAAAGTAAATGTCAAGTGCGAATCAACATACGAGTAGTGCTCTCTGTGAGTGTTTCCGAATGTGTGTGAGTGTGAGTGCGCGTGTGTGTGTGTGTGTGACTGGGTGAATGTAACGCCGAGTACCGAGTGGGGGTATTGCTCGTCGTCGTCGTCTCTCCCTCTAGTAAAATGGCCTTGGGAACGTTTGTTAACCTCATTTTGATAAAGTAACAACAAGAAAAACACCAGCAGCACCCAGCACCAAGCACCAGGAAAAATATAAATAAAAATCGTTGCCTGGCACGTCAGCAGGTCCATAAAGGGGGTACGACGACAACGACGACGAGGGGAAGGGGCACCGATGGGCGTGTGTGTGGGGTTCACTTAGGGGCTGGGCTGGGCTGGGTGGGAGGGGAGGGGGGATAGGGGTAGATGTATGTAAACCAGGAAAAACATGAAAAATTCTCAAGCCGTTCGCACCACACACTTGTGCGAATGCGAATGCCAGTGCGAATGGCAGAGCGAGTGCCAGAGTGGCTGCCTGTCTGGGGCACAGTGTCAGTTAATATTTAATAAAGAAAACAAAAAACAAAAACAAAGCACAAAACACAAAGAAATGAAAGAAACAAGAACAGGAACGGAGCAGAAATCACGGCAAGTGGAAATAGGCAAAGGAAAAGCTAATGGAAAGAATTGGCTCTGAATGCTCCAAACGACAAAGAAATGATTAGGTTGGACCCAATCTTGGATAGATGGATTAAATGGTATATCGGTAAGCAGCAAGCCGATAGCATTCCATAAGCAGAAAAAGTTAAATATCGATAAATAGAAGATCCTCCTACTTAAAAGGAGATATCAATAGAGCTGCATTCATGGAGGGAAAACGAGTGTGGTGGCATTCAGCATTCCGACTGTGGATAGTGGATTATCCCGGATATCTCGGACTCCGCCGGGAACCAGGAACCCAATCGCTAATCGCCAATCGCCATGCAATCGAAATGAAAAGCAAACATGGATTATCAGAAGCGGATTCTATTTATAAAGGTGTGTCCCCCCATCCACACCCAGTTGGACAATAAGCAGCTCTCGGGCAAATACGGATACGAGTCTACGACTCTACGAGTACGGGTTCTATATGTCTATGATCAATAGAAAGCGAATCATGCAATTAGCGAAACTTGTGACACTCGTACTCGTTTTGGTGTCTTGTGATTCTGATGACTTTTGATTTCACCGATTCTGGGAAGGAACCCCCCACCCACCATACCCTCAACACCATACCCTCCCCGGCCTCCCTGGGCACATCATTATGCAATGCTACAAACAATGGATCCCCGTAACCAAAAGATAAGCCAATAGAAAACGCATAAATAAATTACGTATACGCCACGAAGGCGCCTTTTCAAGTGGGGGGATCGTGAGAGGAGAGAGTGCGCGAGGGATTGCAAATGCAATGTGAAAATAAATCAAATCAAATTGAATCGAATCGAATAATGTCCACCAATAACAAATCTGTTAATGCATTAATTTTTTATACAGCTCTTTTTTTATGGAAGGAATCCCCCATTCCCCTTCCCCTTCCTCTTCCCCTTCGATATTTTGCGACTTATGGCGCCGCAATTTTGTTGGCCATTTGTTTTTGGCCAAGTTTAATGACTTGGCTGTGAGTGAGGGAGACAGGGAGAGATTGAGAGGAGTAAGTGTTTGGTTGAGTAACCCCGATGCCGGGCCAGGCCGGGCCGGGCCCCCCCCTCCCCATTGTGGGAAGTGGATTTTGGGCACACGCCTTCGTCGTCTTGCAAGGTCCATTCAGTATACAGGTGAGGCAGTGCGGCCATTAGGGTCCTCCGCTAAGCGGCGCTGCCTTACCTTCGTCTTCTATTTATGCTCGTTCTCCCCCTTTATTCTGCTTTTTGCTGTGATTTCCTTCAGTCGATCGTTTCGCTGTTTGACCGCTCTTGAACCTACGCTGCCGCCCCTCCAGCCCCACCCCCTCAGAGGTTACCCCCAACCATCACACACTCCTAAAGTGCGTGGCGAATACCAGAGTCAAAACAAAAATCAAACATGAAATACGCTAAAGCAAAAAAAAAAAGAAGAAAAACGTGCGAAAAAAAAGCGAAAATTTCTAGAACATTCAACAGCAAAAACAACAACAAAAACAACAACAATTATGGTTAAGGTTCCCAGCGCCATGTGGAGAGGGTTAATGACATCTACAAAACAAAACAATAGCCCCCCGCCGCCCTCTCACACACTCTGTCTCTCTCTTTCTCTATTTGTAAGTCTCCAAAAATCAACAAAAACAATCTTTGAGTGGGGAATCGCGCGCGAATGAAACAAAAAGTGTCTTTGCTTACAAGGCTTCTCCCCCTCTCTTTCTCTCTCGCTATACATATAGCCTCTCTCGCTCTTCTACACACCCTCTCTTCAACTTCCCTTCCCTCACCTTTCCTCTTCTCTGCCCCACAAAGATCAATCTTTGGTTGTTGTTTCTGCCAATGTCATTAACATTTGAAGCACCAACAAAATAAAAGCTCAAAGCGTTTTGCTATCTCTTTTGCACTTGAAAGAACTAATTCTACAAACCCCTCCAGTCCGCCCACCCGAACCTTTCCTCTGCCCTGCCCAACCCCTACTCGAGAACAGGTTCGTTCTCCTGAGAACAACAACCTCTGTTCGAGTCGATGGCTTCTTCCCACCGGCCACCAGCCACCAGCCAGCCAACCCCCTGAAGAACGTCCCTGACACATCGTTCATTTGGGGGATAGGTGGGAAGAGCAGCTCTTTGGGAGCCTAAGACGATCTCTTGATACTCTTTTTGGATAGCATGGGGAAGGAATGGACCATGAATACCCCCCAGAGATGGAAATAAAACTAATTGCAATGCAGTTAGGATTTAGGGGAGATTATATGAAGGGATGCTACATATGACAGTATATGGGACTAGTGGGTACATTTAATGTCAAATATGGATCCAAATGGATCCAAAACATACACCCATTTCGAATATGCTCTCGATATTCTCTATGAGTGCGAGTGAGCCGGGGGTTGCTTGATAAAAGAGATGAGAAGTCTCAATGCATATTAATAATGAATAATGAATAGGAGTAGCCTCTCGATATATAGAGATTTTGTGCATGGATCAATCAAAAGTAATAATATCAAAATTAAATGGGATATATGTTATTTTATATATATATACATATATTATAAATGTAAATAGGTTAAATTGCAATCATTTTTGTGTGTTTATTTGGAGGAAAGAACTCACCTGTAATGCAATCTAAGGGTATTCCCATTACAGCCTTCTGGTTTGTCTTGTTTCCTCTTTTTTTGTTGTGTTTCGCTATTATCTATTTTGGCAATGCTTCTCCACTATTCACTCCTCCTCCCTCTGCGCTCTGCTCTCCGCTCTTTCTCTCTCTCTATCTCTGTCTGGTTATGTTCCACTTTTTAACGGGGGTATTGCGACTTAATCTGAAAAACTAGGAAGAAGAATGTTGAATGTTGAAATGCGGTTCGAAATCGCTGTTTAGGCGACAGGGGAGGGTAGAGGGGAGAGAGGAGAGGCAGGGGCAGCGGCAGCGGCAACGGCAACGGCAACAACAGCGGAAAAGTTTTTCAAGTTTTATTGAACTTTGGCGCAGGTTCTTCTTCTCTCCAGACCTCACCCTACCCTACACTACCCGCCCCATTTCTACTACCTTTTTCTTTCAGTGTTTTCCCTCCCCCGTCCCCGTCTGGTCTCTTTTTCGTTCAGTGTTTTGGTTTTGTTGTTTTTGCTGAAATTGCGAAATTTATTTAAATTCTGTTTTGGCTGCTGCTTCTTCTGCCTTGCTGTGGTTGTTGCTGTTTCTTCTGTTTCTCTTTCTGGGGGTTTCTTCTGTAATGAAAAGCGCCAACAAGCTAATGATGAAATATCTGCCAGACTTTGCACTGCGCAGTTTTATACATAGATATATAAATGGTATTTGGGTATTGCTTCTTTTTTGCCTTTGCTTTTGCCTTTGCTTTTGGGGCCAATACTCTGACCGACCCGGCCCGGCCCGTGACTCTCCAGATTGAGAGCTGGAGTGCTGCCGCATTCTTTTCCGGGGGGAGGGGGAGGAGGGGGACTGCGGGACTGCGGGAACGTGCCAGAAATCAACAAAAAATAAATATCAGTAATCGCTGGGGCAATGGAATGGAATGCGGCAACGAGAACTAAAGCGGATCGATCGGACAGATCGGACAGATCGAACGACTCTGTGACTCTGGGAAGGTGTCACATGTGTGTTGTTGTTGTTGTCGCAGTTGTTGTCGTTGTCGTTTTACTCGTGTCGCGTAGCGTCGTCGTCGTCGTCGCTTCTCGTTGTAGTAGGTGTTGCTCTGGCAAACAGGTCGTATGCGTAATATTCAATGTACGGGCGGACGGGGGAGGGGGCCATTGACTTTGGCTTTTGGGGCTGCGGCTTTTGGGGCCATAAACAGAAATGCCGTCAACGATCGAGAGGCCCATGAGGCCAAAAACAAATGGTTTTAACCGTGAGTCACCATTTTTAGGAGGAATTTTCGTGAGATCAGAGTTCAAGATTGAAGAATCATTGACGAGGCTCTCTCTCTCTTTCTCTTTCCTTTTGGGCAGGTGTTCTGTGGGGGTTCAAAGTGGAAGATTGTGTCATGATTGAAGTTCTATATGGAGTTTCTAAAAGTTTCCATCAGTTTACATAGATGAGATTTGAAGATCATTACAAAGATTCAAAGAAAAAGTGAAGAAATTTGTTTGATTGCAGATGATCTATAACCTTCCCATATCTTAGGGAAAGATCTACATAAGATCTGAATATCTAAAGATATCTAAACCATCCGAAGACCTTATTGAAGATTCGATCCTCTATTGCTTTCAAAAGATCTTTATTTTCTCCCTTAAGATCTTTGTTCCGAAGTGAACTTGGGGGCTTTAATTGATCTTAAGGTGAATATAGACTACAGATCGGTGATTTTCCTATGCTTAGTCGTTGCTGGATTCAGTTGTAGATTTAGTTGTAGACCAGATCGTAGACCATGACTGTACCTCTGGGAAACAAAGATCTTGTGATCTCTTGTGATATTACGCTTTTAGAGCCATGCCAAATCGAATGTGAACTCTAAAATTATCATACATATGTAACCATTGATTACCTTGGCATTTACGCACTCTCTTGTGGACTGTGGAGCGTGGATCAATCGTGGCCCATCGAAATCCTGATCATGTGAGTGCCCTGACGGGCCGTCACGTCAGTCATATGAGTGACTCGGTGGCCAAGCAATCCATCGAGAAACAGAAACTGAAACTGAGTCACATTCCTTCGATGGATGATTAGCACGATGGCCAATAATAAATAGCTTTCGTTTCTTTCTATTTCTGAACCAGAAACAGCAACAGAAACACCCACAGGAAAAGTTAAGAAAAGAAAAGCCACCGAACACAAACACACACACATACACACACAAAAGATTGTATGTCATGATCGATTCGTGTCGATTCGATTCGATTCGATTTCATAATCTTATTTTATCTGCTACCTAAAAATATTTCCACCCAAAGGTCAGCGATTTGTTTTTGTCGGTGGTCGATGGTCGGCGGTCGGTGCTATAAATAGTACGTGTCGTGTATCTGTATCTATATCTGTATCTTCAACTGATTATCATGGGGGGGTATGGCGAATGGGAATGACGCTCAAACGGTTTCAGTGCGGGGTATTCCCGGACGAGAAATGCCATAGAAAAAAAATCAGTTAACGAAACTATAAACAAACGGATATTGCTGTTTGTTGTTTACGACCCGTGATTAACACTTTGTCGCCGCCCGATCGGACCGAGCGAAATTCATGGAAATTCTCTACCCCGCCCCCTCCCCTCCTCTCACCCTGCTCCTACCATTGAGCGAGAGCGAGAGAGAGAGAGAGACCTGCCGCGTGCCGGACACTGGCCTGCCATGAAAGTTTTCATCACAATTCACACTCGTCGTCTAATCAAGTTGTTTGCCCAATAGTTTTTGCCACACACACACAGAAACACAACACACACACGTAATTAACGTAGATGAAGCACAAACACACACACAGCACAACAAAAAACATAAAACATGAACACTCTCATGCTCTCAAACTCGAGAAATTGCCGTATAATGGTCGGTGGACACTGCTCCACCCCCTTCTCACCTTCCTTCCGTCCCTCCTCCCTCCATACTTCCTTCCTTCTTAAGGGAATGACTTGTAAATGATACTCTGAAATAAATAAAACGGGGTAGCACATGGGGAGTAATAGGAGCAGCAATGGGGTAGAGGAATGTTTAGATTTTGGGCTTACAGATGGGGCGTACTATGGAATACCCTATGGAACACAAGGCGGAGATGCCAGTCAGACCGAGGAGTGCTGCTGCATATCACGCTTTTTCCTTTTTTCAATAACAAAGACTTTCAATAGCAATAGTCTACATGTTTCATCATATATTCCATTAGGTTTAACATAGATCAACATAGATAATCCTCTATTAGAGCTACCAAAATATCTTTGAATTCTTTATAGACTCGACAGAGTTTCCTTTTCTATAGGGCATGGCGATGGTCGACACCTGTCGTCTTTACACCAAAACTGTTTACATTTTGTGTGTTTTGTTTTGGTTTTAAATTTTGTTTTTGGGGCGTGAAAAGTTCGAAGATCGCACCAATAAACACAGGCACACACAGAGAGAGAGAGAGAAAGAGAACTGTCGCTTGTAAAACACAATTTCCAATGATTTTTATGCCTTTTTAATCCGCTCAATGTGGGGCGGGTATTATGATTTCGAGCAGATATTAAACAATATATGAAACAGATTCTTCAGCGAAATCATTCTCCAGATGGGCGGATAAAGAACTGGGCTCTAACCAATATCTGTGGATACCTTATAGAAGGGATCTTCCCTGATCTCTTTTGTACTTAAAAGAAACCTTTCTTTGAATATCCTTCAATATCTCAAGGTATTTGAAGGTCTTTAAGCTGTACCTTACGGCTTCAAGTAGTTTAATTTTTTACCTATCCACAGCTTCTACCCTCCCAGAAGTATCACTACCCTTCCATTCCATTCCCTTGTCTTGCCTTTCTCAATCTTTTTGCGTCAGACTTTTGTCAAGTGTTTTTTTTTATAATCGTTTTTGTTTTTTTGTCGCATCCATGCGGAGGTGGTGGTGATCGGTGGTGGGGGAATTCTGGGAATTTCTTGCCGCCGTGCAATAAATAAAATAAGCAAATTTGCATTCAGCTCAAATACAAAAACAAATGCATAAATAAATGAAAGCAAATTCCAAAAATTTCGCACACACGACCTCAATGAGTCACAACAACAGTTCCCCTCCCTAACCCCGCTCCCCCATGCACCTCACGATCCAACAAATTGAACCGAAAATAAATGTTGAGGCGCGAACAATTTCTGTAAGAAATAAGAAGACAAAAAACAAAAACCGAAACAACAAAAAAACAAAAACTTTGAAATGTTTTGTAAACAGAAAACAGAAATGTTAACCAAAAAACAAGTTCGGAATTCCCTTTCTCTGTGTTTGTTGTTGTTGTTTTTGTTGGTGTTGCCGCCTTTTAATTACAGCTAAAATATTGGCCACAATAAATTTGGCATCCGATTTTCGGGGCGAGGCTCCTCCGCCAAAAGCGGCAACAGCGGCCACAAAGAGAGACAGAGAGAGGGAGAGGGAGAACAGGTGGGTCGAGAGGACAGCCGAGAGTACCGAGCCCCGAGGACCTTTCCCCAGAGCTATTTATGGGATTGGCATCGAATCTGCCGATTTGGGTACGGAATGGGTTTATTGAACTGCCATTAAGCGGGCGGAGTCTCTGTGTTTTGTCTCTGTCTCTCGTCTGTTGTCTCTCCTGTGAGTGATCTAATGCTTGAGTGGCGGCGAGGCGAGTTTTTTGGAGAATATCAATTGATTTTTCTTAGAAGAAGATTCAGTTAGAGATGCAGAGACTTGCATTCCGAATGATCTGAGGGTGTTATATAGGATACAATATGTGGCACATATTCTATTCTAAAACTCATCGATCAGTGACTATCATCCTGAAGTGATCCGTAGATCTTAAGCCAAAAAGCTCAGCTGTAAACCCCAACAGTCCCTATGCTCCCTATTTCACTCTTGGATTTGATCATGGATCATGGTTCATTTTCGAAAATGATCTTCAATCCTCGACTATTCTGAAGAATACTTCAAAAATGTAATCTCTGATTCATAATTTCAGGATATTCTTAATTTCTATATCGTTAGAATTGTTAAAGATTGTTAAAAATAAATATTAAAGCTCTTAAATATCTCCCAAAATATATAAATGTATTCAAGAGTTTCTGATGTATTTAAGGATTAGTTAGGATCATAATTTCCAAAGGTTTTCCAGTGATGTATCTTAAGTTTTGTGATCAGTTTCCGTCTTTCTGCCGATTATATCTATCTCAGATATTTCCAAGATGTGTCTTTTAGTATTCTACAAGGGATCTTTCTCCCCCTCCGTTTTCCCTCGAACTCGGGACGCGTGCTGGGTGAAAGAGTTTTCCAGCAGATTCCGCTACCTTCTCCTCTCCCTCACCCTGTCGCATTTCTCCCGCTGAGCAATCCTCACCTGCCTGCTGCTGCTCTGCTGAGGGTCCTCCTTCGTTCTGGGATCGGATCTTCATGCCCGCTGCTCATTATCCAACCAAAACAATGCTATGCTAAAATCTTTCTCCTGCAGCCTCCTTCACTCTGCTTCTCCCTCTTTCTCTCTCTGTCTTCTTAGGGCTGATCATGCCCCTGCAGCAAGACTGAGTGTGTTTGCACATAATTGCAGCTCGGATCGAAATGCATTTATCCAGTCAGGTAGGCAGGCAGGCCGGCAGGCAGGCAGAAGGAGCACCAGGGAGGGAGGCCTAAGAGCGCTGAGAGCCCTAAGAGCCCTAAGGATGGTCGTCTCTAAGGACAGATGCCCAACGATCGGTCGACCGACCACCGCGTTGACGGCAGGTGCGCGAAATTTTCGTGTATTTTGCAAAATCGAGGACAAAACGAGGCGCACACAAATGAAATGAAATGAGGTTTAAGTGCAAGATGGTTGGACTCCGACTGCCGACTCCGATTCCGAGACGACTCCGACTCAACTCCAATTCCGTGCAACGAATTCATGTAATTTGCCTGCTTTTGGAGGGTCAGGCAGGCGGCAGCTGACATCTGTTCCTTGTGGCAGGAGGCAGGCGGCAGCAACACTTACCTTACAGCAACAGCAACAGCCAGTTCTATAGACGAGGCCGTGGCAGTAGCACAGAGGGGCAGGCAGGGCGCAACACGTGGCAGGTGCGAGGGATGACTACCGAACAAATCGACTGCTGACTGGGGCTGGGGCGCTGGATGTTGCAGCTGCTGTTGTTGTCTGGCCCGTCTTCTGGCTTTGTATTTGCTTTGCGGCTTTGTGGCAGCTGACACGCTGAGGGGCAAGCAGCCAGGCAGCCAGGCAGGCAGGCATTTCTGGGCAATTATAAAGTCGAGCAACAAGGATCAAGGATCATTGAGCCCTGGCACCGCACCGCACCGCACCGTAGTTGTGGCACCTGTCCTCCTTTTGTTGTGAAGTGATTGACCTCCACGCTGACTCGTGTTTAATGTTTGAATGCGACTCTTCGACTCCTCTTTGCGTATAATAAGGAGAATCATATTTAATTGGGCCATACACACACACATATATTTATGGATGTTTTCGTTCTTGTGGCATGCCGCCACACTTAGCTGTAAACCATTTGTTGCTGGCTGGCTGCAGCACAACTAGGAACAGCAGTAGAAAAAGAGAGATAATTGATTGCTCTCTCGCCCGCCTCTCTCTCTCTCTCGTTTTTCCTTTGGAATGTTGCACTTGGCTCTCGGGTGCCACAATGTTGCAAAAGCAGCATCAGCCTCTGAAGCCCCCACCAAAGCCCCAAAGCTTCCGCATTCCCAATTAATAAGTCACTCAAAGTCGAGTCAAAATCTACAATAAACAACAATTGAGAGCCACAGAGAAAAGTTGCGGGGGGCGGGTGCTGGAAGGCGGGGAGATGCCGGAGATGATGAGAAATTTCTTTTGTTGATCTTTGGCTTTGGGAGCTCTCGAGAGCGGCAGCAGCCGCAGCAGCAGGAGGAGGAGGAGGTACGAAAGGGGAGGCGCAGGCTTTGGAGAGTACAAAGAGGGAGGGGGTCCATGGGGAGTGCAAAGATAGGGGTACAGAGAGGGGTGGGGGGGTGCTCTACGAGTGCCTTCGATGGGACAGGAAGTTCAATTTCCATTCAGAAAGATTGCTGCAGATCTGCAATTCGAAAGCTTCCTCTTTGGAATGTGTTTTATATCCTGTTTTTCCCAGGGATCTGATATCTGGAGATAATTATGGGAAAAATGTAGATATGATCAAGTCTTTAATTAAGTCTTTATTTGATTTTTATTGGATTGCCAGTCAGCGATTCACTTTTCCCCTTTTCGAGTCCGCTGGCTTCACTCTTTTACGTCATTGGAATTTTTCATTCTAGCGTCAGTTTTCTTTGTTCATTTTCTTTTGTTGCAATTTGTAGTTAATTCGGTTCACCCCATTGTTTCATTCTATTGTTTCAATATACTGTTTCATTTTCTTTTTTTTAATATTTCTTAAATTGTTCTTTATTTTCTACTGCGGATAACAGCATCTGCTGCATCTGCTTATTCCCATTTGGAATATTCTCAATAAAATAAATTAGTTTTATTCCATTCCCTAAATCCCTTTCCTTTGATTCCATTCCTTCAATTCGTTGCCATAGTTCCATAAATTCCAATTCCATTCCATTCCCTCATTCCCAATCCTTGATTTAATGGCACTTCCGTCTCACTTCCTTGGCCTCTAGTGACCATTCCAATTCGATTCCATCGTTCTCTGAGCAGTTCATTGCCACTGGATGTGGCAGGCACAAATGTGTCCCCAACTCACCTTCAACTGCATTCATTACTCACTTCCTCACTGCTGTGGATGACTCAACGCTAAATGTGAATACAAATTCAATGATTTGTTCCTTTTTTTGGTTGCTTCTCCGCCCACGAGAAAACAATCCAAACAATTCATCAATTTGTGAGCTGCAAAAATACCACCGCAAAAATTCGCGACAAACGTCACAGAAAGTCACACATATCGCAGAATGCGGGAAGGGGGGAAAGGCGAAAAGCGAAAGGAAAAGCAAAGGTACGAGAGACCATGTGACACTGAAAGACTTGCAACAAAGAAAACTAGAAAAACAAACTAGAAACGAGAGAAATGAATGGCAAACGGAATGGCCAAATGGTGGTAACAATTCTTAGAAGATCTCCTAAAAAGGCTGATACGGAATGGGAATGAATACATACATATTTGTTCATACATATGCGCCCCAGAGATCCGAAAGATGAATACTTATTCATTCAATAATGGCATATAATTTCTTAAGAATTTTCAGCGTTTTTCGCATCACACTTCTTGTACTTTCCGCCCTCCTTTTATTTACACTCCCCCCTCTTTTCTCCTCCTCCCCCTTTGCACTCTTCGTGTGAGTGTTGGAATGAATGAATTATGCGAATGCCTTGTGAATGCTTATGAATATTTTGCTCACGCGCCTGCCAACAGCAATCACTCATTTCGGCCGCCCCTCTTTAGCCAGCTTTGGCCGACCCCACCCCACCGCCAGACAACCTTACTCCCCTCCCCCATCCCCATCCCCATCCCTAGCCACACCAACCATCAGTCGATCCCCTACCCCATCTACACACAGACAGACAGACACACCGCCCTCCACCTCCACCTCCCCCTCCATCCGGCTGCTGCTTGTCTTATCCGAAAACATGTCATCATGGTTTTTGCCCCCTCACCACTAAGTCAATTAGTTGTGATGCTTCTCCCCGAAAAGATACTCTCTCTCGCCTTCGACCAGAAACCAAGAGCAGAGAGAGAGTATTGGCTTTTCGGCTGGCTTTGGATGTGGTAATCCTAAGAGAAGCAGGAACTATTCATGAATATGAATTCTTTAGACTTTCAATGTAAGAACACTCTCCAGCAACTCCAGCACCCTTTCTACATATCCTATAGATATTCTATCACCTATAGAATCCTAATTCTGAATCACAAGATAAAACATAATCATATCATATCAATCCAAGCTTTCCCTTAAAGAACGTCTTCAATTTTCAAAGAAACTCCTCTTCTGTTTTGGAAAGTCTTAAGGAAAAGTCTTAATGAAAGTCTTAATGAAAAGGAAGCACCTTTTTCTTTAGAATTGAATCTCCATCATATACTTGTTCGACTGCAGAAAAGTGTACTGTCATATGTTTTAGAGATCTCTCTCTAATCTTTCCTCTCTCCATCTCCTTTAAGCACCCAAAGATCTCCAAGATCTGTTTGGAAATGTTTTTCTTTTAAATGTAATATGATCCTAGAGCGGAGAAAAACAGCTCTTGAGAAGAAGTATCAATCGATTCCAAACTCTCTATCCAAAGTCCCCCCAAATACATATTCCCCAGCATTTCAGGGCATTTCCACTTCGGTTTCTCTTGCTTCGTTCCAATCGTTCCTTCCTTGTTTGTTTTCATAGGAGATTTGCGTCCAATGTAGGCCAACAATGACGCACAGGCCGCCGCCTCAATGGACTATCGGACCACGGTACGCAGAGGCTACAATCGCCACAGAGGGGCTACCCACAGCAGTCCAAAAAGGAGGGAGGGGGAGGGGTGGGGTGGCGATAGACCAAAAGATACCAGAGACCAAATACGAACAGAAAACAAATGACGGACTACTTCTTGATGTATATTTTTATGAATACTGCTTGCCGCTGCCACATTTTGGGCGTTGCATAAAGACACACACACACAAACACCTTTTCCAACGTCGGACGCATTTTGCGAAAAAAAACGTCCTCACCCGTCCCTACCCCTACCCTTACCCTTCTGCGTCGCTCCACTATGCCACACCGAAGAAAGACGTCAAAATATTTTTAGCTGGCGCCGGAAATGCGAAAGCCTTTTTGGCTTTATTTCTACAACATTTTCCACTTGAAAATGCTTTGGCCTTCTTTTTGGTTTGTGTTTCTGTTTCGAGACGCGACTCTTTTTGTATTTTTAGAGCTAATCATGCGGATAATCGCTGCCACTAAAAAAAAACACAAAAGTTTTACGTGCAAATATTGAACAAAATTCGAGTATTTGTTGCTATTTCCAAGTATTTCAAAAGCGGAACTGATCCCCACCAGAAACTGGGAATTCAGTGAGATTATTCTTAAAATAGGAATAAATTTGGAGGATGTCTGTTGTCCGTTGTCTGTTGGCGGAACATGTTTTGGGGGATTTGTTTTTCGAGGAATTTTACAAATTACTACAAGGAAAACAAGAAAGTGAATGAAAACTAGGTGTATGTATTTCCCCACTGAAGGCATTTAAAAATACTTTGAACTACAAAAGAGACTCTAGTATTTTTTTGGTTATAGATTGGGGATAGAATTATGGGTGGGGTGATAGCCATAGCAGGCTACATGGGTTGCTCTTTTGGAAAGTGCTTTTTGATGCCCTAATGTTTCTGTTTCTTCTCTCTGGAAGTCATGTCCCATTAATCCAGATCTTATCATTTTCCAGCTAATGTTTTTCTATGTGGAAAAACACTCCATTTCGGCCATCACTTTTCTTTTTTAGATGCCATTCGAAGAAGAACATGCATCTGTAAGCAACTATTCTGCGGAAAATGCAGTCCTTTTGTGGAAACTCAAACTTCAATTTTCATTTCCATTTGCCGTCAGCAGGATTGCCTTTTATTTTGTAAAACGTTTCTAACCATTTCCATTTCCATTCGTTTCCTTTCCTTTCGTATCCTTTCCTTCCTATGCTGAAACTCTTACCAAACGGATCTCAACAATTTTCAATCCAATTCCTTGACATTCCTTCCTGATGCTCTTTCCATTCTCTCCCTCAACTCTTCCCCACCCATTCCGACGTTCCGCCATTTCGCCATGCCGCCATTCTCTCACTCTCTCGCAGTCTCTATCTCTCAACTCTTTTCCCCATTTGGACTTCGATTCTGCCATGTTCTTTTGTCTTTGGACTGCTTTTTGCCATTTGGCCCGAAACGTGAGTGGATAACAGCGCGATGACAGGACAGCTTCAGAAATATCGATTCCCAACTCCATTTCGCAGGATAAAGGATATACGGACATGGACATGGACACGGACAGGAACAGGGACAGGGACAGGGACATGGTCAAGACATGGATGGAGTCGAACGAAATGAGAAAACCCAAATGACAACTCATTCGGAGTTGCAATAAGTCACCCTTCAATTTGCCTTTGCCCCCGAACGCCAATCCCCAACCTCTAATGCCACAACCTCCCCTCCCCTTCCATCCCCTTCTACCATCTGAAAGGAAAATGGAAATGGAAGTTGAGGGCTGTTAAAGTTTTAGCCGTTGACAGCGCAAACAGGAAGAGAAATGAGGAATGGAATGGAGAGTCGAGTCGAGCCGAGCAGAGCAGAGCGGACTTCATGGATGGGGTTGGGGGTGGTGGTTGGGGGGATTTTGTGGCATGAGAATAAGTTGGAACGTGAGCAGCGTTAAGTAAAAGTAAGGCACACGCAATGCCAGTGGGCTGGGAGTGGGGGAGCGACTTTCGGGCTATTAATTTGAAGGCAAACACAACGCACGAGTCGGGAATTAGGCATCTCCTCTAAGTGAGTGCCGGTGCCCCGATGTCAAATTTGTGAGCCCAGCAGCAAAAGCAGCAGCAGCAGCAGCAACTGCAGCCGCTGATAAGATTTATGAGTGTGTGTATTTGTGCGAGTGTGTGTGCGGTGTGGTGTGTGGTGTGGTGTGTGGAAGCTTTATGGCCAGAGAAAAACAGCCAGCAGACAGGGAAGACAGTAGACAGGACTCTAAGCCTCAACCAGAACTACACACATCCCTAAAATGAGAATGAAGGACGCGGAAGGAAGAAGGAAGGAAGAAGGCTGCTGCCTGATGCCTGCCTGCCTGCTTGCCAGCCAGGAAGACAAAGGACGAGGACGAGGACAACGACGACGAATGACAAATAAAAGATTTTTATTATCACATTATGCGGCAGCAGATTTCCCTTAGATGTTTGTCTCCTCTCGTCGCTGTCTTTTGTGGGCTGTGTTTGCTTTCTTTTCTCGCTGGCAGTCAGAGATGGGCGCAGGTATCGGCGATATATATCGGACATATATCGCTGGCAAAAAGAAGGCAATGGAAACATGATTTATGGCTTCTTGCTACTCTTTTTGACTGCATTTTCTTTCTGTAGTTCAATAAAAACTTTCATTTTTCGAAATTATCGATAATTTTAAAATTTAACGACATTCTTGCACACTTTACGTAATGACAAATACGATTGTTATCGTTTCTAGTGCATTTTTGCAATAATGTATCGAAATTATCGATAATTTATACTTTTATCGATTGTTTACGATTGGCTTTGACTGAAGTTGATAGCTAGCTAAACTATAAAGCTTTTTCTTAAAAATTGTGGAATAAAAATTATCGATTTTAGAAGGATGTATTTATCGAAAATTAAAACTGTCGATAACATCAATCCTTAGTAGCGTTTAATGCATTTTCCGAACCCGGAATACTGGTCCGTTCACATCTTCTACGGGATGACATCTCCGATTCACGATTACGCTGTCACGAATGGCGGTGGGAGGAGCTCATCACCAGAGTCCGTCCCTTAGTCGACTCCATCCCCATCCCCATCCCCTGCTACTTCTACTTTCTTTCTGTCGACTAGTTTACTTTTGCGCTTTTTGGTTACTTAAGCTTTCACTGATTCTCCTCTCTACATCTCTCCCTCCCCCTCCCCCTCCATTCCGCCAATCCACGATTCCTGGGCCCATCGCTGGCTTTTCGCTTGGGTTTAGACCAAGTTTTTCGCTTTTGCAGGTTGAAATTCAATTTGGCAAATGAAATTTCCAAGCAAAACACAAAGAGATGGCAAAAACTCAAGGAAAATCCGCATTCAATCTCCTGGCAGTCTCTCTGGCAGACTGTTTCCCCATTTCCATTTACATTTCCCATTTACTTATTTTGGTTATTATATGGCTCACAGATCTCGCTCTTTGGCTGCTAATTAACTTAAAATAGAAGAAGCCTCAACTGTTGCACGCGTTGTCGTCGCCTCTTCAGGGCAGCAATAGCAGCAGCAGCAGCGGCAGCAGCGTCATGAGGCAAGATGAATCTTCAATGGTGCTGCAGCAGCAGCAGCAGTTGCCTCTGTCAATTCCCGCCAGATGAAGATTGATGCCACACAGCACGCGGCTGCGTATACTTAATATTCCTGTTGCTTCTTCTGTTGGTGCTGCTCGTGCTGCCGCCTCCCCTTTGTGGCTTCCACCATCTATCTTTATAGGCCACTGCGGCGGCACTTAATGTGCCGCTAAGCAGTTGATGCACAATTGAAATGGTCAACAGAGCGCAGTGTCTATGGCCACCAACTGGAACGAAGACGAAAACGACGACGACGAGGACGGCGACGAAGACAGAGGGTGGAGTTGCAAGATTGAAGTCAGATTTGGAGGTGGAGTTGCAGATTGAAGTACGGTTCGTTTTCGTAATATAAATTAATAACGAAAAAACTGTTAAAGGCCCTGGAAGTGAAGCCAAAAGCCAAAACTAAAGCCACACTTAAAGATTGCCTAAGCGAAGGCGGAGATGGTTGGGTTTTTGGGGAAAGGAATATTGGCATGACATGATTAATGTTCCTCCGATTGGCATGGGCCTAAAAGAGCAGATGGAAGTGGAGCGTAAGAAAGCTGGCCATTAAATGGCATTTGAGGGAGGTAGGGGAAAGTAGGGGAATAAATTTGCTAATAGATTTTATTGTTCTGCAATCGATAATCCTCTAAATCTATGCCTTAACCAAAGGACATTATATCCATATCCGAATCCATATATAATACCTACACTGTAATACCTGACGGAGTTGCAGATAGATATGTATATACTGTATATGTATAAGCCACCATCCGTTGCATCTTAATTTCTGCCCAACAAAATTTTCCATTTCGATTTCCATTCAACAACCTTCGGTGCTAAATTGTACGGGCATTTAATTTTGTCATGGCCAATTCCCTCTCAGCATTTAATAAGTTTGTCAGAAACATTTTGATTTGTCGTACAAGCTGAGACGACACGACACGAGACACATTTCCACATTTCCCCATTCCCCCTTCCCACAATCCTCCTCCTCTCGGGTAGTCATACCCCCAATCCTTCCTTCATGCGCCCCTGTCCGGTCCCGGTCGTCGTTCCATGACATCCACCTGTCAGGCTGACAATCGAAATGTCAGACGGCGACATTTTGGCGACTGGGTCGGGACGGGACGGCAAGAAAACTCTCAGTTTGATTCGATTTGATTTCAGTTAAGTTGACGTCTGACGATGCCTTGCCCAGTGGCTAGTTGGGGTCTCCCCCTCTCTCAGCCCCCAACCCTCGTAACCCCTTCTCAAACGACTTTTCCGACCCCTCTGTAGCACCCCGTTCTCTGGGTTTCTTTGACTACTACTACGACTACTACTACGACTACTACCATGTAATTCATCATTTTGTGGCATTGCTGCTGCTGCTGCTGCAGCGTGTGTTCGCATTCCATCCAAGGTTGCCCCACAGATCCGCCTCAGAGCTCTTTGTGCCTCTCTCTCTCGCTCTCTTTGAGTCTCTCTATCCCTCTCTCTCTCTCTCTAACTTTACTTTGACAAATTGCAACTTTTCGATAAATTCGAATCATTTGTCATTGACACAAATAGCTTTCAAATTGCATAGACAAACACTCACACACTCACTAAAAAAACACTCATACACTCATTTGCTGAATGAATGCTTGAGGAGTGGTCTGGCATAGAGGGGAGTGGGGGAGGGCCATCATTGCATTGGGCGAATAATTGTGGTTGCTGCTGCCGTTTTCTGTTGTTGTTGTTGCAACCAAAACAACATTCGCAGCGGAAATTCCCAAATACAAATACAAACACAAGTAAAAAAACACACACACAAATCGCAATCTTCGAATGATCTTCGAGCACAGTGTGACCAGAGTTTCGTGCTGAAAAATACTAGAAGTAGAAAATACCAAAAAAGGTATAGTAAAGAGAGTCGCCCGATACTAAAAAAGGAATCTAGTTTTACTTCCGAAAAATACTAAAAAAACAAAGTACTTACAGCTAGCAAAGAAAATACTAACAAAATTCGATTCACTGGCACGGTCACACCAGAAACCACAGACCACATCGCCAAAGCAAAGCTCGTTATCTGCTTTTGCTCTTTGCTGTTGGTGGCATGCCCCAAAAGTAGTTGTTGCCGCTGCCGCCGCATGCTTGTTTTGGAAATTGTTGTTGCTGCTGCTGCTGTTGTTTGTCGGCGATTTTCAAGCTGTTTTCTGTTTTCAACAACAATCGCCGAACAGTTGCAAGCATGCAAGCCGCGCAGAGTATATTTGAATGGAGAGGTGAGGCCAAGGCTGGTTTCAGACTTTGGATAGAACCTCCGGGAGGGTGCATCCCATGCAGTATCCTTCGGGCCAGTATCCTTCGGTCTATATTACATTACAGAAACGAATAAGACAAGTCTCTCCATCAAAATTGGAGATTCCCCTGCAGCCTCAGCCTCACCTTCCCATTCCAAGACAGCTCTCGATGGCAGGCAGGCAGGCAGGCAGGCAGGCAGCCTTCCCCAACGTGCCACCTCTGCCACCGCGACGCGCGACTCGAGTCGAGAGTCTCCTCCAGCGCTCACCTTCTCGCTGTCCCTCTCTCCCTCTCCCTCTATCTCGCCTGCCCCCCGAGCTGAGCTGAGCCGTGTGTTTCTCTGGCCATCTCCCTCTGGCACATGGCCTCTCAATGACCCAGTTTTCAGAAGCGGAATGTAAACAAATTTGACCTGGAAAAAAAAAGAGTTTTTGTTTTGTAAACAAACCGCGGCAGAGACGCTGACGGCGACGGCGACTGCGGCTGCGGCAGAAGCAGAGGTGGCTTCAAATGTGGCCAGGTGTATGTGTGTGTGTGCGTGTGTGTGTATGCGTGTGGATTGCGTTTTTGGCTTTTAATGACAGCAAAAACAGCAACAATGAAAGCGAAAAAAAATGCGCTAACAAAGTAATTTACGAAATAAATGAAATAGTTGCGGTCTTTGAAAAAGAGTAATCATAAAGGAGCCGCGAAGGGAGAGGGAGGAGCAGAAAGAGAGAATAAGAGAAACACAAGGAAAGAGGGTTTGAAAGTAGTGAAAGGTAAAGGGGGAAGAATGGGAGAGGGAGAAAAACTTTTCCACTCCAAGAAGAGAAATCTCCAAAGCCATGAAAGAGGCAAATGAGAGGCATGGAAAAACTGGGAAATTAATTTTTGGAAAATTACCAAAAAATATACTGAAATCTGTGGGACATATTTATCGAAAATATATATAGGTCAGACAGATTATAGATCAGAATACATAAGACAAAAAAAATGACTAAATTACATGGAAAAAGATTATACAAAAAGATAAGGTTCGAAAGTAAAAGCTTGACTTCAAATGAAGATTCTGAAATGACAGGCCATAGCCTCTAGGGCATATTATTCACAATCGTAGATCGAATATTCATTGAAAAAGTGCAGCAAACCAAGTAAGGACTCTGACAGAAACTCAAGATAGAAGCTCAAAGTTCAAGGATGGAAGATGTAAAACCCCTCAAATGTTAAAGATCAGCGATGACAAACATAAAAATCCAAAGATCCACAGATTAAAGAGAGAACTGAGTCCGTCAAGAAGGCCTTTCTAATCTTTGACCTAAAGATATAAGATCGATGACCTGCTACTACTCGAGAGAGGAAAAACAAAGAGATTCTAAATGAAAGCGAGTGCACATTAATCCCTTAAGCAGTGGTCGGTCGGTCGGTCGGTCTGTGGGTCACAAAAAACCTGTCCGCCAAAAGCAGAGCTTTCCCCGAGTCACAAAATGAACCCATTGTGGAAGGGTAGGGAAGGGATGGGGTGGTGTGGTGTGGTGTGGGGTAATTGTAACGTTCGTTTTCATGCCACTTAGTCTGTGTGTGACACACACAGAGACACACAACACAGACTCTACATGACAATGTGCCCTAGACAGTGCCTCTTTTGACCTCTTCGCCACACCATTTACATATAGATATGTACACCACATCTGTATCTGTATATGTATCTGTAACTGTATTTGTGGGTTCCCATGTCTCTGTCTTCCTAACCCCTCGATGATCTCATAACTCAATGAACTCTTTGACCTCCACTTTCACTATCTCTCTTTCGCTACGTCTTTCTTCTTTGCCAGCCATCCATCCATCCATCCATTCAAAATTTCTCACATTTATTATACCGTTTGGGGGTTTCCCCGTCCCCGCCCCCCACCATCCCCTGTCCATTCCATCCCATCATTCCTCATTTTTAGCAATTTTCTCCCCGCTTTGGTTTTCTTGTTTTTCTGTTTTGCTTTTTTTTTATTTGTTTGCATTAGCATAAAAAATGTATGAAATTCCGAAAAGAGTTTCATTAAAATTATTTGTGTGTTTTCCTTTGTTGCGGTTTTCCATTCCGTTCGCGGGTTCGGGCTTTTTTGGCCAGGGCTTTATCTGCCACCCCTAACCTCTACCCCTACCCCTACCCCTAGCCACCCCCCTCTTTAGCCACTCTCCATAGAGCGCGCACAGAGATTTGTTCGGTTCGTTTTTTTTCTGTCTGTTTCTGTTTTTTTTTGCGAATTGGAATTGGAATTGGCTCACGTAATAAATATCATAAATTGCGTTTTACTTTGACATACATTAGCCGAAAGCGTACCGCTCTGAACTGCGTGCCGCTCCGCACCGCACCGCCCCGCACCGCACTGCTCTCAAAATGAATGAACAACGCTCTCTTTTTTGTTGGCTTTTGGTTGGTTTTTTGGCATGTAGTCCATGGTTATTTGTACTCTAAGAGAGGGCATTGCGATTCGTTGGATGTGTGTGGTGCTCTTTGACCTTAGACCCTGCCAAAACAGAACTTCACTTAAGATCGGAACGCTGTTTCGGACCATCTCAGGTGACATTCTGAGCGCACAACTCTTCTGTTTCGTAATACCACTACCTATAATATATCCAACATTTATTAATATTCAAGGACAATTTCCAATGGCAATAACTATTTTATTGCTTCAGATTTTTCAATGAAACTTTGGAAATAGTCTTGAAATTTCATTGAGAACATTATAGTCAAAAATTACTAAAAATTGGAACACCAAGCAAAATTGTTATAAGAATAACTTTTGATTCTCAAGATCAACCAACCAATTCTTACAAATAGTTCTACAATGTCATCTAGCATAAGATATACAAAATTCATTAATATCTGAAAAGTCATAGATATCGTATGAAAATAGTTAGAAAAGTGTACTTTTCCCCAAAGTAAATCTCTTCCATTTGTAGAGAAATTTCCATCAAATCATTAATTGAATGAAAATTGTACCCAAATTGAATTTCAATATCATTTCGTTGCCTTGGCAAACGATAGATCTACGAGAGATCTATGTGAGATCTATAAGATCTATGAGTGTATCATCAGTTTCGGCCCTGAATAGACTCTCTTTTTTGTTTGTTTTTGTTATGATTTTTGTTGTTTTCACTTGAGTTTCGCTTTTGTTTTGGTTTTGGTTTTGCGTTGCGTTTCTTTTTGCAGTTTTCTTTTCTGTTTTTATCAGCAAATTTGTGTGCGGGGCTTTCTCTGCTGTTCTCCCTCTCTCTCTTACTTCGCAACACTCCCGTCACTCTTCTCTATAGAGAGTACATCTCCCCTCCCCTCCCCTTGCACCCTGCCCTCACTGTACCATCGCCCTCTTTCGCTTTGTTTGGCTCTCTGTGGAATGACAATTGTGGAATGTTTTTGTTGTTATTGTCACTAAAATGTCATTTCCATCATGATAAAGATCATCAGCAGCAGCAGCAGCAGCAGCAGCAGCGGCAGCGGCAGAACAACTGTCATGGGCACTTTTTCGGTGGAAGGTCAAAAAACAATTTTTGCATGTTTTTGCGCAGATTTTTTTTATTTTGCAGCACAACAAAATAATTATTATTGTTTCTCGGTTTTTCTGGGTGTGTGTGTGTTTGGCGGGGCTTACGTGTCGTATGAGTAATTTGTTGTTTGTTTATTTCATTTATTGAAATTTTTGAATTGCGTTCGCAGCAAAATTAATAATTACCGGACGGAAAAATGTACAGAAATCAACCAGAAAAGAAAAGGAAAATTCAAGCTGGGAGAGAGGGATGGGGGATGGGGGAGGTGGGGAAAAAACCCACTGGAAAAATACCAACAAGACACGCAAAAAGGAAATCTGCGGCCAAAAGCAAAAAAGCAAAAAGGCAAAAAGACTTGTTGTTTGTCAGCGAAAAGACTCGTAACAACAGCAGCAGCAGCAAAACAGAGGGGGGGAGCGGGGTACGGGGAAACAGCAACAAATGCAACAGAAAAATAAACACACAAAAGATAGCAGAAAAGAGCAACAAATGCAAGCAAAAAACTACACAAATGGCAACAAGCAAAACAAACAAACAGAAAAGCCAAAGAAAAATCAAAGACAATCAAAAGAAACGAAGCGGTAGATGCTCTTAAGAGATGCCTCTCCCATGGCACCCAAATATATAATGATATGGATTGGAATTACGGATTCAGTAGCGGATTCGGATTGGAATACCTTCGCAGATAGATATGGCAGTAATTATTCGGAAATGCATCCAGCGGGATGCCCTGCACAGAGCTCTCCTCGAATTCGGAATACCCCTACGAGACGGCAAGCGAATGACAGAAAAAACTGCAACAAAATGTGCAATTTTTTGCACTGCACTTCACTTTGCAACATTGTTGCAGCAGACACGAGCAGGGGTTGCACGGGCGGCAGAGGGGGGCTTCACAGACGGTGTCCGTTGAATGGAATTGTCTGAATTGCATTTGCCAAAGAGCAAAATACAGAAGAAAAAAACAGAAAAAAGAGGCAGACTCAGACACAGACACAGACAGACGGACAGAGAGACAGAGAGAGAGATAGGGGGAAAAACGACAACAAACAGTGGAAAAAAAGAGCTGCTGCTGCGCCTGCGCCAGCGGCAGAAAGTGAAAGATGATCGCGATTACCAGGAGAGAAGGCGAATAGTCTGGCGAGGAATGAGTGGATATACATATATATGTAGTGTATATATATATATTTGTAGATAGTGAGTGCAGACATGCCGCAGGGGGGGTGGGGTGGGGGTTTCGGGTTCGGTGCCAAGGTGCCAGAGGAGCAGAGATCTCACACAATGGGAGCATGGAGCATGGAGCGTGAGTAGGCAAAATATTTGTATCTTTTGGTATGCCCTCACCTCTTACAGGGTATCTATGGTTTCCAGCTGAAATTTGTCACTGAAGAAAACACATGGATATCTCTGGCAATCGGATCTCTGTCTCTGTCTGGAATGATCTTCATAGATATGTATTATCTGAAGGGATCCCAAATGGGATTGAGGAAGTGTATTTGTTGACCCGATCTCCTGTTGCTGCTTCATTTTTTTGTTGTTGCCAAACAGTTAGCTATAATTCCAAATGGCTAAGAAAACATGGCAGATAACCCTCTCAGGGCTCCTCTTTCACTCACCCCCTTCCACAGCTATAGCCATCTCTCCCTTGCTCTTCTTTGGCTGGTGTGCTAATGACTTCAATGATTTGCAATTGCCGTCTGTCTCAGCGTCCGAAGGTCCGTCTCCGTCTACAGGTCCGTCTTCGTCTCTGTCTCTGTCTCCGTCTCCGGTTCAGGGAAGATCCCTGTGTGTCTGTCTGTCTTCTGTGTTGTATGAAACCAACACACGCCACAGACAACAAAGTTGTGTGAGCAGCAGCGAGGCAGCATCATTAAGTCGTCGCGTCATCATCAGTCGTTGCACTAAACTTAATTTTTTACCAGTCTGCCAAATGGAGTGGGGAGGGGGGGCTGCCAAAGGTTTAAGGGGTGCACCCTAGAGAGGGTTTAAGCAGAATTAAAATAAATAAAAAAACTTCAGGGTTTTTTTTCGTTGAGCGCTTAAGTTGTTTGTTCCTCTGTTCCACTCCGCCTCTTGAGGCATAATTCATATGCAACATTGTTGCACAGCCAGAGACAGAGTCAGAGTCAAATGCAGACAGACATAATGAATGGTGAATGGGGTGGGGGGGCAGTGGCAGTGGCAGTGGCTGTTGTGGCAGACTCAGTTGATGGCCAGAGCATTTTGTGTCATGCCGCTGCTAATAGATCTGGCAAACAGTGTGAAAAGGAACCACTGACAACTGATTCGAGGAGATGGAGATGCCCCTGGAGATGGGGCTGGGGCAGGGGCAGGGGCTGGCGGAAGCTGCCTGCCACATTGACGGGTTCCTGTTAAACTGATTTTTTGTTGCACAGGTTGATGACTTCGAAAGCTGAAGCCAAATGATGATTATCCGAAGAAGTGGACGAGGATATATGACGACAGGCAGGGAATAAGTAATATTGCAGGGACGCCGGAGTTTAAGAGCTAAAGATCGTGGTTTTACGATTAAAGAGAACCCACAGAAGCGAAGGCGGATTCCAAGAAGGCAATGAATGTGGATGGATACTCAATAAATCGATTCAGCATTGTGGTTTCCCAAATATCGTACATCCTTATCGATATATTTGCGATCTTGTTGGACCCATAAAGTGCGATTGTCGTAAATTGTGTGTAAATTTCCTTCTTTTCCTGAGGAAAACTACCATCTACCAAGCCATGAATTACACGGCGATTATTTATCGATAAACGGGGGGCGAACATCACGGACCACACAAGAAGAGGGTCTCTGCTGTTTTTTTGGGAGATTTATACCCACGGCCGACAAGGCAATACGCCTACGGGACACGACTACTGCGCCGCCTCCCAGACGCTCTTCCTGATGCAACCAGGGGGGGTACAACCCCCCCTCTCGTGAAGCACTGCCCATCATCGTTGTAGCCTCTTGAGTCTAGACTCTAGACCATGCCCCACTGACGAGCCAAAGAAAACAATTCATATTTTCTCCTCATTTTGGGGCTGGCGTTGCAATTTTGTAGCAAATGAAGGCGGTACACGTCCATGGGAGATTGTGGCAGACGGGGGTAGGGGGGAGAGCTATGCCACAAGGAGGAAGGCGAGCGAGCGAGCGGTAATCGAGCATACAAGCGCATTAAGCACCAGACAATTATGTTGCGGCAACATTGTTGCAGTCAAGCGCCACCGTCATCGCTGCCGCTGCCGCCGCTGCGGCAGACACCGACCGAGAGAATGATGACGACGTCGTCAGCCACGCCTCCTCCTCTGGTTGCCTGTCTGCTGCCCCACCTGTCCGCGTGCCACAAAGCCTCCTCTGCCTGCCTGTAGACCCACCCACCCACCCCCTCCCCTCCCGCGCTACCATTCCACCAAGATGTTGGACGAAGAGCTTTAGTTTTTCTTCTTTTTTTTTTAGCATGCGCAATTTAAATTTAGTCAGCTGGAAAATTTTATGAGGCCGAAGTCATAAAAAGTGGCTAAAACCAGAGTGGTGAGGAGAGGGGTGGGGGGCAGAAGAGATTGGGGCGGGGCGGTGCGTGGTGGAAAGTGGGGCGGGGCGGAGGGGCGTGGAGTGGACTTCATTAGCGTGGACTGTACTTAAGGGGAGCCAACTTTGAGGGTTTCCTCTGCGGCGCGGCGACTCAAATTAATTTGAATGGCCCGCCAAAAGTAGTTAGCAGTTAGAAGTATTTTGTGGTATTTTTTTGTTTTCGATTTTCTTGGCATAAAGATTGGGAATTGTCACTTTCAAATCTATTATGACAAGGTTTTATGGTATTATTTTCGTATTTTTGGTTTTAGTTTAGTTGCAGCTCTTCACGCAGAATATACAGTGCTATTTGTTAAGTATTTGTTATGGTATATTCTTTATTGAGGTATTTTTGATTGGTGACTCAGATTTCGGATTATGAAAGTGGAAGTTTGTAATAATTTGTCTGGTATTTCTTGTGTGTTTCTGGTATTTTTGTGGTACTTTTAGTATTTCGGGGATTGCCTCGTTGCAATATGTATTTGTGTATTTTGTTGGTATTTTTTGTATTTCGGGTACAGTATTTTTGTATTTTTGTTGGCAGTTTTTAGTATTTTGCGAATGACCTAGTTATAATATGTATTTCCGCATTTTTGGTTTGGTATTACATTCAAACTTAATTAAAAAACTCATGAATTTCTGTGAAATATTTTAGTATCTTGATCCCATTTCCCTGCACTACCCGCTCCACGACCCCCCACCCACCACCCATCACACATCATAATGGCAAATCGTTCAGATTGTTAGCCATATCTTTGGCTCCCCATCTGGTTGCAGGTTGCTGGTATCTCCAGCAAATGACCGAAACATTTTTAACGCTTTACCAACAAAAATGTTAATTAAAATGTTAACAGGAATGTGACAGCCGTGCACCCTCCACCCACCTTCTCTTCCTTCATTATATGGCCGCCTTCATTGCAGGATAATCAAAAACCAATATCAAAGTTGATACACCCCCCCGCCCCCACCTATCCACTCCCCCACTCTACACTGCTGCGTCATCATTTGATATTCATGAGGCGGCGGACGGCGGACGACGGACGGCAGTCGATGAAATTTTCCAGCAGAAAGACGGAATTTTCTGCCACACTCGCAGCCAGGCGTCACACACAGTCACGTCCTGTCCCGTCCTCTCCCGTCCTGTCCTGTCCGGACCTGCTGCAGTGCAAAGCCCAAACCAAACCCAAACCCAAAAAAAAAAGAAAAATTTAAATAAATGCTCGCGTAGTCCTGCCGGTGGTCCGTAGTCCGGAGTCCAAAGTCCGTCCGGACTTCAACAAATATACTTATATTTACGTACATTTTTCCATGGTGTTTTTTGCTTCTCTCTCTTTTTTCCATGCTGGCTCTTTTTCAGGCATTCTCGCCTGCCCCGACAGGACATTTGACCGAGTCCATTAGCAGGGGAGTCCAGAGAGCAACTCGCTTTTGGCCATAATCACCTTGTTTGTCGGCCGGAACACCTTTAATGGCAGTAGGCAGCAAGCAGTAGCGGCTGGGGCTGGGGCGCCAGCAGGGGGCAGGAGGGGCAGGGTGCAGGTGTCGTTATGGCGGATAATCATTGTCAGGTCTGGCAACCTCCTGTAAGCGCAAGGCATAGGGGTTGGGGGATGGCGTTCCGAGGGTTGGAGGCATCAAATAAACGTAATTCAATGCACATAATGACAACAACATTTCCATTTTTGACTTTTCCTCCTCCTCCTCCTCCTTTTCGTCTCCTGCTTCTTCTTATTTTGGGGGATGGAAAAACAGCTGTCACAAGGGGCGATGGGGCAATGGCAATGGTGATGGGGGAGGGCTTAGAGAGGCTCTTTGTTGGTATTTGCATATGGCCAATTGGGCAATGTCAACGTTAAACCAGAAGAGTGGAAAGGAAAGGAGCGGAGCGGGGCAACTTATCGAAGTCAAAAGTCAGCAAAAGATGATTATAGGAACAGGAGTAGGGAATTATGGAACGGCAGGAGTCCCCATAATATTCAAAATTCATATAAATGGGGGGAGATTGGATGGGGGTTGTTTACCAATTAGATGGAAATGGAATTGGTTTTGGGGGGCATACGATTTTGTGGGTGCGACAAATGGGAAGGATTACTGTACAGGGGACAGCCTGAAATCACATTTACTTTGCTTTCTCTCTATTTCTTTGAAATTTCTTCATATCTATGGTTATTTTTATTTGTTAAACATAATCGTAACGAACTGAAAACTATAGGAATGACAACCATCTGTTCCTCTTCTCTGAAATATTATGGTCTAACACTTTATGGAGTGTCTGCATTTTGGCAAGCCTTGGGAATCCGCTCTCTTCAAAGGATGATCTGTCTCTGCAAAAGATGATCTTTCTCTACAACATCATGGTCATATAACCCATAAGTTTGCACAAGTTTCCCTCCTTTATGAAGATTCTTTAGAAAACATTTTGTATATTCTTTCTCTTCTGTGCCCCTGAAAAGAAAGTTACAGTTGTTAACTAACCCCCAAAATATTTCCGTATTTTCATCTCATTAGACAGAGAAAGCTTCTTCTTTTTTTCGCCCTTTTCCTTTCAGAAAACATCTCTCTCTCCCTCCGGTTTTTGTGTGGTGTTGGAGTAAAACTTTATTTGGTTGGATTTTTTTGTTAACTTGATTAAAACGACATTACAAATATGGCAAAAAAAAAATAGGTCGATCGTTCATTCATCGATCGATAACTACAGCTACAACATTCATGTTTATATCGATATCGATAACGATATGTGATGTGTCTGTGTCTGTGTGTGGAAGTGGGAGTTTTTCCGTGTGTGTGTGTGTGAGTGATTAAAACTTATGCACTAATTGGAACTGGTTTTTGGATTAAGATTTGTTTTTTTTTTTTGGTTTTTTCTCTTTTTTTTGGTGCAACGAATGAGTGTGTATTCTTTTTTGCAAACTTGCAACTGAAACACGCAGTCGATAACCATGTTGGCCACATCCTTGAACCATTTTTCTCCAGGCAAAGGCACACACTCGCAGACACCCACGCACACACACACAGACACACACACACCCACACATACACAAACAGCACTCAAGGGACGGCCGCCTCCCACACTCTTTCTCTCTTGCTCTCTCTCTTTCGCACTCACACAAACAACTGAAAACGTTGCACATACGACCCGTATGCACGCTAGTTGCCACACAAAAAACCCATCGCCAGACGACCGATGCCTTCGCCTCCGCCTCCGCCTTCCGTCTTCCGCTTTCTGCATTCGCCCTTGCCCACGCCTTCTGCCTTCTGCCTCTTCGCCTTCTGCCGCCTCCTGCCGCCTCCTGCCCTCCTGTGTGTTCGATTGGATGCAGCCAAGTGTTATGCAACTACTTAAAGGACTTTATCATGTGATTTCTGTGTGATTTGCGTTGTTTGAGTTGTGATTTGTGTGTGTGTGTGCTGCTCATCCTTGTAGGGGAATCATCCTTCGCCATTCGCCATTCGATGCTGCCATTTGCCATTGTCCCGGCTCCTCCTACTCCTCCTCCTCCTGCTCCTCCTCCTCCTCCTTACAGCAGATAGCATTTCCGACGCCAACAGGAACAGGTGCAGTGCACATGACGATAGTAGCGACAGAGGCACTTGAGATACTTGTATCCCGCACAGCAGTGATGCGAGTGCGAGTGCGAATGCGAATGGTAGTGACTGTAGCAGGATCCAGTGTCGTGCAGACAATACGAATAGCATCCACAGTCGCACATCTTGTCTTGTCGGGTTTTGGGTTCTTCCTGTGTTCCTCCTGGGTTCCTCCTTTCCTGGGACTTATCTTCTTGCGGGTGGGTGCGGGATCAGATCGAATCGAATCGGATCGGATCAGTTGTGTCCCTGCTCCTTTGGTGGCCTCAACTCAACTGATTTCTGGCCAACGCTTTAACTTTCGACTTGGCTTAGGTTAGTTTGATGGTCACGATGGCAACCCCCCGATGGGGAGGCGCACACATGTTTGATCGATCATTTGGATGGAAAGGAAAGCAAAGGAAAGCAAAGGATATTTGCGTATTTGGGTGGCCAACATTCGTACCACGACACGGGACGGGACCATGGACGGAACGGGAGGGGACGGAAAGGGACGGGACGGGAAGGGACGAGTTGCAACCGATATATGGGTTACCAGCAGTTTGTTGTTGTTTGTTCTTTGTTGTTGTTGTTGTTGTTATGGCAATATTCCACTTCCATTTTGCACATGGCAATGTGGAAATCATGTCAATTGATTTTGGCCAACAAAACAACTCTTCTTTTCTCTCTCTCTCTGTGTGTGTGTGTGTTTGTGTGTGCTTTCTACTCTCCGTTTCTGATTCCTGTTATTCATATTATTCGGTTGTGGTTTATTACAGGGGATAGAGACAGAGAGAGTGTGAGGGCATACCCTCTGTTTTGTCTTCCAAGGATTGCTTTGGGCTTAGAAAAGGTTTAGAGTGTATTTCATTGGGTTTCTACTTCATTGGATACCATGAAACTGCATTTAGCTGAGAAACTGTACTTTTCTTAGAGGTCCCTTTCAAAATTATGCAATATTTAATAATTACAGATAGAAAACCATATAGAGTCCCAAATGATCTTCATGTTCCACCCCCTTTTGCGCTCCAAATGGCAGCTTTATGTATCTAGAATCTAGATTAAAACCCCATCAAGCATTGCCCTAGATTATCCCCTTCCAAGCACGTACTTCCAGGGGTATTCCCCATGTCTATATCCTACCTGCTATATGTTTTAGCTATCCCCCCACCTGGCCGTACGCCTGGCACCGAGTTGAGTTCTATGATTAATTCGCAATTCTGTCGCTGATTTTATGACCCAAAAATATTTTTGTATTTTAGCTGCTGCTGCCGCCGTCGACTGTCGACTGCTGCCCCAAAATAGACTTGGCCAAATGCAAATTCATGCCTGACCCACATTCACGATGATGATGATGATGATGGTGGTGGGGTGATGGCGGGGTGGTGGTGGTCGGGCATTAGTCACCCGAAAGATCTCTCTATAGAGATCTCTACACACACACACGCAATACTCGTATATGACTAGTCACACGACCTGTGGCTGTGATGCAATCGATGCACAAACACAAACATCAACAATCGATGCACAATCGATGACACATTCAATGCAACAACAACACCAGCACCGCCTGCCGCACTGTCGCAGGATCTGACGTCATTGAGTGCGCGGCAGTACGTCATCCAATGTTCATTGCGTCTCGCATCGTCGTCTATGGCACATTCACTGGGGTTTGCATCGCATACCAAATGAGATCAGTGGATCGCAGATGTGACTGTGGCTGTGGCTACGGCTATGATATCATCGTTTGAGTGGGGTTTTCTGCGATCATTAGTGCCATGTTTACTCCCAAGAGTCGCTGCCTCTGCCTCTGCCGCTGCCTCTCCGCTAATTGCTAAATCATATTTGGGTTTCACGCGCTGATCTTTAAGCACCTCCAACAAACTGAACAAACCGAACAATCAACAATCCAGGAAATGTTTTACTCGTTCACTTAGCAGGTCATTAGGCGCTGACGTTCGAGCGAGCCAGCGAGCTGGGGAGCTAGAGAGTTGGAGAGAGAGGCACCTCTCTTTTTGAAGCGATTTCAATGTCAAGTGATTCAATCAGTGGGTGAAAGAACCAGGAACCAAGAACTCTGCCACTCTCTCCCTCTCCAACTCTCTTCAGCCATCAATGATCTTCCAGGCACATGTGTTATAGGTAACCTAGAGATCATTCCATAATATCTGAAGAATAAATATAATACAGATCAAACCAAAGCGACTACGAACTCCTACAACGATCTCCATAAACCCTTCCTTTATTACAGAATTTTCTCGTTATCCTTAAACCCCGAATTCTCCCATTTCCTTTGTGTTTCATTGGGGTTTCGTTATCATTTTGTTATCCGCTCGCTGGATATTTTAAACCTCGTTTTGGGTTGCAATTAAAGCTGCCATCGAGGACACGTAATGCGGCTTTAATGTCAGGGACAGGGACAGTAGCGATGGCATGGCTGGGGCTGTCTATGGCTGGGGCCAGGACTAGGGGCCAGGGCCAGGGTACAGTTCAGAGTCCTGCTAGTGCTGCTGCTGCCGCTGCTGCTGCTGCCGTTGTCAAGTGTCCTTGTGCGCTTCCAGCAACAGCAAAAGTAAAGTCCTGGGTGCACACACGTATCCCCAATGGCGGAAAGTTTTGTCAGGCAGCCAAACCTGGTTAAAAATGAAAAGTGCCAAGGGTTTGGTTTGGTTCGGTTCGGTTCCTCGTGGCGGTTGCCCCAACGGTGGTGGTGGTCGAGGTGCAGCTGGAGGGGGAAGTGGAAGTGGAGGTTGCAAGCCAGCAATGGACTGAATGGAGTGCAAGTGCATGGTTTTCAGCAGTTTAGTTCAAGTTGTTTTCAAGTAACACTTGAAGGACACAACGGGGCGGACAAATAACGACGACGGCTGCGGCGATGGCGATGGCGACGACCATTGGACGACCATATGGACGGGGGGAAACAATCGTAGGTCCTTGATAACAAAAAAGGATAAAGGGATAGAGAGCAGAGCAGAGTAGTGGAGGCAGGAGACAGGAGGCAGGAGGCAGAGAGGAGATCATGCAACACCCGCAGGAAGCGTGGCCTGTCAGTGTGTGGCAAATAATGGTGTTGCGTGTCGTTTTTGCCACACAAAACGATGATGATAACCCTCCCAGCCCCCCGCCCGAACCGACCCTCGACCCCTCCTCGACCCCTCATCGACTTGCAGCAGGCGACAGCTGACTTTTGTGACAGCCAAAAAAAAAGGAATGGAATGGAAAGGAAAGGAAACTACTGCAGCAAGCAGCAAGAAAATAAACTTCTTCCGGGGGCAAGTTCTCTGCGGTTGCCTCCTCCCAGCACCGTCCCCCCGCGCTCTGTCTCTTCCCCTCCCATGGAACCTCATGAAAAGCGTCACTGACACTTAAATTAAATTTGTTTTCATTTCTGTTTTTCTGTTTCGCTGGCAAAAGTCAGCGACGGGCGACGGGCGAGGGCGACTGTGGGGGTGGGGGTGAGGGCGACACTTTCGGTTCGCCTCGGTTCCAGTTTTGCAGTTCGGTTCGAATTTTGGGGTCTGGGGTCTGGGTCTGTCTTTGGGGCCAAAAGAAAGTAACCGACAAGAAAAAAAGAGCCACAACCGAAGGCAAAGAAATGCATTTTGCAATAAAATAAATTAAAACGAAAGCAAAGCAAATTGTATACTCCACAACTTGCCCCAAAACAAAATGTTTCTCCGCCAACCACAACACCCCCCCCCCATCCAATGTGGAAGGGCTCGTGTCAAGGAGGGGGAGGGAGGAGACTTTGAGGAGTGGTGCTGGGCGTTACCCCACCATAAAAAAAGACACCAAAAGTGAAAAGCTGTCGCTGTGGATATACCAGTGGAGTACGATAAGTTATCGATATAGAATCTATATTATAGATAATGGGGAACAATCGATTTGTAATCGATATATGTTAAATGAATGGAAAGAGAGGTTGTCGATAAATATGTTGTATTTTAATGTAGTTCAATGTTCAATGCACAGTGCAGAGGTTTTGTAGTCGATATATGATTGATTATAATTTATCGATATATAATCGATAAATTTCAAACTTCTCCTATATATTATGTACATATATTAATGAGATTAATTCATCGATAATTTCTGCAGAATGTAATCGATTTATAATCGGTAAATGTCAAATTTCATCGAAATTAGATAATTTTCATCAAATTTGAATTTTAATGGATTGATTTCCTTTATCGATGGTCGCTGCATTCCATTCCATTCCGATCCATTCCCCTCGTCTCTCGTCTTTCTACTCAGATTTCGCTTTCAATGGAATATTTTTGCATTGTTGCAAATAGTAGCAAAATGTTGCAATATTTTCCACCCTGTCAAACTTGAAACTGTCATGTGGCAAGTGGCAAGTGGCAGGGCGGTGGTGCTGCAGTACCTCTGCCCTTGGGCCAGAGGCGTGGCAGACACAACAGTCGCCGCAAGGACAAAGTTGCATACACACGAAACGGAACGATTTGTAAGCGTGGGGCAAGGCAGGCAGGCAGCAACGATGTTGCACATTTCGAATATCTTCATTCATTTTGTTTGTTGGCCAAAATCAGTTGGGCATGCCACAACCGTGGTGCCACAGCTGCCCCAGCTGCCCCAACTGCTGCTGCTGCAACACTTATCCGTGGTATTCGCGTGGCAGCTGCTGTTGCTGCTGCTGCTGCTGCATTGGCAAGTGGCAACCTGCGTTGGCATGCGGCAAGCCAGCAGCCCCATCCTTGCAGCTGCGTCAACTTGTGTCAAAAACCTGGCAAGTGCCACTTTGTGGCAGTTGTGTGGCAATGGCCCCATGGCCGGTCCCCTCTCGAGGTCCAGCAACAGTTATGCTGGCGGTTGCACTGCAACGTGCTCGTCGACACCCTCCATCCCCCTCCCCGTTTGCCACATGGCAAACAGAGGCGTCTCCTGCTCCCCTCTGCTGTGGAGGCCACCCACGTGTTCCCTGTCGGGCTTTTTGATTGAAATGTGTTTGTTTGGCTGCGGCTTTTACGCTTGCCACCCCCCACACCCCATCATTCCCATCATCCTGGCCATCCTGCCCCTCTGCCACATGCAGCAGGCAGCATGCAGCACACACAAAAACAATAAATGCGAGAACACAGGAATGTTGTTGCACGAAACCCACTCCACCCCCAAACTCCTAGAGGAAATCCGTCCCCATGCCCCACCGTGCTGCAAAGAGCATTGGATGGACATGGACATGGACACGGATGTGGATATGGAATGATGATGCTCCAGCTCCTGTTCCTGCTGCTGTTTTTGTTGCACATTGCTTGTTGATGAGGCACCCACCCACACACACACACACTCATTGGAATGCAAAACAACAGCAAGCAGCAGCAGCAAAAGTTGCAGCAGTTGCACCAACAACAACAGAACAGTAAAAACTGTTGCAACATTTGCGGTGACAAGTGGCCGGAGAGAGAGAGAGAGAGGGAGAGGGAGCATGGCAGGGCAGGGAAAGGGGAGGTGAAGGTGGCTTCCAGGATGAATATCGCATCATAAAAGATTGCCAGATATGGAAAATGATGGAGAGAATGGATGGAGAAGATAAACAGAATGCTTCGAAGTAAAGGGCAGGAGTTTCAGGATATATCAAGGACATCAGGGCTACATAAAGGCCAGTAGTTTCAGGATATATCCCCCATCCTTTATGCACGAAAAGAACGTTTTCTTACCTTCAGAAAAGGTATTTTTCCTCGGCTTAAATTTCGTTTAAAAATAACTTAAAATATTCCGCATTTCTGCCGCCATTTCTGCCCCTCCCCCGTTTCCCCTCCTCCGACTACTCCCCTTCCTTCTCCCCCTCCGATAGGGGGAAATAAATGCATTTTCCTTTATAGTCACGCCATTTCCCTCCCAAAACACACAAAAAACAATCCACAAAAATTAAGAAATTTGTAGAACAACATCATTAAGGGGTCGCACAACAAACCGTTTTCCTCTTGCGGGTGCGGCAGGGGGAGAGGGAGGGGATTTTCATGTTTTAATTTTTTGGACCATTCATTCCCCCGACATTACATCCCCATCCCCATGCCCATCCCCCTCTTCTTCCGTTGGTGGCATCCCTCCGTCCGTTTCATTTGATTGCATTCGTTTTATTATTTAATTTTAACCGAAAAAACTGTCCACGACACCTCGAAAATTCCAGCGAAATGCGGGACCATGCAACAGCAGAGGGGGACGCCTTGCCTTGCAACGCTTTGCTGTGCCCCAAAAAAAAAAACGAAGCGAAGAAGAAAAAACCATTCCATGTTCCACTTTGCATTTGGCGGCGGCAGAGGCGGAGGCGGAGGCGACTCCTATGGCGGAATGGCATTTGGCTTCATTCTCGATTCTGGGGGCATGTGCATGTGGCACGCAAGAAGTCATTAAAAAGCACTAAAAACGCAACACTCGTAAAAACCGAGGCACCACCACACACACACACAGCCAGCCCCTTCTTTGCCTCTCTCTCTCTCTCTCTCTCTGTCTCTGTCTCTTCCTATATCTGTCTCTGTTTTTCAAAGCTATATATCTGTGTGTCTCTCTTACTCTGTGCGGCATAGCCATAAACCAGAAGAGGCAGGAGCCTCTTGCTGCTGCAACAGCAAAATGCAGCAGAAGCAGCAGCAAAAATGACAAGAATTTGGCACAGAAAAAGCAGCAGAAACAGAAGAGAGTAAAAAGAGTAAAAGAGAGAGGGAAAAAGCAAAACGGGGGAGAATTGAAGAGAAGGAGAGACAGAGAGAGAGAGAGAGATTCATATGCAAAAGTAAACAAAAACAAAAACAAAGAAAAAGAAAAACCAAAACAAAATAAATGGAAATCCCACAGCAAGAAGCAGCAAAAAGTCTCCTCCATTCTCTTCAAAAGATCATGCAACACAGAGGCACACACACACACACACACTCTTGCCACAACAGTTCGATTACAGTGCAACGCATTCTTCAGACACAAAATCAGACTTGGACTTGGGATCGGTCTCCAGACGACGACGACGACGACGACTGCATTCCTTCATATTTCGCAATGCCAAAGAATTCCATGAATTATCACATCACACAGACTTGCCCCACAGCGAGAGACAGACAGCAGGGGGGGTGGGGCGTGGGGTGTGGGGTAGAGGCAAGTGGAGGCTATGATTCTTTCCTGGAAATCCACAGAGACGGGGCTGTGTGCGGGCGGACGGGCGGGCAGTAGAGGAAATTGCCTCCTCTGGTATTTGGGTTGTGTGGCATTGCATTTGCGCGTGCGTAAACTTTGCAAACGTGCAACGTGACATTGGAATGATTCTACGAAAGGGAGGGGAGGGGAGGGGACGACTGTCGTGGAGAGGGGAGTGACGCCCAAATGTGGACATATCGAGGCTATACGGAGGCCATACAGCTACGAGGAAGGAGACGTGGGAATGGATGGCATCATCGCTGAGTGTGGTCTTCGGAGGATGACAGAGATCATCGCTGGAGGAGTCGCTATCCCCTATAAGGAGTGTCTGGCGAATGATATTCGGAGGTCACTTTACTGCAAATTCAAATTTGATCGAAGATCATTGACTTCAGACATCAGATACAGTTCAAAGATGCCTTGATCATGCGATTCCTTACAGAGCTGTACGATTCCGATAGCATAGATCATCCATTTAAGATCCATCTGGAATAATCAGTGAAATTTCCAACGTTCTAAACGTTATCTGCACAACTATCATATCATTTCACACATTTTCCAATTCCAAATCGAGTTCTACCTCCCCCCCGCACACACACATCGATTACATCAGAAGCCGCGGTCTAACCGATCATTAAAACCAATCATTGATCATGATCAATCATAAGCCTCAAGTGATCTTTAAGCGATCATTGATCATGCAACTGCAACCTTTTCAGCATTCATCTAGATTACACACTCATTCAGCAACAGATCGGATCATTCATGAATCATTTGCCACATAAATATGAATGCTGACATCATAAATGATTGCTGATTTCAGTTGATCTTTAACCTGTCGGATATATCATAATGCTTTCGGAACAGATTGCACACTGCCCATTGATTGCCATGTTGCAATAACAACCATCCACATACATCTAGCACTCCCCCTGGCCCAGAGTGGGGGGAGCCCCCAATCTTTCCACTCATTTTTATGCAATGCAATGCCTCACAATGAAGTCGATAATCAGTGCTCCTCCACCCCCTCTCTCGGGCGATTATCATGCACTTGACAGTCTCGTGCTTCTCCCACACTCATCGTCGTCGTTGTCGTTGTCGTCGTCGTCGTCGTTGTCGTATCTCTCTCGCATTGACCCCTTAAAGAACTCCAAGGGAAAGACTCGACTCGACTCGTCTCGTCTCGATCCGCCTGTTTGTTTACAACATACTAGCCGTTGTAATGGAAATTTTTTGGAATGGAAAACCCCCAATCGTTGGGAAAACTACTACCAAAAATGACTTGGTTTTGGGGTAAGAAGAGAGTGACATTTGAGCCACAAGCACACACAGATTGCACAATGAATGTTTAGAGAGAGAGAGAAGCAACAATTGTGGGGCACAAATCCAAGTGCCAAGTGCCAAGTGGGTAAATTTCCATTAGAGATACTGAGAGTCGATTTTTGTGGATTATTTGCTTTGTTCATTAGTAAGACTCGGTCCCGATCCCGTCCCCAGACCAGTACTTGGATGCACGCCCCATAATCTTTATAAGTATATTCTTTTTTTTGTCGGTATATTCACATTCGTTTTAGGCATTTTTATGAGTATTTTAACAAATTGAAATGTATTTAAAATACAAATACAAAAACAATAGCCCTGCATTGACGTCAGAGAAAACGATGCCGCCGTCTGTCGTCTGGCTATTGTATCTGTATCTGATGGATGCATCCATTGACATTTAGCTCCAAGGGAGACAACAGTCTGGAGACAGCAGAAATCGGGCCACAAATCATAATCGAAATGATCCAAAACAACCCGGCAAGACCCGGGAAGAGGAAGGGTTTGAATCTTTTCGAGTGCATCCAAAGAGTGTAGTCGATCAGTGGGTTCTCTTTTTTCTTTTCATTAAAGATATTGATCGAATGGGGACCGAGGAGTGCTGCTGCGAACCGCAGAATATACCCAAGAAAGTCCTTCAATGACCCCAATGACAGAACAATCCAAAGGATATGGCAAACATTTTGAGGAATCAAGAGAGTTTAACGTTCTTATGGATCAATGGAAAAAGATATCACCAGATAGTCTTTTGCTCTTTGAAGATGATCTCGGTTCCAATTGATCGATTGCCATGGGATTCCTGCTCCTCCAAAACTATCGAACTTGTTTCCCTGCTCCTCCAGAGAATATACTATTTTATTATTTGTATAATCTCTTCAAATCCTCTACCAACTACCGTATACCCCAACTTTTGAATGAGAGAGTGTATGCCAAAAATCCGCAATGACTGAGGGAATAATTTGTTTTTATTTTTTATTTTCGTATATCTTTTTTCATGTTTTGAATGCGTTTCGCGAATTCATTCACCTTTTAATCAGGCAAACCAGTTGCTGTTGTTTTTTAGTGTCTGTTTTCGTTTCTCTGTTGTTGTTGATGAAATTTTCTCCGCTTTGTATGCGCCACGAACTTCGTGATGATGAGAGAGAGAGCGAGAGAGAGAGACCATGACTGCGACTGCGAATGCGACTGAAGACTGAAGATTGAAGACCGAAGACAACAAGCCAGAGATAAGCGAGTGCAAATCATAAAAATAAGCGTGAGATAAATACATAAAAATATATATGTACATATGTATAAACATATACATATATATGTACATACATATATATATATAGTAAATCCGAGTCAAGAGTCGAATCGAATCGAGTCGAGTCGAAGAGCTGGAGGACACAGCGGATGACTAATCAGAAATCACAAATACGAATATGAATATCCGAATATTATTTGGAATGAATCAGAGAAAGAGAGAGAGAGAGAGAGGGAGAGGTGGGTGCTGCCACTGCACTTCAAAGTCCAAAAAGCTGCACTGAAACATTATTGAATTAGGAATGCTCTATTTCAGGGGTATTCCAACATATTTTGGATTAAAGAGCTGCGAAAATGGTGCGAGTTCTATGGGAGATCAGGATATGGGGGAGAGGAGAGAGCCCCTCTTTCGCCCTCCCTCTATCTCTCTCGTTCTATGCGATTCTCACAATTATAAACAGTTAAACAGGATCCACATTCATGATTATTCCACAACTATTTCGTGCTGTGCTTTGGTATATTTCTGGTAATAAATGTTTGCCTGCAGTCGTTTTGGTTGCAGTCGTATTTTTTAGTATTTCGCCAGTATATTCATATTTGCCTGGTATTAGTGGTGTTCTCTCTTTCACCCTTTCTTCCCTCCGCACCCTTCGTTCACTCTTTTCCCCCGTTTCAATGCTTTCCCACTTTTCAAAGTTTCCCTCCCACGCTCTTCGTTTGAACAGTGTTTTTTGAAGGGTATCTTGAGCGTTCGAACATCACCGCATAACCGTTCTTTGCTTCTTTCCTTCTTTCTTTCTTTGCGTGAATGACTCTTGTTTTCAAGTACCTTCGACCGATCCGTAAGCTGTTTTGTTTGCCAAAAGTATTCGTTGTTTTTTATGAATGAACCCCGAGATTTTTGTTATTGTTTGTTGTTCGAATTGCGAATGCGAATCGATTGAATTTTTCGTTTCGATTCGCAGGGGCCACAGGTAATACTCCCCCACCCCCTCCTAGCCCCCTCAAAGATCGATGCGATATCTGCCTTTCTGTGCGTGTGGGTCTCTCTCTCTCTCTCTCTCTCGCTTTGGAGTACGTGCCTTGAATGAAAAGAAAAGCTCTCTTTGATTGTTGTTCGCCAAATTATCTGTGACTTGGGATCTACACAGCACACAGCACAGCAGAGACTCCATGAATGAGAGCCACACAACACACTCCGCACTCCACACTCAACTCCGGAGAGCAGGGCAAGAAATTGTCAATAACTCGAAAAAGTTTCCATCACGAATGGGGCGGTTTTTTTGTGGTTCGAGAAAGTTGTTACCATTTCAATGAAATTCGATTTGTGATTTGTTATTTGAAGATAATTGTTGTGAGAAAATTGAATTTAAGCGAAAGAAAGTTCGGGGAATGAATGGGGGGGAATTTCTATAAATTTGGACACTGTCTGTGACGATTCTGGAGCTTCTCCGCCTCCCAGAGAGTAATCTGTATCACATTTCCATTTCACCTTTTAGCTTCAATTTCCCTAACACTTAACCGGCCCTAAAGCAAATCAAAATCCAATGAAAAGTGGAAACCATGTCACACGCTTTGTCTCGACTCGTCGTCGTCTAATTTCATTCAAAGTGGCATATTTAATTTCACATTTAGACGTCTTCATAGCCCAACCATTTGAGACAGACCGATATCTTTTGGGCTGCCCCTTCCACTCCATATACAACTACAGACTACAGTGAAACCCCTACCCTACCCCCTTCCCCCTTCCCCCCACCCTTTGCCATAGTAAGTTTGGTATCTAGGTATGTATAATCCATGGGCAAATTTCCGGTTTCTGGTTTCATTGTAAAAGCACACAGAAAACACACCGAAAACATTGGCTTTACGTACGTTTCGGTATTTTTGGTTCACACGTGCGCGGGTAATAAACTTCAAATGACCGAAACTGAATGAAGTCGAAGCCTCTTTTGCGAGGGGCATTAAAGTGGAGCCAAAAGACAAGTCAAGTGTTGAAGCCGAACACTTAAAAAATCCACTAAGAAATAGAAACAAAAAACACAGAAAACACACAAAAAACAAAAACAAAAGGTACGAGGCAGGAATGCAAGGAGTCCCCGAAATGAGGACTAAAATCTACCCAGTGACGGGGGCGAAGAAGTCTGAAATATAAACAATATTTATTATAAACAATATCAAATCGAAGAGGTTTAAATTTAATATATATTTTTTGTAAATATCATCCCGATAAAGATGGGCTCTGTTGATTAGAAATTTAGATGTCGGTCTGGTATGGTCCCATACATCATACCCCCCGAAAAGCTCCCACAAATTCCAGGGTACAACCATTTGAGAGCTGCTTACGGGGTTTACTTTTTTTATTCTCGGTATTGTCTTTCCATTCCACTATTTTTATCGCCTGCTGCCTGCCTGTTGCCTTATTAATGTATCTTCTGTATTTATCATTGTCGAATTTTAATTAAACCTCGCGACGCCGCCACTCCGTACCCGTACCCGTACACGTGTACGTTTAATGCGTTTATTGTCCATCCAATATCATCCGACAGGTTCAATGTCTTCCCCCATGGACTCCTCTTTTGGGTCTTACGTTTTGCTGTCTCCCAGTAATTGGCCACCGTTTTCCCGTAATTAGAATAGAAAGAAACTGAAAATGTGAGGGCCAGCACCTTGAAGGGTTTCAGAATTTATTTGAATGGAGAATTCGTTGGGTGGCTCCTGAAAGGGGTTCAGCAGGACACTCCGCAGGAATCTGCTCTTATGGAGACGCTTTTCTGCTGCTGTTCCTCTCATACAATATTTCATTGGGGAATTTTCCATCTTCTAATAAGTTTTTCTTCATCTAAGATGGAATCTTTTGGTTACAATTTTACTGTGTTTTTGTATCTACAGCTCTGAAAAGCTTCCCTATATCTAGAGATAATCATACAAAGAGAGGAATTTCCTCATAAAACTTGTCTCCTTTCTCATTCAAAGTTCTCCCAAAAGTCCCGTTCCCTTCCCGTTTTGTCACTCGTAAACTCCTCGAAATCCTGATGACTTTGCCCAAAAATAATCCCTTCCTTTCGGTTTCCAGTTTCAGTTTCAGTTTTATGGCAAAACATTCATTCCATAAATATCCCTAAGGTTGGGGCCACAAAATTAGCCAAAAAGGCAGTAAATGTTTATGAAAATTTCAAAATACAATGGCAAATGGAAAATGGGGGAAATGCTATTGGGTTTTCTTCTAGGAAAATGTTCAATCCAAAGACTGTCCTTTAGCGGGGAGTGCTGGGGAAGGGGGCGGGGCGGGGTTGCTCAATTTGAAATATATTGAATTTCATGGCAATTTGTTTCTATTTTTGACAGCACTCACCCCACCCCACCCCTATCCCCTAGCTACCCCTAACGCCTTTTACTCCCTCTAAAGAGCATAAAAATTAATTTATTAATAACCCTTCTGTTTGGCTGGGCTGAAGGCAGAGGGAGGGGTTTATGTCCTGTATGCTGACGCGTCATTAAAGCCGCCTGTAGCCTGTGCATGTGCGTGTGGCATCGCCCATCCACTAAACACATCCCCCTTCCAGCCCACCCCACTCCACCCCTCCCCATCCCATCCATATTAGTGTCAATGCTAATGCTAATGCCAACGCTCATATCCTGTCGTCCAAGCATTTTCCTCCATTTCCATTTCCTTCAATGGGGCGCAAAAATTCTCTTTGTGGTACAGTGGGTCAAAAGGAAAACAATGCTTCTATGGATTGCCATTTGAAGGGAAGTCTCGGGAAAAAGCACATGAAGATGGTGTTTATTTGGCTTCCTCAACGCTTACTAGTATAGGATCCTTTGGATTGTGGTAAAAATAACTCTTTTAACTCTTTGGATTTGATAAGTTTTCTTACCTTCAAAATTGCACAAATTTCTGCCCCAAAATCCCTTTGATGTAGCTGTCTTTTTTCTCACAGGGAAAGGTGAAATGAAAACAGTTTCTCAAGGACTTTCTCCTCCCAAGATTCCTCCTATTTGCAGTTCCTTTCATTTCCATTTCATTCCCAATTTTTGGCGAACTAAATTCCCTTTTGTTTTCCATTTTCTTCTCAGTCTTTGTTCCACTGTCTCGTCTCCTTTCATATCAGAGTGTCCAGAGTCCTCTGTCCTGTGTCCTGTGTCCTGCGTTCCGTGTGTCCTCTTGTCCATGTGATTAGATGCGAAGTTTGTTTGACTTTCGTTTTTGCTAATAGACTTCCACAAATGTTATGGCCATCCGGAGCATCGGAGCCCCCTCCCCTGCACTCCTCCTGTGCCCCTCCAAAGAGTGTGTTAGCCTTGTTGTTATTGGGAAATGGGGGGGGAGGGAGGAGGTTGAAGGTAAAGCCGCCACCATCTGGGTGTTTGGTATTCAAAGATATTTTGTTTCCAGCTAGAAGACTTTTGTTTACGCTAAGAGAGAGAGAGAGAGTGAGAGAGAGAGAGAGAGAGAGATAGAGAGAAGGAGTACCTTCCATCTAATTTCCGGTCCTCAAGGGGTTACAAAAATTCCACCTTCATTCTAATTGCCATCAAAAACAACTCCTTTTCGAGCAGATTTTTCTCTAAAGAAGGGAAAGCTTTACTCTCTCTCTTCCGCTCTTCCGCCCTCTCTCTCTCTACCTCTCCACTCTTCCAGAACGGAAGCAAGAAGCGATACGAGGGAGGACTCTCCCATTAGAGGACTCTTCTATGGCATTCTATGGCAGGGGGCAGAACACTTGCTCCTTCGACAGGAAGTGGTTCCAGCCCCCTCCTCCTCCTCCCCTGGGGGTGCGGCAGGCCGCCAGTCAGGAAGGAAGTACAATTTTATGCACAACTTCTTGCTGTTGTTGTTGTTGTTGTTGTTGTTGTTTTTTTGCTTTTTTTTGGTGCCGCATAAAATTTGATGCTCTACTAAAATTTCTATCAAAGTGTATGCATAAAATTTGCCCTTCCCGCCTCCCCTCACGACCCTCACGAGAGGGGGTGGTATTTTTGGTGTATTAAAACTTTATATGCATTATAAAATGGGATTTTATGTCACTCAAGAAGTTGCCATTAGCCTTTAAAAAAAAACAAAAAAAACTCAGGAAAACCGAGGGAAAATCATAAAAAATACGAAATATTTTTGATAGTCAATTGTGTGTGCCCCTGAATGTGGTGTGCACTACACAGTTCCATTGTTTTCCACACACACAGAGAGAGAGAGAGAGAGAGAGCGAAAACTGTGCCCCATGAATCGTAAAAGAAGAAAACCCCCCCCACTCCGCTCAAAAGAAAACGCAAATTGAATGAATATTTGCTACCCCAACCCCCGACTTCCCCCTGAAAATTAACAGTGAAAGTTTTCCTTCCCTTCCTCCCTTCTGCCTTCTTGGGGGTTGAGTGTTTTCCCAAATTTGTTGTTGTTTTATTTGTGATAAATTTTTTTGCTTGTATATTTATTGCATCTCTGCATCATTTGTTTTTTATTCCCATCCGCAAATGAAGTGGAAAATGTGGATGGAAATGTGGAAAAATTGTGAGATATTTCTGGGTTAATGGATGGATATCTCTACGGAAAAGTGTCGGAAAAATCGTTGAGTTTATGGGGGGAAATGTATTTATTGCTGGCGTTTTCTTCCAAGAATTTTCGGAAGTGAAAACTCTTAAAAAAAAGAGAAAATAAAATATGGAAAAATCGTTGCTTCCTTTCCGCAACTTTGCTTCAGTTTCCTTCAGTTTTGGCCCAGTCTTTGGTGAATTTCCCTGGAACAAGTCAATTATCGGGCATTTCCTCAACTCAATTCCAGGGCCATAAAAGCGACGGGGAATCCAACTCGAATCGAATCCGAGGGCTATATCTTTCGACCGATCTTCTGGGTAGAACGACAACCGACAACCACCTGCCTGCCGCTGCTCGTACAGAGAGTAGAAAGAGAGAGAAAGATGGAGGGGGAGAGAGACAGGGAGAGAGAAATGGACATTCGTTGGATTGTATCTGCATCTGCCGCGAAATTCTTTTTATTTTTCGTAATTTTTAATGCTTTTACGAGGCCATAAAATTAGCAGCAGAATCAGGGAAATCAGAAGCAGCGGCGGGGCAGCAGCAGAGACAAAGCCGCCGCATCAGGAGGCGGACACAAAAAGCAGAAGCCAGCAGCCAGCAGCCGGCAGCCAGAAGCCAGAAAGGAGTACTCCTCGTTTGTGAATGAATAAACTCGTAAAAATGAGTTCGAGTATGAGTTTTGAGCCATAATTCATGCGACAGTTAGATGCGAGCACTCAGATATCTCAAAACGAGGCTGCTGCTGCCGCTGCTGCTGCTGCTGTGTGGCATGCCTCCTCGGCTGTGTGGCACTTAAGCCAAGCGACTGACTGCAGTCCGCCGCCAATTGCAGGCTAACGATGGGGCGGCTGGGGCCATTCCTTTGACTTATGAGGTCGCCCCTGGAGATGGTGGCGTGAAGGGAAAAGCAACCATCGCATAGCCAGCTGCCCGCTGCCTCCGGCTCACGCTGTCATCTCTAGATCCTGTGTGCCTTTTGCTGCATTGCATTGATTGAGTGTTGAGCGAAGGACGAACGAGTGGATGCGACGGCGCCCCTGCGCCCCTGCGCTACCCTGCGCCGCGCTGTGTGATCTCTCTATTATGTTTTGGCCAGGCCAACAAGGCCATAAAATTTGATTGCTTTGCTGGCCAAAAAAAGGAAAGAAGGAAAATATAAACGAGAGAAAAGGAGGCAGCAGCAGCAGCAGTGGAAGGAGGCCTCCTTTTTAGCTGCAGGGTCGTCGTCTCCCAACGACAGGTGCATGCATCGCGCGCGGTTTCTGTTTTTTGGGTTTCTACTCCTGTAATGTGCGCCCCCCCCCCCTCCACGACTCTTGACCTCCCAGAGTTCTCCAAAAGGCAAAGCGTCGCCATAATAAACCAATAAAACCTTTGCCGTCGCCCCTGTTGCCCCCTTGCCCCTTGCCGTTGCTTGTTGTCGCGTTGCAGCCACTTGCAGTTCCAATCAAGTGACTTTTATTAGGGGTCGGGGCAGGGACAGGGGCAGGGACAGGGGCTGCTGCTGGACAGATATTGAAGGTACGAGGAGGGCTGTGCCAGGAGCAGAGGGGGAGGGTGGGGGCATAGATGGGGTATAAATTGCCATTGCCATGTGGCATGTAACCAAAACAACAGCAAAACTACCGCAAAAAAAGACCAAGAATTGACTTTTGAATTCGATTCCAACGAATATTAAACACTCTTCAGGGAAAATGGTGGAAATTTATGCGGGAAAGTTGTGGCTTCCAATTCCGAATACTTTCAGAAAATTTTGAACTGTAATAAACAAAAATCTGGAGAAAGAATCAACATCCTTAAGGAACTTCTTTGGATTCAGAAAGGAAAGGGAAAACTATTGGGAAATAGTTCTGAGTTGAAGATCGTTTTTGGGAGAGCTTAAGCACTCATATTTGTATTTATATTCGCTTTTCCAGGATCTTTCATTTCCGTTTTCCTGCCCAAATTCCTCCTCCCCCATTCAATCGGAAACTGTCCCAAATCCAGCCAGCAACCAACTCAATCTGCCCCCAAATGTAGCCCGTTCAAAATGTGAGAGTATAACCCTATAATGCAACAGCAGCGGCAGCGGCAACCTGTAATGAGCCGCTTTCTTCACTCGGGGCTGGCCTCCGCCTTCTTCTCCTCCAGCTGCTGCTGCTGCTGCTGCATGGTAAATAGATTTCGATTGCATGCCTCGTCGTGTGTCTGGGTCTCGTGAAAACAGAGAAGAGAGAGCGAGAGAGAGAGAGAGAGAGAGGGAGAGGGAGAGGGAGAAGAAGTCGCCTCACTGAGTGGTGGCATGGGGTGGGATGGACTTGCAGCAAAAGGGGCAACTACTATACTGATTGTCTGAGATGGACGCGGCGCGATTGCTTTAGTCATGGTCTGTGGGGCACGTGCGATAATTATGGTAATATTTGCATTTGCGTGTGGCTCCGTTAAACAGTTGAGTGAGTCGCTGGGCGCCAAGAGACTCTGAGACAGAGACACACACACACAGAGAGAGCAAGAGAGACAGAGAGAGACGGAGACGGAGAGAATTGAATTGAATTGAATTGGTTTTTGGGGCTGCAGCTGCTGCAGCCACAGGCTCCCATCCCCACTCTCTCTCTCTCTCTCTCTCTCTCTCTCTCGGGCTCTCTGTGTACTGCTCTCCTTAATGGCATTTTAAACAGGCCCCCCGCCCCCTACACCAGACACGCCCACTCCACCGCAGGCTCCTTTCAATTAGGTCTCGTCTTGTTATGATATTTGGCCGAAATGAAATGAGATTCTTTAGAGCTGCACAGCCATTTCTTAGCCAAGAGAAAATTTGATTGTGAATTAATTGGGGAATTTCGAGAATTAGTTGAAAACCGAACAAACATCCCTAACAGCCATGATTCTACGATGAATACTAGCCAATGAGTGATCGATTATTTGCCTTGATCTTTATTGTCATTTACCAAACAATCGAATATAATCCCAGGGGATATTCCACCCATAGAACTGTGATTCGGTTTCATCTATGCACATTTCAGACTTCGCAGGAAAACCTTGCATAATTACCATCGATTACTTATCGAATTTGATCGAAAACTGCATATTTTTCACATATTATTATAATCATCATCGATGAAATATCAAAATCTTTACATTTTTTATACTCCCCGTAAATAATTAATATTTTCATTTTTTTTCAAACCAGAAATCAGTTTAATGATCGAAATCGAAAGCTTTTTAATGGTTATCGATCATTATGTGCAGCTCTAGGACAATTCTAGAACTCTCTTCCACAACTTAACTTCGTTATTTGATAGAAAATAAGACTCGAGCACTGCAAAAACACATCCGAAACGCACTGTACTTTGATGTAATACTGTCCCCCCCACCCCCTCCCTAAACTACAACATTTTGATGGCCAATAAAATGAAAACTTTACAAAGCAACGCCTGGGTCTGGGTATGGCTCTGAGTCTGGGTCTGGGTCTGAGGCTCTCCCAAGTTGTGACAATCGTAAAACACAACAAATGATATCAAAAATTAAATTGCTTAATTGAGTGTAATTCATCCGCTGTCCTCCACACTCTGTCCCTCATTACGGCAGGGGGATGGGGCAGGGGAAGGGGATGCCCTGCTCAATGAAGGGTTAAAGGGGGTCAGAGGCCAAAGCCAAAACATTTCGAATGTTGGCATTATAAATGCCAATTACGAGTGCACCCTCCACCAAAAAAAACAAAACAAAAAACCAGAGGAACTCGTGAGGAATTTTTGAAATTAAAAAAACTTTACGATCGCGACCATAAAAAAATCTGTTAGGCCAGCGAGAATCATAAAAAAAAGTGCTTTAAAAATTGCTCAACAAGAAAGCTGGAAATATGATGAACATTTGAAGGCAGGGCCAAGCCAAAGCCAAGCCAAGCAAGTGGAGAAATCGTTTGTGGGTCACCAGTTGGAGGTTGGAAAACCCTGACAACAAAAAACAAGGAGGGACACTTGTAGAGAATTTAATGGCGAAACTCTTTCTGTGGGAACTAGTGTTATTATCATTCGAATCACATGGTTATCCTCTGTCGCTTCAGGGCGGAAGAAAGTCTTGAAGAAAGTCTTCTAGAAACGCAGGTCGGACTTAGAAATAGGAGATCCAATATCCAAGGATTTCTCTTTGGATCTACTATCATATTCTGGAACCACATTGGTGGACAAACCCTAGAGCATATGAAAGAAGATCCCTTTAAAGAAGTGATCCTCTTAAACAATCTCTAAACATCTTCGACTATCGTCGTTATGGCATTCCCCCAAAAATAATCCTCTGTTTGCTCTTTGCGTCTTCGATTCATTAAGCAGAAGAAATTCCGCCAAAGAATCTTGTGCCACACAAATGAAAACACAATCCCCAACACATACAACAACAGATCGTAAACCATTCCATTCCAGATCGTTCAGATCGTTCAGATCTCCAGGCTTGACGCCATTTAAACGCCACCAAAAAGCGGGAGAAAATCAAAACAAGAAAACACAAAAATAAATTGCGAAATTCCTTTCGTTTTTACGGACTTGTTTTTCTACCTATTCTACAGGTCATTGAATGCACTTCTCTTCCGTCTCTTTCGCTGTCTCTTGCTGTCTCTCTCTGTCTTTCGTCTGTCCATTTCGATTACAAACTGTTGAATGAATTCCTTGGTTTTCTCACTCCTTGAGACCGAAATTCGATTCAGCTTTGAGGAGTCGCCGCCGCCGTTGCCGCCGCCGTTGGAGGAGGAATTCCAAGAAAGTCATCTCACTCTCTCTGACTCGCTCTGTCTCTCTCTATCGTCTCCCACTCTCTGTGATGTTTCTCTGGTCTTTCCTTTGCCTTTTTAATGTGTTTTGTTCTCATTTAAAGCATTTTATGGCATTTTGTTTTAGTCGCCGCTTCATTATGATTTTTTATGGCCACTTTGGCGCTGCGCGGCGCTTCGTTCCTCCAAAAAGGAGTCTCCCCTCCCTCCCCACTCGTCTGCAGGTGGAAGGAGGAGGAGTAGAAGAGATTGGCCTCCATCTCCAGCGAAAGAGAGAAGTGGTATATGGAGTTGTTATTTTGGCGCGGTTCTTTCTGTTTGAACACCCCGAAGAAGTGGAGTTTCGGAGAGGAACCGTAAGCCCTTTTTTAAGCTCGTTATAAGCTCCACCACTCCACAACAGCCCCGCCCCCCCGCCCCCTCGCCCACCACACTCGACCAATGCATTCCCAATCCCCACCAGCAAAATCCCCTTTTCTCAGGGTTCATGTTCAGGTGATTGCCCTCTGGGGCATCTCCTCCCCCCTTCCCCCTGCTCCTTCTCGTCTGTGTGCGATTTTCGCTTTAAATATCCTTCGGGGCTCCACCACAAATTGGAACTGTTCTTCCCCCCACTACTGCTCCCACTCTCCACTGCTCCTCTCTCTTCATCGATTCTCTTTTCGATTTCGATCTCGATCTCTGTTCTGGTTCTCCGCTCTGTTCTCCCAAATGAAGTTGCTCCACTTAATTGCCATCCATTAATGTGGTGGTAGTGCCACCCGAGATATCTCGGGTATTCAGAGATCGTATCGGAGGGGGGATCAAAGAACCTGCCAGAGAGATTCCTGTGGGAGAATTCACTAGGAAACTAGGAATTCTTCTTCGATTTCTGTTTCTGTATCTTCCACTTCAAGGAGCTCCTAATGCTTTAAATCCCTGAACTATTTCGTATAGATTTTTGGAAACTCTGAAATCCCCATCAAATCTTTGCAGATTTTCTATGTAGAAATCAATTCATTGAAGTTTCATGCAATATTTCCCTAAATTTCGTTCCAAAGCTTTTTCCAAATCATTTTTGGTTCCCACTTGAGAGATTCCGCTCTCCTCTTTCCCTTCTGTCTAATTCCTTTTGCCTTCTAGCAGCTCTCTCTCTCTCTCTCTCCTCCTTCTTGCCGTCCCCTTCTGTTAGTATCTTCCTCTATCTGCAGTTCAATGATCTGGTGCAAGGTAAAGGTTGCCTCCGAAAGCCTCCGAAAATTCCATAGAAAAGGCATAAAATGGGTTCCTGCACTCCGCACTCCGCTCCAGTGCTCCACTGCTGCCACTTCTGCCGTTGCTGCCACTCTGCTGCAAGAAACACACACCGTGAAAGGAATTAAAAACACATAAATGTCACTTTCCGAATAGCTTTTTGTTTTATGGAGGAGCAGCATCCTTTTCTTTTTCTCTTTTTCGCTTTTTTGGGAGGCCACTGCCAGAGACCCAAGGAGTAGACCAGACCAGCGCGAAGCAGAAGGACCAGAAGACCGACCCGAAGACCAAAACAAAACCCCAAAGAGGAGCCCCGGCCAGGCCACACTTCAACTGCAGAAGCACACAGAAGACAACGGACGGACACCATGGACAACATGGAGGTGAAGGAGTGGCTTTCGGCGGGGGGCAAGGGGCAAGAAGGAGCGGAGCACCACAACAATTTGACGCAAGCGCAGCACACACACACACTAGCGCACACTAGCGCAGATACACAGACACACAAACGATTCGAGGGCCAGACGATGCCTCTCCGTTGAACTTGACAATGAACTCGAATTTCGAGGGCAAAGCGCAAAACAAAAGGTGATTTACCTTTTATCCTACTCTGCCGTGAAGCTCCTCAAGATTCGTCTACCTACAATAGATACAGATACACACACACACACACACACACATACAGATACAGGCGATACAGATACAGCGATACATTCAAGAGCAACCCAAAACCCATTTCTGATGAAATCCATTCAGACGCACTTCGCACATTAACGCCCTGCTCTGTCCCTGCCTCTGCCGCTGTCCCCCCGGACTGCCACTGCCACTGCCCCGAATGAGAGCAGAATCCAGAACCTTGGAATCATGTGGCCTGGCATGTCCTTTATTCTTTATTGTTTATTCGGTGGGAATCTCAGGATCGCACAACTGCAACTGGAACTCCTTTCTTGGAACTCCTTCTTTCGCTCTCTCCCTCGCTCTCTCTCTCTTTTGACCGGCGGTCATTTCAAAAGCGTGCCGTAATCTCTTCTTTTCTTGCATCTTCCTTTTCCTTTTCCCCTCCCCACCCCCTTGGGTTCTGTAGGAATCGCCTGTAGTCGCTCTTAATCAATATCATTCGAGCAGCAGAGCAGCATTTTTTGTCAATGAATCGATCGGTTCGTTTCGGATCGGTTCGGATCGGTAGGCAGTTCGGGGAAATTCTTAAGACTAAAATAAATGAGAAAATATTAAGTAGATAATATTGACAGATATTGATATCCGATCTAGAGCTCCTCCTTTACTGGATCCAAAGAGAAACCAATTGATAAATGCGACAGCAGCTCGAACTCTCGATTGGTTCTGGATCGTCTGATTCTTAGAATATATAAAATATAGTCGAAATCCATTTGACTCAAGTTTGGATTTGGGCCCAAGACAATATGCCCCAGTCATCACTTTCGGATGAGCGGAATATTTAATATTGCTCAAGAAAAATGCTTCGGAGTGGTAGGAAGGAAAACAAATATTAGATGGTGCATACATAAGAATATACCTCCCAATTCAGACATCCATTCCAGATTCGTAAACCCTTTAAAAACCTCTAAATAATATCTAAAACGAATTAAACTTTCACAGTTTTTCTGTTGTTTTGATAGAGGGACAGGCTAGACTTTGTCCGCATTTGAGTTCGAGGACCCTCGAGTAAACAAGTAGGACCCCCTCTCCCCCTCCTCCAAAAAAGATTTATTGTATTCGAGAGAACAAGTTAATGAAAATTAGATGATGGCATTTGATAAACCCAAAAATGGTGCCATATATCAACAGCAGAACAGCAGAGCAGAGCAGCAGTCACCAGCAGCCGCCTGTCCCTCCCTTTCCCACCCAGCAGCTGCTTTGGTCAGCAAACTCCACTCCACTCCACTCGAGGAGTAGCAGTTGGCGAGCGGGCAGGGGGGTGGGGGGTAGAGGGGTTCGGAGGTCATTGTCATTGTCATTGGCAGATGATTAGAAAGATGGCTAAGCGCAGAAGAAGGCCACAAAAGGGGGAGGCCATTGAGATTTTAATGGGTTTTTCTGTGCGCGCCACCCCCCGCTCTCTACGCTCTCTCTCTGTCTCTCTCTCTCTCTTTGTGCGTCTCTGTCGCTGGTCAGCAGAGCCCCAAGAATTATGACAATGCGACGAGATATTATCGCTAATCGCAACAGAAGGGGGCGGGGTAGGGCAGGGACAGGGACAGGGGCAGGACCCCCGGTCGACGGGTCGACTGTCGACTTACTTGAGAGTTCAGTTAACCGAAACGAAGTCGAGAGACGATGTAATTTATGGTTTAGTATAGAGTGCACGGCCCGGCCCGGCCTCCCAGAACCCCCCTCCCTCCCATTCCCATCCCTCTCATTCCTCTCTTTCTCTGTCTCTGTCTCTATGGAGACCAGCCAAACGATAGACAGACAGATAGATAGATATATAAAGTGTGCCATAAATTTGTGGCGCATTTCGTAAATTGAAGTCCGTGGATTCCATGATTCAGAGGTGTTACGGAATATGGGGAAAACCCTAGGGGCAGCAGAGGCAGAGAGAATATTCGGATTTGGAGATATTTTAAAGCGAATTCTAATGGAACACCGGAAGGACTCTGCACTCGGCACAAATGGGGAGGGAAAGAATCATTAAAAAACGAAAAACCCTGTAGCTGCGGAGAGGCAGAACCAGAACCCTTCAGTCGCAGTGTCCCAGCCAGTAAGCGACTTTTATCAGACATTCCGCATCGCATCGGAGCGATTGACGACAGACACAATACACAGCGCGCGCTTACATTTGCAGCAGAGTGCAGTGGCAGGGCAGGGCAGGGCAAGGCAAGGCAAGGCAAGGACTCGCGGCATTATTAGCCAAGTTTACAGACACATTTGTCAATTTTTATGGTGCCAACAGGACACGATGTATGACTCTTGCCACGCAGGCAGCGGCCTGGGGCAGAAGCGAAGCGTTGCGATGCCGCATTGCAATAATTATGAATCATTTTCGAGAGGACAGCGCCAGAGGATGGAGAGCCAGGACATCTCCAGAGGAAGAGAAGAGAGCTCTAGGACATCTTACAGGGGAAGAGAATGGAGCGAGAACAGAACCAGGAAGGAGTCACAGGACAGGAGAAATCTCTTGTAAATGAATGGGGCATGCAACCCGGAGACAAGAACAAGGAAGTGCTGAATGCCACAGATGGACACGAGAGTTAATTACAGTCAACGCTATAGCCCCCGCCCTGTCGCCCTCTCGCATCACTTGTGCCTCTCGTGCAACTTTTTTAATTCATTTTGGAGGCAACAACAACTTTTGGCATACATTTCCCTTCTTTTCTTTTCTTCCATTTCTTTCTTTCGTTCTTTTGTCGTTCGGAGAGATGGATTTGATCGATGATGGGGCAGCATCGGGGCCTGGGCTTGACCTCCGCGGCAGCATCTCCTTCGCGGTAGAGTGTGTCTGATTTTATTGGAAAAGTTTCCTTAGAGGCGCCTCCTGCCTCCATTCCGCCCTCCCCCCTCGCCAAGCCTCCTCTCGCTGGCGTGCAAATCATATTTTATGGCCATCATTATTACCTAATTTTTATGCCAACGGAAAAACTGAAGGGAAAACTTGGTCCTGTGGTGTCTGTCCCCCGTCTGTGGGACAGGGACAGGGACGGGGGGACCTTGTTGCACATTCCCCTGCCTCAGTGCCTGGGCTGCCCCAAAGGAATGACTGCTGCTGCGGCTGCCTTTGCACAGATAAAAGTTTGCCATCCTCCAGCGTTTTCTTTTCCCTTTTCTTTCAGTTTTTCCCTTCAGTTTTCCCTTCAGTTTTGCATTTAAGCGGCAGACAAAATGCGATTGCTAATTTTTCATGGCGGATAATGAATGATATATTGGTTGCAACAATCTAGGTCGGGTGCTGGGTGCTGGGAGCTGGGCGATGCCTTGCTGCCTTGCCACTAGTTGTGGCAATTATTCAAACTATTTGTCAGCAGCAGCAAGGGGCAGGCGACAAGCGGCAGTGGCAGGCAGCAGATGGGCAACAGGCAGCAGTGGCAGACAGTAGTGGCAGCAGTAAGAGGATAGAATTTTTGGTGGTAATTAGGCAAAAGTTCATGTGCCTTGACTTTTGATAGGGGAAAAGGGGAATGGAAAGAGTGGAGTGGAATGGTGGAATGATAAAGGGAAAAGAAATGATATGAGACAGAAAGAGGGGAGGGAGAATGAAACGAATGACAGTGGAAGGAATATGGCAAAGAAAGAGTCGAGGAACAAGGGATGCGAGTGAGAGATAGCGAAATCGGAGCACAGGGTATCTTTCATGTCATTGACTGCCAAAGATATTATGGGGCAATTCTGACAGATTTCTATATCTATACTACATCCAAATATTGAGAAAGTAAGAAACAAATAAATGGAATACCCATGTCCTTGCTCCCAGTCTGTGTCCACTCAATGATGCACAAGCGAATGCCGCAAAGAGAATTGCATGCCGTGTGCATGACGCGAATTTCGCTGCTGCTTTACATGAAAGTTGAGGAAGGTTTTGTGGGTCCAAAGCACACACTTTTCATCATCTTCTTTATCATTTCTTTATAGTTTTCCCCCACCATCCACGAATATCCATCCAATAAACCCACCCATTTATCTCACAACTAAATGTCTTTTCTAATCTCCATTTGATATCGTTTCAATTTCATAAATAAACTTGATTCCTTCCTTCCGTCCTCTCTGTCGTCCTGTTAAGCTGTCACTCAATTCTGCTGGCAATGCGATGCGATGCGATGCCATTATCACAGACCCAATTTGTTGGACAATTTACTTTCCTTTACCCTCCAAATCGAATTCGAATCCGAATCCTTATCCGATGACAAGTTGATCACATCCCGAAAGTCCTGCTAGCCACCAAATTGAACATCAAAATTATAGCCACAACGAAAACTGTCATATGGGGGAGGGGGCTGGGACTGGGACGGGCATCTGATAACTGATTTGGGCGATAAGCCACACAGCTTTCAATTTCATACAAACATTTCCCGCCCGCCAGCCCAGCCCCCAGTCGCCAGTCCCCAGCCCCGTTCAAGGCCAAAAGGAATCCCTCCACCGAAAGGAAAGCCAAGGAAAGGAAAGGAACCCTCTCATGGGATCCACACATCAGGAGAGGGGGAGGAGGAGAGGAGGGAAAGACCAACAGACACATAAAGTAAATACATAATGCTGTTTTGAGGGGGCACAAACGACTAATATGCGATTATGGCAAATCAAATGCTTCTACAGAATCAACAAGACTCCGTCCGTACGTCCGTCTTGCTGCCTTGTGCGTCGTGTGGCATGTGGCAATGTCAGTGGCAGCGGTGGCAAGACTTTTTAGCATTTTGCACATCTGTTCGAATCTCCTCCATCCCCATCTCCACATCTTCAGTCTTTTTTTCGGGCCCAGACAGCGTCGAAAAAAAAGTAAGTACAAACCCAAATATAATAAAAAGCTGAGGACAGTCTCAGTCCCAGTCCCAGTCTCAGTCGTTGGGCTTGGGCTTGGGCTTCTTTGGGTAAGGGGTGTGACATGTCTGGCTGTCTGGCAGAGGAAGATGGGCAGGGGCAGGGGCGCGGGGGGATGTACGTGGATGTACAGGGGCGACAATGGGAAATGGGCATTGGGCAAAAGGTTACTGACACGGCACGCACATTGACCTTGATCGCGGAGCAAAGTAGAGAGCAAAGAGGCGAGACAGAGACAGAGCGTTGATTTCTAAGCAAATGGGGAGGAAAACAGGAGCAGGAGAATGAGGAGGAACAGGAGCAGAAGCAGAAGGATAAGGACGAACAGTAGCAGAGAGAGATGGAGGCACAGGAGCGGCACAAGGACTGGCTTCTGTCAGAATCCAGGACCCAAAGAAGGGCCAGGGACAAAAGGGGCGGGGCGTCCCTAACGATGGGGAAGAACCTACAAAGGGAGCAGTCTGAGGGGTTGGGAGGGGCAGGGAGCCCCGCTCCCAGACAAAGTAAATTATTTGGAAATTTATTTACATTCCCAACCTACCGCATTGTTACATCACGTAAGGCACAGCCAAGGCCACAAGGGTGGAACAAGGTCCTTAACCCATTCAAGGCAATGGCCCACCTGAACGGAACATTGTACGATTGAAAATCTTATTCAGAGAGAACCGTCCTTTAAAGATATTCTAATGAAACTTGGCGGAATGGTAGATCTTATGATAAGTGATAAATACAAAAAGTTTGCAGCAATTCGAGTCAATCGTTTAAGACTTACAAGTGAAGTAAAGTTAGGAACCTTTTGCAATATTTATTCAGATTTTCCGATTTTTCTGAGACTTGCTCATTTTGTTGTTGATACTTTGGGGGGACAGAGCTTGAGTGAAATATGCATATGCTATAAGAAGCGAAAGCTCCAGAACCCACATCCCATCCAGATATGACATATTTTTGAAGCTTATTGTCTTAAGGAAATGACTTTCCCATTTCAAAACCATAGATACTGTTATATGTTAAATCCTAAATGGATTCAAGTCTTATATAAAGCTTCCTTAAGGGCCCCTTTTCAGATATACGGATATCACTTCTGGATGAAGGTCTTGCCTTCTTCAAAACCAGGTCTTTACCTGTGGAGTTCATCATGGGTTAAACCCAGTCCAGGACGTGTCCGAATCGAAATGAAACCGAAAACTGGACACTGGACGTCCCTTTTTGCTACCCGCTGGTCTGTGTGTGTGTGTTGTGTGTGTGTGTGTGTGTGTGTGTGGGGTTCTTGTGTTTCGGTTTTCGGTCGAAAGAAAAAGTGTAATAAAACGCTGAGACAGAGACGGAGAAGAAGGCGGCGGTCCTTGGGCAGGAAACGCCAAAGGTTCGTTAAACTTTCAACGCCAGGACAGAAACGAGTCCTGTCTGGCTTTTGGTTCTGTTCTCTTCTGGCTGCGGCTGGCTCTTCCCTTCCCTTCGTCTGGGTCTCAGCCACAGACACAGCCACAGCCTCAGCTTCAAGCTCGCTCGTGCGTCGCTTCCTGGCCGCCATGCCACGCCACGCCACGCACAAAATATCGACGCACTTTTTGAAAAGTCCTTGGGTCTATGGGTTGTGGGTTCTGGGGTCCTTGGTCCTTCCCTCATTTGTATTTCGGTGCGTCACTCACTCACCAGAAAGCTTGTGGGTATCGTCTGGCGGTGGGACGAAAAAATATAAAAACAAGAACCGCCTGGAGCAGAAGCAGAAGCAGCAGCAGCGGCAGCGGCAACCCACCACCACGAGGATTCACATTCGCAGGATATTCGAAGGATCGCAAGGGGGGCAGGACTGGGGTGGCAGCCCAGTCAAAGACCTAAAAAACAAAAAAAAAACAGAAAACAGAAAACGAACCCACCACCCCCCCTCCAGACTAGAGCTCTGTTCTGCCTTTTGTCTGCAGGAATGAGTGCGAGTGGGGGGGTACGAGTGTTTTTGAGTGCGTGAGTGTGAGTATGAATACGAGTGCGTGTGCGTGTACTGCTTGTCTAGAGCTTTCCTGCTTGGACTTCCTGGTGCGTAAGGAGGCAGGCCGGAGTCGTTGGGCACTTCATTCAATTCAAATTACTTGAGGACCCCACCGTCTCAGAGACCACGACCACGACTACGACGACGACGACGACCACGCTTTTAATTGCCCTCACAGTCTTCACTAGAGCCTGGGGGTGTGGTGTGGCACAGTAGTTCCTGGCGGGGGAGTTCACTGGTGGTGGTGGAGGGTGGTGCTGCTTGCACACCCACCAGTGGGGGTTGTCCCATAAATTATCAACATTGACTCGAATTTCACCTTCAGTTTTGTTTTGTTTGTTATTTTAATTAAAATATAATTAAAAACAAATATCTTCAGTGCCTTTTAACTAGGATTTTGCCAGCGGGAAAGTCCTATCCGCCAGTGGCAGAGGGATCTTCGGTTAGAGGACTTTTATAGGTAAGACCATATTCATGGCAGATGACAGGCCACTTCTAGCTTGAAGTGGGGATGAGTGGATTGGTTTTATATGGATTGATAGGGGTAATCGTGTTTCAAGAAGGATAGAAACGTTCCACTTCCAAGGAGGCTTCCTGGGATGATCAGTTCCTCAAATTACACGATGAATCTCCTGAACAAGAATCTCATATCCATCATTAAAGGAAGCTTTTCCATTACCATTTCCATTCCTTTCAAAAATTCCCAAAAAATGTCCAACTGTTCCACGGACTGGAACAGTGGAAGTGAATGTATAATTTTTCATTATGTGTGTTTGCCATTGCCACACCCCGCAACTGTACCTCACATGCGGCTTCTACACTGCGTATGCCTGTTATTCCCCCTTATTGCCCCTCTACTGCAATTCTTCTTCCCCCTGTGAACTCTCGCACTCTTCGCCATTCTCTTTTGCACGCATTTTGTGTTTTGTTTGCTGTGTTCTGCTGTGTTTTGCTGTCCACAAATTAGCAGTCGACGACCCCAATATCAGTTTACGACCAAAAGGAAGAAGAGGTGCTAGTGGAGGCATAAGAATGGTGGGAGGGAGGGCGGGAGGGGTATGAAGTGCAAGCAGAAGAAGAGCGAAAGAGAGTCAGCAGCGTCGTCAGTCACAAGCTTCTGCACATTGGCATAGGCATATGGATGCGAGAGAGAGGCAGAGAGAGGGAGAAGTGAGAGGTGTGCCTGGTCTGGTTTTCTGGTTCCCGTTTCTCATCCTCATCCTCATCCTCACCTTCTGTCTGTCCGTCCGTCTGTCTGTCTGTCTATCTGTCTTTCGTTCTGTCTGTGTTTATGTTGTGTCTCTTTCCCGCTGAAAGCCAGACAGCCGTATGGTATCTTCCATTCCCCCCCCCCCCCACACTATTATTGCACCGTAATAATGTTCAAAGCAAGGTACATACGGAACATGGGAAAGAGGTAAGGCAATGCCAGAGAGGCACCAAACAAAAACATCTCCTTTCGCGTATTTCCCCAGTGAAGAATCGGCAGTGATGTTGCTTGCCTATCGATTAGCCTCACCTGCTCGTGAATATACCCTGCTTTAGCCACAGTTTAGAATCATTCAAAGCCAAACTTGCACAAACATGCACAGACACACACACGCACACACACGACTCTCGCCTCCGCTGCCTCCCCCTTCTCTGCAGATGTGTGCAGCTCGGCTTCGGTCTGTGGCCTCGTCTTTGCCTCGATTCGCCTTCTCTCCCACCTTCGGCTCTCCACCGGCATTCGGCATACGGCATTCCGCTTGCTGTCTCGGCTCGTCTCGTCACGTCTGTTTGCCTGTTCCTGTTCCCCTGTTCATTGCTCTACTCGTTTGTTGTTTTTTTTTTCTTTTCGCCCCGACAGCAACGCAAGCTTCTCTTTCTGCCTTCCCAAAACCCCCCCTCGCACGGCTCTGTGGCACTGTCTGTCTCGTCTGTACACCCCTTTTGTGCTTTGGCTCTCTGCTTCTGCTTCTGTTCAAAACAACAATTTTTCCCGCCAAATGCTGCTGGGGAAAAAAAACAACAAAAAAAAACAAAAAGGGGGAAAAGCAACAGAGAGAACGAATCGAAAACACACAACAGACAATACCATGTGGCAAGTCCTAGGTCGGTTACACCGATACTCATGCCCACCATCCATGCCACAGGCAGAGCAGAGGCCTCTCCAGACCGCACAACCGAACAGAAGCGCAGGCACAGGCGCGGCGGCAGCAGTGGCAGCATGGACAGGCGGCAGTGGGCACAGGAGACGGCAGTGGTGGGGGAGGGGGGCATCGACAGGAGGCCAGACATGATGCGGGTTGAGGTAGCACACGTTGCACGTTGCTTTATTGCTGTTTCAATATTAAAATCGACAAACGAAAATCATCAACAAATTGCCCCGCCGCCCCATCCCTCCATTCCATTCCATTCCCCTTCTATTCCATTCCATTCTGTTCCATTTAATGTCGCCCCCCCCCCCCCCCCCCCTTCCCCTCTCACCATCCCCTTCGTTCAGATTCGTGTGAATGAACTCCGGACTCAAGGACAATGATCTACGGGGGTTTAGGGCCAGGTTCAGACCACGGGACTCGACTCGGGGCAAGGGAAAAGGGGGACTTGCAGGCTCAGGTCCAGTTCTAGTGCCACGCCTACCCGCCGTCGCCGCCACCGAGCGAACGCTTTTATTTTTTTTCGCATGCGATTTATTTTGCGTCGAGGGTTGATTTTTTTTCCTTTTTTATGACTGCAAAAACAACAAGAATAACATTACGATGATGGTGTAGGGGAAGGTGGTGAGAGGGTGGGCGAGGGGGGTGGTGGGGAGCAGACGTCATTGACATTGCAAATTTAAGAGGCGGCAGCGACAGAAGCAGCAGCAGCGGCAGCAGCCAGAGCAGCGGCGGTAAAATCTGCCCAAGGTACATAAGGATAGGGTGAGGCTCGCTGCAAGGAGCGATCGCAGAAAAGTTTACCATTTTTGGAAGCGCAATGGACTAGAAAATATCATATATATATCATTTATTTAGTGGCCTCACCCTTACCTCGCCCATAGATATATCCTGCGATCGGCCAGCAGCAGCAACAACATCCTCCGACTGCCAGACGAAACAAAACAAATCGTAAAATTTTTACGCTTTTCTCTCACTCTCCACCCACCCACTGCTCTCTCTCTGCTTCTCCCTCCCACCTTTCTTCTCAGTCTGTCTGTCTTCCGTCTCACTCCCAATGGAAGCAAAAGCTAAGCAACCTGATGGATGCTGCAGACAAACGGCGGCGGCAGCGACGGCACCCAAAAACCGCAGAGCCAGAGCCGGGCAGCAGCGCAGACAGACAGAGACGAAAGTGAACAATTGAAGAGTAAAAACAGGGGGTAAAGGTTGGCAATTGTGGGGGGGTCTAAGCAAAAGGGGAAACTAAGCCTGAACAGAGAGGGGCGGACTCTAATCCAGACAGTATAAAGAGAGAGAGAGCGACAGAGAGAGGGGACGGGTAGCGTCATTGTCCTTCGGGCTGCTGGCAGCTGGATGCGTTCCGTTATTAAATATTTAGCGACAAGCTAACCCCCCCCCCCAACCCCTATCCATATTCCCTTCTCACTCTCACTAACAAACAGTCAGAAGCGCACCCCAATCCAATTGGAACCGGGCTGCCCTTAACCCTTCGAAGGCAATCGTCATTTAAATGCATCCCCCCCAAAAAACAAAAAGTAGCATCGGATGGGGGGAAAACCATCCAAAAGCGAAACAACAGGAAGTGAAAGAGCCGAAGACATGATACCCTTTTTGTAGAGGAGGGGCCCTGGCTATAGGGCATTTCAATACCCAGAAAAAACACAGCTCTCCACCTTCCGAAAATGCTAGAAATTTCGAAAGATCTCGCTAAAGATCTACTCCGAATAAGGTTCTCCTCTTCTTGAAAAGGGCATCCAAGACACATATCCAATCGATCCCTGAATGCCTGACATTTTTTTGCTGTTGTTCTTGGACCAGTTAGCGCCTCTCCATCTGTCTCTTTCGATTGCCACTCTCCTTCTCCCTTAAATCTTATCCCTTATGCCGGTATCTCTCTGAATATATAGTAGTATCCGTGTTGTTCTTGTTGTTGTTTTTTTGCACCTGTCCTCTGTCCCTGTGGCGGCCTGTGTAGTTTTTGCACCTGCCTTTTCCCCCCTGCCCGCCCCTCTCCTCAGCATCGGCAAAAGTTGAAAGCATCCACCAGCGTCTGCTGCTGCTGCTCCTGCCTGATGCGTTTTTTGGGGTTTGGGTTTATTTATTTGTTTGCCGTAGAAGTTGTTTATTTTTGTGGCATGTGTATGATGGTCAAGGGTTAAGGGTAGAGAGGCAGTGCCTGTGGCAGGGGCAGGGGCAGGGTTCAATGTCCTTTATGGTCAATGGGATTAGTCCGGTGGTCATCCTTTGTGGCAAAACAAAAACACAAAAACCGAAACAAAACCATAAACAGAAATGGAAATGGAAGGAACCTCAAAATCTGCAAAAAATGGTAAACAAAGCTGCGATTAAAACTAAAGAGAAAAGTGATTTTTTCTCTACAATTTTCTCGTACTGGCCGATCTATTATTTTATTTCCAAAAACCCCCCTCCCCATTTACGCCTCCTTGTAGGAACTACCCCTAGCCGTCAGCCAAGAAAACCTCATTAGGAAACCCTTCAGAAAAAAAAGCCATCTTTATAGCTTGACAGGAGGCGGCCTCGAGCGAGAGCAGGCAGGGCAGGGTAGGGCCTTAATTCATTTTGCAATTTGCATAGAAAACTTTGCATTTCAAATGCTTTGCTGTTCTCAACATCTTGATGTTGTCTAGGGGATGCACCCCAACCCTCCCAGGGGGAAGGAAGGGTGCCAGGGGGGTTGTCACTACAAGATCCCTGAAACGGACAAAGGAGTCAACAATGTCAGGAGACTCCGACTCCGGTTGCGACTCAGACTCCTTCGAGCGACATATTGGCAAACATGTTTACTTACAGTCCCCTCCTCCCCCCCTCCACCCTCTTTTTACCGAAAAGAACAAGGACAACTCTGGAGAAGAAACAAGGACTCAACGCGACTAGACGCGACGCGACGCGCGGCAGCAACTGGCCGCCAGCCCCCCCCGAAAATTACGCACCCAAAAGGAAAACCAGAAAACCGAATGCCACAGACGGAGACGGAGACGGCATATTGTCATTGTCGAGGAGGCAGGAGGTAGGAGGCAGAGACTCCCAGACGTCGAACAATTCGAGCAATTTCACTTCAAAAATGTTGCGACGTTTAGCGCGCGATTGCCACAAATCAAAGCGACATTACACAGCCGCCCAGCCGCCAATGCCCCACCCCACCCCACACTCGCGTCTCTGTTACCCTCTTCAATCTGCACTCTCCAGCTATTTTAGATAAATAAAAAAAATACCAAGAAATCCCAAAGATATCCCAAAAGGCAGCAGCGCCAGGCAGCCAGCAAGCAAGCAAGCAACATATGCGCGCCAAATCAGAGGAGCAGAGCAGACAAAACAAACAAAGACCAAAGGACAGACAACAGACGAAACACAGACGAAACGAAAGAAAGACCAAAGGACAACAGACCCACAGAAGCACACAGAGAGACGGACAAAAGACAGAAGACAGAGAAGAGCAAGACCAAGACAAAGACGCAAACAAGCCCAAACCGAAAAAATCGTTTCTTTTTATGTTGCTTTTGTAAAGAAAGGAAAAGTTAACGCGAAACGAAAGGAAGAGTATGGTATATGTAGATGTTGAAATGATCGAATTAATCGAAAATAGTTCAAATTAAGTATCAATAATTGATAGCAAGCGGAACAATGAATCTTTGAAAATATATACAATGTATATATGTATGTATGTATATGTCTCTTGAAAAAGTAAGCCCATTGATGGATATGGTGATATCGATTGTAATCGATTTTAAAAACTACACTATTCCAAGCACTCAAAAATGTATCGATTTGTTCTTCAATTTATCGACTGCGAAGCCAAAAGTAGCATTACGAAGACAAAAGATAACGATAAATTATTGATTTATCGATTGATTTTGAAACGTATTGATTCATTCATTATATTTATCCACTAAAATGCCCATTTAGTTCTCAATTAAATACGATATATGTATATTCTTTGCTTATCATTAGCTAATCGATTTAATTAAACCAATCAGACCCCCCACCCCCTCACACTCGTCGATAATTGCCCAAATCTCGTGTCACGCACTCAACTCTGCAGCAGCGTCTCAGCCTCATCCTTCGACAACGCTCACGTCCCGCCAAAAAGCTGAAGGATGGAGGATGGGAGGGATGGGATGGGGATTCCAAGATGCTTCCAAGTACCCACAAAGAGAGGGAAAGTACTCTGGCCATCGGCATCGGCATCGCACATCCCGTCTGCAGCTGTCGACGACGGTCCCTGTCGATTACAGCCTGTGTTTTCGGGTGCGTAGACAACGCCAGACGACGACGACGACGACAATATTCCACTCCAAGTGATTTGTTATCCTCTGTCCGACAGAAGGAGAGAAGTTTTCCAGACGACAGCCACCGAATGATTGGGGGGGCACCAACACCAACAACAACAACAAATGCCACGCCACGCCAGGGCAGGGCAGGGCAGGCGGTGTGTTGTGTGTCCCCCAGCGGCGCACAAAAATTTACGCGTCTCTGAACTTTGACCCTCAGACGTTGATGCTGAATGCCGCCTCTTCGCTCTCCCGCCCGTCACCGACGCAGTGTGACCTTTGTGGGTGCGTCGTCGTCTCATCCACAGGCCACATCCTCCAAAAAGCCCCCAAACCCTCCTCCTCATCAGTTGCACATCAAATTTTATGGCGCCTGCCTCTTTTGTGGCTGTTGCTCTTTGTTTTTTTTTGGGGTGGTGGGGGAGTTTGCGGAGGTCGCTTTTTTTTATGCGAAATTAATTTAGAAAAGTTTTCTCGGAACCGAAACACACAGCAAAAAAAACCGATACGCAATTCAAGTTCACCCCTGGAAATGGGGAGTGTCAAATCTGTTTTGTTTTGGGTGGGCGGGGGCCTCACGTTTGTTTGTATATTGTGAGAGAAAGAGAGAGGGAGAGAAAGGGGTCGCAAAAGGTCAAAGTTCAAAGCAGCAATACAAGGCCTCATCCATAAATGTTAACGTCTAACGTTTTATGCTGCATTAAACGACGAAACTGTACTTCGATGAGAGATTTGTGGCAGGTTGGGGGGTTTGTTTGGTGCGACTACAGGTGGGTCGTTGTTCCCAAAGGCGAACCCTCAACGGAGTTGTGTAGCTTGTCCTATCCATTCGATTCCATCCATGAATCAGCATGAATCTTAGTCACCTTTAAGCACCCACGACTGTCCTCCTGCCCCATGAAGCATCTGCACAGCATCTTTACTGTGGAAATACCCTCAAGGAATTTCCCTTTCAAAACTTAACTACCAATAAAAAAAACAAGCTAGCTAAAAGATATTGTGTATCGACTGTACTCCACGTGATTAATAAACCCATAAAGGCGGCTTGGCTTAGCCATTCTCCATTCTCTATGCAGTGAAATAGAGAGAGAGAGAGAGAGAGAGAGAGAGAACTTTGAACTCATTTGTGGGTTAATAACCTTCTTAGTCATCTCTCAAGTCTCAAGTCCAAGTCAATGCATTCCATTTTTATGGCACTGTGGAAGCAGGCACCAAAGCACCAAAGTAAATGTGAGGAATTCCCCCTATTCTCGATGATCTCTGCCTGGCACACCATTCAAGATCAGAACCGAAGCCCCCAACCCCCCAACTGCCAACCCATCCATCCACCCTCCTCCATCCCCATCTGACCGCATCCTGATCGGTGGATCGCTGAATCAGTGGATCGCTGGATCGTTCATCCACATGTAAAAGGTGGCATCTGTTAGATATAAAACCATCAACACGAGACGCTTTTGCGATTTTTTTGTGTGTGTCTTCTGTGTGCCCCCTCCACACCTCCCCCTTCTGCTTGCAGCAGCAGACGCTATGGTGTGGTGGTGCATCGAACTCTGATTTTGCGAGACGCTGCTGCTGCTGCTCTCTTCAGAGAACAGCCATAATTACGCCTCGACTAGTAGTAGATCGGAGGCCATGGCCGCCACAAAGAATTCTTCCTCTTCTTGTTGGGCCTTTTTTTGCACATGTCATGGCTCGAAAGAGAGAGATAGAGCTATACTGAAGAGCAAGGAGAGAGAGAGAGACAGAGAACTATAGAAGAGCAAAAGAGATGGACAGTAAACGTGGGAAGGCGCACAGGCGCATACATGAAAAAACATTCCCCCCTTCTCCCCCACCTCCTGTAGCCACTGACAGTAAAAAAGGGGGGTGCCTCCCCCATCACGAAAAACAGAACCAAATGGAAAATGGAATGGAATCGAATCGAAGCGGCAGTTAAATGAAATTTACTCTCTGTTTTCCCTCTCTCTCTCTCTCGCACTCTCTCTCTCTCTGTCTGTTGCTTCGTATTTGTTTTTGTGTCTGGGGTACACTCCACTCCGTTAGGGGGGGGGGGGACGACGGCTGCGACGGTCTGCGGGTTGAATGGACGCAAGGTGACGTCGCAGTCGACGCTGCAGTCAACTCTTTGCTGCTGCTGCTGCTGCTTCTTCCTCTTTTGATTTCTGGATTTGCGCGCCAAAAACATTTCAAGGGTATGATGGACTCGCACAAAGGGAGGATTACCTGTGGGCTTCCTGTATATTCTCATAATATTTCCTAAATAAATTATCCTTTAATTTCAAGAAACCTCCAGGAACACAAGAAATCTGCAAGGATTTAATGGATATCCGAAGAGTAGGTATATATTATAACTTCCAGAGATTGTATGGTTAAAATTTTAAGTCTTGTTAGGGTATTCTTCGCTTCTGTAAATACCATCTTTCGCGCCAAAACGTTCCCCTTTTTCTGTTGTTGTTATTGCTGTTTCAAGCCAGAGTTGACTTTGTTTTGACGTTGACCAGACTACAAACAGAGACAGCGAGAAGGCCAGAAGAGACACAGAACGAGAGACAGAGAGAGAGGAAAAAAGAAGAGATGAATGGGCGTGGTACAGCGGCAACGGCTGGCGGCAGCGTCAAGAGTCACTCTTCGAGGCAGAGACGAGAAACAGGAGCACAGTCCCAGTCCCCCAGCGCCAACAACTGTTGTTCCCCGAGACGACAACGACGACGACGACCCGACTCCCCTTCGTCTTGCTACGACTGTCTGTCTGTCTGTCTCTCTTGCTCCTTTTACTCTCTGTGCTTGTGTGTGTGTATTGCGTGTTTTGCTTTGATCCCCTCATTCTGTCTGGGGGCAAAAAACAAAACGAAGGAAAAAAAAAACATTCGTTTTGTTTTTGTGCTCATTGCCATTGCCTGCATTGCCCGCCATTTGGGATATATTCTGCCATTCCGACTGTACTCCGGGTTCCGTTCCGTTCTGTTCCCCCTTTGGTACTTCTAGGGTACTCACAGGGTATATTTGGTGCTGAGGTTGAGGTGAGGTAGCTGTGCCCCTACGGCTATGCACCTTCCCTGTGAATGTACCCTTCGAGTGTGCCACCCTTTTGGAATGCTGCCTGCCAACCCGCTTTCCCCCGTTTCATTCCCATTTTCCCCCGCCATTTTGGCATCGTCGATCCATGTTCCATGTAATGGCCCGATGGCCCATCGTTCTCGTCATTCCCATTGTCGTTTTCTGGCTTTGTTTACAAGCATTTGATGGACCACTAACGCTCCGCTCCACACCGCACCGCACCGTAATTTCTGGCTGTGGGGTGGAAGGATGGAAGGAACGAAGAAAGGCATGCGAAATGCGAAATGCGCGGGATTTTCTTTCACACTCTCTCTCTCTCTCTCTCCCTCTCTCTTTCTCGCTGCTGTTTTTTGGAATTATGAGAGAAGGGAATGAAAATAAGACAGCAAATGGCGAGAAAATTGTAATTCTGTCTCTCTCCCACGACCCCCTCACGCAGAGGCACAGCCACAGCTACAGCCACGTTCCTTGCACAATTTTCCATTATCATTCCGCGCATTCCCCCTCACCATCACCCATGCCCTCACCCATTCCCGCATTTGTCGAGAGTTTGGTTTTTCTTTATTCTTTTTATTAGTTGTACTTTATTGAATTCGCCGATTGAATGAATTGCTCAATGAGCTGCTGCCCCACCTCCGTGCACCACTCCATGGCATGCCCCATCTATGCGTTGGCGTTGTGTGGATTGATGGGTGGCAATGGTGTGGGGGGGTATGTGGTATGGGGCATGGAGGGTGGCCATGGACTCTCCTCTGAAGTGTGAAATGTCTTGGCAATGATGCGAAAGAGGGTCCGGAAAGCTTTCTGGCCAACCAACTGATGGCAAAATGATGACATTTAGTTGAGATACTAAGAGCAGAACAGGATACTAAACTTAGTTGGGGGTTAAGTGGGGTTTTCCCCCACTTAAAAGAGGGCTTTCCGCTTTAAGCCAGAACTAATTGGTGGAAGAATGATGACATTTTTATGGGCATTACCTGATGTTTGAGTTCCTTTCGATTACAGTCCATTTTTGATTCGGAAATTCATTTAAAGAATTAGGAACTGTGGAATGGTATGTTGGTATGCAATTGAGACATTTAAGACCCATCTTTTAAAAACTCTCTGGAACTTTATTTTTTGCCAAATCCGAATCCAAATCTACGGCTTACACAATTCATCATCTTCCGAATCGGAATCCAATGGGCAGGAAACTGCCACAGGACTGTCACTGGGACATCGCATATTCGCAAACTGAACGCCAGCGAGGAAGACCATCTGCTCGGAGTCCGTAATCTCCAGTTCGACTTCCCCGTAGAGCCGACGCGATCCAAAATTCTGCAGCTGTACGGCTCGATTGATCATTGTGCGGAGTCGTATGTTCTCCTGTTCCTGGCACATCAGTAGACGCTGCAGTTCCTCGCTCTCGCTCCTCGACTGGCACGCCTTCTGCTTCAGTGCATTCGCACGGGTTTTCAGGTCCAGAATAATGGCATTCTGACAATCTATTTCTTTGATTAACGATAGGTATTCCTTATAGCGGGATTGCTCCTCCTCGTTGTCCTCGTCGTTTGCGTCTAGGAGTTCAAATGGGTCTTCTCCTGCTTCTTGCTCGTCCTCCTGTTCTTCTTCTTCTCCTTCTTCTCCTTCTTCTCCTTCCTCTGCGGCACCTTTGTCGGTTTTTTCTGGTGCAGCTGCTTCTAGTGCATCTGCATCAGCATCTGTATCTTTTTCCCCAGAAGTATCTGCATCTTTGGTTTCGCCTGGTGGTGCAGCATTCTGTACAGTTGCCATTTGATTGGAATTTTGGAATTGAAATTTTAGGTACAATTTGTCGAAATGTCGAAAACAATATCCAATTTTGGAAATTTGTGAAGTTGGAATGAGAGTGAAAAGTCCTACTCTGGAAATACTACTTTGTTCCCTCTCAACATTTTATGCTTGCTTACAATTCGTGAAAGATATGGCCATCATTAAAACGAGAATCATTCCACTGGAACGTCATCCACAGGGGGTGGTGCAGGGTGCAGGGTGCTGCATGCATACCCATAAAAATATGACGCCATAAAAGTCATCACACAACTTGCCCCTGCCGCAGCATCGCGTCGCATCGTTCCAGGGGGGGGGGGGTGCCATGCCGTGCCGTGCAGTGCAGTCATCAAATGCGATATGACTTTACGGACTTACAGGTTTTTATCGGTTATATAAACCGCTTAACTGCCGATAGAACAGCCACCCGAGAACCTGAGAACAGAAATCCCCTCCCCCTCCCCCTGCCCCTTTCACCAGCAGAACCGCGACTGCACTTCATGCCAAATTAAACTGCATTTTCGCTCTCTTTTTCTCAATGATTAATGCGATGCGATGCGATGCGATTCGAGAGCATCAGAGTTATGTGCGCGCCTTGAAGCGTAATCCTCCGCTGGGATTCAGTCACCAGAAATCACAGTGCCAATAAAAGCGTGAAAACAGCAGTGGGAGCAGGAGCAGGAGCAGCAGCAGGAGCAGGAGCAGGATGGAGCAGGATGGCAGAGGTAGAGCCAAAAGCTGTCACGTGAAAGCGCAGAGGTAGAAGGAGGAGGAGGAAGGCAGGCGGCTGTCACGGGCAAAAAAATAAAATAAAATAAAATAAAATAAAATAGAAAGCAGAGGAGCAGAGGGGCAGTGGGGAGGCAGCAACAAATGTTGGGTGGGTGTTGACAGCAGCAGCAGCAGCAGCAACAGCTGCAATAAAACATAAAAATTCATGATGGAAAACGAAAGATTCGAGGAGAAACGAAAAAAAAACTAGGAAACGGAAATGCGTGCATTAAGGGATAGAGAAAAAATGGCAGGAGGAAGAGCCAAATGAGGTTGAATAAAGTGAATATATATGAATAAATATGTGCATCCAAGAGATACTTTTAGTAAGGATTTCAGTGGAAAAGAGGTCCCAGTAAGCATGATACCTGGATGTACATTTTCCAACAAAATCCATCTTGATTCCCTCCTGCAAGCTCTATTTTCGCAGTTTTCCCACTTGTGATACATTTGCATCTGAAAGATACGGATTTAAATCGTGGAATTACTTATAGAATTACTGGGAAACAATTACTTCTCTCAGAGCAAAGGGTGAGGTCGGATTTCATTCTGGGAACACCACTTCAGCTCCAGCTCCAGTTCCAGCTCCAGTGCTCCTTTTCCATGGAAATACGGGGCGAAAATAATAGTGTTCATGCATTGCTTTTCCGGTTAAACAGTGGAAAACGATATGCCCTTTCGCTGGTTTTTCAAGGGGATCGCATGGCATTCGTGGAAATCGGTGAGTTTTCCGCTTTTTGATCTCGTGTCTTCCTGGAAAATGTATTCCCACTTTAGCCCTAATTAGAACAAAAGAGTATTTCCTCCCACTTTCAATTTGCGAATTTCCACTTAAAGCTTTTATCGTTCGCTCTCGTTCGGAAAACCCTTCTTCTTCCTGGGGATGCCCTTGGGGGCCCCTACCCCCTGCCTGCTTGTGTGTTTTCTGTTTTGTTGGTTAACCTTCCTGGTTTTTCCGGAGGTTTTTCGGTTATGGTTTTCGTTTTATTTTTGGCATAATTCCCGCAGCCGTTCGCTCTCTTTCTCTCTCTGTCACTTGCGCCGCGCTGTGTCCGGGCTGTGTCCCTGAAAGTGACAGTTGGATTAGCTAATCCACACACACACACACACACACATCCAGAGAGAGATACAGATACAGAGGACACAGACATGTGTGTGCGTTTTGTGAGGCAATGCCATGACACAAATTCCCCACCCTTGTCGACTCTTGTTGGCCAAGGACATCCACATCCACGGGTTTCGAGAGGATGCCAAGTGGATGAGCATCATTAGCCTTGGCTGATGCTCGCTCCCCTACCCCCTCTTTGCTGCTCACACTTGAATGCCCTTCGATTACAACTCCGATTACGCATACGACACATTAAACGCTTAAAGAAAAACAGTAGGCGCTCCCCCTCTCCCTCCCTCTCGTTCTCTGTGGGAAATCAAATAAAAGACAAAAAAAGAGAACTTCAAAACAAACACACAAGGCATATCCCTCTCCACACACATCCTTTGATACTCCCTCTCCCCCTCCCGCTCTCTCTTGCTCGCTTTCCGTTCTTTTGCATGCAACTTTTTGCGCCCATTCTTCTGTGCTTTTCTGCAGAGTTTTGTTTTCTTTTGTTGCATGCAACCTCCTCGCCCTCGCCCTGGCTTTGGGTTCGCGTTTGGGCTGTTTTGTTTATGCCTCTCTGTAGTACTGCATGGAAAATGATTTCATTAAAAAAGTTGTAAACTTTTTCATTTAATTTAACTGCAGAGCAAACAACACATCTTTTGTGCAACAGCAGCGGCAGAAACAGCGGCAGCAACAGCGGCAGTGGCAGCAGCAGCTTTTCATCCTTCTACCTCTCATTTCGTTTCATTTCGCTCGGCTTTTCTTTGCCTTTTTTTTGCGCTTCCTGCAACTATCTTTTCAGTTAGCATCTGCCGCCAGGATTCGCAGCCTCCGACTTAATCTAGTTCTCCTCTCCCTCCATCTGATATTTTTTGCATTTTTGCGTCTATTTTTTATTTGGCTGCTTTTCAATTAAACTTTTCCATTCGAATTCATTGTAAATTTCATTCAGCAGAGCACAGCAGGTGGCATTGCCACATCCTCCCATCCCTCCCACTTTGCCCCCCATCGAACTCTTGACTCGCGACAACAATCCAAAAGTTTACCCCATAAGCCCCCCACCTCAGAGGAAAACTCTAATGTATTATGACTGCATCTGTAATTGCATATCCCGCGCCAAAAGTTTGCCCCCGCCCACCCCTTCCCAGCCCCCGTGGCATTTCCATTTCGATCCATCGCGTGCGTTTCGTTTCGTTCCGTATCTGACCCTGACCCAAGCAACCTGCGACCTGCGACCGACCTGTCGCCGCTTCGTTGACAACTTAATTCAGGAAAAAGGACTCTCAACTAGCAGGACTCTGACATTTATGCGATAAACATAAATACCCTGTGTTTTGGCTAGGGCTGGAGCTGATCGCTTCTTGTTTCATTCCATCGTTCCATTTCCTTGGCTCTGCTGGCGTGAAGGTACAGTCTGGAAGCGATCGTGAGACCGAAAAGAATATAATCTGATCTACTGATATTTCCCTCAACTTTTTCATGTCTTTAATTATTATTTGCTGATCTTTTTATCTACTTTTGCAGATATTCCCAAAATTTTACATATTTTTTGGTGATTTTTTCCACAGATCTTAAAGGTTAAAGGTGTTGAAGGTTCGTTCTTCACTGTTCCTTCCTTCTGCACAGAGGAACTCCATCCATTTTGCACTTAAATTTTATGGAAATATCTTCGCCCTTAAAAGGGTATTTTCCATCCATCGTTGACTCTCCTTTCTTGTTAGCTTTTCCCGTTTATTTTTTTTAATCATCGCAGAACATTCACAGAACATAATTCAATTAGGGGCTGCCCTCCCCGTAATAGAGGGAGTCGTGCGTCCACACGCCCCACAATCACCACTCAAGCCACTTCGCCTCCGCCCCCGCCTCCGCCCGCATCATGTGGCACGACAACATGTCGTATTAGTAATATTTAAACACAAAAGCTCAGCAAATGTTGACATGCGTTGCCATTAGACGGCAACGGACGTAGCGATGCATTCTGACACGCACAGAGGGGCGGAGTAGAGGGTAGAGGGTAGAGTGTGTGGGAGTATGAGACCTAAAAGAAAATTCAATTTTCGCACAAAGGAAGGCAAAAAAAAAACACGAAACGAAACAAAACAAAGGCAAAACAAAACAAAAGACATCACGAAAAACACACCAATAATAAGCTGCTTAGAAGCCAGCGATGCGAAAGTGAAGAAATGCGTTGTAATTCCCTGATGATGAGCCAGCCAGCCAGCCCCAAGGAATGAGTGGGTGGGTTGCGGGCGGGCGGGGGGTGTCGAAGGGCTCTCTCTCTCTCGGGGGGGTGGCATTAAGCCACTGTGCGGCTTGCATGTCAGGGAATGCGGTTGCATGTGCCACACACACACACACACACAACCAAAGAGTCGTCTCGTGTGCCTCTGGGCCGTGGGTTGTGGGCGGAAGGGCGGAAGGGAAGTGTATATCTTTCTATGAAATGTGTCATGTTGACAGCGTGGAAATGTCACTCATGCGGCATCGTAATGAGTTTTCCTAACGTCAGCTACGACGCGACGCTGCAACAGCAGCAGCACCACCACCACAAAAAAAAACCCCCACACAACAGAAGTTGCAACTTTGAGAAGAGGCAGAGGGGGTTGTTGTTTATCACCCCCCACCACCACCACCACGAAAAGGCAAACAGGGACATATTCCTAGGGTATTGGTATATTGAAAAAGTTTCGCATTTCTCAAGGCTATATACATGGATCCTACGAAATTGCAAAGTTCAACTAAAGTTCTATTTGCATCTGAAAGATATTTGCATCTGCATCTGCATCAGAAAAGATACATTTGTTCTATGAGTGCGTGAAAGAGATGCAATTCATCAATCCATCTCTGTACATACATATGTATGTAGATGCATCTCAAAGATACATGCAATCCATTAGCCACAGAAAGACACTAGAAGTCCATAGGCAGACGCATCTGAAAGATAGATTGAAAGATAGTTTTATTTATATTTACGTTGATTCAATGCAGGCATCTGGAATGCAGATTCTGCATTTGCAAGTGAAAGATATTGGCATTCAATAGGCAGATGCATCTGAAAGATATGTAACTAGATACATATGTAACTACATCTATATTTACTCCCAACTATCCTTGGGATACAAGGAGAATCTTGTATCTGTGAATATCGCAACTTATTCTGACAACAAACAGGTGTACAGATTTTCTTATCAGTATCTTTTGTCATCAGATTTCAAACTATATTTCCCAATCCTTAATTCGAAGCTTATTTCCCCAGAAGACATTTCCATGGACCTGTAAATTTCACCATTTCAACATTTATTTCGTCAAGGAAAGGGAAAACTTTCGAGAAAAACTATATATTATATAGGCACATATTTGTGTGGAAGGAAAAGCAGCTCTCTCCCTCTCTCCTTCTCTCTCTCTCTTTCTGGCAACTGTAGAAAATTCTATACGCTTCTGGTGCTGCCTGTTGGGCCATCATCATCATCGAAAACAAAAAACAAAAAAAGTAGGGAGTACCACCCACAATTCCCACCTAAACAATGGGCCTAGAGTCACGCCTACACGCCTACACACCCACACACACACACACTCTATGGCACGACGTAGAAACGTAACCGTAGACGTAGACGTAGACCGGAAAAACGAATGAAAGAGACAGGGCGAGGGCGAGGGTGAGGGAGAAGGGGGCGTAAGGGGGAGGGCAGTGGAAAACGTGGTAGAAATTTCCATTGTAGTAGAATTTCACAATAATTGCAATGCAGTTTGCTGCTGCTGCTGCTGCCACATGCCACATGGACTATATACCCTACTTAAATATATATGTATGTATGCTGTAGTATATATACTATATTTAGTATATATATTATAGTATAGCGTATGCTCTATATACTTTTGCCTTTTTTTCGGTCACAGAGAAAAGAGAAGGAAACAGAGAGGGAGGGAGGGAGAGAGAGACTGAGAACAGAGCAGAGAGAAATGCAACGAAGGGAAATATCGATCGATTTTTAAATGAATTTGGGTCACCCGACAGCCGCCCCCCCTCCCCCTTCCCTCCTGGCAAGCAAAACCTTCCCCCTCCTCCCCCTGCACTCCCTGATTCCTCTTCCTCTTTCTCCCTCTCCCTGGGGGGCATAGTGCACTCTCCTGCTCCTGCTCCTCCCTTATACCCAAGAGACCTGGAAGGGGTGGGGAGTGGGCTCTTTTGCATCTCTCAGATACAAGTGAAATGAAAATGTCAGGCGGCTGGTTGCCTCCTGCCTCCTGCCTTCTGCTCACGTAACTTATTTTAATTCAAATCAAATGCGAGAAATGGAGAAAAATATATTGAAATGATGGGGGGACGAGGTTCTATTCTCTTCCCATCTTTCGTTTGGGGTGGAGTATCTGGGGAGTAGCCCTGAGGCAGGCGGCGGAGGGCGGGGGCGAAGTATTCCTGTGGCACAAGCAGGCAAATCAGGGCGAAAGCCTCTGCCACAAGGAAGGAGAGAGAGGAAGAGAGAGAGAGGAGGATAGTAGTAGTAGTCATCGTCGTAGTAGTAGTAGTAGTAGTGGAAAGAACCTCATACGCACTCAGCATTTTCCATGGCCTTGGCTTGACGGAAGACGAGAGAACAATAGTGCATTCACAAAATGCTATACACTGAGAGAAAAGTTCCCAATAAGAACTGCATGTGCACAAGTTTGCAGATGTAGGTTATTAAATATTTATTTTAAATTAAGTTACAAGAATTTTATCACTTCTTTAGGGCTGTTTTAAGTCAGAAGTCCATGGAAATCTAGAATGAAAATAATGGAAAATAATAAGTAATTGTAAAAATATAAAGAAAAATAAAGAGAATTCCACTCCTAACACAACAAACTGTCTCAATCCAACTATCCTTCGGTAGCAGGCCCGAAAATGTCTCTCACTGGAGTGGTACACCCCTTTGGGGGCAGCACCGCATCCCCCCTGGTTTGCCCATGCCAGACACGCGCCATCAACATGTGCATTTTACGAGCCAAGAAGAGAGATGACAGTGGCAATGGCAGGGGCAGGGGCAGAGGCAGTGTGGCAGTACCAGTGTGTGGCAGAGGCAGTGCCACCAAAGATTGGTGTGGTACGAGTGGTAGAATGGGTGATGGAGGGGCAGGGGCAGGGGCGGGGGCGGGGGTCGTGGGCGATATCACATTGTTGATGTCTTGGGAAAAACCTGATGTATGTGTAGTTACGGAGAGTGTACCTCTTGCCCATGCCCCCATCCCCTCCTCCTGCCCCTGCGACGACCTCCACTGAATGGATGATTCCTCAACGTTTCGTTTCGTTTGGAGACGTTGCAACTAATTTTACGTTTTTATGACACTACCGCTACGTGATGCCACAGAGAGAGATGGAGGAGGGAGGGCATGCGGCATGGTGGATGGAGGCATGGGAACATGGCTTAAATCATAGACTGAATTCAATCACGTGTGGCCAATAAAAGATTGAATTCTCCGGTACATCACGATGCGATTGGGATCACACCCCACCCCCTCCCCCCCCTCCCCCCGTAGTGGTGCAAACAATGGGAAGTTTTTCGCTCTCTAAAAAGGAAATCGATTAGAAAAGTTACGAACCGAAAAGGATAACCCACCAAAAGAGTAGAAGAAGTAGAAAGGATTTTGCTCCCCGAAAGAACTTCAAAAAGCAGGAAGGTCTTGGGGTCTGGAGCATCGCCTCGGGGCACCACCAGCACCACATCTGTTCCCCCTCTGGCATTGCGGCATTGCGTGTGGTTTCCCTTTTTCATGTACTTTTTTGTGGGGCATGTAACTGTGACCACAACATTAGGGGAAACCCGCTGCTCTCCAGGCAAAAAGGGACACTCCATTTGGTAATCTATTTGTTGTCCTTAAATGGAAACGCCTTCATTTTACATTTCTGGAGGGTATTTCGGGGCTGTTATGGGAAGTGGGCCACCTGTGTGGCAACAGTTGTTGGTTTATTTATAAAGTGTGTTAATTAACAATGTTTCTGGCTATTGATTTTCAAAACTAGCTTTTTTGGGGAACATTCTGGCATTCCCATAACAGAAGAGAGAGAGAGAGCACACTCCATTCCCATTGCGATTCCCCAGCAGGAACAGCCATCGCATCCATCAGGAGCGGAAGCCAAGGATAGCTGTCACAGTTCTCGCTTCCATTTCCATTTCCATTACCATTTCCACTCGTATTACCATTCCCATTCTTCCATTCTTCCATTCCTTTGCCCTCCCTTTGATAATTATGTAATATCCTCAAGGAACTGCACCTGCAGCTGTCACACACACACCTTGAAATAACATTCCCCTCTCGTCATCCTGCCGCATCCTTCCGCTCGTTGCAATGGCAGGCAAAGAAAGAAACAACAACAACAACAAAAACTGGGTTAACGATAAATTACAAATGGTGTCGGGGTCCTAGTTAGAGCAGCAGAAGGAAGCCAGCCAGCGAAACCAGCCAGCGTCCATAGCCTTGCCCCGGCCCCGGCCCCAGCACCGGCCCCGCCCTGCCTGCCTGCCTGCCACACTCGATGGATGGAGGCCACTGTGGCCCCGGTGCAAGTGCCCCAAACTGCTCTAGATTCGTCGTCGTTGGCCAGGCCGTGATCTACTACCACAAATGCAGCTCTGCTTGTGCCTCTCACTGGTTCTCTCTCGTCTCTGGTCTCTGGTCTCCGCTCTCAGCGGCGGCTGCTTCTTGGCATCACCCCTCCCTTCGCCTTCGCCCCCCTTTTGAATGTTTGTCTCAAAAAACAAACAGAAATTACAGCAGAAGCAGAAGAGTCGGCAATACTCTATTCAAGAGAGCAGAGAGTGCTGTACAATGAAAGGAATACCCTTTAAGGACCTCAAATCTGTAACGCGACTTGCAGCAGCTCTTTTCGGGTTGTTGGGATCTCCATTTAACAAAAGGTATACCTTTGATAAGGGATTAAACGTCAGGCAGCAGCACTCGTCGGTTGAGAGAAAATATGGCAAAAAAGAAGCTTGAAGCAAAATAAGCTGAATATAATGTAAGGAACATACAGCAGCACCCCTCGGTTGATTGGAAATTGCAGACAAAGCCCACATAACCTACAGCAGAGCCCCTCGGTTCAATTCTTTGATGTTCTCATAAACTCAGCGACTCTTTTTCTCCCTTAGAGTAAAAATCCACGCTTACGAGAGCATTACAAACTGCGTTGCACATTGCACGTTGCATGCTGCAGCACAGTGTGGCAGCAGCAGCAGCAGCAGCGAACGTGCCTATGAACCAGTTACCAGCGCCAGTCTCTCTCTTTCTCTCTCTCTCTCTGCCTGTCTCTCTCTGTTGGGGCTGCCTCGACCTGCCGCCTTCAGACGGGCAGACCAAAACAGACCGCCCGCCACGCCCCGCCCTGACGCCCTACTTTTCCGATGTGGCTGTTGTGGCACAAGGTTCGGCCTTGGCGTTCAGCAGTGACCTGCTTTTTCGCCATAGCATTTGGTGTGTGTGTGTGTGTGTGTGTCTGCCTCTCATTCGACCCCGTGCGACACTCTTGCTGCTGCCATTTTGTTTCTCTGTAGGCCTCAAAATACATATCTTCGAGTCAATGTCCACAATTCCATCACAAATCCGCACAAAAATATCCCCCAAAGGGCATCCTTTAAGGGCATCCTTTAAGGGCATCCATTTCCAGGTTCCAGATTCTTATGCCTCCTCCCTTTGGTTTCTTTTTTTTGTAGGTCAAACTGCAGCTCCAACAGAATATCGAAATGATTTTCAATTTGCGGTTGGCCACAACTTGATTCTTGTCTGTGGGACTTGTGTTTGGGCTCCGATGGACTGGACTAATCCTTTCATTCGGGGGATTTGCATGCCTTGGCCATCCCCTCTCAGATGTTCAACATTTGCTGATTCATTAGAGGGGCAGGGAGGAGCAGGGAGGCAATGGTAATAATAAATTTCATTTGAACTCTGGCCGCAGACTAACTTCCGCACACAACTCCACCTCACGCCCGCCCCCCGTCTGGCACTTTTTGCCTTTGCCACTTCCCCTCTGCATCTGTGTGGTGTGGGGCACATCTTGGGGGCATTCTTCTTTCAATGTTGCGGCAGGTCGCAAGTATTCCAGACACTCAGACACTGCCACACATTGCCAGACGATGACGGTGACGTGCTGCGGTCTCTCGGAGTTAGGAGGAGCAGGAGCACTGCAGGGGTGAGAGGATCATCGTGGGACACTGCGTAGGCAGGGCAGCAAAGTGATTCAATTTTGATGGGGATATGTCGTCGATTTGCGTTGGGAAGATGGGAATATTTTCAGGAAATTCTCAACTTAAAAGACTCACGAATCTTCCGTTAACAATCGTTCCTTCACCCTCTCCCCCCTTGGCTTCTCTTTGGAAAGGGAAATTTCCATAGAAAATTAATCTGTAGGAGCCCAACAGGACCGTTGCAGCACCTCTCTTCTTTAGCTAGAGGGGGAACTGCACTTTCCACCCTGCAACAGAAGAGATCATACCCCCACCCCCACCAGAATCGGAATCTCACCGCTGAAGCACAGAGGCATGGAGACATTTGCCGATGCAACATTTTACACAAATTTTAAGTGCGCATTTTCTTCCACACAATTACGTCGGAGAACGTGACCCCCACCACCCCCAACCACACCACACCACACCACACACTCCCATCTATCCCATCATCTATCCCATTGCTGCTCACTTCCTTTCTCGCTCTCTGTAAATCACATGTTTGATTATCTCATTTCTTGGCCATCTTTCAGAGGCAGCGCCCCACCCCACCCCACCGTCCTGCCCCTCTCTGGCACTCCCGCTGGCAGTAATGTCCTCGAAGCGACGGCAAGGAATGCATTTTGGCATTGACTTCCTGACGACAAACAGCAGCCCCCACAGTGCGTATGAGTAATATCACGAGAGACACAAAGAGAGGAGCCCAAGGAAAGGCAGCTGCAGTAACAGACAAAGTTCAAGGGGTTGAACGTGGGGAGCTGGAGGGGGTGGGGCTAGGGCTGGGGTTGTGGCAGATTGGAGCTGTCATGAAGTAAATGCAACGTCGCCAAACGCCATCGACCATTTTACCATCTTCGTCATCATCATCATCGTCATCATCTCTTCATCATTATCAAAACAACGAACGACATCATTATTGTTTGGCGGCTGCGCCATTTGTATACCCTGTAAAAGGCTTAGGGCAGGGTACATGTGGCGGGGTGGGGGTGCATATGTAGGGGTATCTCCGGTAAATCTCCGCTGTTATTTCGTTCCATCTTCAGGAAAGGCTGCAAACGACTTCTTTCCTTAAGAATACGTCTCAAGGGTCCAGTCATTTGGGGCAGAACCGATCTTCAGCTCCTCCAGAGACCCACCCCGAAATGCCAGCCACTATTCCTCCTAGGATATCGTCCAAGTCATTTCCTTTTCCATCCTTTCGATTTGTGTTTTCTTTGTTTCCTTTTTTATCATGGAAACAGAGACATCGAAAGTGGAGTGTGGGGGGGCCAGAGAGAGATAAGGGGAAACACGCAAAGTAAATAGTTACATGTGCATTACTTGGCATTCATCTCCCTCTCCCGCTACCCGCTCCCTCGCCTTCTCCTGCCTCCTTTCTCCTTCTTCTCCATCTGTTCCACATTTAACGAGAATAATTGCAGCGACAGTTTGGCGCTACTGCACTTACCCCCAGCGGCATCCATCGGCAGTAAGCAGTTAGTAGCCCCTCCATTTTCCATTTTCCATTTCCACCACCCCATACCCCTTAGCCCTTCTTCTTCTTCTGCGTCGCTTCTTCTTGGGGAAAAACTCTTTGAATGTCTTTGATGAAATATTGAAATTGTTGGATGCTGATGCTAGTGCCCTTTGGTTTCTGCTTCTGCCCCTTTGGGGGTTGGGCTGGGGTTACTTTGGGGTCCAGCCAAACATCTCGGACACACACACACACACACGCATGCCATCAGGAAGGCAGGCAGGCAGGCATCTCCGCTGCAGGGAGGGATTCTCGGGCCAAGAGAAGTGGCCAGGCCATCACGTGGTGGCTGAGTGAGTCCATAGTACTGCAGCAGTTGATGGTCTTGCGGCTGTTCTTGGGATACTCTTCGAGAGGACATTGAGGGAGCAGGAGAGAGCAGCTTCGAAATGAACTGCAAAAAGTGGCTTTAGATCTCAAAGAGTATCGAATGATTCGACTTTCCTTTGGGACTTCTTCTTGGATTTGTTTCGGCGTCAAGTGCATCGTTATAAATTGCTCAATTTTCAGAGAGAGAGAGAGAGAGTGGGAGAGAGAGAAAAGGAGAGCTAAAAGAGAGAGGCAGCAAGATGAGGAGGGGGAAAGAAAATGCATTTCTAGTGTAAATAAATAATGACTCAAAAAGCGAGTAGCAGATTCAACTTGACCAAAGGATTGGCAATTGCGATTGGCAGGGGTAGCGCGGGGAAGGGGATGTTGCCTCTATCTCTGTCACTCTTTTCCCTTTCTCTCTGCATCTCTTTCTCCCCTCCACTCCACTCCACTCCACTGCATGTCTCGTGTCTGCCCCTCTGTTGACTTGTGATATATTGGCTATGACATCTAAACAGGAATTGGGCTTGAAATGCTGCCAATGGTCAAGTGAGTTGTCTCTCGACTTCCACATCCCAACTAATTGATGGCCAGGGGATGGGGTCCGGCACGGCACGGCATGGCCCGTACAGGCCAGGGCCAGGGATGGCCGGAGTAAAAATAAATAAATAAAATGCAGGAATATTGAACTCGAGAGATTCTCACAGAGGAGGACGAAAATAATGTAAAGAAATAAATAATAATAAGTAAATAAAATAAAATAATCGTACTGTAGTGCATATCATTCGAGTTTCAGTAAGGCGGGGAGAGGAGGCGAGGGGGTTTTATTATCTTGAACCCTTTTACCGGTTTGTCATTGACATAAATTCAAGACTAAATCGCAAATCTCTCACGGGGCGAATCCCCAAAAGTAGCTTTTAGTGGGGTTCTACTGTGGTTGCCTTTTCTTGTTTCCCATTTTTCATGCAACCCCCAATGCCCCTCCTCCAGCTCCTCTACCTCCTCCTCCTCCTCTTCGTAGCTTGTTTTGGTGAATGCCTCGTTTTGAAGTTTTTTTTATTTCTGCAACGAAAGCCACACCAAATGCGAGTCCAAAGTCCATAAAGCATCACGATGGTTGCTGCTGCTTCGTTCGTGGCTGTTGCTGTTTTTTCTTTCTGTTTCTGTTTTTTATATATAAATATATTTTGGTTGGAATTTTTTACCCGAAAGTGCGGCAGAGTGGCCGAGCCACAAGCCAAGGTGGAAGAAGCTCCTCCTCTTGGTGGCATGCGGGGAGGGGGAGGGGATTGCACCGCAAGACAAACGCCGCAAAACGTGCAAGAATAACAATAACAACAACAACAACAGTAACAAATCAACAACAAACCGTAATAATACGAAAAATAAAAAATAAATAACGAAAAATAAAAAATACTTCCCGCTGAAAAAACACAAAAAAAAAACTGAGTTAAGAGAAGCGGACGCTCTCGCTCTCGCTCCCACTTGAAGTTGCACCGCGGCTCCACTGCTTTTGTTGTTTTTGTTGTTGTTGTTTTTTATCGCCTCTTCTACTTTTCGCAATTTCTTCGCTGGTGCTTCTTCTGGAAGCTTCTGCCGTGTTTTCACATGTGCATTTTTTTGCTTTTTGTTTCGTACAGCGTAACGGTTTTTGTGCCTCCTCCTCTCTGCCTCTCTTTTCCTTGCCATCTTCCCATGAAACTGTTCAGAAATCAGGGCTGGAGCAGGACGGAGAGACGAGAGAGCCGGGGGTTCAACGTCCAGTGTTGTGCAGGCTTTTATACATCTACTTTGAGTACTTCCTTAGCTACAAACGTTTTGGTCTTAGAGTCTAAAGCCTGTTGAACATGAAACGATCGTATGCGTCCTGATAACCTAAGATATATATATGTATTTATAATATAAAACAAAACTTCACCACGTAGGTCAAGCCCATCGAAGCGTCTACTGTGTGCTTATCCATCGTTATCTAAGGGAATTTGGAACTTGAGTTGGTGGCTCTCTCCTGCGCTGACAGGTATAGGCAATAAAGAGACGAGATGCCTAGTCCAATAGCGCCACCAAGTGCACACCTCCGTGGGCCAGCTGTGGATTTATACAGCAGGCCTGTAGCAGAGCCCGCAATTACTGTGTTAACATGGTCATCCTCGCCACGAGCATATTGCAGCAGCGTACCGCATGACGAGTAGAGCACCGCCAGGGACCCCAGAGAGGTCGCTGTTCCAAAACCCTGCTTTATAATGTGATTGATTAACTGAGTTCGCCGCAGTTTCCCCGTCTGATTAAGCGCGTTGGTGGCTTTAAAACCATTGTATACACCCGCTAGACCACCAATGCCACCGCCAATCATAATCGAAATGCCAATCTGTAAGACGGCTAACTCAAAACGGCCACGTTGCTTGTTGGCTCCCTCGGGAAAGATTAACTCGGGCTGTGCCTGCTGCAGGAAGCGTGAATCGTAGTTGAGGTATGGCGAGACCAGAGCACTACTAAATTTGCGTGCAGCCGGTGTGTAGGTTGATGTTGATGGTTCTTCAACGGCTGGCGCGGGCGCCAATGAAAATGGTTTCCGCAAAGAGTCGTCACTCATTTTTGAATTTGTTTTCTTGCTTTGCCAAGGAAATGATACTTATGTTGTTGTTCAGTCAGCCGAAATTTTAATTTTAAATGAAATTAATTCATTGAGTTGCCAAACGTGACGTATAGGGGGTAGCACTAGAGACACTACTAATTTGGAATGGAACGATTCTTTTGGTTCACCAATGGATGCAAAACGATGTTGTTTTAAAACTACAATCTACACCGTCTCACACAGACCTCCCACCCCTACCACATTACATTTCCCCATAGCCCCACAGCCCCCTAGCCCCCCATGTATTTGCCAGCCCTGAAACGACGCTGTGAAACGGTTATGGCCCTCGGCATTTTTGGATTAATTGTTTGTGGCATTTTTCGCCTGCCTCAACCTCTCTCTCTCTCTCTCTCTCTCTCTCTCTCTCTCTCTCTCTCTCTCTACCTCTACCTCTTAAAAAGGAAAAACTTCCACTTTACACCCAAGCAGAAAAAAAGAAAGAGAATGAGTCAGAGACAAGTGGAATTTAGCTGGAAACCGAAAGAGAACCAGACCCTGGCCTGGCCTGGCTTAAAGCCCACTTCATGTCTCGGCCAAAGGCCTTGATCGTTCCCCAAAAGTTCATTGATGATGCTCCTCCACCGCTGCCGCTGCTGCCGCTGCTGCTGCTAACGGACCGACCCTCGCCTGGCTTTTGGCTTTTTGCGAATGCAAATCACGAATATTTGTATTTCCCAGATTATTTATTATTTAGTTTATGGCTTGCAGACGACGCTCGAGGCTCGAAGACGGGAGGCGCTTGCATGACCAGAGATCGTATCGCATGGGGTGGGGTGGGGGGAATGGGAGTGGGAATGGTACTCATGGACTCCCAGAGTCCAGCAAAGAGTGTGGGAATAGCAACCACCAAACACACAAACAAACAAACAAACAAACACACAAACATTTGTATGTCTCTTCTATCTTCAAGCTTCAATCGTTTCCCTAATTAACTCGGTATTCGGCTTTAAATTTCAATTATTTGCAACTCAAGCCAGAGACTTCCCCACCCCCACCGACACTCGCCCTCCTTCCCTGCCCCAAGGCAATGAAATTGCTTTACCAAATTAATGAAAATATTTCTTATGACACCATTTAACATTTAAACCTGCGAAACGATGACAGGACTCCCTTCCCCCTTCCACTTCCACTTCCACTTCTACTTGCCCCAAATAAATCTGTATAATCATTTTGATGAATCAATTTGTAGAAAACATTTTCTACTTCCATTCGTTTAAGAGGCTTTAAGACTCTAGACTTTACTTCCTTTTTGTACTCTTGGCCCTTCCTCTTCTTATCTGTGTCTGTGTGTCTGTGTCTCTGTGTGTGTATATGTGCGCGTGTGTGTCTTGTGGGAGGAAGCATTTCCCTTTCACGCTTAATTAAGTTGGTCACTTGGCTCAGGCGCTGACTTTGAGTGGGTGACGACGATGGGAAAAGGAGGGATGGAGGGAAGCACAAAGACAAAAGCAGCAGCAGCAGCGACAAAGAAGTTGTCTTGGGTCTTGGGTCTTGCGTCTTGGGCCTCTTGGCTGTGGCGTCAATAATGACGACAATACTTCCACCGACCGACTGCCCATGGTGAAGGGAGGAGAGGAGAGCCCCTTCCCAGAGAGGTTAAGTGCTTGCTTTCAGGTCTGCGTTGTTAAGCCTGGATAGCCCATGGATATTTCCCTAAAGGTGGATTCGAATATTTACATTTAGTTTTAAGCACAGATTGGAATGCCTTAATTCTATAGGTATCGATTTTTATCGATCAGCATTAGTATTTATCATTATCCGATCTTGTATATCGGAATAGTGCATGTTTATCGATCATTTTTCATGTGTTATCTGCCTTCGTTCGGGTCCTACCAATCACTTTCGATTTATTATTGATTTTTATCGATCACTTATGATTTGCTGATCGATTTCACGTATCAAACAAGTTACTGAAAACACAACCCAGAGCACATCAAAGGGTTAATCAAGCGGAATCGCGTTGGTTCAAAACGATTGAAGAACGAAGGGAAGAAGGGAAGAAAGAACGAAGAGGCGCAAGAGAAGAACGAAACATGACGATAACGAAACGAGACGCAATGGAATTCCCACTCCGTAATCGTCTTCGTCGTCGTCGTCGACGTCTTCTCTTCTACGTTTTTGGGGGCGAGGAAGTGAATTTTGCCATTGCACGTGACGGAAATTGAATTTCCGTTTCTCGGCGATGACACTTTTGGCAGAGGAGAGGCAAGAGCAACCAACGCCAACGTAAGTCATGCCGTTTGCCGCTTGCCGCTTGCCGTTGATGCCCTTCGGCAGTGGGTATTATGATTTCGAAGAGGTGTTTGCCACAGATGACTGGGGAAACCCATAGAGGAATGATCGGTCGTTCCACAAGGGTATCTTACTTTACTTTTCTTTTACTCCTCCTCTTCCTCCAGCGCTTCGGAAGTCAGTAGGCGAGTGACGCATGCGCTGAGAAGCAACGCCAACGCCATGGAGCAGCAGAGGTTGAAGTGTATCTCTGGTACGCGAGTATCAGTATCTACGAATGAGTATCTGCCTCTGCCTCTGCCTCTGCCTTGGAGCGAGTGTGTAGTGCTTAGTGTGTGTGTGTGGGTTGCCCCAGTCATGTCAGACCGGGCTTGGAAATGAGTTGTAATTAGGAGCTACCTACAAACAGTTCCGGTTCTGGGCTCCCTCCACACTGTTCGGGGTTCCCCGTTCCCTAATTGTTGTGGCTTTCGGATTGTACGCCTGTCAATGGGTTGATTTACTGCGTTCGCGTGGGGCGAAGATATATTTATTGGAGGGGAAGATATACAGAGGGAAAACGTGACTATGAGAATAGAATGATGGCTAAGAAAGAGGTAATTGTAGGGAGAGACCCCACTAGACACTACCCACTCTGGCACTGAACTAAGAGATTTCACATCTATGAAAGGGAAGGAATTTTTTTGATAAAAGTATCATCTCTTCATGCTGATTTTTGATCCAGATTTTTGCACATTTCTTGCCATCTTCTCTAGAGAATCTCGTGTCTCATTAGCTCTACATTTAATTCCAGTTCCAGTTTTTAATTACAATTTCCACTGTTTTTGCCATTATTACCATTATTTGTGTGATTTCTTTTTGCATGGAGTTAGGGGGCGGAGTTGTGGTCTAGTTAGGAGATTGCATTTAATTGTTGGAAGGTTTTATGGATGGATGAATGTCTAATTGCCAGGTAGCGCCATTCCCATTCCCATAACCATTTCTCCCTCGTGTTTTCTCTCTCTCTCTCTCTCTCTCTCTCTCTCTTTCTCTCTTCAGGTGTGTGGTTGGGTGTGGGTTTGAGGGTCGATTGGTGGTCGTTAGACGTTGGGTCGCGTTGGTGGCTGCAATTTCCTGCCACACTGCTCCGCACTCCCCCCCACCCCCACTCCTCTCTCTGCCTGCCGCATGCTAATGTTATAAACTTTGCAATTATTGCATTTACTCTCATTTACCACTGAGTTTGAGTTTGCTGCTGCTGCCGCCTCGTTATTGCCGGCGCACACGGGCCACTTAAAAGCAGCAGCAGCAACAACAGCAACAGCGGCAGCAGTAGTAAAAAAAAAAACATAAAATGATATAGGGGCAAGCGTGAGAGGTGGAGTGGAACCCAAGAGGCGAGGCCCAAGTGGCGGACCATAAGAAAAATTGCAACGGAGAAACATTCACGCCTGGCGCCAGGCAGTCAGACCAGAACCCACCAGACATTTAGGACAGAAATCAGAGAGAGCCCCCCGCCACACCACCCCCGGAAGAGAGAGGAGAGATGTGAGTGGACTCTGGAGCCACAGAATCGTGTTGAGAAGCAGGGGAACTATCAGCGATAGAGGTGGTGCAACTATCGTTAGCTGAAAACATAAATATTAGTGGTAAAATAGTGATCTTTCCTCCATTTCATTCCACTCCCAGCCCGTTGCCATCTCTAACTAAAATCACGTTTCGTCCGTTTCCATCTCTAACCTTAAAGCCTTCGTGAAGCCCTCGCCCATCTCTAATTTCCTGCACGTATCCAAAGTTCCGTTAGAGCTACAACGAGCTGTAGCTGTAACGGTAGAGGAAAGGGCGCTGCAAAAGGGGGAGACTGGGAGACTTATGCTGAACATTTCCGCGGAAGTTATTGGCAGGGAAGGCCACCGCCAACGCCACTGCCAACGCCACCGCCCACTCAATGTTCTCACATGTTTTCCGCAAACAAACAACAACTTTTCTGGAGAGCAGAAAGAGAGGCAGGATAGAGGACGTGAGAGGGAAGGCTGGCGCCCCGAAGAGATGATGATGGTTGGAGAAGCGTTTGGGGCCATAATGCACGCCACAAATAATTTGCAAATTACGGGCACAGGTAATTGTCGTCGTCATCGTTTGCTGTTGCTGCCACTGCCACTACCACTGCCACTACCACTGCCACTGCCTGCCGCATGTTGCCGTTGCAACCAGCAGGTGAGAAGAAAATAAAATACAAAACCATCGACCGTCGCCCATCGCCCGTCGCCCGTCGTCATCGGCGTTGTGGCTGCAATTACAAGCTGGAAGTAAAGACTCTATCCAGAGCTGTCGAAACTTTGGATACCCTTGGGGAAAACGCTTGCATGGTAGCCTTAGACCTAATATACTTCGATTTGGATAACACTTGGCTTAAGATATGAAGAAAACTACAGGAAACTTTAGGTTTGATTCACGTATCTAGAGAACTAGAGAAACGATGAGTTTTCCTCACAAAAGATATATTTTTCGACTGATCTTTTATGAGAAAAAGTATGTGTACGATACAATCATTCCGTTTCCGATTTATATGCCATGAACATATGCAGTTTCAAAAGATAAACTATTAACAAGAGCGATTTACTTCTAAGTTCCTTAAGAGATATTTTTTAAACGAATTTTTTAGAGAAAAATATACCTCAATGAACTCTGAAGTTTATCTTAAAAAAGTTTCAAATAGTGTTAGATCTTCATTCTTTGCCACAAAGGAAGCTTCCTTCTGGAGACATGATATCCCTCTTTCGGCTAGGGTATCAAAAGTATTCGAATAGTGAGAAAACTTTCGGAGAGGAGGATTTCCCGGCGACAAGAGCCCAACCCAGTCCAACCCCCAGCCCAGGCCAGACTTTGTTTGGCTTCCACTTTTTGGCGGGGGCGCCCACATTCAGGGCATAATTGGGTCATAAAAAAGTTATTTGTGTAAAATTATGAAAATAAACTCAATTGTAATAATTTTCTACGTAGGAAAATGGCAGCCAAACAAACGGCAAGGATTACCAGGAAATGATCAAGGAGCAGGCAGGGGCAGAGGCAGAGGTATGCGGGGGCACGAATGTGGCATGGAATGCATAAGCTCTGGCTGCGTGTGGCATACAAATCACAGGAAATACAAGCACTTTACGATTTCCCCAGAAATCATTGCAATGAATATTCGTTCGTTCGGTCGTTCGTTCGTTGAATTTGTTCTATAATTGGAAGCAGAGCCAAAAATAAGATATTTCCAGCGCAATGCCAGAAAATGCCAGAATAATTATGGCTAATAAGTGGGAGAGAGGAAAAGGGAAGGGGATAGAATCCGAGAGGGATTGCAATGAATGAAGCTTTGAAATGCATTACAGAAAATATTGAAGAGAGTGAATAAAGAAAAATCAGGAAACTGCATGAGGAAAATTCACAAAAACCATGCAATAAACCCTGCAAAAAAGTCCTTAAAATTATCAAAAATCCTTAAAAAATCCTCAATAAGCCGCACATTAAATAAAACCATAAAAAAACAGATGAAAACTTGAATCTCTCACAAAGTTTCCGCCCTTTACTTTCTGCATATGTATGTATGTATGTATGTATCTGTGGGACACCCTACCCCACCCTTCACCTCCTACAACTCCCCCACCTCCAGCTCCATCAGCGCGGCGCGGCCTCTTTGCCTTGCTGTCAAGTGCAACGGTAAATTGCCATTCGATATGCAAATGGCAGCCGCATTCACAAAACGCTGCGCTTTTCAATTGCTTTTCTCTCTGCATTGAAATCAATTTAACTTTCTGCTCAATGCCAATCATTGGCGCCCACCCTACCATACACATTCCACCCACTACCACACCACTCTCTCCCTCCCTCCCTCTCTCTCTCTCTCTCTCTCTCTCTCTCTCTGTGTGGTGGGGCAGCTTGAAAGAGAGGCAACCAAGTGGCGGCTGTGGCAGCAAAAAACAAACAATCAAACGGATCCCCGATCCGGCATGGAATCCAAAAATGCCGCTTATTTCAAAATTCATTTGTCATTTTCTGACAGTTCCGAGAACCAATATTCGCGAAGGGTGGCTTACAGTAGTAGCGAGGGGGTGGGGGTGCCCCAGGGCCTAGGGTTTGCAGAAAATTATACCCTTGACAAAAAGCGAGACAAAAATGAGAACTACTAAAGGAATGGAGAGGGAGACTGAGCAGGAGACTCCTTCGTTCCTCTCCCACTCTCTTCCAGTGTGGCTTAGCAGTTAAGGGTGAGTTTTCTCGGCTGATGCATGGAGTATGGCATCCTAAAGGGTATTCCATCTTCGTTTATCTTAAATTCGCCTTCAAAACTATCAGAAATTCATTCATGTTTGCTGCCTATGAAAACTGTCACACCGTTTCATTGAATGAACCCACCAGTACCTACATATACCCCTCCAGTCCCACCCTCCACCTGTCCGTCCTTCTGTCCTTCTTTCCCTCTGTCCCTCTGTCCTCCTGCTGCAATCTGAAATCTATGCCTGTGCTCGCGGGCATTGGTTTTTGGCCACAATTATTCCCCGATTTCTGACCGAATCGTTTCCGTTTCCCCCGTTCCCCACGTCACCGCCCTGCCGTGAGCATGCGGTGGCAGGAAGGAACATGACATAACATAACGGTAATAGGAAAATCATCGATTTTATTTGATTTATTTGCAGGACGGACGGAGGTGCCTTTTTTTCTCTCGCGCTCTCTGGAGTTTGTTGTTGTTGTTGTCTGCTCCGCCGCACTCTTTTACTCCACTTTCTGCCATTTATGCCTCTCCCCCTCCTCTTCTCTCACCCAAAACTGTGGGTGCGTGGCGCCAAGGTATGTTTGCTAAGAGGTGAGGCAACAAAGTCAGCGTTAGACGTATTTACGTCGCTTCCGGACTTCCTTTTAATCAAGGAAGCTGCTGCTGCAGCACAATTCGAATGTGTGTAGACGGCTTAACCACACTGGAAGAGACCCCACCCCACCCCACCCACATTCAGTTGTGGACACACCCTGCATGCTTCTGGTGTGGCAGTGCGGGCAATAAATCTCGGAAATTGTGTCAGAAAATGTTTCTCTGTCAGAGGGAGGAAGCAACGGGGCAGCCATATTGAAATTAGAGGCACTTCCGTTTTGGATTGCTGTGTTTTTGTGTGGGTTTTGCGGTTAAAGGAGAAGGGGCAGTGGCAGTGGCAGGGATAGAACTAAGTGCCGGAAAGATATGCGTAACAAATACCCACAAAAAAAAACTGCTAGCTTTTGGCCTTTTGAGGTTTTTTTGGAGTCCCTGTCCCCCTGGTCCCCCTGGTCCGACTTTTCGGCTTCGGGTTTTCTTTCTCTTTGGCATTTGGCAGTTTTTTTTCGGTATTTCCTGCTGTCGACTGCGGGAGATATTTTTAAATATTTTCAAAGCAATTTTTGCAATTTAAATATAGTATTTTTAGTTTTTAATTTGTTTGTTTTTGCAGCGGCAATAATTGGGCCACAAGCGTTTGTAATAAAAGCGAAAGGAATGCTCCCCTCCTCTGTCTATAAATACACCTACAGATGGATGGATGTCTGCTGAATGAATAGCCCACTCAAGAGTATTCATGAATGAAGGAATGTTTGTGAATTTCCCTGCCTTTTCCTTCAGCCTTTTCCTATGCTCTCAGAATCTCTGGCATCGCGTTCGAATATCAATCGACTCGCACTCAATGATTCATAAATAGTGTACTCGTAGTATCTATTTTTTCAGCCAACTTTCAATCTCAAGGTGGTCCTCTGATTGTTTTGTTATTCAGCATTTCAGTTGCCGTTGTTGTTGTTTGTCTTTTTTTTGGTTTGTTTGTTTGTTTGTTTTTTGTCATTGCCTGCCTGTTGGTAATTTTTCATGATTACTTTTGCGGTCATTATTGCTGATTTTGCTATTGTTGTCTCTGTTTTTTCTGTTTCTGCTGTTGTCTGTTTTCCGTTTCAGTTTTCTGTTTATTCGTTCGCTCCACTCCGTCGCTCCGTCGCTCTGGCAGATTTTAGTTTTGAGATAATGGAGAGCCTCCGCCGAATGCCGAATGCCGAATGCCTTCCATTTTTATAAATAAACTGCATGATGATAAAAATAGAATTGCAAAAGGCAAATAAACAAACAGAAACAGAAACCAAAGCAAAAGCAAAGCAAAAGCAAAAGCAAAAAACTATGCCATTGTCGATTGTCGGGTTGCGTTTTGTTCTGGTTTTTGTTGTTTTGTCTTTCGTAATGAATATTTTTGCGAGTTCTTCGAACGACCGACCACCCCACACGCGACGACACACACACACACACACAATCGCAAAAATCCATCAACATTTATCAAAAATGTAGCTTAGGGGTTAAAAATAGTTACCATTCTACGAAAAAACAACAAGCGGAACTGGTTCTGGATGTGAACTCTATTGAAATGAATCTTTAAGAAGTTGAAGGTCATGTGTGGGGATCTATTAAGATCGTTTGGGTAAACAAATGTTTGTATATTTAGAAGAAAGTCTGGGAATAGAACTAATTGAGTTTGTCCTCCATTCGAATGGCTCTTCATTCATCAATCCATCAATGGAATAGTTTAAATTACCATTTAAATACGGCCAGAGGTGAAAAGATGGTCTCCCAGACTCCCAACTGAGAACTGGAAGCATTTCAGAGGCCATGACCAAAATCATTGAGAAATCTTGAACAGACAAGAGGAGGAAGGGGAAATAGAACAAGAGGCCTTGTAAGAGAGAGTGAGAGATCTTTTCCAGAGATACTCGCACCTTCGCTTCTTTATCAGAAACCCTCCTCCCCTTTAGTACCCTCCTCTCTCTCGCTCTCTACTGCTCTGCTCTGCTCTGCTCTGCAGTTGACTTGGTAGCTAATCTAAATATGTCGCATCTGCCAGATACGATTTACGTGCCACTGCAGCTACCGTACTATACCGAGTGTACGGTAAATGTATCTTGCATCTCAGCTTCCTCTATCCCTCTCTCTCTCTCTCTCTCTCTCTTTGCAGAGTGATTTACAATCCCCGAAAAAAAGTAACGAGAATCTAAATATTTAACAGACTGTCTGTCTGTCTCTCTGTCTGTCCGTCCGTCGTCTGTTTGTCTTTCAAGGTTCAGCAAATGTGTAAATAAATCAAAAGTTGTTGGACTTACCTTCAATGTAAAGGCACTGGCACTGGCAGTGGCTGTGGCAGTGGCAGTGGCACGAGGCAGCTGATGGTGGCTGGTGGCACATGGAGAGGAGAGGAGAGGCACTGTCTGGTGGCAGTAAGAGGCAAGTAAATCTGATGGATGCCGTGCGGAGCTATGAAGAATTGAATCAGGACCACCTGACTGAAATGTTGATAAAGAAATGTGGGGAAAGTAAGTGCAGGAAAGTGCAAAGCATCAAGAATTTTTTGTGAAAAGTATATAGATATTATATACGTACATATGTATATGTATACATATGTATTTATGTATGTATGTATCTATGTTTGATGAAGAGATAGTGGATAATCTTAAAAGTATTTAGTATTCAGTATTTACACTATTTGATCATTATTTACAGTACTTTTTAGTATTTCATCTGTACTTTCAAGTATTTTTTGTATTAAAGTATTTATTGATAATATTTTATTGGTATTTTGGTATATTTTTAAGTATTTTATCAGTAATTTAAAATACACAAACAGGAATTCTGTTCCATCACTTTTTCCCCTTTCTATCTCTCTCCAAATAAAATCTACAAAAAAATGTATTCCATAGAAGACTCGTATCGCATCGCATCGTATCGTATGTCCCCCATTCATATCGTAGATCTGCTGCCCTCAGTTGATTTATCCATCAAACTGAACATGGAATAATCGTAGTAGTTTCATTATGCTATGCGGCCTATCATGGCTTTATCTTATCGGCAATGTCATGACTCACTCACTTTTCTCATAAATGTATTCTACACCCCTCAGCCCCCATCCTACTGTACGCGTATAGAGTAGCATTCACAATTGATTACGGCGTGTACTCCAGTTCCAGTTAAGCGCAAATATTAGCACAGAGTGCCCCCAGCTACTGAACCCTTAACCCCCCCCCCATACCAATTCCCATTCCCTTTCCCACTCCCAGAAGAAACCCTTACCTCACCATGCCAACGGAACCCTTCCTGTGCCCCGTCCTTGGGGCTTCGTTCTTTTGAATTCCTCCCGTATTTGTGTGCGTGAGTAATGTGACGACATTAATTTTCACACTCATTACAACTCCATTAGAGAAGGGTCCCGTACCACGAAGTCCGAGCTTGGAGTGGCATGGGTGGCGGGGTTACCACCTCTAAAACGCGACGGGGTCACCCACTCTCACTCCCATCGCCATCGCCATCGCCACACCCGCTGCTCCCATCCCAACTTCCACCGCCCAGAACTGTGCAAATAGAGCAACAAAATAAAAGAACCAGACACGAAATACACTACCGTGTGACGATTTACCAATGCACGCACGAGAGAACGTTTTGTTCCCTCTCCAGTGTCGGCCTCCCCCTCCACCCTCACTTTTGACAGCTATTCCGGGTACTCCTCCCACTACGCTCCTGGTACTACATACACCTCCAGCCCCTACTTTTGACAGCCATTCCGCTTTCGGAATTGGCCATGGAAAAGTGTCAACAGAACGAGTATTACGAGTGTCTCTAATTTGTGGACAAAGTGAGAATGAAAACGAAAACATTTTCCCCATTTAATCATTACATAGAAGATTCCCTTGGAGCCAATATGATATGCAGAGATCTACAATCTACAAATATAGGTTGGTATTTTTCTAAAAGAAAAGAGAGAGAACGAGTGGCGAGGACTTCCTATATCTATAAGAATCTTTCACTTTTCCTCCACCTACATAAAACGCTTTCCATTAAGCAACTTTTACTGCATTTTTCTTCAATTTTCAACTACTTGAAGTCACCCTTTGACCTTTTTTTCAAACATACTAAAAGTATATCCGTATTCCGTCAAAAACGGAGACATATTTCGCTGTACAAAAACTACCCTTAAAGCCTTTCTATATTTTGAGCTACCCTTTGACCTTATCAACTTAAAAAATTAACAACATTATTGTTGAAATGTGTTTCTCTTCCTATTTTGAGCAATCTATGCCCCGAGACACGCAGCACCTCGCACCTCGTCGGACACTGGAGATACACAGAAACAGAAGAACAGAAAAAGGCCTATCCGACGACAAAGACATATTGGGGCTAGCACGAGCCGTTCCCAAAGCCCAGGCCCAAGTCCAAGTCCCCCCCGCCCCCCACCAGGGCGACCCTTGGATGGTCTCGTCTCTGTTTCATTTAGAATTCAGCTCAGCGACAGAGCCAAAGTTGCCTCCACGCTGCCACCTCTCCACCTCTGTTGCTGCTGCTACATTCCGACAAATTCTTGCGCCTTTCTTTTTTTCCGAATGCAGTCACGTAATTTTCGAATTTTCAACAACAACACCCGAAAATTTCACCCCCACACACACACACACAATGGGAAGAGGGGAATAGAATACCATACTATACCCCATACCCTCCCCTCCGCTCTGCCACTGCCTGCGTTTATCGTTAGACAGAGCGTCGCTTCGCAGTCGCGGCATAGGGGGGGGGGGGGGCAGGCATCAATTTGTATCTGTAAATTAGTATTCCACTGCAATTTGCCACGGAAATACCCAAAAACACAACAAAACGAACATCGATTCCAAGGGCTCATGGATGTCCATCGATGATGATGACGATGATGATGGGTTCTGTTCGGTTCGGTTCGGTTTTGTTCTGTTTCCAGCTATAACTTTATGCGGGATCTCTGTGTTCTGTTCTGTTATGTGTGTGTGTGTGTGTGGAGTGACGCCTCTCATTCCCTAATAATCGCATTAATAATGCGCTCTCTGGCCACCCCCTCCCTGGACCATTCTGTGGCCAGAACTCATCCCATTGCTGGCCCTGGCCTGGCCATGTCCATGTGTCAGCAGGACCCTCATATATCACACGGATGGTTCTGTCATGAAGAGTTCATGGAGCTGCCGCCGCCGCTGCCTATTGAAATTAACAGTTAATTTAACTAATAATTGTTTAAACAACAACAGACTTTATCATGATGGATTTCGTTCGTGTGGTTACGAGATGCCAATGCCAATGCCTGTGTCTGTAGCGGTGTCTGTGTCTGTGTCGGTGTGCCTGGTGGTGTTGTTGCCTGTCAACACTTACCACTCCAGTCGAATCCAGACCCGTCCAGTCGATATTCTGCTGGTCAGAGAAATACATATGTATAATGCCCAACCCACCTCCCCCCTTTGAATTCATGCATTGACGTATGCATCTGTGTATCTGTGGGTTGGTTTTTCGGTTCAAAGTTGCTTCTGCAAAACGCTTGAATATGTATTATTTATTGCTTGAAATATACCGAAAACATACAGAAAGAATACCGTATAAATACTGTACGAAATATATTATGTAATAATAATTATAGTAATTTGAAATATTCTTTAGTATTTTTCATCATTTTCGAAGGGGTTCTTCTATAAAGATTTCATTTCTCTCTACTCTCATCTCCTTCCGAGTCCTTCCCTAACTCATTTATTTGAGCAAATCTACATATATCCAAACTGATATGATATGCTCCTCCTTTAAATCCCGTAGAATCCCATTCTTGATGATCCCATCACTTGGGTCCCCTAATATGCTGTCATCTATTGCAGTCTCCCTGCCACAGAAAAATGGTAAAAAGCCTAGACTAATCTGTTGGCTTCTCCAGAGGAGTACGTGCCACCGCCCCCACCCCAAGACTGGGGGCTGGCCGGCTGTGTGTGGTGCAAGTTCAAAGCAGAGAAAAGCGGAGGCCAATCACTGACCCTACCCTACACACACAGCAAATCTGTTCATTGCCTCATCTGGCGCCCACTCAAGCACTTACGACAGAGAGACAGAGACAGCGAGACAGAGAGAGAGAGAGAGAAAGAGAATCGAATGCACACTCAAACACCCACAGAAATCGTCCGATGGGGTGGCGATGGCGATGGCGTTGGCGAATTATCAGCTGATTTAGTGGCAGGTCAGAAGGCAGTAAAATTCCACACTTTTCTTTACAATTTCACACACACACGCACAGACACAGAGAGAGTGAGAAAAAAGAAAAGAGAAAGGAGAAGGAATGTGACATCAATTGACACGAAAGTTCAGCGTAAATATTTGCCCAGATAAAGAGCAAACACACAGAGAACCGAACCGAACCAGCGGCAGTGCGAGAGAGAAAGGGTGAGAGCAAGAGGGGATCGGGGTTGGGGTTGGGGTTGGGGATAGAGCAGGAGGTGGAGGAGGAGACACCCATAAATTCCAGCGGTCATTTTCATTCAGCATTCACTGAAAGAGCGAGGGAGACACAGAGTAACTGAGTGACCGAGTGAGTGAGTGAGTGAGTGTATGAATGTTTTCAGTGTGTGGAGCATTTAATGACAAAGAATGGAGAAGAACAATTTGTGAATGTGCGACAAACAAATGGAGACATCGCGACCAGACTCCACAATTGCCACCAAAACGTTGATGGGGATGCAACGGCAACGCCAGAGATACACACTCGCAGATACAGATACAACATTCGAGAAGGAGGATTAGGCATCAGATGTTGCTCTGAAGATGGTCTCTGATTCATTCGATTTAGCTAATGGAAATACATAATACTAATGCTATATAGATTGCCAGATGATTGGGGGTAAGTAGATCCCCCCCCCCCGAACCACCCACAAAGCAGCAAACGAGAAAGAGATTCCATTTGAAATCCAATCATTCATTTTGTAGGTCATTTTTCTTATGCAAATTCCTAACATACTTCGGTATTTTTTCGAGATATTTTATTGGTATATTTGTGCCATACTTATGCAGTATTTATTACATTTTTTTACAGTATTAATTGTTACTTTTCAGTATTTTTATGAGATATGTTCAGTATTTGTAGTATTTCTGCTTTATTTTTGTGGGAATCTTTTTCAATTACGAATTGCAGAATTCTGGAGAACATCCTTCTTTATCGAATGCATTCTTCATACGAATAATATCGCAATATCGCATTCCCTTTTTGTTTCTCGTAATATCCCAACATATTATTGCTATATTTAACCCAAAAATAAAATAATCGAAACCACTCGTATCCGATTTCGCCTCGTCTTGTCCATTAATTCGATTCGTCACTCCTCTGAATAATTTTAATGCGAAAATTGCATTGTGTGCTGCTTGTTGGTGTTTTTTGTTCTCTTTTGCAACTTATCAGCACAGCTGCCAGTTGTGCTGCTATTTTGCTTGCCACAATGATGCGAAACGGACCCAGACCCAGACCCAGGGAGGCGTCTCATCGGTAATTCCATGGCGTCATTATTATTGTTTGTTACGCCGACGCCACCGCCGACGCCAGCCGCCACCAAGGCTGTAATCGAGACTCGAGGAGGCTGGCTACTCGAAGAGAAGAGGGGGGGACACGGGGGACTGGGGCATGACTTCATGCGGCACCACCCGCCTGGCACGTGAAGCTACAAATTGACGACATCGCACGGCTCGGACTTCATAATTTATACAGAAATCCTCTAAAAATAGAGCTTTGGTATTCCCGATAAGAGCCCAGCCCCAGCCGCAGTCATTTTTATATTTGCTCACTTCGAAAGAAATGCAATAAAGTGGCAATTAAAACAAAGCCTTTCAAGTCAAAGAAATTCCCAATAAAAATTCAGATATTTACAGAACAAGTTCCAGTTGAGATCGGGGTATACCCAAGTGATTGAAAAATATAAAAGGATGAGTTTGTTGAGTCATTTTTGGAGATCTACCACATCGAAATAGATCTTGAAAACCCCAAAAATATATGTATCCCTTCTGAAGTCCAGATCTTCCCCCATAAACAAACAATTGAGTCATGCAAATAGATTTGAATTGTCGGCCCATGTTTAGCCCCTATCAGGGAATTACTCATACAACATAACTCCCTTCCCTGCGGTGCTTTCGGGGGACACCCCAAAGAAGTTTTCGATAAGAAAATTATTAGATAAATAACCGAAAACCAACCGAAAGCGAACGAAAGGGTAACGGGGGGTGCACTCATCATCACGCCTCCTCCCCAAACAGAAAAAAAAACAACAAACACACCCCTCAAACCGAAAAACAGACATTGAGTAATAACATTTTAATAGCCAGAGAGATTAATTGGCCCACAAAGCGAGAGGGGGTGGGTCAGGAACAGGGGCAGAGTGGCATGTGGCAAAGTGAATCATGCGATCCGCAGCAGAGAGAGAGAGAGAGACACTGTCTGTGCCTGCCACGAGGTTCGAGTATAAAGAGGGAGGCGACTGTGGCTGCGGCTGTGGCGACTATGCAAACTATGCAGATTGTTGCTTGAGTCTCGAAAAATTTAATCGACCACACGAGCGCGAGTCATAAAAGTGCGAGGAATTTCTATGAATAAAAAGTTGAAACGAATAAACGAATACACAAATGAATACAACATTCGTTTGGTTTCGCCACTGCCACTGAAAAGCGAAAGGCGATTGCATGATAACCATCCAATCCATGGCTCTGCCGCCTTGGCTCAAACCCTCGTCTACCCTTTAAGGGGGTCTGGTCGGGGCTGGCTGCTACCCTATATTATACCCGCCACCCCTCTAGCTGCTGGTCGGTCACGCCTGTAAGCACGATACTTCCTCGTAGAGATGGCAGCCTTAATTAGGGAAGGCGCATGCAACACTCACGTTGAATCTTTGGACTGGATCCATCCACCAGGTGATGCCCAACAGATTAGAATTGAGTTGGAAGTGCAGTGCGTCATGCGGCAGGATCTCAAGAGATGATCCTTCCTTCCCCCCGCCCCTGGCGTGCGTGAGTCTCGTGCATATATCATAGCTTTTCCCCATTCATGATGTGATGCGGCGTTCCATTCATTTCCCAAACCCAAAGCTGCTCCTCATCCTCTCGCTGTGGGCTCCACATTTGGAGGAGGAGGGGGAGAACTGCAGTCACTCGACGACGAATTAATTATCTTCAATTCATTCATTAAGAAAATGTGGGAGTGGGAGTGGGTGATGCGGTGCTGTGGTGCTGTGGGGCTGTGGTGCTGGGGCACTGGATACGCGAGGAGAAGGTTCGATAATGAATGCACCCACACACACACACACACACAGACACAGAGACAAACCCAATGTAGACGACACGACAGAGACAGAGGCAGACAGTCGGAAAGTATCTCACAGTCGCCACAGTCGGTCGGTTGTATCTCATGGAGCCACTTGTACGAGTAATCGTATCTCGTAGTACGCTCTGTGCCTCGCGTATCTCGCAAATGAATGAAAAACAACCCAACAGCAGGGGTCGCCTCGAAAAGGGGGGTCCACGTGGGAGTGGGTGTGGGCGTGGGCGGTCGACCGCTGTCTGCTGTGGATTGAAACTGGAACGAGGGAGTGGGGGGCTGGGACTGTGACTGTGACTGGGACTGGGATTGGGGCTTTTTTTTGTTGTTCCATGCCGCATCCGTCGTCGGAGACCGCGTCGTCACGAGATGTCGGCGGCGGAAGGTTGAATGTCGGGCGGAAGGGGGTCGCAGGGGGGAGGGGGAACAGGTCGCATAATAAATTATTCGCGTGACCAAATAATTTGCGTTTGGGGAATTTTCGCAAAATGTCAGAGTAGCGGCAGAGCCAAATGGAGGCGGTGGCGGGGGGGTGGGTTTCCTCTTATCACAAGAGGGAAAAATCGAGGAAAATTATTAGTTCCATGAATTATAAACACTGTTTATTTCTTGTTGTTTCCATTTGCGGTCGGTCTTTGGTCTTTAGTCTTTGGTGTTTGAGGCGCGCTTATCGCCGCTTTCATAACTTGAACTTTGCTCTCTGTGCGGGCGGGCGGGCGGTTGGGCGGACGGACTTCGAGCGAGTGTGCCAATGGTTCCAATGAGCTCCAATGATATCACGGATAATTGCAGGAGGCCGCCCGCCAGCCAGCCAGCCAGCAGCACCCTAAAACCCTAAAACGATAGTCTTTTTCTAGATTTATGGGAATTTTGTTTTGTTTTGATTTGTTGGCGTCTAGAGGGTGATGAGTGTGTCGGCAGCAAGCAGCGATAACAAGTCCAGGGGCAAGGCCAGAATGATAAGAAAGAAATCAATCTTCTTGGTTTATTAATGGGTGAGATATGATGCAAGTGTTAGATATCTAATGGATGACTAATACACTGAAGATATAGATGTATCTTTAGTATAAGCTTTCGCTTCTTCCCAATGGATTTTCGTTTAGTTTTCTTTGGGGAAAACATCTCTTAGAGTCTCCAAGACATTCCTTCTACATATCTGCTGACTAGACTAAAGATACATTTTAGAGGTATGATATCATATGATTCATGTCCTCAAACCTCTAGCTACCATTTCGACCGCTCTCTCTCTTTCACTGGGGTCAGAGCTCCCCCACCCCCACTCTTTGCTTAACCCCAAAACTTCCCCCATTTCTACCTTTATTTTGTGCCTTAAAAAAATGGCAGCACCACCTAACGAGTTGATAATTTTAATAATTTCACAAAAAACAGTCAAGAAATTGCAACTTCCAAATGGGCCACAACTTTGCGGTTCAGCCGAAAGTCAAACAAACAAAAAAAAGGGGGCGGGGGAGAGGGGAGAACCCTAAGTAAATTTCCCAAATATTAAGTATACGTCGAGGGTCCATTGCAGGGCAAATGGTAGGGGTAGGGGTAGGGTTAGGGGGATAGGCCTCTCCTCTGAGGTCTAACTTTCTGCAAATTGACTTTAAGCACGCATAGGACTCTGCCGCTGCCACTGCCTCTCCTGCTGCCTCTGCTGCTGCCTCTGCCTCTGGGGGTGCACTTTTCCCGGGAACAACATGTGGCATGTGCGAAAAAGCAGGCGTACCCCGCCTGTCATTATATTTCGCGCCACGCCAAGCAGCGCCAAGAGGAAATGCAACTGCAACTGCAACAAACACACACGCAAGAACTGATAACTGAGTCAGTCGTGTGGGAGCTGCCCCACCCACTTTAACCACCACACAACACACAGAAGAGGGTGGGGGGCGGAGGTGGAGGCAACCACCATACATGACATTTTATTATTACAAAATAAGCATTTAAGCGACGCATATGACAGTTAATAACAGCAGCAGAGGCAGCAGCGGCAGCAGTGGCAGCAGAGGCAGCAGAAGCAGTGCCAGTGGCAGCAACAGAATGCAAAAATTCCCACAACATCCGGTTGAGAGCAGAAAAAACCAACAGCAAATAAAGTCAAACGGAACAACTAAAAGACCGACCCAGCCAGAGAAACGGCAAGGCAGGCGGGGCTGGGGCAGGGGCTGTGGCAGGGCAGCGGCAGCGGCAGACAACACACATTTTTGTGGGCACAGTGCTGAATGACTCGCAAATACAATCGAAAATACTATGCAGAAGATATTGAAAATGTTCAAGAAAACTGAGAGTAGGTACAGTTCAGAAATATGGGAAAAATACAGATAAATATACTACATTAAAAATACTAAATATATAATTACCTTTTTTCACATAACCCAAATTCTAAATAGAATACTAGAAAAATACTAGCAAAAATACTACAAAATAATACTCTACAAAAATACTGTAAAAATACTAGAACTATCTATTTACAAATAAAAGAAGTAATAATGGAAAAATACACAAAAAATACTACAAATGTTTATTAAAAAATATACAAAAAATACCACAAAATATTAAGGCCATTTCCGAATTCTTCTATAAAGTTCTTCTATATTAGTTTTACTACTCAACATTTCATATGCCTGCCAAATGTGTCTGTCTTCCAGGTATCTATGTTCTCTGTCAGCGTGGTTCCACTGTACCAAGCATTGAAACAGCATTGGGAGGCGCGAATATTGCGCGCGTGAGTGGCGGATATGCATATGGATGGATCGAATCGACTCGACTCGACTCGACTTCGAGTTGGAGGCAGTGGCTGTGGCACTAGTGGCACAGAGGAAGAGGCAGTAGCCACCGACGCAGCTCAGCGATGCGATGCGTGGCAGCGTGGCGGCGTGAGTCAGCTGCCATGGAATGTGAATGGCATACAAAATGTCGCATGCGGATGCAGACCGGTTCAGCAGGCCACAGAAGGAACAAACAAAAAAATACAGAAAAAATACTGAAATCCCAAAACAGAAAGAAAGATAAAGAGAGAGACGGGGAGAGAGAGACACAAATTGATATTGCCAGTGGTGTTGCATCGCTGTCGTCAGAGTGGCAATGCAAACAAGTTGCCGCCAGCTAAAGGAGTGCGAGATGGTGGGTGCAACGCACAACCCCTCACCCCACTCCAGCCCCCGCCCTGTGGCTGTTGACCGACTGTGGCTGGTTGCAGTTAAGTGGCTTTTCCGCTGCATTCTGCCTTCCGCCGGTTTTGGGCAACATTCGCCGGCTGCAGCAGCAACAACAAAAACAACGACAAGTTCCAGCAATCATTGGCGTCTCGCGCTGTAATCAACGCAGCAGCGAGGCCTCCTCCAACTCCTCCACCTCCTTCCACCCAAAAAACACCCAAATTATCGAAACACATGACTGGAACGTGCCTGTAGTTTTCACTTCTGTTCGAGCCCGTTGATCATCAACCTACATTCCACCCAGAGATTTCTATCGTCGCCTCCACGTGTTCTAAGCGACGAACCTAACTCGAACCGAACCGACCGATGATTGGATCGGTTCGGATCGGATCGGATGGGATCGGATCGGATGCGATCGGTGGTGGCTTTTGGCTAAAAAGTCACACACCAAATTGCTCAAAAGTCCATTTACAAACATCATTAATCTTCCGAGAGGCCGCTCTCGCTGACGAAGCTGCTGTTTCTCGGGTTTTTGGTGTTTGTGGTGCTGTTGGGCAACCACCATCCGAGATTAACGGAGATCTTAATGATCTGTCGCTTGGCAATTAGTTGGTTTGCCTGGCTGTGGGGGGGTTCAAAGTTCAATCTAATGGATCTCATATTACCTTGGAATGTCACGGACAAAGCAAGTGACAAAACTATTACCCTAGGGCCTGGGCCATCGAAGAGATTCAAAGTTTTCATTGAGATTCTTAACTTCTTAATGGTCTGCAATCCGTTCATATATCTACCATGTGATCCATCAATGAGTTCTCATCGTTCTTGCCTTCGATGAAAGTTCGAAAAGGTTTCATTTGATCTCAATTCCTATATATATTGATGCCTCATCGTTGTATTGTATTATCGATAAACAATCGATATTGAAAACTCGAACTAGATTTGTATTCATTTAGAAACACTTCCATTAAATAAGTATTTTATATGAAACGCAAAGATATTTTTGCCTTCAATCTACATACATCCCCGCCCCCTCTTTGATCGCCCTCTCATGGCAGATTAATCGCTCTCCTTTATTGATTGTCATGGCCCCTCCCTCTCCTCTCTCTCGTCTCTCTGGCCTCTGGTTCTCATTCCAGATCTATTCGACTAATTACAGATCTGATCTGATAGGAACCGCCACAAAGCGCCCAGTTCCGGACTGACTTCCACTTTAGTATCTATGAGTGTGAGTGTGAGTGTATCTCTGAGTGCGTGCGTGTGAGTGTGTCGCTGTATTTTGTGAATGGACCACTGTGCTACTGGCTGATCCCGCGCTGATTCCGAATGCCATGATGATGCTTGCTGCTGCTACTGCGGCTGCTGCTGCGCTGACAATGATGAATGGCAGAGGGCAGGGCAGAGGAAAACGAGTGCGAGTCCGAGTGCGAAAGAGCACAGAGACATTCACTCATTCACAAAACCCAAAAGAGGGAGATAGCCATAAACAGCAGCAGCAGCAAAAGCAGCAGCAGAGGCAGAGGCGAAATAATAAAAAAAAAGCCAAACACACACACAAAAATATTAATTAGCATTTGACGCTGCGAATGAGGTCGCTGCCGCTGTCGCTGTCGCCGTCAACGGCGCTGTCGGCGTCGTCTAATCGCCCGCTCACGAATCGTCGTCGTCGCCCCACAAGCGGATGCCACAAATTTGGGCATGTGTCGCGCTGTCGCTGTCGCTACTGCTGCCGCTGCCTCTGCCGCAGTCTCTGCTGCAGCCGGCGCCAGCGTTTGCTGCTTCCTTTTGCGATTTTTATGAATGAAAGCTTCGTTTTTTGTTGTTGCTTTTTGTTTTTGGGTTAAACGTAGTAAACGTTGGCGTTGGCTGCTGCTGCTGCTGCCGCTGCCGCTCGCTAAGGCATTGCCATTTATGGGCAAAGTGCAAAGTGTCGCTGCATGAATGTGAGTGTACGTACGAGTGTGGTTCGAGTGTACTCACTCGGAACCACTCTGTAAATGGCTAACTACGATCTCGCACAAGTCATTGAGTCATATGTATGATGTGGGCTTTGGCCGAATCCAAAGAGAGGTATGACCGACCTCCTCCTCCTCCTCCGCCTCCGCTGCTCGACGCAGATCAAAGGTGGATGGATTTCTGTGTAGTGGAAGTGTACGAATATGGCAGAATATGGGTCACATCCACTCGTTGCAGATTCGTACGAAATGCAGATCAAAATGTGTTGCATGAGATGTGGGTATCGTTGGGGAACCAAGGATTGTGCAATAACAATCATACGACAAAAATCCAGGAAAAATACTATCAAAAATACTGTAAATAATACTAGACAGGAAGTTCCAATTGGTATAGGAATGGGAAAACATGTCACGCGTAATGCGGCAGCGCCCCACGGTCAACCGCAGCTTCTATTCAACCAAAAAGCAACCCCTAGCAAAAGATAAACATTTCTGTCATTCATTCTGTCCCTCCCACTTCTATCACCTATCACCTATCGCCTATCTCCACCCCCTCCCCTGCTGTCATCAGACAAATCGATACAATTTGCAGATTCGATTGTTATTCGATTGTTATGCTACCATTTGTGATGTTTATGCCATTGGCTGGCTTTAGTGTGTCATTGCCATGCGAATGCCAAACAAATGCGAAAATGCGAATGCGACTGGGAATGGGAATGAGTACACTCATACACCACTCGTTTGAGAATCAGATTATAGCGAGTGTTTGAGTGTGTGATTTTATTCAATTGCCGGGGGCTGTCGCCCGTCGTTTGTGTGTGTCAGAAATGCATTCCCCCCACACACACACACACACACACACACACACACAGAAATTGTCGGGCAATTACCGGGGGGAAACGGAATCGAAATCGAAATATACATCCGTTTAATCCGGGTCTTTGAATGATTCCGTCCGTCCATCTGTGTTCTAGCCACTTTTTTCCCGCAATACTGAAAATTGTATTCAATTTGGTAGAGTTTTAACCTCGATATGCATATATTAGCAGCAGCAGAAGCAGCAGCAGTTGAATTTTCCAATTTCGAATGACAGCCCGAACGATAATTATCATCAAATATCGGCCATGTCATCGTCATCATCATTATCATCATTGCCTGGACAATTGTCCCCCCAAAATGATTGAAATGTGGCCTAAAAACCACACAAACACACACACACACGTGTGTGTATCTTTTTTTATTGTCCAAGAATGACGACTATGACGATGACTATAAACCATTAAGCATTATAATCGCAGTAGTAGTTTCAATTACCAACGCGTGTCGATAATTTCAATCGTTTTTATTGTCATTTTTTTGTATTGCTTTTGTCATTCGATGAGGGGGCGGGGCGCTGCCACACACGGTACACGATACGCGGTACATGGTACTCGTAAAATTGTTGTAATTTGCGATTGTTAACTCTTTGGAAATCACATTTTAAATTAATCTCCAGGCCTGGCCTGGCCACAAAAGGGTAAAAATTTAATTCGATTAAATTGTATAAATATGTTGTGCAGCCCCAACCCCCACCCCCCGACACCCCCCTGGTGGCTGGTGGCAGCTCGTTCTAAAAGCAAATAAAACGCCAGTAAATTATATTTAATTCGATGGCAATTTAAATTCCAAATAAACAGAAAATCAAACTGCTGGAAAATGGTGGAAAATGATGCAAAAAAAAAGGGCAACACAAATCCATTAAAAAGAAAAGTGCAATTTAGTGCTTAAATATTTGTTAAATATTCGAGAGCCATAAAGAGGGCTTGAAGCGTGATTTAAGTATTTAAATCAGGGGAAAAAAAAGATAGGAAATTGTTGGAATTTGAGCAAATTCCAATGACGATTGCCCATTTCTTTATCTTTTCTTTATAGTACTTTTCCCCGCGTATCTGATATCTGTTATGCGATATATCCATCAGACATTAGACATCAGACATTTCCGCTCTCCCCCCTTCGTCGTGCATTTTGCGTGCCTTGAAAAGCTTTTATAAATATTGGCACACCTCGTCGTATACGCAATACGTAGTCGTTGTAGTCGTTTTTGCGTCTATCATTTTTGTTGCCGGAAGAGAAGCGAAGCGAAAAATGTTGCCTGAAAGCCTTGTCGCTGCTGCTCTAAGACCTTATGATCGTTTTGGTGTATGGCGGGGGGAGGGGGAGGGGGCTAATGCCAGAGAGCTGTCAACAGAACATTTGTCATTATTTTTGTGCAATGAAATATTCGCAGAATTAAAAATCAATAAACAAATAAATGGAAATGGAATTGGGATGGTGATGGGGGGGAGAGGGGTACCTCGGGGTGCGGGGGGTGTACAATGTGTGATTGGGGGGCCCGCCGTTCCCTTTCGCCACGTAATATTTCCGCAACAGTTGCAATTCTCGCCAGCGATAAACAAATTAAACAAAAGGCAGACACAGAAACAGAAACAAGAAATACAAGAAAATACTCAACGAAAAGAAAGAATAAATGCAAATAAAAGAAAATTTAATTCTGGTTGATGAGCAGCGCAAAAAGGGAATGATCAACGGAGAGAATACCCTAAGAAAAAGAGAAATAAGATAAACAACCTTAAAGGAAACCAACCAAACTTTTACTAGATTAAACTTCAGCATTTAAAGAAGGTATTCCGGTATGTTGAGGGTACCTCTGTCTCTGGGGGCACTACCCATAGTATCCGTAGTTCATTTAACCTCATTACTCATACATTAATACCCATCCATAATGCCACACGTAAGAGAAAACCAGAACAATGAAGACACACAGAGAGAGATACACAGAGATGGAGAGAAGGAGAGAAAGAGGTAACACGAGAGGCGAAGAGGAGTACGTCCATGTACAGACAGAGGAAATTGTCACTTTGTTGCAAAAAGAACACGTGCCGCTGATTAGTTAAGTGAGAGAAGGCCACCAGCCACAGTCACAGCCACAGCCATGGCACGAGTGCCAAACGGGGAAAGAGGTAGCGATAAAGAGACAGAGAGAGAGGGGGCTGGAGGAGGGCTGGGCTTCTTTGGCTCGTGTGATATGTGCCCCACAAGGCCGCCTCCCTCACCCCTTTGGCCGGCCCCATCCTTTTATGGCAAACGCATCATAAAAATTATTTAACGCTATCGCACATTTGTCATTTGCCGCAATTTTTCTCTCTCTCTGTCTCTCTTTCTCCCTCTGCCTCTCTCTTTTATTATTATTATTATTTTGCTGCTTCTTGTTTTGTTTTCTTTTGTTTTTACGATTATTAAATTTCCTCAAAAATAAAGAGAAAAACACCAAAGAAATATATTCTTCAGCAGCAGCTGACGTAATATCAACACCAGAGAAGGAAATGGAGGAGAGAGAGAGAGAGAGAGAGAGAGAGGGAGAGAGAGAGAGAGGGAGAGAGAGAGAGCGAGATAGAGAGATGGTCGAGAGAGTTCTTTGATTATTTTTACGTGATTTCTCAGAGGAGGAAGAAGTCTCATCTCGTCTCATCTCGTCTCGTCTCGCTCGTCTCCGGCTGTCGTTTGCGGCTCCGATGATGATTTGATTAGACCTCAAAAATGTAGATTAAAATGTCGTCTTCTTGGGTTCATAATCTGGTATATAAATTACCAAAGGGGTTGGGGTTGGGGTTGGCTTTGGTTTATGAGTTGTGCAGTTCAAGTTCGGTAAAGTGTATAGGGTATTCATGCCATTCCTTCAGAAATAACAACCCATGAAGACAGAAGGAGCCATGTGGAGCTGGTAGTAGTTCCACCCCTTGATATGCACCCTCTCTCATGTCTCTCCGACGTCAAATGACAATAGATTATCTGGTGATAATCCCACCTTTGAACACCATTCCGGCCCCATATCACCGCACCAATTGTGGCACACTTAAGCCCCGCAATCAGGGGCACAGTGCACGGTACTTTCCCGCCGAAAGATATCCATCTGGAGAGCCCTGGTCCAATCATAACGACAACTCGTGATCGTCGCAGCACGTCGTGTGTGGATCGTCGTGTGACTCTGGCGAGTAAATCACATGCGATCACTTTTCTTTGCCAAATTCATCTGCCATATAAATGCGAAAAGAAATACACACCACGGGTATACACGCCTGTATATCACGCGCGCCACAATTGGTTATCTTTCAGGGGTTTTTGTATTTCGGGCTGATAAAATGCCTGAGAAATTATCAGAGACTCGTACAGGAATCCAGAGACCCGACTGACGTCAGCCAACCACCAATTGAAACATAATCTCTGGCTCCCAAAGATGGAGAGATGAAGGAGGGAGGAGGGAAGTCCAATACCAATTTGAATCTCAATTCCATTTCCACTTTCAATCTCAATCCCAATCCCAATCCAACTCCCAGCAGCAGCAGCTTCTTCCACAGTTAATTGGATTTGTCAATATTGTCTCTCTTTTGGTCAATAATATATTTTATGGCGGCACGTGTCGCCCCCCGAACAACAGCAAAAGTAGTGGGGGGGGAAAATAAATAAAAATTATAATGAAATGAAAGGAAAGGGGAGGAGTGGAGTGGAGTGGAGAGGGGGGAGAAAAAGAGCTTGCAAAAAATGGCAAACTATTAACGCGTTTGTTTACACGCCACACAACACAACAAAAGAGCGACAGCCCCAAACAGAAAACAGAAAGCAGAAAACATTTAAATGATTGTCATATATCCCCGAATAAACGAATATTTTGGTGACAAGAGGAAGTCACAAATGGAGAAAGGGGGAGACGGGCAGAGAGGGGAGGGTAGACCATTAAGCACTTATCATAAATTGGCCAAAAATATCGCAACAGCAGCAGCGGCGGCAGCGGGAGGCAATAAACTCAAATTTAAGTACGAAAATTAAAGTTCTGTTTTACTAGATTACGCATACGCCATTGATGCCACACAGAGGTCAAAGGTCAAAACGTGATTTATGTGGATATTAAATTAAAATTCGCTTTAGTCAAACATTTAAGGAAATTTTATTTAAGGTGGTCAAAACATTTAAGGAAATATTTCGAATTGTGAACCATTTTGGGGATTACAAAGATCTAGTTCTATCTGTGAACTCCAGTGCTGCTGTGAACCACTTTACCAGGAGTTATCATATCATAAAAGACCTTTGAATTGGTAGATTGTTGGCATGAGCTTGGCAATGAACTATTTGTGTACAACTTTACGGTCATAATATTTGAAATGTTAGCCAGTATTTCGAATATTTTTACATGCAATGCAATATATGGTCACATTAATGAACCAGTTCCAAAAATTAGTTCCCTCAGGTAACATTGCCACCCCACATTTCCTTCTCCCTTTTTGGAAATAGTTCCCCACAACATTTATTCCCTCATTTGTGAACCCAAATCGCATGGAAATTTCTCAAGAAAAATACAATTAAAAAATGTTGTGCCAAACTTTTGACTTTTGACGAAATTGCACAAATTGTAGACGGGGGCTCCTCATCGTTCCAGTGCCTTAACCTTCCCCCAGTGGCTCTGTGCACCACACACGTTTCCAGTCAGAGTTCCAGCTACAATTCCAGACAGACAGACAGTCAGACAGAGAGACAGACAGACAGACAATGTAGACAAGTCAGCAAATAAATCAAACAACCTGCACACGCGCTGTACAAAATACCAAAAGACAACAAAAACAGCGAAAAAAAATGGAAAAACCTCAGCAAAATACGATACTTTGTATACGATCCCCATCCCCATCCCCATCCTCATGCCGATCCCGAACCGATACGAATCGCATTGGAAAAAAAGGGGGCGACGGCCTCTCCGTCTCTCTAGACATTGTAGGAATTTCGCGTAAACAAGAGATCGCCAGAGATAGAGATAGAGAAAGAGACAGGGCTGTGGCGAAAGCGAGAGGGCAAACAACAGCAGCACAGGCCAGCAGGCCAGCAGGCGAAAGTGAGAGCGAGCGAGCGAGCGATTGCAGTGTGTCTAAAATTGGAGCGAAAATGCGATTCCAAAAGGTGAGCGCCGCCACAGACTGCCACCCCGCCTACCGCCCACCGCCTACATTTTCTATTGCATAAATCATCATCGAACGGGGGATCATCATCCTGGCCACTGGTTGCCTCCTGCCCCACAACACAGTCCCATGGTTGATGTCTTGCATATGGCGGAATATTGTTGCGCGTGCGGTCAAAAGTGGGACAAGCACAGGAGGCAAGCGGCAAGCAGAAGGCAGACGGCAGACGGCAGAAAGCCATAAGCCAGAAGGTTGTTGCGCGAAGGCTGTTGGAGCGTGCTTTTCCCGGGTTCACGGAGCGATGCGGTGGCTCCCATATGGGCGTGCATTTTGTGGCGCGCCGCGCGCGTGCATCTATTTGTTTGCCCACGACTGTGTCTGTGTCTGTCTGTTTGTTGTTTAACCTCCGCATCGAAACAGATGGCCAAACAGAGAGCGAGAGGGAGATCGCAGAGAAGGTTGTGGGGTGCTTCCACCATTTGGGTGGGTGGATGTGGGTGGTGTTGCATTCACAAGTGGTTATTCACTTTCGAGGCACTGGCGGCGGCTTTTGACGCGTTTCCATTGATCAGAGGCAGCAGCAGCGGCAGCAGCAGCGTCATGGTCGGGAAATACGATATGGGAACAGACAAAACTGTGAATGAACAAAAATATATACACAGGGCGGGCAGGGGGCAGGCGGCAGGGGGGGTGGTTGTGTCTCAAAGATAGCTTGGAAAACAGATACGATAAGGTGGCGGGTGGGTGGGTGGTAGGGAGTCTGGTGCGTATGCGCGTGTGTTCCACATGACGTATGAGTGATGTGATGCTTTTCTCGAATACCTTACACGCGGCGTATGAGTGATATACGTTTCTCGATCGAATATTTCGAACAACAAAATACCGTACCGCATTTCTTTGGTTATTTTGCTGTTGCTTGTAGTTGTAGTACCTGATATGCGCCCCGACTGACTGTGCACGGGGGGAGGGGGAACGTGTAAATTCCGGCACGTGTTCGGCTGAAAAGGAAATGGGGCGGAAACCGGAGAGGTACGGGGGTATGGGCATGGGGGGGGGCACACAGAAATGTTGGACCATTTAGACGTCGGTGATTCGTTCAACAGGTGGAACGTGATGGAAGAGTGATCGTAATCTGTAGACCATTTTTTCTCATGTATAAATGGATTTCAGCCGAATGATTCATCAAAGAACAAAACGCGAAGATACGCGAAAACAAGATACTTTTACAGATTCAAATTTCGGAATGCAAAAACATTCAAACACAAAGCAAACGCCTGTATATGTAGATGTAGATGTAGCTACAAGTCTCTTTGATTACGATTTTGGGCATGCATTCCTCAGAGATTCATCCAGAAATCCCTCTACAAGTCTCCATCTTGCACCGAAGTTTCAATGACAGAGGAATACCCATCTACATCTACAACTACATCTACATCTACCCTTCAAACAAGTCCCCCAAAATGTCAAAGCATCGCCTCCCAGGCGCCTTTTCTCAGAAAAGGAAATCCAATACACAAATTCTTCACACATTCAGAAAACAATCAAAAATCCGCAAACACAAAAATAAACCCCAAAAGCCGAGGCCACAGAAATAGCAACAAGATCCAACGATTGCATTACCAAAAAAGAAAGCCAAACAAAAACCGAACCAAAAATAGACTTCGCTTCACCCACAAATAGAATTTTTTGCAATGGCAGCAGAATCTCATCCCCATCCTCATCCCCATCCTCAATCGCAATGGCAATCGCAATCTCCGCGAGAAGAGCGGAGACCAAAAACGATCGAAATATTTCTCAGCGCATTTTTCAGCAGAAAAATCATAAAAATTATTGCTGCTGTTGCTGTTGCTGCTGCTATTTGTATTTGAACATTTGAAATGTTTGGTTTGGCCCGAAATGCAATAAAAAAAGCCTGAGGAGGAGGCACAGAGAACAGAGAACAACCCCAGAGAATTGGGGCCACAGAATGGTGCACAAACATTGGAAATTCATGGGCAAATAGCGGAACAGAAAATGATTTATGCAAATATAATAAGCGTTCCGTCCCATGCCGTCCCATCCCATCCCGTCCCGTCCCGTCCGGTCCCGTCTGGCGGTACGGATTTATTCCCCAGTGTATGTGGGTCTCACATTTTTCTACAATTTCTGTCGGAATTTCGCAATCGCTTCGAATGGCGTTCACGTGCGATCAAGTGATCGCTTCATGTGCCAGTCACCACCAGCACCAGCAGCAGCAGAAGGAGGGGCCTGGGCCTGGGCCTATCACGGGGGCAGTGCCACACCACCCACTGCTCCACGAGAAAGCTTCAAATGAGTTGAGCAAATGTTTTTGCGGCCAGACTTCGATTTCGTTCAATCTAGTTTTTTCGCGCTGATTTTTTTGCCAGCATTTTCTTGGAAGTGATATCAATCTCAGAGTCTTCGACGAGCGAACGAATGTCACACACGCCCCCACACAAAGTGGGCGTATTCACGAGGGCATTTCAGATGAATGAATGGATGAATGAATGGATGAATGAATGAATGAATAGAGGAAGTACTCTGGCCAGAGAATGAAAGAGTCAAGAAAATACTCGAAAAATAGAGATTTATAAGAGTTGAATAAGTGCATTATAATAGTAGAATACGAGTAAGAGTTCCTTTTTGTTTAATTAAAAGTAGTTTTAATCAAGTGAAATTCTGACCATTCATATAATTCATTCATTCCATTCATAGTTCCACCCTTAATCTTTAGCTTTATCCAAATTCTATTGGCTTTCTACTATCTTTCTTTCTATCCATTCATTCTTTCAGTGTTTTTCCCCGGCACATTCAATCATTCAATTGTATTATTCAATCATGATTTCCGCGTTGCATTCCATTGTTACCAAAAATAAAAAGCAGCCGCTTTTATCGCCGCTGACCTTGAGGCAGCTCCAACGCGCTTCGATTCGATTTGGCGGTGGCTTATCAGAGAGCACCCCACCGCTGAACCGTAGAACCGTAGCACCGTAGAATCGTAGAGCGCATTCCACAACAAGCGCAAGAAATACGAGTACAATCCAACAGATACTCCAGCGAAATGCTAGTACACAATATTTTATTTTGTTTTTTGGCAGGTGCACACTCCACCACACTCCACCACTCCACCATCGAACGAATAGAAGAACGCAAAAACCACCGCAAATTCTGCGACGAAAGATTAGCAAAACAAAATAAATTATTTATTAAATAATCGATACAATGGAGGGAGGGAGGGAAGCAGGGAGGGTGAAACGAGTGAAACGGAAATAGAATGCTATAAAAATGCTCCTATCGATAAGCGGCAAAAGTGCAACTGAATAATCAACAAAATAAAATGTTGCCAAAAAGAAAAATACAAAAATATGCCGTAAAACGAGTGTTCCGAGTGTTTGGAGTGGCCGAGTGTTTCGAGTGTGTGTGTGAGTGTGAGTGTTTCGAGTGTGAGTATTGCTGATAGCATGAATGAAATCATCCATCCATCCGCTGTACCATCTTTCCCGTAGGAAGAGCCGCCACCTGTTGAGCTTCGTTCCCCCGGTCTCTGCCACGCGCGAATATATTTGTTTATAATTCCCCGAGTCCCCAAGTCCCCGAGTCCCCGACTGCCCGCAGCCCCGCCCCTTATCAACGCTACCCGCCCTTATCTATTGGTCTTCTGACATTGAAAATATACGCAAAGATTCGGATCCGAGTGACGATTCTATTCGATTCGATTCGATTCCAGGGATCTAAAACTTAGTTTCATGTTTAAAGGTGAAAGAACTTTTTGGACGGCATGTGCTCGCCGCTCGCCGCTCGAAGCTCGCGCTCTCATGCGATCATCGTGATGATCATGCGCTTCGGGGGAAGCTCTGTTTAGGTCCGAAGCTCCCATCTAAGTCGTAGACCTCCTCCCAGAACGCACACCCCGCGCCTCGCCCCTTCCTCCACGTCTTGAGTGCGTGACTCGGGCACGCTTCTGTGTGCTGTGTGTTCTCTCTCTTTCTGTTTTCTGGTGCTTGCTGCTCGTGCTTCGACTGGGGCTTGGGGCTTGTGGCATGGAATTTTTCGACAGAAAAACTAATGAATACATTTCGCATTTCGACGATTTCGCGTGGCTGATAATCAACTTGTGAAATTCCCAGAGGCGCGTTTCCATTTTGTCACCTTCTTTTAATCAAGGTTTTGTTTGTGTTTTTTTGTTGTTTTTCTTTTCTGCTAATTTGTGCAAAACATTTCATTTAAAAATTGGCAAAATTTAATGTCATTAAAGGAGCTAATTGATTTCTATTGATTCATTAATCGATTGAGTACATTCAGATGTCTCCATTCTTATATTACTCCTATAATAACTTGCACTACAAATTCTAAATAGAAGCAATGTAAGATTATGGACTAATATAAGAGTGGTATAAGAGTATAATAAGAAATGTATATGTCTAAAAGTATCAAAAGTAGTAGTACATTAATGGTAGAAGACAAGTTAATGTTTTATAGTTTAATGAGTTTTATAAGACTAGTATATGACTGGTATAAGACTAGACAAAGTAATTGAAAAATATTTTGTTATTTTTTAGGAATTAATTAGCTTTGAATACAACGCTTAATCATGAATAAAAATGAGTAAAATGATGAACTGTTGAAACATTCATCATTCGTTCAGCTCGAACAATGAATAAATTGAGCAGTTAATGGAGTAAGCCCAATAAAATCATCTAAAACAACCCTCTCCTCCAACAATCAATCGTCTAAACAACACAACCATTTCATGAAAAGCAAACAAAATGATTGACTCGTGAGAGCGGAGCATTCATTAGCTCTGAATGTGAATGTGAATCTGAAATGTTTATAAACAAATTATAAATAATCTGCCAGATCTAATAATAAAAACCAATTTGCAATTCCATTTGCTCGAGTTCGAGAGTTGACATAAACCATCGAAAGCATCGAGCAACTCAATGAGTCCCCCACCCGTCCCCCACCCCATGTTTCAGAGTCTTTCGATCGTTTCGCATTCTTGAATCCAATCCCCCGCCCCCGCCCCCCATACACAACCATATCCAAATCCGAGCAATACTGCGAATGCTGTGCTGTCTATTGTTTAAGTTATTAACAAATACAAACAACCACTTAGCTCTGAAAATGATTTCAAGCATTTGGCTGCCCAAAAGATCTATAAATACACATCAAAGCGTTCGGCGAGGGCGCGACGGAACGAGTGCGACGAGAGTACAAAGAGTACAACGATACGATACGCCGAAGAGTGGCCAAAAATAAATATTGAGAGGTCTATTTATAAGTCGCAAAAGGCAAAGCAAAAGCAAAAGCAATAGCCAAAGCCAAAGCCGCGTATCCATCCATCCGTTCCTCAATTGTGTATACGAATGAATCGTAGCTGTAATGTTAATTGGCATCGCTCGACCGCATGGCATCGCATCTCATAGAGTCGCGTCGCGTCTTGTCGTCTTGGAGTGGAGTGGATGGAGTCTTGACTTGAGACCAATCTGTCTTCTGTCCATACCTCGTGCTGATCCCATGCATCACGTTTGGGGTATGTCCTCTTTTGTGATACGGAAGTTCGATAACAGTTGGATCGGTGTATAAGGGGACTTGAGTAACGAAAGGCCGATCTATTCTAAGTAAAACACATATGTCACCTCATCAGCATACGACATCCCAAAGTCCCCAAGTGCAGTAAGCAATAAAGACCCTAATTTAGTCCAAAAATACTGATGCTTGGCCACTCGCAGTACCGATGCACCCGTTCAGTGTGTCTAGCGATAATAGAATACAAAATTACTCACTTTGTAGAGATTAAAGGGTATCCCCCAGGTCTTATAATGCCTTTAAGTAAAACAACCAATTCTAACACAATTTCACATTAGATTTTTCGAGTATGTATTTCTTTTTGGACTTCAATGGACCCGCTGGTCGCGCTGGTCCGATCCATTGGCAGAAATTGGATTTCGTAATTAAAGATACTGTATCCGAATGCCGCTTCAGATACTGTATATGTATCTTTCGAAATGTTTATGTCCGATTTTTATTTGCATTTCACTTATTAATTATGCAAGCGGCAATGACAGATATTTTAACGATTTCAGATTTCAGATTTTCAGACTCAATTGAGCAAAAAATACAAAAACGAAACGCAAAAAATACATGCATGCATCGAAAGTAACAGTAACAGTAATTGTCGCATTTGCAGTTCATAAATCAAACGGCGAGCGAGAGTACGAGTACGAGTACGAGTACGAGAGTATCTGACAGATACAAATAGCGTATGGGGCCGCCGCCGCCGCTGCCGCCGCGTAGTACATATAATGATGACGACGTCGTTTACGTTACCATTTACACTCCACTCATCAATTGCGTAGTTTTACAGCCGCCACACACACACACACACACACACTCACACACGCACAGCGTGGCCGCGAATCATTATCGATAGTCGTGTTTGTGGCGGGCATCGATGCACATTTTAACGTTTAATCAGCGAGCCAGCGAGGCATGGGCGCAGAGGGGCAATAGTCCGGAGAGGGAGAGAGGACACCTCCTCCACCATCCAAAATAGTACGCAGTTTCTGCCGCATTCGGCTGGGCCTTCTATATATAGCACTATGTGGCACTCGTGTGGCAATTAGCAAATCGAATGCGTAATTCCTAATGGCGCATATTCCACAGAGCACCTACCTTCTGGGATGCGATTCATAATGGCAGTGGGAACAACATGCAGGAACTACTATACGGATACTAAATACCGCATACCGTATAGTATATACTGTAAATATGCATGCACCTATAATTAAAACATGTTTGTTTAATGATCAAAACAATGTGCACAAATGTTTACACTCGATTAACATTAGAAGTGTAGACTTTGCGAAACTGAGTTGAGAGTTCACTTGGGATCGTAGAAATCACATAATCAATGAATGCTATAACTAATGTGCTTGCTATATATAGCATTTCCACTGATTGTCGACAATACAATGTAGGAAGAGGCGATCATTGGTCGGTAATGAATGGAATTTTATGTGTTCGCTATATGATCTATGGGGCGCACATCATTCTTTGGTCTAGGGATCTCAAAATAGAGACTAAATAGAGACTGTTAGAGACCAAAGACACAGATAACGACATAATATCGATAGGTGATAATCAATCAACGATTATCCTGATAATCATGGAACTTAATAACTTTTTTTAGATCTTCCGCAGAATCTGCATCTTCGGCATCGAAGGATTATAGATTCCCCCTTCAAAAAAGCTCTTAAAATATTTGAAAAATCGATTAATTACAATCGATAAAGGATTAAAATCACATGAATGTGTTTCAACAGAGTTTGTCTCTGGAGGCAGACCTCCACAATGCCCAGTATTAGCATCCAAGAAAGAGCTCTTGAAATAGAGATTCTGTTCACGCAAAGATCACAAATATATTCCCTAGAATTCGAATTCCATTTAACTGTAGCATTTTCCAATAAATATTGTTACACGCTTTTCGCACATCTGTTTTCATTTGCCAAAGTGCACGCGTGCAGCAAATGCACCCCCACCCCAACCCGTCGCCCACCTGCCACCCATTTCCTTCTGCCTGCCGCCTGCCTGATAGTCCCTTCCTTTCCTTCTATATATTTTCTGTATGCCCAAGTCATTAAGGTTGTTAATTAGTTAAGAACTAATTAAGCAAATGCTAATATTTGCCAATCAATTTGGGAATTGCTTTGAAAATATTTGCAGATATCATCATTTTATTGATTTTGAATGAGTTGAGAATAGTCCGAGTTGTAGATGGATGGAAGGATGGTATTCATAGCGATTCCATGGGCATTACTGCGTGGCTTAGGTGCAAAACGCAATTTCCTAATGTTTCTAATGCGCATTTTTGTGCGCCAGGGGCGCCAGACCCAAAAGATTAGACAAAAGCTAATGACTTCACATACAGAAATCCATATATACTATACATATGTACATAGGTATATCTTATATAATATATGTATATATGTATATGGGTCATCAGTCGCGATAAGGAGGCCGGTCCGGCCCGGTCCCGCCGCCACATGTGAGTACTCAGTGAGCCTCACGTGAATGCGATTTCTGAATGATTTACGAGCGACGAGGCACTGAAAGTGTACTCGCAATACTCGTATCGTATCTTATGACCGCACGGAGGGCTCGTCGACTGGATAATGTCTCCTGTTCAATGGATAGCCACAGCCACAGCCACAGCTCCATCGGCGCTGGGAAACATATACATACGAGTATATCTCATGAAAATTCAATTTGCATAAATAGGAAACGTGCATAAATCAAGAGCCAATTGCAAATTGTGGGAACATTGAGTGCGCTAGTGAGTCTCCCTCTCTCTCTCTCTCTCTCTCTGCTGCTGCTGCTGCCAGTGGAAATCTTAGCAGTTGATCAATTTTAATGGGCAAATGCCACTGGAATTACACGCGGTATGACGGTACTCGAGGGTCGAGTGTGTGTCGAGTGTCGAATGCGGAATGTCGAATGGATGGTTCGGCCATAACTGTAGCAGGCAGCAGGCAGGCACCTGGCAAATGGCTGCAATATTCCAACTGCAAATAAACACACATAAAGCCACACAAAGCCGCAGTCAGCCGCGGAGTTCAGAGCTCAGAGACCACACACACGCGAGTCCCCGCGAAGACAGTGGTTCCGAATAATGATAAAAAACATGAAGGAAAACACTGATGCTTGCATGCAATCAGTTGGCCACTCGCAGTACCGATGCACCCGTGAGATCTTAAGCGGAATAAGTGAAGAAAACAATGAAGGCGTATCCCTGTTTTGTTTTGGTTATCTTTCACTCAGATCTCTGGTTATAGTTTTTGCCCCACTGTGCCACGTACGTAATGCACGAAATGTTTATCAGTGCGCGGCAGCGATTATATTGGCAATTATATCGCCACATTGGCGCCTCGCACGTGACTCGTTTCAAGTTCATTCCAAGAAGAGGCGAACGGAGGAAGCCGGAGGGGGCCCGAGGCAGGCAAAGTGGCAGCAGAGCAGAGTTACAGAGAAGCGCAAGCAAATGTTGGCATAATCACTCCAGGAGACAGCCCCAAAGCCCCTTAAAGGGCGAACAAGGGGTACAATGCGGGTACAGGGGGGAGAGGTGGGGCTCACAGGGCTGCAGGAGACAGTTAAAGAAAAGAAATCTTATCTAAGGCATTTCAATGTTTCAATGGCAGGCATGGGACAGGTGATGGGTGATGGGCGACAGGTGCATGAGCTGTGGCGCTTATGTCAAGGACAGGCCCACGCCCGTCTCCGATTTTCCCACGAAAAGTTCCCACGCAGCAGGGGGGTGGGGGCATATTATGGGGCAGCCGATGCCAGACAATTTCTTATGAAAATTTTGGAAATTTGTAGGTCAAGCGAAAGTGAATCCGATTCGTGGTATGAGTGATTAATGCTACGGTTATTCGTAGACATTTCATTGGAAATCACCTAAAAGTTCTCTGCTCTTTAAAAGGTAAACTTAATTTACTAGAAAGTTCCCTCTGAGTCTCTGTGATGTTTCATCAAAATCTCCTTCAAATCAGTTGCAAAAATGCGACAGACCAGACCCTAAACTCTACAAGTACGATTCCCAGTAAGCCCCCCTCCCTCCATTCCGTTCTGCCAAAAAAAACACACTCTGCTACCCTCCCCTCACCCCGCCACTCCCCAGTGTAAACAATCAGCTTTCGATGATTGTGCAAAAATAATACAACGGCCGGGCCGGGCGGCCACTGCGATGACTTTTTCCCTTTTTTGTTTTTGTTTTTGCTCATTTTATTTATTATTTGCTATATTTCACAATATTGCGGGTTCTACTGGGGCTGGGGCTCGGGTGTGGGGTATGCGGTGCGGGGGCGGGGGCGGGGGGGAGTACCGGTGTTTGCCATATTTTTATTTATTTATTGATCACTTGATTTATGTGGAAATTCTGTTGATATTTTTAACATTTGCTGATGAGTTTTCTATTTCTGTGGCGCTGCCTTGAGGCCAAAGGGACAGCGGCAGCGACAGAGACATCGACTGTAGATACAGTTACAGATACAATCGATAGATAGATAGATGGATACATTTTGAAGGTATATTTCCAGTATTTCATAAAAAATGGCATTAAATGGAATTAAAGCTGCCAAAAGTGCGGCATTTGAAGTGCGCCGATTCGGGGAATCGTAATCGTACGGTTCCAGCATTTCGGGGGGGGGGCCATGGGGCAACGGGGCACGGCGACGCGACTCCACGCAATTCCAAATCAATTACGACACTGAGCCTCCAATCTCTCTCTCGTAAAAAACTGGCGCCACTCCGATTGTCTGTGTGTTGGTGCGAGTGTGAAAAGGGGTTACGAGTGCCTCCGAATGTGCGTGTGTGTGTGAGTGTGCCACAAGGGAGTCAAGTGTGTGATGGGGCAAGTGCGACGCACAAGTGCGTGCCCTAAACAAACAGCAAAAGCCAAATGGTATTTCAAACGGAAGTGCCGCCCCACTGGCCTCTAGCGTCGGCCACTGGCACCTCCGCCAGCACCTCCCTTGGCCCCAGCACCAGCACCGCCTCCGGCTCCGGCTCCAGCTCCAGCTCCGACACCCGCCTCCATGCCCATGTCTGCCCCACCGCCGCCTTGGGCACCGATCTGTGCCCCAGCTCCTGCTGCCGCACCCATCGCCGCCTGCGCCGCCTCGGCAGGCCCTTGAGCTTCAGTCAGGCCCTAATTTTTGGAAAGAAATATCTCATTAGAAAAGTTTCGATACGGGGGTATTCCCCGAAGAGAACGGGTTTTAGAAGTTTAATCCCAGCACCCGTTACTCTCAGGAGCAGCCCCTAGAACCCACTCAAAACTCTCACCATTAGCAGAGCCAGCGACATCCAAGCGAGAACTGAAACCTTCATATCGAAAACAGCAAAATGTTGGATGCTCAACGACCTATTGGAGGCTCAAACGGAAACTGTGGATCATTCACTGCCGATCGGTGGGGCTTTATATAGTACGCTTTATGGCATGTTCTGGTAGGGGAGCCCAAAGGTATTTGTGGCCTTAATCCAAACACAAATCTCGAGGGCATTCCCATGTAGCTGATAGGCATCAGCCTCTCTCTCTCTCTGCCTCTCTCGCTTCCTCTGTCTCACTGTGATGTGTGATTCGTGCATGCTGTTTTTTTTACAATACAAATATTAATAAAATTTTATTGTTGACAATCGTTTAATTGCTCCCGTGCCCTGTGCATGTTTTTGGCATGCGTCGATTAATAAATAACTAAATAATTAACCAAAGCAAACGAAACGAGCGAGGAGGGAGGAGGGAGGAGGAACCAGTTCCCTCGATGAGTGCTACGGAATGATGACATTGTATATTATACTACGGCTAGTGGCTGGTGGCTGTTGGCTGGTGCCTGCTCTGCTGCTTCTATTATTATTGTGAAATGTATTAAGTAATTGTGCAAAGTACAAGGTCGAGGAGGGGAAAAACAAACAGAAAAAGCAAAAGCAAAGGCGAGGGCGAACCACAACGAATTTTAAGGGAAAAAGTGAAACTCATTTTACAAGAATAGTTTCGCCCATATCTTATCTGAAAGAACAGAACAAAACCAAAACCAAAACCAGAAACCACTCACTCTATTCCGAAGTATAATCGTTCATTCTCATTCTCGGTTTGTCTATAATTTATGGAAGAAATAAAACACACTCGATTTTCCCAAAATTCTGGAAATTCCCCAAGCGACAGCGATCGATTGGAGATTTTGTGAGGAAATATTTTGGAACCCCACCAATGGAGAGGTTAAAAATTAAATAGATTCTCCTATATAATTATTCTATTTATTGATGCCATTATTTATTACTGCTGCAACACTGCATCGTTCTCTCCTGTGGCACGTTTTCCCCCAGGAAACCCTCCAACCCCCTCGCTGGTATCGCTGCTGGGTATTTGCAACACTGATAAACAAAACAATTACATTAAACAATCGAATCGACATTGCACACGAACACACGATGCAACTTCAGGCAAATTCAATGATTTTTAGAGTTAATTTGTTTATTTGTCGCGTGATTGGGGGGGGCGGGGGTGCATCTCTGGCCATCATTAAAATTTAAACAAAAAAATAAATAAATAAAAATAAGCCGCATGGCAATTTGCGAAATGCAACTGCAATAAAAGAGCAATAGAAGCGGAAAACGAAGCCAAAGATACACTTACAGATCTGTGTATCTGAGGGATACACTCCGCTCTTCCGCCCGAAATACTTTCTATAATGCCCAGTGGAATGTCTTTCTGATCTATCTGAGGGATTGCCTGAAACGATACCAAGAGTTTTCCATATTAAAACTTGTAATCGAGTAATCATGCCACTGAGGGTTCAAGATATTTAGATTACTTTGTTTATAATAATATTATTTTACTATTCAGAAAGTTTCATTGGAATATCTTTGGCAGCATATGAGTTATGGATCCCCGCCGAAAGTGTATCTGAAACCGCGAAAACACATACACCAGACAGCATTGGAAAATAAATCTATATAAACAATAATATGTACTATAATATGAACATCGTTTGTCATTGTTATTGGTGCCCCCTCTGCCCCTGCCCCTGTCCCCATTCGCTGCCATGTGGGTGGCCGCAGTAATGGGGCAATAATCACCGATTATCACGTATCTCAATCCACACAAATAATATAATAATAATGCCAGAGACAGAGACAGAGAGAGAGAGAGAGAGAGAGAGAGAGTAGGGTGTGCATGCTGTGGCATCATTAAAAATTAAATCAAAATTAAATGTTCATCAAATGCAATAAAAATCAAACGTGTACGTGTACGTGTATGTGTATGTGTACATATATGTATTGGTAAATCCCTGTTTGTGTGCGCATGCAGTGTTTTTTTCCTGGTTTTTCTATATGCATTCTATATTTATTGTAGTAGTTCCGCGGGGCTTCCCCTTTTCCGAATGGAAAGCACAACAAGTTTATGGTTTTGTTTTGGCAAAAAAAATCGCAATTTTTTGGAGGCAAAAACACATTATTCGTGAATTTATAATGGTTGTGCGTACAAGGATTGTCCATTTAAGGATTGCATTTAGGAGAGAGCAATACATGGGGAATTATAGCTCGGAAAACCTCTATTGCTATTTCTATATCAGTTATGGATAGAAATAGACATTCTATGGAATTTAATCATATAAAACAAAGTAAATCTTGACCTTACCTGTTCTATATCGATTAATCTGCTATTTATTCAAATTACTGATTCCCTGGATTCCCGGAGTTACCCTGGAAGTTGTTTTGCATAATCGCAAAGATACAGATACATTGGGGGCTGCGGCTGCGGCTGTGACCGCCTCATATCTGGCGGCAGATCATGCTTATTTTGCGGTTTATTTTTTCTGAGAAAATTTGACGCGTACGTGTGACATATTTTCTGGAGGCGCCGCCGATAAGGCGCTTCAGACGCTCCAAAACAAAAGCAAAACAACAAAAAAACCAAATATATAAACAAAAACAACAATTTGCAAGAAACAACAATCCCACAGATATAGATTATACACAAAACTGACAGTTGTCGTAGGTATACGGGTTGTCGCCGTTGCCGTCGCCGTCGCCACTTTGGCATTCAAGGCATCGTCGTTGTCTGTCTCTCCGTCCGTCCGTCCGTCCGTCTGTTCGTCGCTGTCGCTGCGTTGCGTTGCGTTGTTCATGGAAATTGTAAGTCCCCGCCAAAGTATTTGCCTTCGGAGTAAAGTCTGGCCTGGCCGTCTGTCCGTCCGTCTGTCTGGCTGTCTCGTCAACGCAATCTTCGATGTAAATAATTACAACGAATTCGAATGGAACGCAAATTGTGACTAATATTCGTAGTCGTAAGACCAGATAGCGCCTCAATTGAAGGTTAATTTCGGGCGGGGGCTCCCACTGTCTCGAGTCTCGGGTCTGGTGTCTGGGGTCTGGGTTTTCCAGTCTTCCTTGAGTGAATTTCGTGAAAGCAAAAATGTCTTGCCTTGTATTTTAACATGTATTCGCAGTCCCTCTCTTCCTTGTCTGTCCCGAAGGTGATATTCGCCTGCATTATCTATGTATCCCTTTCTTTCATGACCAAAGGTACGGTAAAAGTTGCTCCAATTGTCTGTGAGGTGAGGTAGCACTGGAGAGTGAGAGAGCACGAGAGCGGGATCTGCACCTCATTTAAACATACCTTGAATAGAAGCTGATATCTACTCTCTTCATCTATCCCTGTCTTCCTTGACCACAATCGTAGTTCAACTGTGCCGTCTCTTTCTGTCACTTCTGGACCTTTGCTGACTTTCGCTCTCTTTTGAGTTAGCCCACTCTCCCTTGGGGATATAGGCGTGGGATGGCCAATTGGGCGATAATTGGCAATCGATATTTATGATTTATGCGATGAATTTTTGCGCGACCATGGCAGTGGCCATCGCTATGAGGGTCGGCCTGGCCTTCCCACGCTCTTCCAGACGGACAGGATAATTAACGTTTCTGCTGCACCCAGTAACCCTTTATCCCTCTCCTCCAGTGGTTGTCCCTTATCCATGTCCGCCTCTGCTAGTCCCACATCCAGACCCAGGCCCAGACCCAGACCCAGGCCAGTGTCAGTCGCAGTCGCAGTTCCCTGTCGGTTTTCCGCCTCTGACATTCCATTCCCTGTCCCTTTTCATCCTCCACAAGCTAAGGCTTACTTGGATTGTGGCCCATCATCATCAGCATCAGAAGCAGCTTTTGTGGTGGGCGCATTAATAGACTCTGCCAAGAGAGAGGAGAAAAAGAGCAGTAGTGAGAGCGAGAGAAAGTATGAGATGAACATTAAAATGTGCAGTTTGTGTTTATAAAGCGTAAAATGAAATTATCATCGTACCATATTCAATTATCCCCACCAAGGGTAGTGGAGCGGGGGGCAGCAGGGCAGGGCATATGCTCGGCTTATAATGAAGTGCGGCTTCTGCTGCTGCAGTGTCCATCCATCTCCTTCTCCGCCACACCGCTGACCCTAATGAGAATGTGCGAGGGGCACAGCGGCACCGCTGGGCGAAGGAACAGTTAAAGCCTGTTTACACTGCTGTTGAGGCTATTGAGTTTCGGGTTAACTCAACTATCGATAGTGTAATAGAGTAAATACACGTGACGCAGCTACACCGATTTTCTCCAAAACAGGCACGAGGGATGACACTACGCTGCCTTTTCGCACAAGTCTCCACTAAACACACACACACACGCAGGACGAAGCTATACTCTCCAGTATTCTACAGCGATTCGCGCGTTGTAACTGAACACTAAAATATATCCGCTGAACCACGAAAACCGTCGCGTACCACCAGAAGATCAAGTGCGGGGGGACTGCAGCACTAGCACTGCGAAAAGTACGCGTGGAGACGTGCGAGGGGAACACTGGAAAACTACGCGCGTGGCTGCAACACAAAGGAGAACGCGCGGGGCGGAGAGAAAACATCGCGTGGCCGAAGCCCTAGGATTCCATGCGGGGGAAGGGGTTGCGGGACCAAGGCAACCCGCACGTGGCTGCTGCAACAGGAATACGCGCGTCGGAAGCGGCCAGGGCCAGGGTACATGTACAATGACCTGTTAATCCCAGTGGTGCCTGCGCTCCGTGCACTGGCCTGTGCAGTTCGAAGGACGGTCAGTCAGCAGTCTGGCGGATGCCGTTTGGGGTCGCGGAAAATGTCCAGCTCCACGAGAAAATAATACAACACCGCAATCAACAATTTAAACAGAAAGAAGGGTATGATATCGAAACACCAAAGAACCACCCACAAGCCCATTTCATAATGCGAAATATGATTAGAGCCAACACCGACGTACACTATTGCAATCGTTTTACGAAAATTGATAGACGCTTGCCAAAAAGCAGATTTAAAAACGCGTCGAAACGAAGCTGCGCAACGAGATTACAGAGATTACAAAACGGGACCATTGCCCATATCGATATCCTACAGCTGTGCGATAGAGAGGGCACACGGCACTTGCCTAATTGGCGGAAGTAGATGCCTTCCATTTATCGACTTTGAATTTGAACCTAAATTTGAATGTGGTCCAACGATCTCAAATAATGGTATGTACTGTAAAAGAATGAATATAAACTGCATAATTGTTCTCAAATTTGCCGAATCAACAGATTTAGTTTCTAGTTTGTTTGTTTTGCTTGCATTTCAATGCCCCGCAAACGTTGCGAATTCCAAGAAAACTGCGCGGCCCCGCCATTGCCATTGCCACATACATACACATGTATGCACATGTAGGTATGCAAGCCTCGAAAATTCCTATGAAGAGCCAATGACTTATTATATAAGAAAGTAATCCACACCGCACCCACGGCGGCTCGTATCCGTTACGTTGTTTGTTCCAAAGATAATAATTCTTAATGCGATTGCATAACGCGTCGGTCAGTCGGTCATGATATCTGTCTCTAGCAATCCCAATCCCAATCCCTTTCCAGTCCGGTCCGGACCGGACCACCTCCCTCTCCTCTCCGCTCTGCTCGTCTGCCCTGTCTAGACGCTTTTAATTTGCGTAATCAAAACACAGAATGCCACCGCCGACTGACAATGAGAGACGAAACAGAAACAAAAATTTTGCCCTAACACCACATCGGCGGACACAAAAAAAAAAGTCCGTCAGCGATTCGACAGCGGCAACAAAAACAACGATAAAATTTCGTATAAATAATGCAGAAACAACAGCAAAGAATTCCTCAAGTACAGCAGAAACAACAACAAAAATTACAAATTAAAATGTGTGTCTGTGTGTGTGTGTGGCAACACTTACAAGCAAAGCAGAATGACAACCCTGGCGCCCTGTTCTCTGTCTCCGAATAATTTCTTAACCCAAATGCAAACATTAATACAAAAAATAAGAGAAAGAATTGTTGCTTTTTCTGTTTTTGTGTCTGTTTCTGTTCCGATATTTGTTGTATATCGAATTTCAATAATATTCAATCATTGGGATGGTTATGTGATCGTAGAAGGAGTATGAAATATGTATGTGGGTTACGTTTATGCATTCGCAGGAAATATGAAAGATATCAAGGGTAATGCAAATTCGTAATGGAAATCAAATAAAAGTTCGTAGAGTCTAAGGAATTGTGTAACTTTAAATCATAGAAATGATTCTATAAAACCATGTCTTTATTCCTATCCCATACATTTAACATTCTCGTACCAACATTAACCTTGAACTCAAACCCAAGCATTGTTCAAACAAAGTTCAAGAAACCCTCGGAACGCTTGCCGAAATCTTTAAATAGTTCTCCCATTAAGCCTTATTTATTAAAGAACATACATGCAATCTATTCCAGACAAGATTCAATTATCATTAGCCTTGACCTTAACACAGATATACAGAACCATAGACATAAAGATTATACAGATTGTACAGATCTCCAGTCACACTTTATCTGTCGTTCTGTTGGTTCAAGGAACCCCGCGAATGATTTGTCACTCAATCTACGAGTAGTCATGTCTAATTATCATTTTAAGTGCCTGCGCCGTGTTTATGGCCATACAACAGTCCACAAATAAATTCTAAAAATAGCCCCGTCTGAACAAGTATTCCCCAATTTTCGGAGCCAAAGTCAAAGTAACGGGTCCTCTACGTAATTATCTTATGTCTACCTTCTCCGTGTACTACTCGTATATTCAGAACACAGAAAAACTGGACCCAAAAAAGCATGCGGCATGCCGATTATCATATATCAACAATGTCGCTCTCTGGTCTGCTCTGTTTCTCTTTCGCATAAGCGAGGTGTCCGATATGGCTGTAAAAGAACTGACTCTCTCTCTCTCTTTCTGTCTCTGATGAATTGCATTTCATTCGGGGGTCGGTCTTGCCATAGGAAAAGCCACAAACGTGCTAATTATGGCTCTGCAGTCGAATTGGTGCATGGTAATTGTGATACACGAGTGGCTAGGTGACCCCGACAATGTGTGAAAATGCTTTAAAAATGGTTAGAGTTGTGTGTCCAGAGATATAGAGTTGGCTAAGAGACATATGGTAGTTGCAAGGCCAGATTAAGAGACGGAGGGCGAAGTATTTTAGATATTATAGCAAGTGGTAAACCCAAAAAAACGAGTGTTTTCATCCCTTAGAATATTTAAAGTGCCTTTATTTTACTGGCAAGTCATTAGCAACCTTAAATAATCGAATTTTGTCCAGCAAAACTACAAAGTTCTGAGCCATTTCAGAAGAAAGTTCCAACTTGGTGACCCCGACAGTAAGTAATAATACTTTTCAAGTCTATTCTTAAGACTTTATCATGTAGCTTTGTGCAACAGCCGTCACACAGTACCATTTTATCATAGATGACAGATGACCCCAACCAAGCCTCTATCACCTGTTTAACATATAAAGTCCATTCCAATGGGGTCAAGTCTGTACGTACGTCTGCTACTTATGCAAGTAGATAGTAGAACCATAATATGGGTCTATTTTTAACCCTATTCGCTCCTCTGACGGCCTCAACTATAGAGTTCGCTTCTCGGAATCCATTCATTAGCTGACGTCAAAGATCTGCGACTACCACGTCACTGTCGGCGTCACGATATGGCTTTCAATTTGAGAATTGTTGGCCCCATTCGATGCGCTCGTTGAACTAGAAAAAGGAAAAGAATACGATATACGATATACGAGTGGCAATAGCTATAGAAAAGTGTGTTATTGTTTCGCGATTTGTTTTGAATACTGCTTTATCTTTGTTTGCTCTTCGCTGTATCTTTCGCTGTCGTATCTGTATCGGCTGTATCTGTATCTGTGCGAGATGCACCAAAAACGTCATTAACAAGTGCATTTGGAAGCGTAGTTTTCGGAGTTTCGGAGTTGTTTTGGAAGCCGGATTTTCAGTTTCAGTTTCAGTCTCAGTTCAGTTTCAGAGGTATACAACCTTCTGCATGAGTTTTGCTTCAATTTATCTTGGTTATTGGCTGTTTGTTTTGTGTGCTGTGCTGTGTGTTTTCTCTGTATCTGTTTTACTTTGCTAATTTGCATGCGAATTCATAATGAGCACGAAGGTCAAACAGGTATCTGTATCTGCAAGATACATTCGCTTCGTATGTCACAAGTTATTTATTTCAAAATCAACATCCTCGCACGCATTTATCAAATTCTGTTTTTTTTTTTCTTTCTGTTTTTTCGGCCTTAATTTATGCGTACCGCTTGGACGGCTCGACTCCTCTGCTTTCTCTCTGTCTCTATCTCTCTCTCTCTCTCTCTCTCTGGTCGATTTGTGAATGAATACATACAATATATGTATGTATGCATATTCGACAGTAAAGACAGGCAGTTTGGAGCAATTAACATGTTTTTAATAAGCCCAGAGAATTGATTTATGTCACACCATTCGGGAATTGCATTGCACATTTCAATAATATTTTAAAAACAATTCGTATTCTCGTATTCGTATTCGTTTTTGTATATAAATAAATACACACATTCGTCTGCCATTTGAGCAAGATGAATGTTCTGTTTTTGGTTTCGAAATATATATTCCAAAAATACATATATGTATGTATGTGTTCCATATCGAATTGCAGTGGACAGGCAGATGAATGGCTTTATCCAGAGGAATAAATAAATATATCGCATAAAATTCGCTTAAATTGGGAATCAGATTTGTCAAGTGCAGCAGATGGATGGGGAATGGGAATGGGAATGGCACCTTGCTGCTTGCTGCTTGCCGCTTGCCGTGTGGGTAAACTGTACTTTTGAGGCAATTAAATGAGTGATGCTCATCGATTAATTAGCCACTTATCGGGGATTGATCGATAATGATTGCTTTAAGGCTGCTCGAAGGCTTAAGTAGGAAAACTCTTTATGGATCCCAGTACATTCCTATACTTTAATCTGAAATCCCTTGAACCAGTCGACAGCTGTTTTTGTTATCAAAGTGCAGTTGTAGCCCCGAAAAACAGCTCTCCGACCTCGTGCTTTCTATTAGTTTCTAACAAATAACCACTAATCCCACAAAAACAAATGGCAATATGCCATATGCGTATGTTCCACATACGAATAGCCTGGAGATCGAGAGCACACCCGAAGGCATGGAGAAGCTTGAGTGGGTGGACGAGTTTAAGAACTGCGCGGAGACCAGTGGTCAGCCGGCTGCTGGAGCAGGAGCAGGAGGCGAGGTATTCTGCCAACACCTTGGAGAGCATGGGGGAGTCTGTGGCCCAATGCTGCACAAGTTGCCGCGAGCAGGATCCACATCTCTGGGATGCGATGACTTCATCCCTGCACTATGCCGCCTTCTGGGGGCATGATGAGTGCCTCCGCATACTGCTGGAGCACAATGCTCCGATCAAATAAATTTTTGGAAAAGAGTGTCGTTGTTGTGTCTTAATAAACAGAAAAGAGTTTTAAAGAAAATTGTAACATTTTCTGTTCTTACATTGAAAATAAAATGCAATGATGCTGATGTTTAAGCGGAAACGATGGAAACGGAATGACGCCCCCACGGCTTTAGCAGTAGCTTAAAATCGTCATTTGCACTCTCCATCTTTGATGTCCTTGAGCTGTTTCAGGGTTGACTCCTGCTCCAGTAGGCAGCGACAAACCTCCAGGGGGCCACGCAATGCTGCACTCTGGCCGCACTCATGCTGCAGCAGGAGATTAGCCTTGTGTTCAGTCAAGAGCTTTACGATAACCAGATTACCCTTAGGCATGCTATAGTAGAGTGGAGTATTATAGAAATTATTCTGCAAAAATAATCATCTTAAGTCATCTTACCCATAAGGCTGCACGCTGGAGGGCTGTGGCACGCGCCTTGGTCGCCGCATTTACATCCACGTTGCCCCCATCGATGGGGAGCTTGAGTGCCGCGTAGTGCAGAGCTGTATAGTCGCAGTCATCTCGTGCCATGGCCTGGCCCTTCTTAATGAAGTCTCTTGCACGATCCACTTCGTTATTGATGGCTATAGAGAGAAGGATTAGGTAATTGGATTATAGGTTTACAGCTGTAGCCTACCTGCATTCCAAATTCCCCGATCAAAGTCCATGACGCTAAGCGTCTGCTGTGCCAGCTGCGATTGCTTGTGGCATCCACAGTTGTCCGCACTGTGCTGATCCATTTCCACCTAATTCTTTCGAGAGTGCTATGTGATTTGCTTGAATGATTGCGGATGATGACGAACTGGGGTGATATGGGCAATGATTAGACGTCACGTTGCATAGTCCAGCAGTCCAGCAGCAGCTCACGGCGGCCAACAAAACGAAATTGACGACGAGAGAAGTTCGTACCGAGAGCTTCCAACAGTGGCGACCTGGCTATCGTTTTTGTCGAGTATCACTAATTGTTGTTCAAGCCATAATCAAAACACAGTTTTTCGACAGCTGTTTCTGTTTCTGTGAACAGAGAACAGAGAACACACATGCCACCAAGTACACACCCCCACACCACCAACAGCCCCACCCCCACCCCCACAAAAGATAGCGCAAGAAACCCTAAGTGCAGAATAAGTACAAATGGAATTCCTCAGCTGACTCAGCAGCAGTCAGCAGAAGCCTCTTCGGAAGGGAGAGGGAGGGAGGGAGTGAGAGGTAGGGAAGGGAGGCACAACTGTTAATTGCAAAATCAAATTGAGTAATTGGCTGACTGATTGAATGGAGCTGCCAAAAAAGCAAAAGATTACCTCATCATCAATGCAGGAAAGGAGGGAATGGCAATGGCAATACCAATACCATCAGCGTCATCATCATCTTTGTGGAACATCTCCCGAAATGGCAATGAGCGAATGTTTCCAGGAAAAGCGTGCCAGTGCCAGTGCCGGTCCCAGTGCTCGTGCCCTGGCCTGTGCCCGTACTCGTGCCAGTGCCATTCGACACTGACTCTCCTCCTTTCGAGGCTAATTACAAGCAAACGCATTTTAATTTTCATACAAAATAATCAAAACATGTGCCACACCACACACCACACGCCACACACCACACAGTCTCTCTCGCTCTCTCTCGTTCCCAGATAATAAACCCGCAACCCGTCGAATGGAAGGCAGAAAATAGAAACAATACCGAATGGCATCCACAAATATTTTCGATTCTGATAAATGAATTCCGCGAATCGAGTCGAGTCGAGTCGAGGCGAGTCGAGGCCAAGAGAGTCACAGAATTGGCGAATTATTTCGCCTCCTATGTTGATGCTGTTGATGATGATGATGATGCTCGTCGCTTGTTGTATATAAAAATAGCTTAAAAGTTAATTTTGTAAAGCACATAAACAAATTATACGAAAGATCAACAAACGACCCAGCCGCCCCCCAACCCCGCCCTCCCCACCACTCGCAATCCGCAACCCTTTGGCGTTATTCGCGTTATTCGCATTCTCGAAAAACAAATACAAATTGACGTCAATGCGAGTACTGAGTAGATTATGATAATGTTCAAAGTGCAGGCCAGCAAAAAAACAGCAAAAGCACAACACAAACTGGAAGCAAAACAATGTTTTAAATAAATGAAATGATAGAGAAGGGCGGTCAGGGGAAGGAAGTGCGGGGGAATGCTCATGGAAACGAATGACAACCCATCGTTCGCTAGAATGAAATGGAAGTTATAGAACTTCAAATCTGAGATTATATCTCTCCAAACATGAACACATTATTGTACTTGAAGAACAAGAGTCTTTAGATTCAAAACCGATCTATTCTAGGTAAAAAATACTTAAAGTAGATACTATCTATGACTGAAAGGGTGCGAGCGGAGAAATGATCTGTCAACTCATTAACACACACGACATCCCAAGCAATTAAGACCCCAATTTCAATCAGTTGGCCACTCGCAGTACTGATGCACCCGTTCCATTGGTCTAGCGATAATAGAATACACATTGTCCCCATCCCTCATTGTAAAACTACATATAAGGCCCAGCGTTTCTAAATTAAAGTATGAATTCAACAATCTGCCCACAAGTGTCTAGACTTTTCTTTTAGAAGGTCTAAGCAATATCAATATATCTTTGCCGATTATATGTATCAATGGAATTCCCAAGGGAACTGCATTGCAGTTTAAGTTCCTTGAAGCCATTCCATTCTCTACAGCAGAAATACCAAAAAGAAAGAGATACAAAAAATAATCCCAAAATAATAGTCGTCTTCAGTCCATTATCCAGTTTAGCCTCCGTATCTGTCCCTCGATCATAGCCATAGCCCCGCCGACATCAATGCAAATATAGCATTTCATTCTCGAGAAAACAAACACAAATCATAGCATATCCAAGACGCAAGGGTATATTCAATGAATCGGCATTCAGAACGACTGCGACGATACGACGATATTTCACTTGACCAAGCGGTTATTCGGTTCGGTACTTCCCCCGAACCGTTCCAAGGGTGAAGTTATTCTTTGAAGAGCTCTATAGAGCTCTGCCTGCCTGCCTGCCTGCCTATGGACTTCATAGAACTGCACCGCCACTGCGATTGCATTCCTGTTCAATGTTTATGTTTATGGTTCAGGGGAAAAATCGTGGTTATTGCACAAACATTGATATCAAAACGGATGCGATAAGTGTCGTATCAATTGCAGACCATTGTGCCAGGCATGGGCCTGGTCCCAAATGTTTTCTTTGGGATTTACGCGGAATAAATCCAAGATTATGATGAGAATTTAGGAATAAACATAGACTGGCCGGATGGATGGATGGTTGGTTGGTTTCTTTGAATTGGGTTATGGGATATGCTATTTCTACTTTTATTTCTTCGTAATGCGTGATGCAGCAGTTCGGTTCATATTCGGTTCATTTCGTTTTCCAAGAAAACTCCATCACATATGTAGATACCCTGTAATTACCTCAACAAATCCATTGACGGATCCATTTACGGAGCGCTCGTCGCTCATTAAACCGCAGCGAAAGATATATATTCTAAAGGTTGGCAATGATCTTTTCGGCGACCCTTTCCATATGGACGGGGGGTCTGATGAAATTTGCCCCGCCACGACGCTCATCGTTCAGCGTTCATCGCTCATACGCAGCGTTGTCCACGCGACTTAATTTATGTGAGACTGCCGCGCGCGAATCGAGTCCGCGTCCGCTCTCTTCGGGGCAGACGACGCACACGTGCCAGCCGCTTCAGTCCCGCATTAAAATGTTAATGTGGCATGGCCCAAAAGTCAACGAAATATTAACAGCAAACAGTTGGTCGGTCGATCTGTCGGGTTGGTGGGTAGGTTGGTGGGTCGGTCGCTTGCTGGTGGCTGGTGGAGTGACGGCAGCGTCCGTCCGTCCCTCCGTTCGTCAGGTAATTATGCCTCCATTGACCTCTGTACATGACAGTACACCCTCCCTCCCTCCCTCCCTCCGCACCACACGCCTCTCTCTTGCGGCTCATCTAAAGTGCACTTAGCGAATGCAAAATGCAAAAACAACAGCCAAAGTCGAGAAAAGTAATTAAATGTCAGCCACAGACACAGCCGCAGAGCCACAGCTCCCCACAGCCCCCACAACCCCCTCGGCTCCGGTGTCTCGCTAGCAAATGAGCCGCAAAAAGGAACACTAAAATTAATAAAAACAGTACACAATTTACGAGCAACAAAAAAAATGTACAAAAATCTAAGGAGGCTAGAAAAATGATGTTATAGATAGATTCCCAAGACACTCTCAGGGAATCACCTTTCAAAGGGTATCTAGGGGATACTTTCTTGGGAGAATACAAGGGAAAGTTCTTGAAGGCTTTGTTCGAATATCTTTGGAAACATAAAAGTTATGCCTGTTTTTTGGAATGAAATACATCTAAATTAATTTAATTACACAACTTCTTCATCATTATTCGCCTGCCATCGAATTCATCATACCCTCTCCTCGTGCTGGGTATCATAAATAAATGCTTGAAGCAAAAGTTTTTGCGCTTGGCACTCGCTCAGGTTTTGTGGGCCATTAAAACAAATAGCAAACATATATGTACATACATACATATATATATACTACTTATAATTATATATCTTTCTATAATAAATGCAATGCACTTTCCCACACGGCACAGTGGCGTGGTGGGGATGGGGATGGGGGTGGCGGTGGGGGTGGCTGGCTGTGGCGACTCCCCTTGGTCATTGCTTACTCGTGTGGCAAATAAAATTGGTAATAAAATGTGAAAAATAGCATAATTTAAAATATTTAAATGGCATAAATAAATGCGAAATAAATAAATAAAAATAATAATGCTGCAGTGCAGCCTCCCTCCTCCCAGAATGCACCTTCTACCCCTGCCCCTCTCTCCCCCTCCACCACCCCCTTCCTTCTCCTGTGTGGCAGAGGCCAGAGTCACATATGGATTGTGGGCCATAATTCATCGTAATTCGTTTAATATGATTTACAAAAGAGAAATAAAAATTGTATATGGCCAAAACGGGAGGAGTTGTAATTTATGGGGCAGTGCGTGGCAGGTTGGTTGGGGGTGCGCACCCTTTCTCTGTTGGATAAGAAATGCCAGAATCATCTGTCGTTTGTTTGGTCAAAGCCACTCTTCAAGCGTAGCGCCACACTGAGAGAAATAACATGGTGCAAAATATACAGAAATCCTGGAATAACCTATGGGTTTTTCTGCTACAGACAGTCCCTGAAAGTCTCAAATTGGGAAGTTTTCATCCAATTTTACTCCATCTTCTGCTATCTGAAAATAGATTTCTTTCAGTGCTTTTTAGTTGCCCCATTACCCCAATCAACCCTTTTCTTTTCTTCTCATTTTCTTTGCCTTGTGCTCTTCAATTGAGATTTTCTTTGATATACATACACATATATATATATACATATATATGTATACCCTACAGTATCCTTCATCCTCAACAAGCAGCGGCAGTGGCAGCCACCATGTCCTCGCCGCATGAATACATATTTTGTTGTATGTTCCGCCATCTATTTGCTTTTATTTGTATTTATTTATATAGACTTTTTTACGGCTCTGTGGGAGTCACAGTTCTTTAGCATCCTTTTGGATGGCTGGCTATACCCCACTGGTTTTCCCCCCAAACCCTCTACCCCCCGGACTGTGTTTGTCCTTTCCAATAAATTGTAAGTAATAAACTGGCAATTGGTTTGGCGCGGCGGCCCAAAAAGTATTTCTTGTTCTGTTCGGACTTTTACTTCCTTTCGGAATCAAAGCCAAGTAATGTCCCATCCATGGATGTTGGGTGCTGTGTGTGGTGTGTGCCCCATTTGGGGGCATTCTCGCCCATTTGACACTCGACTTTTGGGTGGCTTGAACCCCGGACTTATCGACATTCACTCCGTACATGTTTTGACAGCTTTTATGGCGTGTTAACAAGGACATGATCCTGCTTGTAGCAACAGACGCGTCGGCACACAGTCGGCACACAAGAGGAGTGGCAACAGAGAGAGAGAGAGAGAGACAAAGACTGGGGGGGTTATGGGTTGTACGGATACCCTAGAAAACGATGGAAAGTGGATATAAAGATGCCAAAGAAATGCTTCACATAACCTTTGGAATAGGACTACCCCAAATGCAATGCATGCCCAGGCATTCCCAGGGTACCCATGATGTTCCTTCTGCTCCTCCTCCTCCTCTTTTATGACTCTCTGTCGTCCTGACGACTGCTGTTACTGTTCTCCAAGGGGGATGAGGGAGGGGGGGAGAACAACTGTTAAGCAAAGTCCAAACATAAAATAGAATTTTCTATTGACAAAAAATGTAAATCATGCAGAACCGAGTGGCAGTGTGGCAGGGGCAGTGCCACATCCCAGCCGATTATGTGTCTTGACCGGCAGCGTTCTGGCATTTTGGTGTCCTCACTCCCCCCTACCCTTAGCCCTAGAATGAGTTTGGGTTTGTGGAGTTTTTGGTGGAACATGATCTTGATTTTCATCTAGAAAGAAGATGCTCCTTTGGGTGGTGGCAGTCCGTGACTCTTGCCACAGGTTTTCCCCGGGAAGGCCTGGGACTTCATCTTTGATACGACCATACTTCCATTCTCTTTCGATCTTCATTTGGATCTTCATCTAACCTTTACTGCAGATACTACCATTAAACCCACTTCCATCTTTGGCTTATATTTCGCTTCCCAAAACAAAATTCGTTTGAATCGATTAACATTGCATTTCCTATGATATGTCCTTCAACCTTCTGGCCACATCATGGACCTGGTCCAAAGGCTGTTCCCCTCTCCTCTCATACTGCCTGCTGGCTGCCTGCCTGTAGCCTGTCGCCTGCTGCCAATGACTTTTGTGAGCAAAGAAAAATCAAAGAAAAAAAAATGGAGAACCCTTGTCGTCGCAGGAAATTGAATTGCAGTCATGATGTTGACATTGCGTGCAACAAAATAACCCCAAAGACCCTGCCACGAGAGAAACCACTCAGCTCTCTCGCTCTCTTTCTCTCTCTCGCTGCTGGACCCGGGATATAATGTAATTCCCTAGACCCCAAGTGGCAGGCAGGGGGCAGTGGTATGGGGTGGGGGCTGGGCAAGGCGTGACCGTCTACGCGTGCATTGACATAAGATACATTATTGCAAATTGTTTCGATTTCATAAGAAATTTTCCACAACAAATCCTTGAACGACATTTTCGCCTTGTGCCAAAAGGGGGGCCAGGATCAGTGGGGTCAAGGGGGTCGAAGGGGGAAGGGTGGGGGTCAGGATGTTGAAGACGATTGCGATTGCGACATGCAATCACATGTCGCCACATGCCCCCCCTGCCCCCTGCCCCGCACTCCCTTAACATTCACACATTTTATTTCATTTGTCGTGCATTTGTTTCGCTTTTTTCGACCCTAATGGATGGCATATGGGATGGGGTATACGGGTTCCAGGAAGCGGTTTACCATCCAGAGAGAGGGATACATGTCCTGGAACATCCTTTGAGTATCCATCAATACATTGCCGTCTTTGTAACAAGTTCCTTCAAATGGAATAAATGTGTCTGAAATTTGGAAAAAAAAAAAACATATTCTTCGAAGATGCTAAGATCAAACCACCATATCACATGTATTTCAGCAAAAAAATCCTAGAAATATTAATATTACACATTAATTTTCATAGAAATTTTAGGATTATGGGCATCTAATGGGTGGAAAACACACAGGAAGCCTTTTTAAAGGGTATCAAACACTTGGACCCCCGATTCCCAATCGATTTCTGATGCTTTGTTTCGCTTATTTTCGATAGGGGTAGAGCAGTACAATCCTTGGGGGGTGGGGGTATGGCTATGGGGTTCCTGCTAAAGGATCAGGAACAGAAGGCCACTTGCTTTTGGCTGCTGCCCAACGAAAATAAGCGCCAGCAGCAGCGAAAAGCCTTCTTCTCTCCAGCGTTTTTCCAGTGTTTTTCATTTAGCAAAATGAGCTGCAGAAAAGAAACGAATAAAAAAGAAACGAAAAGAAAAGAAAAGAAAAGAAAAGAAAGAGTTTTCCATAGTGGAATGAAATCAATGAGAGAGAATTGCGGCCAAAAAGGAAATCATTTGTTATTGAATCCGGCTTAGATTCGATTGGGTGCGGGGTGCGGGGTGAGGGGTTTTTCCAGAGGTAAAGTCAAGTGTATTGAAGTGCGGAAGGGGGGCTACGGGGGAGGTACGGAGTTAAGTAAATGCATCAAATAGAGCAGAAATAATTTTTTGGCCATGAATCAAGGTGGAGATTGTGTGTGGAGTCCGCGATTTTGCACGGCTTTCGCGGCAGCCTGATAAATGGCCAAAAGGAAGTGAGCCATCGATTGCGGGTCGAGTCCTAGGCCGAGTGAGATATCATTCGTCTTTGGAGGGCCGGACCCAACCCCTTTTCCACCTGAAACTCCAACTGGCTTCCAGGGGCTCGCTTTTGGGCCTAGTTTTGTGGGACTTAGAGCACCTGCGATACCCTCTAAAGACTCGAAATTCTTTCTGTGTTCTGCATTCAATTCTATTCCAATCGAATGAGGTCCCACCCCTACCCCTGTCCATTGACCCACTTAACGCCTGAGTTGTCCAATAAGGTGACCAGACAGATGTCCGCTTATAGGCCTCCTTGTTCTGTCAGCCAGCCAGCCGGCCTCTGTGGCAACTTTTCTGTCTTCGGCTGTGTGGCATCTACAGCGAAATCCACTTTGGCGATGCCACAGACAGAGACACAGACACAGACAGAGAGATGCTGCCACTGCCGCCGCACGCGGCCTTGAACCATTTGGCAATTAAGGCGCAACAAACGGCGCCACCTCGGAAAATGCAGCCAAAAAAAAGGCAAGAAAAAAGAAAATACATATGTACATAAATGTACATACATACATACTCGTATGTGCAGCAGCAGCGGCAGCGGCAGCATTCTTTCATTTTCTAGAAGAATATTTCCACCGAGACTAAAAATCATGAAATTTTTCCCAACATTTCTCCGCCGTTTTTCATGCTTGCCGTGTGTGTGGGCGTGTCCGTATTGTAAAACATTTCGCAAAATAAATACAAATAATTTTTTTGGCGCTCAGACATGTGTTAATTAATGCCCCACCCCCTGCCCCTGCCCCCTGCCCTCTGCCCTCCATTCGTGGATATTTTTACATAAAATTGAATTTGCGTTGAGCAAAAATCATTTGAGCAGATGCTAGACAGGGGTGGTGCTGGGCCAGGGGGTGGCCATATCGATTACAGGGGGTGGGGGGGTGTCTTTCCTGAGGGCAACTCAAGGAGTAGCAAATAGAGCAGCACTTATGCCCAAAGCCATCAATTATGGCAATTATGGCAAAGGTTCCCAAGGTCTTTCCTTGGTCACATTTTAGTTGCTGCTTTTGCCATTTTTCTTGGATATCAAGTTTTTGTGCCCTACCCTAGGGTTATACGATGTGCCAATGATGTTTGTCATTCATTAAGTAGAAATCTAAAAGGTTTATATATGTATGTGTATTCCGGTTGGAACAGCCAAAAGCCTGAACTTTGATATGGACTTATATCTGTTTATATATAATAATCTTGTATTAATTTCTACATTTTTGTAGCTCAAGTCGGTTTGCCATGTCATGAAGAAATGGTTCTTCTATTTGCTATATATTTTTCCATAGCTTTACCAATTTTTATAGACTAGACTAGACTATATTTTAGGATATAGTGTGTCTAATGTTTCGCTATCAAAGGGACGCTATCCGAGTATTTTTCTTTTTTGTTTTTCTCAGCCTATTCCTTGAGCTCTTCTTTCACTTTCCCCCCGCCCACTCTCCCATTTGTACACCTCTTCTATAACTGCTTCTTGTAGACTTCTCCATCGTTTGGCATCCTCTTCGGCACACATTTTAAACGTAATTGTAGCAATTTAGACGCCTCGCCAAAGATGATTCCCCCACCTTCCAGGCAGCCACCATCCACCGTGCTATGCCTCCCATTATCACCTTTACTCTAGGCTGATGGCATGAGGACTGAGGGGGAGGGAGAGAGAGAGAGAGAGAGAGGGGTGGCTTGAAGAAGGAATGTGGCCAGACTCCGCTCCGACTCTTGCCATCAGACGCATACGCATAAAATTTTAATGAGATTGTTAGCGGCATAAAATATACGGCATAGAAAGTAGGGGATGAAGGAAGGGAGAGGGCGCAGATGTGGCATGCAACATGGGAAGACAGAGAGAGAGAGAGGTGTGAGGTTTGAGGTGTGCTCTAACCCCGGAAAAGCCAAAGACAAAGAATCATTCAGACGATGACTGCAAAACTCCACAATTATAATATTCAAATGCGTGGGGGCTCCCCCCCTCCACCCCAACCAACGCCCGAACCCCACCCTCTCCCCCCTCTCATTCCATTGAGAAAATTCACCACTGAGTCCCTCTGCCACTCCCACTGGCTCTCCTATTCTGTTACGCCCAGAAAATTTAAATGCAATTTTAAATATGCCATAAAAATCGCTTTTAGATGTTTCCATAAAAAGAGATGGAGAGAGAGAGAGAGAGAGAAGGAGGAGAAGTCCTCCTGCGAGAGCGATAAAATTAAAGGAAGCCAAAACAGAAAATTGAAGTTAGACTTTAAGTACCTACCCCCCCACAGACACTACCACCCCCTCAAGTACACACTTAATTAGAGGCGTGGCAGATTTAGCTGATTTGATAAAAGATTTACAGCTCTGGCCAAGGAGAGCCGGGAGGGGGCGGGACCATATGGTTTAGCTCCAACTGGCGGCGGGTCGTATACGGCTTTTATGCGACGACTCACTCGACGGAATGTTCTCGCGTTTTTTGGGTCGTATAATGGAAATACTCATAATAATCGTAAGACGAACAGCTTGCCGCTTGCCACAGAGAGAGAGAGAAAGAGAGAGAGAGTAATAATGTTGATGGCCATAATGATCATGACATGGCTGAGAGCGAACAGATGATGTGCTGAGAGTTGAGGATGGAGATGGAGATGGGATAATCTTTGGGTTAGAGAGGAGTTAACTATAGATTAGCCACACTTTTTGATGACCTCCTTTTGGCAGAACTTTCGCCCTGTTTGGGATGATACTTTCTGGGAACTTTAACCACTTTTAGAGATACTTTTTTCGGATACTTTAATGGCAATTTCTTAGAAAATTCCTATGTTTTAGCTGGTACTTTCCTGGGAGTTCTTGAAAGAACATTCCTCTTCTTTAGAGATCTCCACCTGCCAGATCTTTGCTCTCTTTTGAATGCTACTTGCTTGGGATTCTTTTGGATGATACATTTGCCAGATCTTCTAAATGGTTTTAAGGGTCCTGCCCAGAATGAAATCTTCCCTACCCGTAGAGGCCCTTTTCTTTGCTACAATTTCTCTTCTTTCTTTCACTCTTCTCTCCCATCAATCAATGTGTTGCCCCGCCATGAAAAGCACTCAGTATTCCATATTCCATGGAACTCTTAACCAAAGACCAAACTTAACGTTTAAATGCCATTCTCAAAGATCATTTACAGCTCGAATTCAGTTCCCAAAAAACCCAAAGGTTCACTCTTGAACCCCGATCCGATCGAAAATGGGGGATCGATATCTGAGGCTAAACGAAAAACAAAAACAACAAAAAAAGTAACACTTTGATCGTTTCAGGGGGCAGGGCGGGGCAGAGAGAGGCGGCGGAGGCAGAGGCATGGGAAAGTGTGTCAACTGTGAGAAATGCCAAGTCATACATACAGTGCAAGCCCATCCCGCCCATCCCCCTCCTACCTCCTTTAGTACCCGCCTCCTCCGCCTTGCCGTCAAAGTCACGTGCATGTAATGTTTGTACCTTTTGTCACGTGGAAAAAAACAACAGGCAACAGCAAGGCCATTTGGTTAAGCTTTTAGTGAAAACCCACCCCCAATACCACCCCCACCCCCCACCGCTACCCTTGTGTAGGTGTAAAATCAATTAAACACGAAATTTAGGAAACAGAGGAACTGAGAAAAAGTGATTTATGCACCAGCAGAGAGTGGCCGGCCCTACCGCCTGCCCCACCGCCTGCCCCACCGCCTGCCCCACCGCCTGCCCCTGCCACTGCCGCATAACCACCTCGTCGACAAATCTATTTACGAGTAATTGTCGTAACGTAACGTAACGGAATGGAATATGGAATATGGAACTTTGATGTGTGTGTGTGTGTGTGTGTAGCCAGAAGAAGAGCGAAAGAGAGAGCGAAAGAGAGAGAGAGAGAGTGTATAATGGGTTATGTCTAGGTGTCAGTCACAATGAAAATTGAAAATTTATTTATGACCCAAATTCCAATACCGTGTTGTGGGGGGGGGAGGGGGGTTGAGGTTGTACTTTTAATGAGCATTACACGACTCACAGAACGGAAGAGAGATAGATAAACACATATGCAGAGAGAACGAGAGAATACGACAGAGAGAGAGAGAGAGAGAGTACATATGTAATGTGCAGAGGAAGGCAGAGAAAGTGCTAGAATGATAACCTTGAAATGGGGTTTGACATATGAATGCCATATTGAATGTCATTTCAAATTGTACACAGACAAATGCTTTTTGCCCCACCACCCACCCGCCCTAGCCCCTTCCACACCCAAAAACAGGAAAAGGCCAAAGGGCATTCAAATAGCAGTAAAACAAATAGCCATAGATACACAGAGATACATATTCATACATTGTACATATGTACGTTCATCTTTATGTACATATATCTCTATGTATCTATGAGCGAAGCGAGTGAGCAGGGGGCTTGCCTCTAACTATATTTCTACTTCTAGATTATATTCCATAATTTTCATGAACAGTTCTACAATATAAATATTGTATTTCCAACGAAATCGAACAAATTCCACTACAACGTGTCATGTGTCCTGCATCATGCATCAAGTACATGAATGTCATATTCAGAATATACCACAGAAATGCATCATGCAGCATGATTCACGTATCATGCATTTACCATGCACATGTATCAAAATCTTAAGTATTTTGTTCCAATAGATTGGGTGCAATATATCATGTATCATGCATCGCGTATATCATGCATGTATCATGCCTTAAGTATCATGCATCATTTATATATCATGTTTGATACAAGTATGTCATATGCATGTATCACGCATCCTGTGTAATGTATCATCCATCATGTATCTGGTATTATAGATTCATGCATCATGCACCATGCATCGTGCATCATGCATCATCCATAATGCATCAAGTATTATGCATCATGCATCAAGTATTCATCATATTCATCATCCATCATGTATCATGTATCACCCATCATGCATAATGTATCTTTTATCCCTATAAAGCTTTGAACCAGCTGTCATATCTTTTTGTCGAAATACTCAAAAATCTCCACAAGTCGAACGCGTTCTTTGGATAAGTGGGGTTCGACTTATGGAAGAAGATTTCGTCCTCATTTAAGCCATAAAATCAGACCAAAGAATCCCGAAAAACAACCAAAAACAAACAAAAATCTTGTCTTGTTAGGCATCAAACTATACGATAATTGGTAGCATAACCATCCGATCCGGATAGCTACCAGCACTTCCAATCGGTGAAAACAGGGGGGAAAGGGAAGGGGGGAGTGGTTAGGGGAAATCGAAACAAGCACCATTCCAATTCTCATTTATCGATGGCTTCGATTGTGGCATTAAAGTTAACAACCCCCAAAAAAGAAACAAAAACAACAACAGAATGGATTTTCAACACGTTTTTCCCACAGCACACACACACACAAGCCACACGCCCACGCCCACACGCCCACTGCCCCCCCCACACACCGCACTCTCCACAGTCCACACTCCACTCGAGTTGTAGCCACCTCCGCCTCCACTTTGTACTCCACTCTCTACTGTGTGGAGATACAGGTACAGGTACGTGTACGGGTAGGGGTACGGGTACGGGTATAGGTACTCGTACTCCCATACCATCCCCTAGGGAACCAGATTCGTTTGCCTCATTTGGCCAAAAATGTTTAACTACCGGAAACGGGCGTTAATCTCTACTCTCCACTCTCCAATGGCCAAGTGGCATGCCACGGCATGCCTGCCCACTCACCGATGCTGATGGTGTACCGTTGTCGATAGCCACGATAGCCACGAGATACCAAACGAATGATTCGAATCATCATGTGGATGATGATGATGAGAATGAGGATGGCGTTGGTGTATGCCCTGGGGCTTGCGCGCGGGGCAGGGGCCGGGGGCAGGGGGCCAAGGTGAAAGAGCAATTAAAAACCAGAGCCCAAGCACACGCATTGTTGGTGGGAAATTGGGATTTCGGTAGGCGACAATTGCGTTTTCGGGCGAACAAAACATGCTGTCGGCATTCGAGAGGGCCAGCAATCGAAAAAGAAATCGCCATCGCAATTAGAGATGGCATCGAGGGTCATCTCTCTGTGTGATCGAAAGCGTCTCTGATGGGCATTCGAGGCTGAACGACTGTAGCTGATTGTTTATTATGATAGGAAAGGTGCAAAAATGTCCTGTAATAAACCCTCATAGATATATCCTAAATATTCTTCAAAAAAAAACCCCAAATATTCTTCAGAAATATTCCCCAAATATTCCTCATAAGTAAATATTCCCCGTGAACATTTCCGTACCTTTTACAACTTGTATTTCCATAAATAGATCACAGTTTCAAACCATTTAAATCGTTTCAATTAAAGCTTTTGAAATTAAAAAAAAAATGAAAACAATTCAATTAAATCCCCCTGCATACCCTAATAATTCCCCCAACCATCCATCGGAGGAAATACTTACTAATTTCCCTTCCGTTTCGCCAGTCATTCAACCATCGTTAAGCCTCGAATGCAGCTTCCAGCCTCCCGACAGCGGAGAGGCGGCTGCCCCGCCTCTGAGTTGTTGCAGAGGCGCCAACGGCAATGCAGCAATGCAACAGCAACAGCAGGGGGCAGGGGGTAGCCCCCAAAAGTTACGACAACAGTCGTCGTCGTCGTCGTCGTCACAAACGTGGGAGCTTTTATGAGTTTCTCCCGAAACAGATCCACGCTGCGGCGGCGACTGTGGCGGCGTGGCTGTGGTGGCGGCGGTTTTGTGCCTCTTGCCACAAAACGTGGGCAGCCAAGGAGAGGCAGGCAGTTGGGTTGGGGAGGGAAGGGGGTAGGTGATGGTGGGGCAGCTGTAGCTTGTAGCCAGCGGCAGCTGTTGCCGCCAATTGATTGAAATGCCGCCCGTTCATTCGACTGGGGCTCGGTCATCTATCTGTCTATCTCTCTCTCTCTCTCTCTCTCTCTCTCTCTTTTCCACCTCTCCTTCCATCTCTTTCACTCTTCAAGTATTTCGCTTTTTATTGTTGGTGTTGGTTTTGGGAGGGGGAGGTGGTGGTGGTGGGGGGTATCTTCAAGGGTGCTCTGAAAATACTTTTCTTTATTTCTTTTCATATTTTTTTGTTTTTTTTTTGTTTTTTGGGCGGTTTGGGTGAACAATTTTTATGAGAATTTTCGTCGGTTGAAAAACTTTCAATTTCGTATTTATGAAAACATAAGCGGGGTGCGGTGGGGTGCGGGGGGGCACTGTGGGTGCGGGGGGGTTGTTGCAATTGCACTACAAACTGTTACAAAATGGAAATTCCGTTGAAGCAAAAAGCAATCACCCCTGAAGCCTCCTTCACTGAATGTTTTTTCGGCACAGAGGAGGCCTACACACAGAGAGCACTACGACTACTGCTATTAGTTGATGCGAGAGCGAGACAGACAGAGAGAGAGAGAGAGTTGGAGTGGGAGTGGAAGAGAGAGAGAGTGAACACTGACTGATTGATGGTTGTGGATGACTTTGTGTGGGGAGGAGTTATCCCTGCGGGAGATGAAGTCATTTCCTTGTGGAAATTTTAATTTAAGCAGGAAAAATGCAAGGAAAAGCTGTTTAGGAAGTGTCAACCAATAATCCTGGCTTTAAGCCGGAAAATAGTTATATTTCCCAAGACCTTGGGCTTGAGCTTCAGCTTGAGCAAATCTCATTCCCATTCCCATTCCGTTCCCATCAACTGAACTACTTTTAATGACATGCAATAATCTACCCGTCTAATGATCGCCTATGGATCGTAACCCCCACCTGGAGAGTGGCGAGTGTGGGGGGGAGGGGGAGACTGGGGGAGTGTTTCGCTTGGGCAAGTGCAGGCTGGAGCCACACACAGAACCCATAATTCAAGAATCATATGTACATCTCTCACTCTCTCTCTCTATCTCTATCTTTATCTCTCACTCTCTCAGACAATTATCATAGGAGCAGCCACACGAACACAGCCCAGAAGAATGTCTAAGGTGGGCAGAGAGGGCGGTGTAAGGGGAGCGGGAGGTGGGGAGGGGAGGGCAAGGGGGCAAGGCAATCTACAATTAAAATCCAATTGCGGCTATTACACAATGCGCAAATACAATTTTCCAATAACTTTGTTTACTCGCATGTGAAAATGCAGCAGCTTCAGAGGTGCCTCACGAGCACGAGTACGAGTCTCGTTCTGCCTCTGTCTCTGCCCCAACGAGAAGCGGTTGGGGGGTGCGGGGGGACAACCCCCGCCGGCATATTGCGCAGCATCTTCAATTTCCGCCCTTTTTTGCTAGACAACGAAGACGTCGACGACGACGACGACGACGACGACGACTCCCCATCAACCTACTACTGCCTGCCTGCACCTCCTCCCTGCAGCCTCCCTTGTGGCGCCCCTGCATCGTGCAGCTTCCCTTGTAGCGCCTGCCGATTCACCTTCACATCTGGCGCCCTGCCCCTGCCCCTGTCCCTGTCCCAGCCACAGAGACCAGCCAAGGTAAGCACAGAAGATACAGATACAAAGTTACAGATACGGATACTCTCGGCTACAGTGAAACGTCCGCAATGATCCCAAAAAGAGAATTTCATTTGTTCTTGCTTAGGAATTTATTCCTGAAATATTTAAAGTTCTCTGAAAACCAGCAAATACTTTGTGATAATTTGTATCCAACATTTCCATGATTAAAGCCAAAAAAAAGTATGAAATAATCAATGAAACTCCTCTGAGCATTAGAAAATAAATCAAATAAATATTTATTTACATTCATTTATTTTTATTTATATTTATTTCCATTTATTTCTATTTATTTATAGCCGAAAATGTCGCCTCTTGGGCAATCTCCACTGTGAATTTTATCTGTATTTTATTTGTATTTATTTATTTTTTGCATTGTTTTTGCTGCTGTTGTTGTTGCTATTTGCCTTTTTCCTTTGTTATTTTGTTGTGCATCGTTTGTGTTGTATCTTCGTCTGTGTATCTGTATATCTGTGTATCTGCAATTTGGCGACAAAAGGCGCGAATCGTCGCAATCTTGTGAAATTCGCCAATTCCCAGCAGCTAGAAAACTAGACTAAACCGGGTTGAAAAAAAACAACAACAACAACAACCATAGAAATGCTGTTCCGCCTTAGTATTACCTTACCCCCTCCCCCGGCCCCCTGCTTGCACCTACCACCACAACTGTAGCATCTTCCACCCCTTCTGCCCCCACCAGAAGCATCAGCATTGTGCTCATCAATTTGTATACCCTTTCCTGGGGGGGCACATAGGTTATACATATATACCCTTGATTGGAATTTAGCCGCTGATATTATATACATTTTTCATCCAAAAACTATTGAAATCAAGCCTCTTTATCATAGATCACAAATAATCAATCAAGTAACAAGTTTTTCTCTCTCTTTGTTTGCCCTTCGAAAGATGCCTCCAGGAACCCCAATAGGATGGTTTTTTCTTATGGATAGTCTAGCAGGAGTCTAGCAGAATCGGACAGCTATATCCTATAGCTTTCTGAGCAACCGATCAATATCTAAGGGAAGGAAGGGTATCCAAAGGTTCTGCCTTGCATTTTTCTAGTTGCATTTTTTGTTTTGCTTTGACTTTCGCATTGCAATTGCGTCGTTTGCTGCTGCTGCTGCTGGCTCTTGCGCCTCATTGTTGTTGCATCATCAACATGCACACACACACACACCCCCTATGGTGGGGGGTTGGGGCGTGCAACACCTTGTGACTGATCGCAGCAGGCAGGCAGGGAGGCAAACTCTGCTCGTACTTTAACGATAGACTGAAACTATTTTTAGTACAAGATACACCCCACATTCAAATGTATCTAAATTGAAGCACACCCCCCTCACCAACCACCCCCTCTGTGCCCCAGTGTGTGTGGTATAATGGCAAGTCATGCTACGCTCGTGTGATTTATAAGGTCTTTGGCCCTCTCTCCCCATCATCAAGAAGCGAACGCTAACGCGAACCGAACGAACCGAACAAACGAACGAACGCCTCTTCCTCCTTCCTTCATTTCGTAGTTTTTGTTTTGCTCTTGCTCTCTGTCTGCGCCCTTTGTTTTGCTTGCCTTCTTCTGCGTAAACAAAGATACAGATACGACGAAAAAGCAGAGAGAGAGACAGAGGGAGAGAGAGAGAGATCATTATCTTGTAGACGAGGCCAAGAAGCTGTGGTGGAAGAAGGCCTCGGTTTGCCTTGCAGCTACAATGCTGTTTTCTGCACTGCGCCATATGATTTTTTGGGGGATTGCCCCAGATTCTCCCAGAAAGTCTCACAGATTCCTCACCGATTCCTCCGCCCTGTGATGATACGTATAACGGAACTTTTCCACTGCTGTTTTCTTTTTGTTGTTATCGCTGAAAATGCGCAGCAATTGATCAAAATCAACGCTGGGCCTGGGCCTGGGGATGGGGAAGGAAAAAGGCAACGATCATCGTCATCCACTGCGCATTGCATTCGCGCACTTCCCCATCCTCCCCTTCCACTCTGCTCTGCCCCACTCGCTCTTCTTAATTGCTGACCAAATATTTTTGACAAACACTGTAATCAGGTTGAAGGTACAGGGGGTGTGGGGGTGCGGGGGCGGGTTCTATTGTATAAAATTAAGGCGCCACTTTAGATAAGCCCCCAGGGCGGCGTATGGCCTATGGCGTATGGCTTATGGCGTTTTTTACAACTGAAACTCAAATGAATCATGAAATGAATTTATAAACTCAGTCCGTCATAGGCACAAGTGCTCGAAATTCAAGTGAATACTGAATGATTCAATGGGAAAATGTGAATAGAAAACATGTTATTTCCAAGTTGAATAGATCGCAAAACACCCAATGAATAGAATCAATCAATAAGGTGGGGGGAATGACCACCCGTGGAGACACTCGTAAATGCACCTCCTGCCACACCGCACCATTCATGCAACACATATATGTATGTATGCACTCATTACGCGATATCTCGATGGCTAATTAATTGAAATAGAAATACCACCGAATGAACGATATAAGGGGAAAAAATCCAACTCAAACATGAATAAATTGTTTGCTTATTCAAATGCTAATCAGACTGACGGAATGAATGTTTGCCAATCCATTTGGAAAATTAACCATTAAGTGGGGAAGCTAATTAAGAGGGCACTCGCCCCCTAAGCCCCTTCCGCACCCTTAGAGCACCCCCCAACCCTCCCCCCATCTGCATTCAGTTACGCTGACCTTTTCGGCCAAAGAGCCAGCAAATATATAAGTGAATAAAGTTCAAAGTTCAACGGAAGTTGTGTGTTTTGATTTCTATTTGAATGGACAGACAGACAGACCCAGGGGGCCGGTGGCGGTGGCGGTGGCGGAGGCAAGAGCACTTATCGGAAGTGAGGCTGAATCATGCTTCCCGAGTGGAACAAAAACAAAAAAAAAAAGCCAAAAACTAAACTGAAACCAAAACTTGAGTCAGAAATTGAAACTAAAACATAAATACGACAGCCCATCTCGTACTCCTCCCTGAAGGTCGAGGGGTTCATGCTGTGATCTATCTGTTTCTCTGCCTGTCTGGCTGATTAGAGATGATCTGGCTAAAGATCTCTGAACTGCCAGAGCAAAATCTGAAACAAAATCGTTCTCAATCTGTTCCGTCTGTCAGCGAAAATGTTGATTTGTTTATCAGTTCGAGTCTGCCATATGAGCCCCAATCAGATGATCTTTGTGCGAAGGGGAGAGCCCACCCATTCATAGAAATAGTAAAATAGAGAATACAAAAGATCGTTCCTGGAAAGCTCATTCCCGAGAAGAAGCCGAAGACTATTCGCTGGAACTCGAATTCGAATATACTGAAAACATTATATGGTAATAAACCTCAGAGAGTGGTGAACATATCCCCCTGTAATATGTACTTAATAACACTAGGAATACGCCCAAAATCTATCTACTGCCAGGAGCATGTGGCTCAGAATTCTATTCCTACTGCTGGGAATTGTAATTGCCAGCCATCATAGTGGAATATATACCATACTCCAGTACCATGTACCAGGTAGCAGTACCAGTACCAGGTACCTGCTCTATCCCGAAAGAGCATTCAAAAAGTCACCTCTATTTATGGTCGAAAGTTGTGTTTCAATTACGCGCTTGAATTATAGTTTGCATATGAGTTTGAATGGGTGGAGGAATGGGTGGAGTGTATTTGTGTATGTACTCATCACAATACCCATATGTGTATGTATGTATGTGGGTATAATTATATTTTGTTGTATCAGTAAGCATATTTGTAGAACAACAACATCCACAGCCACATCCATCCATCGGTTAGACGTAAGCTTAATGGCGCTTTGTGTGTGTGGAGAGGCGGTGGCCTCTCCATTCATTCATTCATTCATTATAATTCCATTCATTGATTCGCATGGCCAGAGGCCAGAGACTAGGAAACATACGACTATGAGTACATACATACATACATATACATAGTATACGTATGTATGTACAATGATTTGTACGACTATATGTTGATTCGAATGCTATAGTATTTGTGGAGATTCTTTCACACAGATTCATCAGACAAATACCATCATAAATTCATGTTGATATTCGTTTTCAGGCGCTTTGTTTTATTGTTTCATGTTTACACGACACGCGCTTACTATACTACCCCCCCTCTCCACCCCCTCTCACCCCCCTCTCCCTGTGTATTTCTTTATTCAGATTGTAATAACATTCCATATAATCGCTTCTAAATCTCTCATTCAATTAAATTAATTGCCGTCTTTGTCCAACACGAAAAAAAAAGTGAAATAAAATGAAATAAAATAAAAATGGTCCTCTGTCGCACACCTGGGGATTATATTTCAATAATAATCAATTTTTGTAGCCAAAGTTAATGGCCATTCACACACACACATATGTATCCATGTAGAGCAATTAATCGACAGAACAGAGAGAAAAGGAAGGCGGAGGAGGATGCACACAACCCCCTTTCCGCCCCCCTCCTGGAGTTCAACGAACTTCTGTGGGATCTGTGGGATCTGTGGGGGGTATACGATTAGGAGGGATGATCTATGGCTATGAAGGAGTTGATTTACGAGCATTAGCTTTCGGTTTTACTCGGCTTTTTTTGCTCGACTCCAATTGTCGTGTGAGTTATTGAAACGCCTTTTTTTCGAGCTTCGAGCTGATCTCACAGTAGTCGCTGGTATATAGTACTCACTGTATATAGTATATAGATCACTGAACTTCAATGTTTAACAGGGATTTCAGAACAGTCTTTATATGGTTAAAGTCTGCTACGATACATCTCCCTATTCTTGATTGTTAAAGTATCGATTTTTATCGATTTACAAACAGCATTTCAATGGAATACACTTTTCTCCCTAAAATCTTGTGTTTCCCTTAGTTTTTCATCGAAACACAGCTTGCACCCACCAAATACTTGGTTTGCTTAGTTTAAAGCTTAAACATACCGATTACTTATCGATTGGCACATTCCAACATCGATGGAATGTATATTTTGTCCACAATTTGCCACTCCATTGCTGTTCCAGCTAATGATTGGGGGGCCTTATTCAAATGCCATATACGAGTATGTATGTACATCCCCCAGGCTTAACTTCTCTCTCTCTCCTCACCCAACCCCACGCCATGCCGTGGACAACCCCTACCCTTAGACACATATGATCCACCCCTCAAATCGCAACAATTAAAATGATTTATCGATTGTCTTTAGCTGTAACATTGAGGGGCTGAGGCTGGGGCTGCACGCCACGGAGGCTGTCTACTTCTCATTCGGCACATCACCCACAGCACCCCCCAGCCCTCGCGCCCTGCAGGCTGTGACATGTTTAGCAAATTACGTGACTGACTGTATCTCCCAATCCCCATCCCCATCCCCGTCCTTTTTAGAAAGCAGCGAAACACTGCCAAAGGATAATAAACCGCAACAGTTTGTCACCAAATACATCAATGTCAAGTCAGCAATAATGCCACAGAACACGACCGACAGGGAGACAGAGAGACAGGGAGGGGGTTAACAATTTAAATAAGGGAAAAACTTCATCCTCCTCCCCAGCAGCCAGTACCCCACACCCAGCACCCAGCACCCCACCCAACACCCAGTACCGTTTGACGATACATGTCCTGGGGGCAGAACTGATGTCGCAGCTGCTCAATAGATTTTGATGGATATCCCAAGCCATCAGCTTTCATCATTTTTTGCAAGCAACAACTAATAATAATAAGCCCAGGAATATATAATATACACACACATACATACATATGTATATATATATTCATGTTTATAGCTGCTCCCTTGGCGCTGATTACAGATTTGTTTCCCACTGCCAGACGGTGAGTTTTCTATTTGCAGAGCAGAGCAGCGCCGTGGCACCCACGCATCCAGCACACATATGGCAGCGACAAATGGAGAAGGAACAGCTGGATGGATCAGCGTTGCCCACGTCACCGAAAAGGCCAAGAGGAGGCCAAACAGCTGAAAGGAGGTGCCGGAGCAGGAGCAGCAATTGGAGAAGCAGCAAAATCAGTGGGTAGACCCAGCGCGCGCGTTGGAGGAGGACCACAAGTGGGACCAGGACCTAGAACAATGTGTACTGCGTGGGCCGCATGGAAATAATGCCATGCCACGCCACGCCGTGCCTGATGCTGATGGCGATGGCGATGCCTGGATGCCACACAGAGAGTTTTCGTCATGTTGGCGGTTGCCTTGGCCATGACGTGGGCGAAATTGGCTGCCATTTTCCCCCAACCCCTAGACCTCCTTGCTGCCTGCCCGCCTGCCTTTCCCACTGAACTTTTATGAACTTCCCTACCGATTGCACTTTGTCCTGCCAGTGGTGGGCGTGGCTTAAAGGTGTGGGTGTACCACTATGTGGGTGTATGAGGGCTCTATCCGGGTGTGTGTGTGGTGTGTGGGTGTGCGTGGGTGTGTGTTGTGGGTGGAACGGTAAAAGCCAATTAGAACTTGTTAAAATATCTAATTAAATTGAAATGAATACACCTTTTAGACGAGGACGAGGACGAGGGGGACGGGGACGATGGCGAAGGGAAAACAACGAGGAAAACAGGAAAAGAAATGGAAAGAAATGTCGGACTCTGCTGCTGCTGCTGCTGCTCGGAAAATAGCAGATATGAAAAAGAAACAAAAAAAGGAGTCCAAGAAAGGACGAACTAATTGAGGAACCTATGGCAACGGTTGATGATGATGATGGTATCATGGGAAAAACTTTACCAAGAAATGAACAAAGAAACTTAAAAAAAAAGAGAACTGAAGGAAGAGCATTAGAAAAGCATCGATGACAGCAATGAAAGAGAAAAATAACCCATGGAAGAACAATAGTTGCAGGTGCAGAAAACCTAAGGAAAAACTCAATTAATTTCCCTTTTGTTGCTGCCTTAACAATCATCTTTTAGCCAGCCATAAACCGGACCAAAGACATGGCCTAATTTGGACAACATTATGCCACCCTTTTCGTCGTGGAAAGCAACCCAAGAACCGAAAAGGCCGAACCGAACCGAAGCGAAACGAAACCGAGACACAAATCCGATAAATCCTTTCTAATTTTATGTACTCCAAACATAAGCTTATCCTGTGGCCGGAGATACCTTTCGTTGTGCCAATTTTATATTCAAGTTTTCCCCTTGAGCCATAGCTTCTCCTTATACCCTATACCTATACCTTCTTCTTGGTTATCCGGGTATCCGCACCACCCTATAAATAGCCAAACTGCAATTTAATGGCCAATCTTTTGAGGCTGGCCCAAGACCGAGCCCGAGACCGAGACCGAGACCAAGCCGCGCTCCTTTCCGTAGCAGGTCGTCGTCGCATAAATTTTCATTACAAGGAGGTGGAACGAAGCCACAGACCCCCCGTCCACCCCCATCTGCACGCACTCAAAGAGTGTGGGGGGGTTAACAGCCCCTATCGAATGATGCCCAAGCCGCGGGGCAAGCAATTTTCCCATTGAACGAAAGGCACAAGAAGCTGTGCTCCACGCTACACGCAGTGCATCGTACATAAACATATACAGACAGATACATATGTACATACTATGTAGAGTAGCTGCATTTAGTGTTGGTATATATGCCAATGGCCTATATATAGTGTCGAGAGCCGGGGTACAGTCACGTCACTTCCATTTCCAGTTGCATTGTTCCACATTCACTCGGGTTTTTCTAACGAACGCCGCGAACGATTCCTTCCATGTACAACAACGAATCGGGAATATAAACACAACACTATATGTAGATGTAGATGTATATGTCTATGTATATGTTTCTGTGTACATTTGTATATAGGATATCCCATGTATCCTTGTGTTTTTGGGGCGCAGAGAGCGTTGTAGCTGTAGCCTGTAACTGTATCTGTATCTTTTTGGATATAGTATGTATGTCTGTATGTACATTGTGCAATAAAATATTTACACGATACATTTGGGCCATTCTGAGGCGAAGAATACTTAGGCCCTAGCCGGGCCTGGCCTGGCCTGGCATCTGGTGGCATCAAAGGCAAAACGTACCGAATGCCGCACGTGGCCGCCAAACAGTGATGTGGAGTGGAGTGGAGTCCTTGCCCCATCCTGTTGCTGCTTCAACTTCAAGTTGAAACCACTTGACTCTGACGCTGTTTACTCATTTATTCATTCAGAGCAGCAGCATCAGCAGCAGCAGCAACAACAGCCTTTGTTTCGAGTATATACCGAATGCCGAATCCCGAATACGTATACGAGTACGAGTGGGGTATCCACTAATGAATAAGCCCGAATGGCAGTGAGTGCTGGTGAATAATTTAGTTGAACAAGCGGATTGATCTTGTATATTAATGAATATAATTCAATGGATTGATCTACGGCCATGAGGGGGGTATGAATCGAATGAATAAAATGAAGGATTCTGCAGTAAATGTGCCTCTGTTTTCCCTTACCCTTCAGTTCCAAATGAATCCTCGTTGTATTCACTACGATTGCCACTCATTGTATTCAATCACTCAAAGAGCTGCCCCATTCGTTCATCATTCAAGAGTGAGAAGCTGACTTATGCTGCCACCCCCACCCGCCTTGCAGCCCGCTTATACTCATGGCCACCCACGCTCGGTCGCCCACTCGCCCACCCCTTCCGACCCAGCATCATTCAATGCAAAATTCATTTACGTTGTCCTGTTTCATGTTTTACGTTACGCTACGCGCGTCCCATATACGAGGCGGACCAAACAACCATCCGAGTGCCTATGTACCCGAATAGACCCGAAGCTGAAACGAGACACGAGACACGAGACTCGGCCTGAATGTCCCCGTCGTCATCGTTCATTTTACGATAAAATGCAACTCTTGCCAGTGACGTAGCAAACAGCGTACGAAGTATGACGAGAGCAAGAGAGAAAGAGAGAAAGAGAAAGCAGGGAAGCCAGGAGTACGACGAGGAGTGACGAGTCAAAGAGAGAGCAGGACAGAATGAAGGAGTACGAGTACGAATACGAGTACGAGCGCGAGTACGAGTGCGGGTGTTGTAGCGTAAAACTTCGTGCGGCATCGTGGCGAGCGTAGTAACCTATTTACCAGAAAAGAGCTATATATATAAAGATACAGATACAGGATACACACACACACACAGAGAGAGATACATATACTGTCGTTTCAGAGGGTATACAATGTATTAACCCCCCACCCCCTTGTGGACTGGTGGTTTCGCCTGTTGCAGGCATCATCATCGTGTCGTGACATGGTTGATGTTTTTTTGTTTTTTTTACCCAAGCGAAAAGCTTTAGACCTACTGCCTACCGCCTGCCGCCTACCGCCTACCGCCTACCGCCTGCTGCTTGACGCCCGGCTACACGGCCTTTTACTGCTCGACTTTAAGCAGTGACGTCACAAGCGATTACGTATACGTCAATAGCACTCTGGCTGTATGGATGGTGTACGGTGTATGGTGTATGGTGTTTTTTAAGAGCGATGGTAAATTGTGACTCTGTGACCAAGAAATTAGCGTAACAATCGTCAAGTCCGTCGGTCGCCAGGCGGACCGGCCCAGCCCGGCGCAGCCCGGACCGTCGGCGTCATCAGTGGCGGTGCCCCGTCGGTGGATTCGATGCGCCTCAAAGGCATATCCAATGGGGTCTACACGTGTCGGGCCTGCCGTCATTTGACATTGGGGGGCATCGACGTTCAACCGAACGACCGAATCACCATCGTCGTCATCGTCAGTCTGTTGTAATTAGCCCTGAAACAAGTTTTGCTCTCTTTTCTTATTATTTTTTACCGTATTTGTAGTGATTTTATGGCACTTCCATTACTAAATGCTGGACTAGACGTCATGACCCATTCATGTCGTACTCTTTTGGCGCAATTTGTGCTAGAAAAAGGACTCAACACAACTCAACTCGGAGTACGAGAGTGGACGAGTGAGCGAGTGTCGGAGTGAATGGGTGGATGGGTGGACGAGTGGGTGGGTGTCCCACGAATGGTTGGATTGTACGAGGTCAAAGTACCTCCTCGCCTTCTGGCCCGGCTTTGATCTCTGTAATTGGGTTACCAGGACAGACAGGACAGGACAGCAGCAACACTCCTTCCATGCCGCCCACTCCGTCCACTCCACCCACTCGCGCTCTTTGCTGTCCCACTGTTGTGGGCGTATAGGTCATCCAGTGGGCGTCTGGTTACAGTTACAGTTCCAGTTACATGTATACCGTTACAGTAACAGCTTCAGCTTCAGCCTCAGTGGAAAGTAGAGAAAGCCATGTGGATTTTCCGGTGTCCATTTTGTGTGACAGTTTGGCATTATGTGATTTTCCCGAGCTACCCGATTGGACATTCAGAAAGGGGCTTCTGCTGCTGCCGCCTGCTGCTGCTGCTTGCAACAGCACTCATTGTGCGCTCATTGTGTTTTGTGAATAGGTTATTCAATTGCTTTGAACTTGAAATCGAGTTATATGTACAGATACAGATACAGATATATGTATTGGGGATTAATCAAGGGATCAGCCTTGAAATATATGTAACGTCAATTCAAGGATGTTTTCATGCAAATATTCATTGAATAAATACCCACAAACATTCACATGAATATTTAACACAAAAATGAATCAATAACCAATACCCAAAATGCCATTAAATCGTTCACTTAATGTATTTCCTGTGCCAGCCATAAATGATTTTTCCATTTTCACTTAAGTTTTCATCATTCATGCATCATTTGATTAGAGTTCACTATTCCCAAACGAATCATCGAATATTCAGAGCGCTAGTCAGTCCCCTCCCGTCCCGCACCGTACCCAATGGGAGGTCCATTCAGTGCTGGTCCTGTATTTTATTCAAACTACAATTCCCAGAGCAAGTCATTCATTCCAGCTATTCATCAGGCAAATGACTCGTTTCCAATTTATTTTCTATTTCGAAATCCTTGAGGACCTGTCGCCCGCTCCTCCCCTCTGCCCTCTCATCCCTCTGCTTATCTCTCTATCTATCCATTCGTCTGCTAGAGTTCTCTCTCTCTCTCTCTTCCACCTCCTCGTCGGTTCTGCACTTGCCGTCGTCGGTGGGCGGCGGCATTCGCTGGAGGATAGCATAGCGGTCTCTGGGGCAAAGTCCATTAGTCAGACGCCCACGTAGGTGGCGCTTGCCCTTATCCCGCTTACCCCCCAGCATATGATTACCATTTGACGCTCAGCCTCTGTCTCTATCTCCCTGTCTATATCGCTGACATTCATTTAGGGAGGGGGCGGGGGCGCACTTCTCTTCCTACTCCTCCAGCTGTGTTCTCCAGCGGCTGGCTGGCTGGTGCTGGTTCTGCTTTCTTTACAGTTGCGGATTGCACTTATTTAAGCAGTGCAAGCAGGGCAACTGCACTTCAGTCGTCGTCGGTCAGCAACCGCTTGCACTTGAACATGAAATAGCAACAAAACAGCGCAGAACAGAACAGAACAGAACACAAAATGAAAATGAAAATACAACAAAAAATAAAGCGGAACGAGGAAAGCGCGAAACAGAAACCGTAACCGAAACCGAAAACGAAAACGAACGGAAAGGCTGCAAAGGCAAAGGAAAGGAAAGGAAACGTTCTATTCAATTGGATTTTAAACCGAGGCGCTTTGCGTTAATTCAAGTGCGAAAGCCAGCAGCAAGCAGTTCGCATTCGCGTAGTGGTGGTAATCGTAGTAGTTGTAGTTGTAGTATTTTGTGTCCACGAATGGTACGGAGGCGCCTGCATTCGCTTTTCGGTTTGGTGGACATGAGAAAGGTGAGTGGCGAAAGGTCAAAGTTGAGGCCGAGAACATTCCACGCGCCAAAATCCACACCAACACACACATACATCTGCATGCGCTTCCCACTAGTTTTCAAACAAACACAAAAGGTCACATGGCCGTAGAAAAAGTTGTCTGGTACGGTGGTTACGTTACGACGATGCGATGTGCCCTGCCTCCTGTCTACACTCTGCTCCGCTCTTCTGCTCTTCTGCTGCTCTGCTGCTTGGAAGGTATATTAAATGGCTGGGTAAGGTGTGACCACCACCCACTTACCCTCTTAACCTCTCTCCATCCCGTTCATAGCCTGTGCATTCATTAGTGCTTTTCAGCATCCGCACACTGCTTGGGCAAGCACCCTCTCTCCTACTCTCGCACTCTGCCTTACCATCTCTGCACAGTACCCTGCATTCGCTCTGTTGCACTGCTTCTGCTTCTGCTTCTGCCAACGCTGAACTTGAATGCCAAGCACGAGGCAGGCAACAGCTGCAGCAGCGAAAGAAAAAACTAGAAGATGAGCTTCGCCCATACAAAAGCCCAACAAAAGTGTCGATCCTTGCCCCGCCCCCGCCCCCGTTCCCAGTCCCAGTCCCGGGGGCAGTCCGGTGCGCCCTTCTGGCGGGCGAGCGCTCTTCTTCCGCTCTTTGCCACACACAGAAAGAGGCGGACGGACGGCCGGACGGACGGCCGGACGGGCGGACGGACGTCGGTCGGCAATGGGGGCATACTACATTTTCGCTACGACGCAATTGGAAAACATATTCATGCAATCATCAATTGCACTTTGCGCCAGAAGCACACACACACACACACACCCAAACACACACATACACGAATTTAGGTGAGCAAAAAAAGAGGAAGCAGAATTACGGGACGCAATAAAGAAAGGTAGGACATAACGACTACGGGTATGCTCTGCAGAGGCGAACACTATCCAAAAATTGGTATCCCCTAAAGGGCTTAAAGCCAGAGAATGATATGGGACCCCTTAAAGGATACCCTGAAAGGTCTGTTAGGATCTGTCAAGGATTAAGGATCGATTTCAATAGCTTTAAGGCCCCATCTTTGAATCGCTCTCTCTTTAGCTCTCTATAGCTATAATCATATGAAATCTTATCAAAGCCATGGATCCATGTGCTAGCTGAAGAACTTGGAGTACCAGTACCCAGTACCCAGTACGCAGTACCCGGTACCATCCCCTAGTACCTAGAACCCCAAACAGCCCTCGCAATCGAAACCTTATCCCAGTCCCCGTATGCCCTAGAACCCCGTCGAAGGGTAAACGTAACCCGCCGGCCGCCGTCGTCACACAGCTGTACGGAGCGGAGCGGAGCGCACTTGTCGTGTTGCACGTGAAATGGGAACGTGGGAATGGATTGTGCACAAAGCGCGCACACACACACACACACACTGAGAGGGAAAAGTACAGTGAAGGAGAGGGTGGTAAGTGGTGGGTGGGGTGGGGGCTGGGGTTGGCGGGGGATACGACAATCGCCATTGAGGCGCCACCTAGAAATTATTTATTGTTTAAACTGCAGTCTCCGTCCCGCACCCCCCCATACCCTTCCGCTTCCCCTCTCCCGGAGGCACATAAAAAAGAGAGCGTTTAGAATTTATTAACACACCGTTAGGGAGGGTAGCGGGGGGTGGGGGAGTTCATGTGGGAGAGTTCTTTCTTCTTTCTCCTGCTGCTGCTTTTGTTTTAATTGACCGTTGCAAATTCGTTTGGCGCCAATTTCATTTTCACGCCGCCTGGCGCCGTCGCACGCGGCGTATGCGCAATATATTTTCTCTGTGCCGGAGTGGAGTTTTAGGCAGGTACGGGGGGAGTAGGGGGAGGTGGGGGGCGTTGCAGACACGTGTGAATTTTTCGTTGATTTGTTCGCACTGGATTTTCCACGTTTTATTTGTTTGTCGCTCGTGAAAAGAGAGAGCACAAAGCGGGAGAGAGAGAGAGGGGGAGAGGAGGAGCGGGGGAGAGGGGGAAACGCATGCACCACGTTCGTTCTGTTAATTAAATTATGGCTTTTAATTCAATTGTTTGCCGTGGCCGACGACATGTCCATTAATTTATAATCGAATTTTGAACAAAATTCAAATTCAGAAATCAAACACACACAAAACAAACATCGAATCTAGAGCTCTATTCCATCTATCAGTGTGCATCGGCAAGTGGAAAGGGGGTGGCAAGGGGAAAGGAGGAAATCGGAAATGGAAAACAATGCGGGTTTTCGTTGCGGCGGCGGCTGGTTGCAGCCACATCCTTCAACGTATTTTAGTCCTTTGGCATTTGAGCATTTTCATCGTTTGATTTGACCTTTCAACTGTAATTGGATTGAGTAAGAAAGGTCAATTATGGTCTCCGGATAGAATGCAGGATAGAATGCAGGCTGGGTTTCAGCTTGTTGAGGGTTTGAGGAGGTATTTCCAAAATACCTTTCTCTTGGCAGAACAAAAGTGAATAAAGTCGCATTCGATTTTCGATTCTACTCTACCTTTATATATCTATAGTATAAACATATATTCTCTATCCAAATCTTAGATTCCTTTACTACAGGTTCCACTTTGAACCCATCCAAGCACAGTCCCCACTCCCCTTCATGACCTTCAGCGCATTCCATGCCCCAAAAGAACTAAAAATATTCAGAGGTCAATCGATTCCCCCCCAAAAACTGAAATTAATATTTGAAATGGGGACACATTTCCACCTTTAAAATGTACTCACCCCCCACCCACCCCAACTCCCTCCTCCCCGTGAAAATGTTTTCATAATTGACCACAAAAATATTTCGTCTCAACAATTAAATGAAATATTTCTCTTGATCAATGTGGATGCCCCTGTGTCCACCTGCCCCGCTGCCCCTGCCCCTGCCACCTTCCACTGTTTGCTAATAAATTAAACAAATTGAGGACGGATGGATCGTGGTCGGGTCCATTGATGTGTAACTCTGGGATACCATGCCAAGCCACCACGAACCCATCAGCCAGGCCAGGCCAGGGCAGGCGGCTTTTATTAATGGATAAACTTAGTGACAACTAAATGGAGAGCTCCAGGGGCCCACAGAGGCGGCGAGACGGGGGGGAGGAGTGCCCAAACCGGTTCCAGGGGGAGCCAGTAATTAAACGAGACCAGCCCCAGACCCACAGAGAGCCCCCCCCGGTCGACGACGACGAAACAGGTGGCAAAGCCAAAGCCAAAGTCAAAGAAATCGAAAGACCAAAAAACCGAATGGAACCCAAAGATCAAACTATGGGATCTCCGACCTCCAACAAAGGAGGGGGGCACGAGAGGGGCACGCTGCTAATGATACGCTTTTCTGGTCTCTGGAATGCCCTCCTGAAAACCCCCCCTCCTACTCCTACCACCGATCCCATACCAAATCCACTAATCCAAAAACAATCTTCGATTTCAGTTGAGTTTTTTTTTTCTTTTTGTGAGAAATTAATTTTTTATGCTAAGCGTAGATTTGTTTTATGCAAATTTTGAGCATTATAAAAACATATACATGGAGGTATATATCGCTACCTCTCTCTCTCTGTCTCTCTCTCTCTCTCTCGCTCTTGTATATATCCATATTTCTGTGAGGCGACATTGTGTCTCGCCGAACTCCGGACTTGTCGACCATTAAAAATGCTAATTTCTTCAAATATTTTTATTTTTTTTTTTGCTTGAAAGAAGCAAAAACCACAGCAGACGCTGGGCCTTTGGTGTTTGCTCATTAACAAATGAATTAGCCAGAAAATGCTAAAACTCTAAAAAACAAAAAGAAAACAAAAAATAACAAAACTTTATTCAAAATCTAAGAAAAAAAAAAATCATAGCCTATATAGAAACTTGAAGGATTATAGAGTTAATGGAGTCAGGACGAAATGCAGATGATTTTAAAAAAGTTTTTAAAAAGACATTAAACATTTCAGAAATTGAAATTTTCTTTAAAACTAAAAAATTTCATTAAAAAACCATGCAAAAAGAGCAGTAAAAACTCTATAGAATAATGAAAACCCTCCATAAAAAGTTGCCCATCTATAGGTAATATTTTATAGATCCCATGAAAGTTTTCCTCAAAGTACAATCTTTTATATTCGCATAAGAACCTTTGAAAATCGGGCTATTCTCAGATTGTTAAGTAATTCACGTTTTAGAAGCTTTGTTCAATTTGGCCAGAAACATTCATGGCAGTCTATCGACCAAAAGCAGAGTTATAACCGTCTAGACTGTAGACCCTGCCCCGTAGACCATCAATAACTCAAGTTGCTGGCATGATTTATCAGATACAATTTTGTCCATCTATTAGTAATTGTTCATAAATCAAATTAAACTTGAAAAATATATTGTTTTAATGATTCTTGTTGGAATTTATTTATAATTTTATAAGATATATGATCCGTCATAGTCCAAAATACTGTTTGCCACCAACCACTTGAAACTTTATCGATATTTTGGTTATTTTTGGACCGCAAAAAGTTTACCTAATCTTATCGGTGGGTAGATTTTGTTGTTGGGTTCCCCACTATCTATCCCCAAAAGGATACAAAAAACAAAAACCATAATAATATCAAAGAAAACCCACAAACGTAAAGGGGAAAAACTCTATGACGAAACAGAAGCAGCAGCAACAACAACGACAACAACGAAACGAAACGATACGACAGTGACGGCGACAGCGACAGCGACGTCGCCAGTAAAGGCTGTGGTGTGGTTGAAGAGAGTGTGAGAGAGAGCAGCGACCGTGCTGTGCTGCCTGCCATCTTCCCTCGTCGATTTTAATGTTTTGTTTTCGCTGCATCTCGCTCGCACCTCTGCTTGAGTTTCGTAGTAAAAACGTAAAAACGCGAGCAGAGGCAGAGGCAGAGCAACTGCGCCACGACAGACAAGTGAATTTCCACTCACACACACACACACACACACACATACGCCACACACAGGCCAAAATTCACTCTCGCATACATACATGCGAAAAAAGGCGCGCGCTTAACTGAAACCAAAACAGGGAACGTCTGGGAACCAAACGGAACACTGGCCGAAGAGAGAAGAGAGCCCAAAAGCATTGGATCACAATGAATTGTGGACTGTGGACTGTGTGTGTGAGGAACTTAAGAGCGGCGATCAATGAAACGATCCAAGCAAAACCGAGGCAAGGCAGATTGAATGGAGTGAAATAGTTGAAATTCCAGCAATGCAATGCACATAATTGGGTTGGGGTCTCTTGTGGATAAAAGGAGAGAGCGGTAGAGAGATACAGATGCATGCCACACAGAGAGGCGGAGAGTGAGCGCCACAAACCGTTACAAGCTGCCATCAGAAATTTCGGGAAAAACCAAAACTGTCTAAGGCCCCGCCGAGTGAGGCAAGACAAAGCGAGGCGACAAGCCCTGACTGACTCATGGTTGTTTTTGTGTTGCCTCCGAAAAAGATCGCAGAAGATCTTTCTTGAACAGCATTGAACGGATCTTTCGTTTCGACCAAAAAAACAGGTCGTTTTCAAGAGGAAAACAAGTGCGTCACTTGCCCCATAAATAATGTATGGGGGCCGCCACCACCACTGCATGCAAATTTCGATGCAAGGGAACACAACAACAAAAAAACGCAAATCGCCAATAACGGAACCATGACTTGCAAATTACTTGTGAAATTAATGCCATATAGAGTGGTACTATTTTTGGGTGCACTTCCATAGGGATCCACTTGATCGATCTCATCTTCCTGCCCATAGCCCCCATAGCCTTCCCCTCCTTCAAATAACTAGTTTCATATCCATCATCTCATCCACTCCAACGGTAGCAGCATTCCATGATCTCCCTCTGCTCTGCTTTCAGAGTGAGTTCCTTCGAGAATTTCTATCTGAAGCCAGCAAAAATCCCCTCCTCGATTCTCATTCGCTGCGCGCCTTTTTGAAATGTTCCATTTTGCATGGGCGCACTTCCAAGCGTTCCACTCTGCGTCCACATTCATTCCGAAAGAGAGAGAGTTGTTGCTTAATTTGTTCATCGCTCACAAAAGGTGAGCAAAATGAGTCAAAGACTCTCTTTTTGACTCGTGCAGCGTGCCATGAAAAGGTATGGACGATAGGAACAACAGGCCCCAGCAACATTTCATGGACCCAGGCAGCGCACCTCGACGTGTCTTGTGCTACGAATGTTGACAAACTCTGTCAACAATCACAGTATATTGAGAATTGGGGTGGCCATTCGCGTTGCATGCACTGCATTCTCTCGGCCGTTCGGCCTGCTGTCCATACCTTTTCTTGCTGTGCCAGCAGCACGTTTGCCAGCAACATGAGTCCGAAACATCCGTAAGTTGCGACCACCACAAGAAGTGGGAAAAGATGTCTCAAAAAAAAAAACACTCGGACCGTTAACAACACGAGCTCGTCGAATTTTTTTACTGAATTATTCAGAAGTTGAAGTTTTTGGTCGACCAAAGGCCCAAAAAACGCAAGTCCCAAACAGAGAAATCTCTCTGTCCGGTTGAAAATATTGAAAAATTATTTAATCAAATTCGGAGCCGAACGGAAAACAACATTGAGTGTTTGAGTATTATTCAAAACAAAATAACGGGAATCGTAAAAACAGCAAAATACCAATCGGAGGAGCTGAGTTCTCTGCGCGCCAAAACGGGAAATCTCAAAACAGAAACCGATTGAAAATGTGCAAAATGTCCTGCACGTCTTGTTTTTTCTGTGTGTGAACCCAAAGCCCCCATTGTGCCTGTGGCGGCTTCACTGAGTGTAATTAACTGTTGTAACCGTCAACTGTGAACTGTAACAATCAAAGTGTTAAACCAGCAACAGGGTTCAAAACTGTTCGAATCTGAAACAAAAACAAACTACACCAAAAGAGCGAGTGAAGAAATATAAGAAAAGAAAGGAAGCAACGGAAGGAGAAGGAGACTGTAAATCGCAGAGTTTACTGTTGTCTTTTACCACCCAAAAAGCCTCCGACCCGCATTCGCGTGCGGCGGTCCCCTCCGGCCTCCTCATGAAATGCAAAAGTTGGTCCAATAAATTCAACAATTTCGTCGTGCGCCGCTTCAAGGCGTCAATCAAGGTAATAAAATAAATAAATAAAATAATAAATTAAGTCTGATTGCACATAGAGGAGTTTCTGTGGATTTGTTTGCAATTGTTTTTTTACATTTCAATATTTACTCTATATTAAATAAGTTCTAAAAAAACAATTCCAAATAAATCCCCATCAAATCTCTTTAAGAATTGAGCTGAGAACCGCTTTAAAACCCATCAAAATAAAACTGAATTAATTCAAAAGAAAATATATGTAAATATATATAAAACATGCATCAATGTCTCTTGCATATTGTTTATAAAAATAGACATTAATGTGTGTATAATTAAGTTTCTTGACATCTGGGCATAAAAATAAAGAAGAGAAGTCTACCTGTCGCCTGTCACTAAATTTATTTAACAATTTTTTGTTTTATTTGCTGGAATACAGAGCAGCGGCCGAAGGCTCCCTTTTGACATTTAAGCAAACAAAAGAAATAATAATAAAATATATGTATATAATTAATGCTGCCAATGTTGTTTGGCATTAAATAATCAATTCAATTTAATGGCGATTAGTTTTGAAACAATACAAGTTTTAATCGTAAACAATGCGAATAACAATAAATCATCTATTTACTTAATTTTCTTTCTCTTGTCTCCTTGCTCTCTCTCTCTGCATCTTCTGCGTCCGTCTGTCTGCAATCAGCCAAATGTGAAGTTGTTTACCTCTCGCTCTCCCTCACTCCACTGCATCACATATCTCACCCATCTTACTCCTCCGTCTCCCTCTCTCCACTCCACTCCACTCCACATCTCCTTTACCATCTTCGCAGTCGACATTTTGTGTTGTTGTTGTTGTTGTTGTCTTGTACCGTTTCCTTTTTGCAAAAACCAAAAGAAGATGATGAAGGCGAAGGCGAAGGCAGTGGAGAAGAGGCGGAAAAGGAGGAAGCAGACAACGCAGACGCCTTTCACTTGCATTTCTGTTGCTCATTTTTTTCTTTGTTTTGTTTTTGTTTCTTTTATAGTTATTATTTGTTGTTATTATTACACACACACACACAACACACACACACATACAGTTCACACACACACACACACTCGCATATTTGATAATATTTATTTACATTTTGAAGTCTACCGCCGTAAACGTAAAACGTCAGCGCCAGACGTCGTCGTCGGCGTCGCAGCCGTGCGCCGCGCGTCGCTCTTGTTTTGTTTACTACATGTCTCTTCCTCTCCTCTCTCTCTCTCTCTCTCGCTCTCTGTCTGTCTGTCTGTCTGTCCATCTTTCTGTTGTCTGTCTTCTTCTTGGCCTCTTCCTCTGCTGCTCTGCCTGTTCCACTTCAGTTTTCCTTGCGCCTCCCTTTTCCCACTTCTTCTGCTTCGCCTTCGTTTTTCTCACGCATTTTGTTTTGACCGCACTTCCTTGTTGTCTCTGTCCCACTCTCTCTCGGCTGTTCCGTTTGTTGTTTATTTTTACATGACTTGCTCTCTCTTTGCTTCTCTCTCTCTCTTTTGTTTTGGGGTGCCTGAAAATTCCTAAAATTCTTTTTTCTGTTTTCTCGCCTCTTTTGTTTTTGTCACATTTTCCAGCGGGAAAAACTAGTTTTTCCAGCAGCGCCGCATTCTTTTCGGTCTCTCTCTCTCTCTCGCACTATTCACTATCTCTCCCGTTCTGCTGCTTCTTGCTTGTTTACAGTTAGGAATGCGGTCGCTCTTTTACAACTCAGGGCGAAGAGAGCGAGCCGAAGCGCTTCGATTCTCTTCTTTTGGGATGTTGTTCATTTTGCTGGCTGTGTGCGAGAGCGAGATGCAGCTTGTTTTTGTCTTTGGACTTTATTTATTTATAACAATTACAATGCAACAATTACAGCAGCAATGAGCGACAGAGCGAGAGAAGTTGCCAGAGAGAGAGAGAGAGAGAAGGAACAAGCTAGAAGAGCAGAAAAAAAACTGGCGCGCAACTTGTTCGCCTTGGCGCTGGCGGCGACTGCGCTGCTTTGGCCCCATTTAACTTCCCGAGCGGCGCTCTCGTGTGCTCTCGCCCTCGCTCTCGGCTGTCTTCGGGTTTCTGATACTGCTTCGTTTTTGGGGGTATCCACATGCTCTTTTTTTCCCACTGCTTAGACTTTTGGGGCGCTTTCAACCGAACGAACGTTGGGCTCCCGCGGATCGTCGGCAGCACACACACACCCATACACTCAAACGGCCGCTGATAGCCTCACACTCGCGCGCATACACACAGTGTCGTGGTATTGGGGCCCCCGCAGTGCGATTAAATAATACTCCACAAAAGGCCAAAAAACACACAAAAATTACATAAAATAAATCAACAGAGCCAAAGAGAGTGCGAGTTCGTTCTCTCCTCCCAAAAAAAAAATTAATTTTTTTTTGTTGTTTTGAAGTGTTCATCTCCGTGTTGTGTTCAAGTGTTTTACAAAAAACAAATTGTTTTCATTAGTCAAATTACGTATAGCCGAAAAGTGTACCGTTCCTAAAAGAAATAAATCATAAAAAATACACACACACAGCGTACATATGTGTGTGTGTAATCTATGTACAGTAAACGTTCCTGTTCCGTTCCGAAACCGTTCTGAAACCAACCGTCTTGGTGTCGCCGTTATACAAATTTTCCTACTGCGTCTCGCTGCCCATTAAACGAATTTGAATTATTCTTACGTTGCCGCCACGTTACGTTACGTTTCGTTTCGTTTGCTGTTTTTACTCTCAAAGTAAGCGTTTAAGAGACCAGAAAATCATAAATTAATAAGAATACTTAATGAAAATTTTTTATGTGAAAAATCAAAGCAAAAAAAATAGACATAGACACACACACACATGCATAGAGACACGAGACTCGCGCATAGCCGAAAAATACGCGCGCTTTATAGCACAGTGTGTGTGTGTGTGTGTGTGTGTGTGTGTATGTATGCGACAAAAAAAAAAACTGCTTCTTTACCTTCGCATACAGTCGCCCCCTCGACACCCCCCCTCTGTTAGTGCGTGTGCCCATTGGAATTTGTACCCGTGAATCGCAATTACAACATACACAAACAGAGAGACAGAGAGAGCACCAGGCAGCAGGCCTCTCTCTGACTTCAGTATTTTACCTTCAGCTCATACCTCCGACTCGCTCTGGCCTACCTACTGCTTGGGCTAACTGCTTGCTCTCCCCATTCTAAGCAGTTAAAGGCGAGAGAGCGAGCGCACAGCAAGAGAGCAGAGAGTTTTGTAATACGAGGGGCGCCACAAGCAGTGTGCTGTGTGTGTGTGTGCCTATGCGTGAGAGTGGGAGCAGGAAAGGAAGACTTGCATTTGCATTCTTGTTTTGCTTGCACTCGTCCCCCCTCGACGCGCTCTTTGCATTTTCATTCATAAGCGCATTTTTACTATTTTGTTTAGAGAGAGAGAGCGAGAGAGAGAGAGAGAGAGAGAGAAGCGTGGAAGCGTGGAAGCAGGCATTTCGTTTAGTGACAGTCCAAAAAAAAAACCCTACACGTTCAAAATTTTTTGTTTTCACACTGTACATTTCTCCCCCCGTCTTTTTCATGAAGCATGGAAGGTTTACCGATTCTCCATCAGGTATGGCTCCTACGTATATCGGGTTTAACCCAAACCTACCCCACGCCATGCGCCGTACACCCCCCGACATACCCCCCCGACATTTCGTCGATTAAATTATGCAAAACATGTCGTCTGGGGGAGACAGGGACTACGGATCATCGTCTGATCGTCTGATCGTCTGATCTGTTCCATCCAATAGAAATCAAAAGGCGTTGGCTAAAAATACAAAACAAAAAGCAGGGGAGGAGATTGTAGATTGAGGGGGAGGGTGGGGGAGGGGGCAAAAAAAAGAGTCTAACAAAAGGCGCAAAAATTTCCGCGAATTTTTTATTGCCGTTTTGTGTATCAAAAAATGTGTGGAATGATATGCTGGTGTGTGTGTGTGTGTGTGTGTGTGTGTGTTTGCTGGTGCCAGGCGAGGCGTAAATACCACGCCCACATAGACACAGGCTATGGTTGTGGGTTTTATCGCCTCCCCCTACTATCTGGGCAGAGGCGCTGTTTATGATCCCTCATTTGGGGCGGGTGTGGGGGTAGAGTAGTGGTATTTCTTCAGTACTTTTTCGGAATTTCTAATGCGGGAATATCCCCCGAGGGGTGGGGGTGAGGGTGAGCATTGCCATCTCTCCATCAGGGGTAGGGGTAGGGGTGGGGGTGCAGGGGGGCTGGGATAAACCAAAAACCCGCATTGATAGGTTAATAATAGTTTTGTTGGCCTCGACTAAGCGCTTTTCAATTTTTATGTGGTGCCAAAATTAAAAACATTCTCTGTATATTTAGCCAGTTTCTGCACCTTGAGAGATCACCAAAAGCCAAACAAACCCCCACCCCATCTAGAGGGGGAGAGAGGGAGACAGAGAGAGATTCTCTTCTCAGTGGCTGGCGTTTGGGTTGCATTTTTTTGTGTCTGTTTCTTTTTTTGTTGTCTTTCAATTGGCGGCTGCATTCTGTAGACGAAAATCTTATTTATAAATATAAATTGAACACAAGATACACACCAGGAGGTAGGGTGGGGCAGAGGGGTGCGGGGGGTGGGGTGGGGCAGAGGGGAGGATCTCTAGATCCCCATCCACTGGCGTTGGCCTGGCAATAAAATAGATTAATTTAAATGTCATTTTTGTCTAGACGCCGCAGACAACGCGACAAAACAACATACGAGAGGGGGGGGATGGGCAGAGGGGGGGGAACGTTCTTCTATGTTTATAGATCGGTTACACACATATATATCCTATATGTATATATGTATATGCCCCCCAGATATTGTGCTACGTGTGTGTGTGTGTGGACTCTTGTCATATGGCTGATACACGCCCACTCTTCAAGCAGGGCGGAGCGGGGGAGGGGGGAAAACTTTCGATTCTCTAAAACTTTTCCACAACATTTTTTATGGATCTTCTTATTGTTATTATAATAATAGTATTTCGGGTCCAATCCCCAAATCCCATGCAAATAAGTCTCTCTCTCTCTGTCTCCCTCTCTCTCTGCCTCTGACGTAAAGGAACAAAATCTGGTTTAAAAAAAAAACCTCCATGTAATGGACAACAATACGATTTGGAATTTTGGGTATTTCCTGTTTTTTTCCTCTTTTTTTTCCTCTTTTTTTTTTGTTGTTTCTCTCTGTAGTCGCTTTTTGTTGCTGGATTTCTGCCATTCACCAATTGGGTTTTTGACCAGTTTTCTTCATTTTTTTTTCTGGTTGAGCCGCTGACGCAGATCATCGTCGTCGTCGTCGTCGTCGTCGTCGTCGTCGTCGTCGTCGTCGTCGTCGTCGTCGGCTTAATTAGCCGAACAGTCGCCAAAAAAAGAGAAAAAAGATACAGCGAGAAAGCAAGGCGAGATTTGGGCTCAAACGAAGCTGGAAATACCCTACAAAAAGGCAAAAAAAAAGAATGATTAAGACCCGAGTGATTTTGGGTGGCTGCAAATATCGTTAATGGGTAATACTCCCTCTTTACAGGGTATATTTTTGAAAAGTAGGTTGGCAACTTTTTTTGTTTTGTGATTTGGCGGCGGCAGAGTTCAAATATCGAAGAATTTTATGTTTATTTTGTTTAGATTGACTCGTGGGTGTGTGGAGAGCCTCCCGTCCGACAGGGGGGGGGGGGGGGAGGGGGTGGCCTGCCGTTGAGGTCATGTCTTAACATAGGGAGAGCGAAGCATAACAGAATACAATTAGCCAGCAGCTCTCTTTCCCTCTCTCCATCTCTGGTTTCCATTTCTGTGTGTGTGTGTGTGTGTGTGCGTGTCTGAAAAAGTAAACCAACGGCATTCCAATGTGTGTGACGCACATAAAGAGAGAGAGAGAGAGAGAGAGAGAGAGGCAGCAACAAAAACTAAAACTGTTTTCATTGACGAATGCTAAGAATGTTGCTATCTCCCTCGATCCACTTAATTGATAATACACCTGTTGGAGGGCCGCCCTTAGGTTGGGGCCTTCCCCCCCCCGCACTCACACACACACACACACACACACTCGTACACGTACGCTCACTAATCACTAATATAGATCGTTCGTGAGTTCGTTCGATTCTTTTCCGTTGTTTGCTCTCCAAAGCCTGGCTCTGGGTCTGGTCTTCCATTTTTATCTGCGATCTCTTTGTTGCTCTAAAATTAGCTCCAAGCTTCAACTTTCATTGACGCATTTGCTCACCTTGTTTTTTTATGGCTCATTGAATTTTGTATTTAAATTTCGTTTGTTTGGCTAGTTTATGGTTTGCTATTTATTAATCTGTTTCCATTTTGGTGAATTTGCACATTCTGCTGTTAATAATATTAATATGTTGTGACTCGGTTTCGTTTCGTTTCGTTTCGGGAAACTCTGTGGGGTGTACAGGACACCGTAAGGGACTGCTTGCCGGTCAAGCAGTTCGAAGGCATTGCATATGACAGGCGACAAATGTGTCGCAATTGCAATGGCACTTTATAGTTTCAGTTTCTTTGATTCTTTGAGGCTTAGCTCTTGCTTTAATTCCCTTCCATCAAATCACGCCACAACAATCTGTGTCTCGCATAATGAAACCGAACAAAAAATAGGAAAAAAAACAAAAACAAAACACGCTAAACGAGAAGCAATAACAAAGGCAGAGGCAAAGTCCGCGAGCATAAACTTCTAATAGAAATGTAAACAGGTGGCAATGAACTTTATTATATTTCCATGCTCCAAGTCCAAGTCCTTGAACTCCGCCAAAATCCCACAAAAACTAAAGCGTAGAAGAAGCACAAAGACAGAAAGACAGAGACGGAGAGCAGCAGCCAGTGCTTCTGCGGCAATGAACTTGACGACGACGACGACGTCAATGGCGGACGGACGACCATTGGGCAGACCAGACTCTGTTTTTGCTGTTGCCTTTTGTGGACCTGTTCTCGAGTTCCGCTTTGGAGCACGCTGCGCTGCTTCTTCTTGTGTTATTGTTTGTCTTTTTGAGCGGCTGAGGCAGCAGCGGGCGACCGGCCTATCCGTCTGCGCAGCAGAAACTTAATTTATTGCGTGTTGGGCTCTCTGTTGGGTCACTGTTAAGCAGGTTAACAGAGCACTTAACAGAGCTGTCATCTACAGAAGGGAACTGCTTTACTGCTTTGACTTTGGTCTCATCCCACATCTTTCTGTTCTCCTCTTGCAGAGTAACGGTACGCAACAACAACAGCAGCAGCTTCAGCCCTGCAGCGGGGCCAGCATTGCAGCCGCCGCCTCCATCGTCACGGCTGCATCTTCGAGCAGCAGCAGCAGCACCAGCACCAGCAGCAGCAGCAACAGCGGTTGCAGCAGCATTGAGCAGCAGCAGCAGCAGCAACAGCAACCGTTCAACATTGCTGCCACAACAGCTACGACACAAGCGGCTACAATGCCGGCGGCAATGGCCAAGGAGAAAGCCACAACGCCAGTGTCCTTAAGCGAGTCGAATTTCATGGAATTGAAGCTGAAAGAGCAGCTGGTCGTCGTCGTCGAAGCCATGGCCGCCACCACAGCGGCGTCCCGACTGCAGCAGCACACGTGCGGCTGTGGGGCAGCCTCTGCCACGACCATGGGCAGCACTGGCAGTGCCACCACCACGATGACGACAGCAACAGAGAACAACAACAACAGCCGCTACGGCAGCAGCAACAAGTATCTGACAAACGGTAAGTGTGAGAGCGCCGCCAGCCGGTGGGGGAGCCTCCCTTGTCAACATGTGGCAATGATTCTATTCTTTCTCTGCTCTCTCTCTCTCGCAGGCCACACATCGCCTTTGGCAGCAGCGGTGGCCAGCAACAGTTCGTCTGTTGCCTCGACGCCGCAGTGCAGCAAGGCCTGCTGTCGGCATCAGTACCAGAATGGAATCTGTCACGAATTGAGGCAGCAGAAGGACATACTGGACATGTTGCAGCAGCAGCATCATCATCAACAGCAACAGCAACAACAGCAGCAGCAACAACAGCAGCAGCAACAACAGCAGCAGCAGCAGCAACAACAGCAGCAGCAGCAGCAACAGCAACAACAGAATCCTCCGCCCCGCAGATCCCCCAATGATTTCATCTTTGGCCGCTACATCGGGGAGGGGAGCTTCAGCATGGTCTACCTGGCGGTGGACATTCACTCGCGCCGCGAGTATGCAAGTAAGTAGACAAAGGAGCAAAAGAGACAAACGGCAGCCTTAAGCTTAAGCAGTAGTATAACTGTAAAAGAATAAACCGTTGGACGGACACCGTCTACCACCCACCCAGCCACTCACAAGGCGTGGCCACATTTGGCATTCACTTTCGCTCTGCCGCCGCCCGCCCACAGCATTTGTATGGCCTCTGCTTGGCGCCAGCGCGAGAATGCGGTCGCCATGTAGACAGCGACAGAGACGGAGACGGCGCCGACGTCGTCAGCGATGCCTGTCACCTGCTTAGCAGATATCTTGCCAACAATCGCCGCCGCCATCACACACATACATATGTGCATATATGTATGTATGTGTGTATATGTACGCGATTAGTGCATATGAATAGAAAATGTTCTCTGTTCTCTGATGTGCGATTCTAGAAGGGAGGGGAGGGGCAGCCAGAAGCCCAGATTAGCAAAAGAGAGTCAGCAATGAGAGAGCAATGGAAGAGAGGGCAAGCAGTGGAAGCAGTGGAAGCTTTGGTCAGAGAGAGAGAGAAAGAGCGGTGCTGGTGCTGACAGGTGACAAAAGTGGCGCAAGATCAATCACAATAAAGTTGAGGAAAACATTTGGAAATTTGTATAAGAATGGTTCTGGCATGGCCTTAACAATGAGCTCCAATTAGTCCATTAGACTAAAAGACAATGAGCATCCCCTGCCTGGCTGGGGCATATCAGTGACCACTCACGTGACTCTTTTGTTATTGGTAATTTCATCACTTTGCCCAACAGTTTTTATCAGCGGGAACGGAGAGCAAACAAATAACCCACCCAAACACACACCAAAAACGCGCCTGAGTTTGGACAAAACGTCTGCCTCCCCCTCCCTGCCCCTACTGTCCCCTGGCTATCAGTATAAGTACATCAGTAGGCGGCAACGACAACGACGACGACGACGACTGCGGCGTCCGCTCTGATAACGCCCGCACGGTATTGACGCCAGCTTTATTCTCGTTTTCTTTCTTTCTTTCCTTCATTGTGTTTTTGCTACGTTTTGTTTATCGATTGGAAACCAAAAGCCGCCTAACTGTTGTTGATTGACGCGTTAGTGCGGGTACGTACCCACTCTCTCTCTCTATCGCACGCAGGCAAGATCAGCTGTTTTGTGCGATAATCAAGCAGTGTTGGTGGTGGTGTCGGTCGGAAAGCGTCAACAAGTTGACAAGTGTCGCCAATCTGGTTCTCCTATCCCCCAACCCCAACCCCAATCCACCACCCGCGCCCCCGCCCCCCTCTCCCCACTTTCATCTTTTATTGCAATTTCAATTAACAGCAAATAAAGTTGTCTGGAAACAAGTAAAAGCAGCTGTTAGTTGTTGTTCACTAGATTTCTAGAGGTTATATACAAATACATACAGACATATGTATATATACATATGTATAGCCACTTATTTTGTTCTACCTTGTTGTTTATTTGTGTTAAGCCAATTTGTTTAAAGATTTTTCACAGTTGTTGCTTAGCTTTGTGTATTAGGTGGGGCAGGGGGCAGGGGGGATCTTAGCTGTATTTGTGTAAGTGTGTGTTTGTGGGGTGGCAATGATTTTGCCATAACAGCAAATCAATATGCCCTGGAGCAGCAGCAGCGGCAGCAACAAAATAACCGCGGCACGTGTCAAATAAATGCAAACGCCAGCAAAAATCGCAACAAACAATGTAGCAGAAGCGTGAAAGAGTGAGGGGGAGAGGGGTGCAGAGGGGCAGCGAAAGAATGGCGCGTGGCTGTGAAAATGCAATTGCAGCTAAGCTTATCAGATAAGCAGTGAAGAAGCAGTAGGGAAGCAGTCAGCAACAAGCAGAGGTAAGCGGTAAACGGTGTAGTGCTGAAAGCAGTCAAAGCAGTTAAAATTTGAAATGCACAAGGTGCATTAATAGCAGGTGGAGCAAAGGGAATGCAACAGTGCCTTAACTGTTTACACTCACTCCCCCTTTCCCTCTCTCTGTCTCTCTCTAAATATACACACACAAATTATCTCGCTTTGCTGGCTTTGTGCCCCATTTAATTGCATTTAAAACGAAAGGCAATAATAACAAAGTCAAGTTGTATAAAAATAGAGAAGCGCGCACACGCATACGAAAGTCGTAAAAACTTTTCCCCTCGGCGAACGCGTGTGCGCCTCTCTCTTGCGGCGTCTGGCCTCTGGGAAATGTTATGAAATCCCACCAGCTACAGCAACAGCAACAGCTACAACTACAAGCAACAACAACAAAAAATTGATAAACAATTTGAATAAACAAAATTAGTTTGCACTTTTGACATTGAAATCATCATCATCGTGTTGCAGTTGTTTTTTCCTTTTGAGCGGAACGGGGCAGTAAATAGTGCAACAAATGTTGCAAATATTGACAGTTTTGAAGGTCAACAGATGGGTGTTTATTTTCCCCCCGCCCCTTGCACGCACACACACACACACACACACCTATTACAACACATCGATTGAAACATTATAGTAGGCCAAAAATGTCTAGCAACAAATGTTGCCAAAGCTCTTTGCCTGCCTCCCACTTGCTGCCCGCCACCGCCATCCGCCTGCTTTGCCATCCATCAGCACACACACACAGACACACACCACAATACTCACCATGAACGAAGCAGTTTTCGTTTTCGTTTTCATTTCGTGTTGTGTGTGTGACTACGCACTGCGTACGAGTATGCGTGTTTGTGTGTGTTCGTTCAATGACGACAACTGCGGCGTCTATTTGACGCCATACAAAATTCTCCTATGGCCATAGGCTGGCTGGCTGGCTTTTCACATTGCCTGCCTCGGTATTTCATCATCTTTTGCAACAGCAACAACAACAACCACATAAATGACGACGACTAGAAGTATCTTTTTATTTCATTTACCTGAAAGAGGGAATGGAAGATTTTTCTCAGTAACACGTGCTCTACTCTGCTCTGCTCTGCTCTGGTTCTGTCTCTGCTGCTTACAAAGCGCAGATAATCCTTGGCGCAGACGTCACTGGTTTAACAAAGACAGATACATATGCATATGTATGTATGTTTAGAGAAGAGCAAGAGCACATCGCATTAGAGCCAGCAGCTGCTCTGCTTGAGTGATTTCCTGGAATTTCTAGCCGCAGCGCTAGAGCTAGAGCGAGAGTGCGAGAGTGCGATACAGTTAGAGCTGGCTGCTGTGCTGTTCTGTGCACCCACGCATCGTTTACACTTTGAACTGCTTGCCTTTGCAGTGCTGCTGTTTACAGTGGTGTCTAGAAAATTAGCACCAGTTGTTGTTACTGCTGCTTGGGTTTTAATGGGAATTTAAATATTTTTCAAGTACTCTTTAGGGGTAAGGGGCAACACACAACACACCTCCACCTCCCCTTTTGGGCCACTGAACTCTCTCGAACTCGAACTCGTTTCGCCTTTTTCTCGTGTCGATTCTTGTCTGGAGTCGAGTCGAGTCTTGTGTCTCCCTTCAGGGAGGGGGTTGGAGTGTCAGTCTGTCTGCTGTCTGTTTCTTGTTGTATTTTCTTTTCATTTACCTTTATAACAGCTCTCGGCTCCTTGGCCCCTGTTTCTTCTTTTTTCCTTTCCTTTTCGTTTCTGTATGTTTTATTTTTAATTACACATTTATTTTTGGACAGCAGCTGCTGCTGCGCAGTCGCAGCTGGCTGAGGCAGTAGCAGCACCAGCGCACCAGCAGGGTATTCAACTGAAATAGTCTGCCCTGCCCCTGCCCCTTGCCCCTGCCCTGCCTCCTCCTCCTCTCAGAGGGGGTACGGTGTACGCGGTACTTGTAGTAACATGATATGGGCCCCGGAATTAGGTCATTCAACCCGAATCCTTTAAGCTCTTTGGCTTTTATCTCTGGCTGATTCATAATTTTGTTCCGTTTTCCTTTGCACCTTGCGTTCCATGTTGCCTTGTTGTTTTTTTACGACTGCAGCAGCAGCTGCAAAGGTGGCAGTGGCAGAGGGAGGAGCACGGTGGGGGGTGGTGGTGTGGGTGGTTGGGTGGCTGGCCTGCTGACTTGCTGGTGCACGTGCCAAGGACATTGCCACGGAGCGGAGCGGAGCGGCTGTGCCGTGCCGCCTGACGACGCTTTATGAGCAAATTAAATAGCGCCAGGAAGTCGCGAGAGGCAGCAAGCAGCAGCAAGCAGTAGATGTGTCCCACAGGCCTCTGACAATGTATTTTTTTTTTCTTTCGGTTTTTTCTGTTTTTTGGTGCCACTGTATTTCTTTTATTGCACACGCACACAGCGAAACAGTTGTCCCACATTTGTGCCCCTCTCTCTCTCTCTCTCTCTCTGTGTGTGTGCGTTAACAGTTATATTCAAAATCCTTTGCGTGCAGTCAATATGTCGCCAGTGACCCCCCCACTCTGCACCCCCGCTGACTCCAAAGAGCAATAAACTTGATCAAAGCTGTGGAATGGGGCGGGGGCAGAGGAGCAATAAAAAAAGGAAAAAAGAAACTCCCAAAAACAAAATGATTATGACACACACACACACAGTCGCACACACTCGAACACGCGGAAATCCACTCGCAGGCTCTTTGCTCTCTTTCCCTGTGTGTGATACTCCATTGCGCTTACCTGTGTGTGCTCGTGCGTGTGTGTGTGTGTGTGTGTGTGTATTTATTGGATGTCCCCCTGGTCACATTTTGGCCTCTGCTTCATGCTCCCTCTGTCCCTCCCTCTCGCTCTTTATTTCTTTTCTGTATTTCTTCGTTTTTGCTTTTCTGCTCTTTGTGCAAATATTCAAATGAGGTTCCAGCGAACCAGGCGCCCAGCGTTACGTCATTGAGAGCGAGCCGAGCAGAGCAGAGCCGAGCACAGAGCAGAGCCGAGCCGAGCTGCGAGCCGCGAGTGGGTTGCGCCGCGTTTGCCTTGCCAATTAATGAAATTGAAATTGGAAGTGGAAGTGGAGAATTGGAATTGGAATTGGCCAAGGAACGAGGAACGAGCAACGGGAACACACGAAGCGAAAGATTCATTTGTGACACATTTTTGTCAGATTTATGACACCAGAAAGACAGAAACAGCAACGGAGACAACAAAGATGCCGGCGAAACAAACGCCTTCGCTCGCAGACAGACATCAGACATCATCTTACATACATACATACATATATGTATGTATTTATATATTATATGTCTGTGTGGGCTGCATTTTGGATCGTTCTCACCTGGCGGTCATATTTCCCTTTCACACAAGGGGGGCAACAATCCCGTTTAGCTTCCAGCTAATTCTAACCTAAAAATAGTCTCGCCCCCTTCAAGTGAGATCACATCCATTTCCTTCCTCTTAATGATCTCTCTCTCTCTGTATTCGCTCTCTGTACTGCACTCTCTTTGCTGCAGTTTACAGTTCAAACACCTCTCTCTCTCTGTCTGTCTCTCTTTTCTGCTCGAGAGTGAGTGCAGCAACGGCCTTGCGACTAATTGAGCTAGACTTGAGCTTAAGGCCTTAAGACTCGCTCTCTCTGCCTCTTCCTCTCTCTCTCTCTCTCTCTGGAACTGTTTACGGCTAGCGCTCTCCAGAGGCGAGATCTAGCTATGCTTGCATTTTGTTTCTATTCCTTCTTTCCATTCGGGGAATGAGTACAGTTTATCTATTTGTCTCATTTTTGGTCATTGTCCTCCAGTAGGCAAGCAGGAGGCAGGCAGCCTCTTTATTTGGTTCTATTTTTAGAACTTCACGGCACTGCTTTATCGACTTGTTGGATGTTTTTATGGCCACAACAAACCATTGCAGTCAGTCTCTCTTAGCATCCCCCTCTTCCTCTCTCTCTCTTGGCCATTCTGAAAACCCGTTGAACTGCATTCCTGGGGACAACAACAGCCGCAGCATCAGCAGCAGCCACCGCGCGCGTGTTGCAGCAACAAGTTGCAGTGTGGACTGCATTCTGGGCGCATTTTGGCGCGTTTTACCAGAACTTCTAATCTCTGTTTTGAGAACTGCTTGCATTGTGTTTTCAATGGAAATTTTTCAAACGCCAGACAAAAGCAAAAACAAAGGGTAGACCCAAAAAAAAATAAAACCGATCTGTAGATAGAGCGACCGGGGAGAGTGAAGCTTTTTTTTGCAGAGGGAGCTTTGGGCAAATATTTATGCTTAGACGGCGCTTTGCTTGCTCTGTCGCCGGCTCTTTCGCTCCCATCTGCAGCTGGAACTGGAGCCGCAACTTGCTGTTTCTGCTCTGCTTGCTATTTATTTATGTGTGTTTACTTTCGGTGCTGTGCTGCTTGTATGGTATGTTGTTGCTGGTGCACACACATGCTGCTGCTGCTGCTGCTGCTGCAAGCAGTGTGGTGGCCAAGTTCAAGGCTATGCTTATCATCGAGGCCGTTAAACCTAACCAGCGACAAAAAAATAAAAGAAAAAGCGATCCGAACCGAACCGAAATATCAGAAAATAAAACACAACACCCGAGCCCGAGCCCAAGCAAGCCAAGCTCCGCAAATGGCGCGCAAAAAATTAAAATAAATAATGTGACTTTTTCAATTAAAACGGAGAAAAAGGCCAAACATGCACAAACAGTCGCACGGCGTGCGGCAACAACAGCAACAAAAAAGAACGGTAAACGAAGAATACACGCTGCTTGAGCGTGTTCCAATTCCAATTACAATTCCATTCCACTGCAGGTCCAGTCCAATCAGATCTCCGATCCACAAGATTATCCATTGGGATTCTCCCCCACAGAAGCCTCCGCATACTGTTTTTTTTTTTTGTTTTTTGCGCAACAACTTTTTGAAGGTCAATTTTATTTTTACGCACTTTTATTGTTGCTTCCCCACTGTGTGTGTTGGGAAATTTAAAACGCATAAAAAAACGTTTTCGCTTTTTTCCCGACTTTTTTCCGATTTTTTTCCGATTTTTCGTTTCTATTTTGTTAATCTTTTAATTGCTGTATTTTGTTTTTCCTCTTTCGTGTTTATTTTGTTGCCACTCGAGCGACGACGACTACAACGACGACTTATCGCCCCCCGATGTTTTTTAGACTAGATTCCGATTCCGATTCTATTTTTCTTTTTTCCTCCTCTGTTTTTCTGTTGCCATCTCTTTCCCTTCGGGCGGAATAGTTGTTGGCAGATCGTTTTGTTTTGATCTTGATAGAGAGAAAACGGCAATAACAACACACACATACACCACAAGGAAGAGGAGGAAAAAAACAAAAAAAAATGCAAAAATTATCTTGAAATTTATTTTTTTCCTATAGATTTGTGATTGTGAATTTGTAGAGTGGGGGGGTGGGGGAGACCTCACCCACCTACCTACCTCTATACTGTATGTGTGGGCAGATACTATAGTAGTTGATTCTAATTTATTATTTTTAGCTTTGTTTTTCACTTTTTTCCTTCCTTGATTTCGACGGGGAGCGGGGAGCGGTGGGGGGATTGTCAATCAAAATGGGGAAAGGTACCGCAAAACAATAAATTGACACTGCTTGACCGCTGGAACAAAAGGCAAAAGGGGAAACACTACAGCATGAAATGACCGCTAAAGAGCGAGAAGGAAAGAGAGAGGCGAAAAAGGGAAGAAACTACTGATAAGCGGTCATAACTCTGGAGAACCGTTAACCCCCAGGGCATAAAGAGCGGCGGCGAGAGGGAGTCGGTGCCAAAGCTCAAGCCTAAAACTGTATCACATCCATCTCCTCCATCTGCTGCTCCTCCCTTTCAATGCCGAATGGATGGATCCCTGTGTGAGCGGGACGCTACTTCTCGCTCTCTCTCTCTCTCCCGCATTTCAGTTCAACAACCAGTTTAGAATTTCTTCAACTATGGCTCCCTCTCTTCTGTAGGTGAAGGGAACGGGAACTGCATGAAGGGAGAGCGTGAGCAGGGGGGGAGCAGCAGATCTTGTGGCTCAGAAACAAGTTCGCAAGCGCGCTCGCTTTCGTTAGCCGCCCCGCCAGACGCGAGAATTCTCCTCTGTTAATTTAGCAATTTGAGCTAAAAATTCCTTCCTTCTTCTTCGATTCGGCTTCTCCTTTTATTCCTTACCCAGCTCCATTCTCTTATGCTCCCTCTCTTCGGCTCTTCGGATCTTTGGCTCTTTGGCTGTCTGTTACAATCTCGCTCTCTCTCTCCGCTGCTGCTGCTCTGCGGCTTCATTCATTTCAATAAATCACAGCAGGCGATAGACAGGGATGGCAACATTTGTAGATAGATGGGATGGAGTCGAGTCCGGCGCCTCTCTTCTTGACCAGCCAACAAAAGCGTCACATTCGAATTGCCAGGGGGGAGGACTTGTATCTCCTTTGACTTTGTATCCAAATGGACTTTGACACTTCTGTCGCCTGTACTCGAACTTTTTTTGCTCTTTCTATGGCGGCTGGGCTGTGTGTGCTGTGCTGTGCTGTGCTGTGTGTGTGTGTGTGTGCGTGCATGTGTGCGGTTTTATTATTCTCACGCGTACATTTTGTGTGTTCTGTGTGTGCTTATTTGTCGCATTTTTAATTTGAATTATTTAATGTTCCACATTGCAGTTGTTGTTGTTGCTTTTCTTGTATTTTGGTTTTTGCTTTTGTTTTTTGTGGTTGTGTTGCCAAGTCAAGTCGAGAACTGGTGCCGATGATTGTCTGGCATTGAAATGCGAACAGAGGAACAGCTGTTTCCGTTACCGTTATCTTTGGCTTGGTACTAATTTCCCATTCTCCCTCCTTGTCTCTCCTCTCGTTACAGTTAAAGTCTGCGAGAAGCGACTGATCCTGCGCGAACGCAAGCAGGACTACATCAAGCGAGAGCGCGAGGTGATGCACATGATGACCAGTGTGCCCGGCTTCGTGAATCTCTCGTGCACGTTCCAGGACCAGCGCTCCCTCTACTTTGTGATGACATACGCCCGCAAGGGCGACCTGCTGCCGTACATCAACCGCGTGGGCAGCTTCGATGTGGCCTGCACCCGCCACTACGCCGCCGAGCTGGTGCTCGCCTGCGAGCACATGCACCGCCGCAACGTCGTCCACCGCGACCTGAAGCCCGAGAACATCCTGCTCGACGAGGACATGCACACACTGATCGCCGACTTCGGCTCGGCCAAGGTGATGACGCCCCGCGAGCGGGCCTTCGCCTCCGAGCACTGTTCGGAGACGCGGCGCGGCAACTCGGACGACGACGACGAGGACAGCGACAAGCTGGACTACGACGACGAGGAGTATTACGACAAGGACTCGGAGCTGGATGACGGCGACGACGATCAGTCGCACACCGCCGACGAGATGGAGTCCCCGCGCCACCGCCAGCGTCGCTATGCGCGCCGTCGCAAGGGCAGCTTCGTGGGCACCGCCCAGTATGTGTCCCCGGAGGTCCTGCAGAACGGCCCCATCACGCCCGCCGCCGATCTGTGGGCGTTGGGCTGCATCATCTACCAAATGATTTCGGGCCTGCCGCCGTTCCGGGGCAGCAACGACTATGTCATCTTCAAGGAGATCCTCGACTGCACCGTTGACTTCCCGCAGGGCTTCGACAAGGATGCCGAGGACCTAGTCAGGAAGCTGCTCAAGATCGATCCCCGCGACCGCCTCGGCGCCCAGGACGAGTTCGGCTACTACGACAGCATCCGTGCACATCCGTTCTTCGCCGGCGTCAACTGGGAAACACTCCGCCAACAGACCCCGCCCCCATCTACCCCTACCTGCCCGGCGTCAGTCAGGACGAGGACTTCCGCTCCAGCTACAGTGTGCCCGGGGACCTGGAGCCCGGTCTCGACGAGCGCCAGATCACCCGCCTGCTCAGCGCCGAACTGGGAGTGGGAACCAGCGTGGCCATGCCCGCCAAGCGATCCACAGCAAAAGTAAGTCCAATCTACTGGCCACAGCAGGTCCTGAGCAGCATTCTAATCTCTCTCTCTCTCTTGGCCTTTCTTTAGACTCCTTTGACTTGAGCGATGCCGAGAAGCTGCAGCGTCTGGAGCAGCAGAAGACTGACAAGTGGCACGTGTTTGCCGACGGCGAGGTGATCCTCAAGAAGGGATTCGTGAACAAGCGCAAGGGACTGTTCGCCCGCAAGCGTATGCTGCTGCTCACGACTGGACCCCGCCTCATCTACATCGATCCCGTGCAGATGATCAAGAAGGGCGAGATCCGCTGGAGTCCCGAACTCCGGGCCGAGTACAAGAACTTTAAGATCTTCTTTGTCCACACGGTAAGTGTGGGAGGGAAATGTGCATGGGGGAAACTATGAGGGGGCCGAATGAGGCGGAGAAGTGGAGACGATGCGACCCCGGAAGCATGCAATGCGAGAAGTTTGTTGAACCATTCGCCGGCTGCCGACTGGGGGCTGACGTCACAGTCCCATTCACACGCCCACTAAAAAAAAGCCATTTGAGCGGCACTTTACGACTCCGACACGTGTCGGCGATGAAAACAAATTAAATGCGGCATTGAAAACTGCACACGCAACACAGATAAAAGCGAGAGAACTAGTCGTGGAAGTAGTGGAAGTCATGGAAGTCGTGGAAGTCGGGGGCACTGCCACGGCCACTGGCCAATGAGTCTGACTAATCTCTATTCCTTTTCCGATATTTTACAGCCGAGTCGCACCTACTACTTGGACGATCCCGAGGGCTATGCCATTCACTGGTCCGAGGCCATCGAGAACATGCGCAAGCTGAGCTACGGCGAGTCCACCTCCTCATCCGCCTCCTCCTCGGCCTCCTCGTCGGCGGGAGCCACCACCATATCCTGTTCGAGCGGCAGCAGCAACAGTCTGGCTGTGGCCGGCGCCCACTCGAATTCATCAGCCGCCTCCTCGAACAGCTCTCCAACGGCGCGACGCAGCTCGCCGGTGAATGCGCTCGGTAGCCGGCAGCAGCAGGAGGCGAAAACGATGGGGACGTCGCCAACAAAGAAGACGGCGTCCAAGTGAGGACGCAGAAGCAGAAGCAGACGCAGACGGGGATGCGATGCGATTGTAAACTTACGATTAGTTGGTAGCAATGAGAAATTCAATTCTAATTTAGATGAAATTTAGTGCAAAGCAAAGCAAAGGCAGAGCATTAGCAGGATGATGGTGATGATGGTGATGATGATGATGATGATGATGATGATGGGAGAATATTAAGATAACGATAAAAAGATGTCTCTAGTGCTAATTAGAACCCAATTTCTGTTTCTGTTTCTGTTTTTGTATCGTTTGTCGTTTGTCGATCGTTGATCGTTGATCGTTTTGGATTGTGCTTATGGGCAGAGAATACTAATATAATTAAAGCTATAACTAAAACTACAACTAAAGCTAAACTAAAGTTAAACCTAAACTAAAAGTAATCTAATGCTAAGTAAATTCAATTCGATTCGAAGCTTAAAATAAATATTTATATACAATATATAGCATACAGAATGTGTGTGAGGGCCCAGCCCGCCGGCCCGAGCACCGCACCGCACCGCCCCCCGCCCTAGGATTTGCCTAGAATTTAGTATAACTTGTAATAATTTTTTAGTGCGTAGTTAGTCACAATTTAAATGAATTACCGAACTAGCATCAGATTGAGATATAGATCGAAATCCATGGGACGGTGGGGGAGGGGCAGGCGGCGGCAAGGCGGCAGAGCGGCAAAGCGGAGCCAGAGCGGGCTAGCAGGCGAGCGATACAAGAAAAGAAAATGAAAAACTGTATTTAATTGAATTTTTTGTGTGGAAAAGCGAAATGAAACGAAAAGAAGTAGGAAAATGTGTCGGAAATTGTAAAATAGTTATATATTTATATGTATGTATGTATGAGTACGCGTATCTGAAGATTTCGTTGATTTATTGTACATTTTTGTATAGAATTGTAACTATTGTAAACCACTATACCACTATATATATATATGGGAGATCTAACGACAACAAAACACACACACACACAAACACACACATACACACATCAGAAGGCCCGCAAAAGAAAACCGCAAAACACACACAGAAAGAGGATTAGTAGCGGCAGCCAGACCTTCTTGTTAAATTATATTAAATCTATATATATATACACGTATGTATGTATGTTTGTATACATGTGTATAATCCTATGCTAATTATCATTATTTATCATTGTCATTATATATGCCTAATTGTTTAAATTGTAACATTTTTTCGTTTGTTTTCTCCACTCTGGATTTTTTTTTGTACAATTATGATTTTCTGTAATTGCTTATTTGCCCTATAAAGAAACGTATAAGACTTGAGCAACAACCTCTATTTAAAACAAAAACAAAAACAAAACAAACAAACAAAAAACAAAAACGATGTAAGAGAAGAAAAAAAACTACAAAAAAAGCTGAAAAATCCACACAAAACATGAACACAAAAAAAAAAACAAAAAAGAAGAAATAAATAAATATATAGAAACGGATCTATATATATATATACTATATATACATACTATATATGTATATATCATACATGATTATGATTTGTAACAACAGAAATTTAGTGGAAATTACCATTTGGCTTTGATTTTTTTTGTGCTTCTGAAACAAAAAAAAATGTTTGAAAGTAACACTTGATTATGATTTTCTTTTCTACGTTTTCTGTTCTTGTTTTTTGAGGATGATGAGGATTAAGAAATTAGCTTGAAAAGTTTAAGAAAGAGAAACAAAAGAAAAACAAAACAAAACAACAAAAAAAAACACTATGCAAAACAGGTATAAAAATTGAATTTTAAATTAAATTAAACTAAACGAAACGAAGATGAAATGTAATTAAAGGAAAGTAAAGGAGAGCAGAAGAAGCCAGAGGTGGATTGTAGAGGCCCCCTAAAAAGAAAAAGATAGATGTACGTACTATGATGTATATGATGTATGATGGATGTACTATGTATGTAAGAAAACCCTAAATGAATGTTTTTTTTTTTTTTTTTCTTCGGGAAAGAAGAGAAGAGAAGTTTCTAAAACTCGCGCGTATTAGTTCAATTTTTGTAAGAGTCTAAGTTACGCCCCAACTACTATTACTAGACCACGCCCCCACACACCCCACACCCCCACACACTCAAATACACCCTACCCTGTACACCCTATACCCTAAACCCTAAACCCGTATATTAATTAGAATCATCCTTGATTTAGTAGCTATTAAGAGAGAGAGACGATCGGTGATGATGATGATGAACTAGCAGAAGTTGAAAGAAAGCAAAAAATACATTTTGTACATACATATCGCCCGCATACAATTACAAAATATGTGGGCGTGGCAGCGGCTTAGCAGCAGCAGCAATCGATATAGAAACTAAATCTAAAACTAAAACTAAATCTGTTTGTAACTTGTAAGTAAATTATTTTTGCTAATATTAAGTAAATTAAATTTAAAAAGCAGCAAAATGCAAAATGCAAAAACCAACCCACACACACACACACACAAACACACACACATAAACACACACTTACATAAGTATACAATTAATTAAATTAAACGAAACGAAAGCAAACTACAGATGGAACTATATATATATATGTATTGATATATGTATGTATATATACATATATATATATATATTGAGAATATGAAGAATATAAATTGTATAGATTATTATTTGAAAATTATTTGTCATAGAAAAGCGACTAAAAATAGTGAGGAGAGAAATTGTAAAATAAATATTTAAACAAATTATATATACACATACCTATATATATATATGTATATATATATATATATATACTATATCTATGAAACAGCTAGAAGAAGCAGCAAATTCAATGATTTATTATATATTATATAAAATATATATATTATTCATAAAGTACTTTGGTCAGAAGCGAAACAGATGATGAAGAGATGATGATAAAAAACAAGCGAAAAAAACGTATCATTAAAAACAAAACAAAAATTAAAGCAAAAAATACAAAAAAAAAAGAAACATTTTCAAAAACAAACAAAAATTACAACAAAATTTGTTTTTATTTCGGTTAATTTCGGTTAAAATAATTGGCAAAACTCACAACCACCCCCCAACCACCCCACATTGGAAGAACTTTTGGTTGGCATCACCCCCTGCTCCCATCCACAGAAAGCAATAAGAAAGCGAAGAGAAGGAGAGAGAGAAAGAGAAAGAGAGAGAGAGAGATGAACAGTAGGTTTCGAAACCTGAATGTAAAAAACACTACAACCAATACATTATTTTATCCCTATTTTTGTGCTGCAGTACCTAAAAAAAACCAAGAAAAGGAGGAGAAGAGAAGAGATAGTGAGAGGGAGAGGAAGACAGAAAGAAGGAAATAACCCAAAAGAATACACAGATAACATTTTTCCATAATTATTGCTAGAAGGATTGATTGGATTAGTTTTTGGGTTTGCTTTTGTTTTGTATCCACATACAGTGCGTTTCCGCCGAGGATGATAATGCCAAAACGATTTGATAATATCCGAATAATTGAGCTTAACCATACTCGGATCGGATCTGATATCTGATCTGATCTGATCCCTAACCTAACTGATCCTGGATAACACACACACATATGTACGTATGTAGATGTAGATGTCTACACTCTTATTCGATGATTAGACGAGTCAATAGGGGGATCCCCCTATCCCCAATGGATGGATGGATGACAACTGACTTGACTTTGATATCACTGGCATTCAATTGGTGTCCTTATTCAATGATAGCTTACTCAATTACAGTCTCGAAACGCACTGTACACAGTACGCAGTACACTTGTACGCTGTACAGTACAGTACAGTACAGTACAGTACATTACATCCATTTGTAGATCGTTTATATTTTGGTAATTTTTGTAATGCAACCAGAAAACCAAAAAAAGAAAACAAAAACGAAAACGCAAACGAAGCGAAACAAGAGAAACCGAAGATCTATCAGATAGAAAAAGTGCCTAGAGAACCAGTAGAAGTTTAGATGAATATAAAATGAAGAAAACATATAAAATCCATGTGGTATGCCACATTGATCATTTCTCATCGTGCTACGGCTAAAATCGCCATTCCAGGCCAGGGCCAAGTGTATACGATTTATTTCATATGATATGTATATTTATATGCCTGTAGAATATGTAGATCGAATCGGATCGAATCAAATCGGATCGTATCGAATCGGGGAGTTCATTTCGTTAAGTGCACTTTCGATTCCAAGAAAATTGTTTCTCGTGTTCAACCTTTGTGTTTCGACCTTTTAGTTTTGGGAAATTTGTTAGTCCAAGCATTAGGTCGATAACGGACCCATAAATATAATTATTATACAAATACATGCATACATACACATATACATATACATAAACATATACATACATAAATAGTTAATAATTATACATTAATTAAACTCCAAATTGTATATTGATAAAGTCGAAAGAGAGACAGCGAGAGAGACGGCGAAAGAGCCGATAGTCGATCGATCCTTTTATCCAAGTTCAATCTCTAGGGGTGCTAGACTGAGTTATACATAGGTACGTACATACACACAAGTACATACAAGTACATGCAGTAAATACAGTACAGTACAGTACATATATGTATATATATATAGTATGTATTGTAAGATTGTAATAAATCGCCTAATCGAGAATTCTTAAACGTAAACGTAATTCAATTACCTTGCAAAGTATCAAATACACTAACTAATATAGGTAATAGGTTACCAATATTAACTATATTGTATATCCGAATACTTACCCCGACCCCGACCCCCCAACACCCAACGCCCGACTACCCCCTTGATACTCGATTGAATACTTGATATACATATATATATATAGTATATAAATATATATATTTATATAGATTTTAAGCGAGAGGCGAAGAAGTATTACTGCATACATATACACCCCCCCTTTCCCTTTGCCTACCCCTACCCCTTTGCCCACAACCAAATGAAACTATCCCCTAAATGGGTCTACCAATCGGTTAGACTCTGATTGATGGCCTCCAATCTACGATCTACGCTCCCTTGCCCTACTCCTTAGTACCCCCGTTTACCACCCCTACCCCTACTCCTACCCCTATACCTACCCCTCCCTAGTGTTAAGGTGAAGAAGGGCCCGAAAACAAAATCGAGAAATGAATTCCGACTGCAACGTTGTATTTTTGCTGCACAAGAAATGAGAAAAGGAAATGAGAAGAACCGAACATTACCGGGAGAAACTAAACTAAAAGACAAAAACTAAAGTTCGTTACACTAAAAAGACGCATTCGCGCTGTATGAAAAGCTCCCCTACCCCCAACTCCACCCTCAACAAATATCAATGAATTCCCAAAAAAAAGTAAAACATGGCACACGTTTGTTAATTCAAAAATTAAGGTATGAGACATTTGTAAAGGAACTGAGGCAGTGTGGTGACGAGTGAGAGTGTTGATTGAAATAAAAAGTCAAGCGAAAAAGCGAAAGAAAGAGAAACGCAAGGTTGTCGGCTTTCATTTTTGCATTTGCATTTCAAATTGGGCGGGCAACTGAGTGAACTAGCAGCCGGCTTTGTCTTGGCCAGAGGGCATGCTAGAGCGAGACAACCATATGTGCGCTGATACAGTGTCATGGCAGTGAGCTCTTTGCTCGATGCTTTCAGTGTTGGGTAGCATGTCAGTGACAAGCGTGTGGTGCTGTACAATTTTCTGTAAAGCATTTAACGGTTTTACGAATACAAGTTTGGCGGCTTTAGGCATTTTTCGAAATGGATGGGCATTAAAAGCTGTTGTGCCTATGGCTAATCTGAGGGTGATGCTGCGCAGCCTGGGCTGCTGCGACAGGCAAATTATGGCTGTGCTCAGTCAAGCAATGGAGACGCAGCTGGAGTCTGGATGCTCTCCCTTTCAGTTGCAATCCTCAGGAACTATTTGGCCTGGCTGTAATCCAGTGTGGAAATGAGCAATGAAGATATATGTAACGGATTTATAGATATAGGCTATAGAAACTCTCCGGCAATTTCCGAAAGGGTCCCTGCCATCAATCAATGATTGCTTCTGAGACGCGTTATCTTTTCATATTTTGCACGGAATCCAATTAAGGAATTACCACAGATTGATACTGATATTGTGAATCACCTGACTTCTACGTATTGCATACTCGTAGGTAGATTGCACATCAATTCCGTGTAATCCCAGGACAGTTCTTTCTTCTCCTGGGTATAAATACCCCCTGACTGACGATCCAATCTTCAGTTTAAACAATCAACAACAACCATTCATACAATGAGAACTTTTCTAGTGATCTGCTTCCTGGCTCTGGCCGGATTCGCACCGGGCATAATGGCCCTCACCATGGATCGATGCTCCTTGGCCCGAGCGATGTCCTCTTTGGGCGTTCCCCGCGATCAACTCGCCCGCTGGGCCTGCATCGCCGAGCACGAGTCCTCCTACCGCACCGATGTGGTGGGGCCGACCAACTCGGACAACTCCAACGACTATGGCATCTTCCAGATCAACGATCTCTACTGGTGCCAGCCGGAAAGCAGTGACTTCTCCCACAACCAGTGCGCCATCAGCTGCAGAGCCCTCCTCGACAACGACATCACCCAATCCGTGAGATGCGCCCAAAAGGTGCTCGCCATTCAGGGATGGGCCGCCTGGTCCGTGTGGCACTTCTGCAGTGGCAATCTGCCATCGATCGACGATTGTTTCATAAAGATTTCAAATATTTAACAAAAACCTCTATAGTAAATCCCCAAAAATTGTAATAAACATTTAGATCGGCCATTATTATAGCCAAAAGCCGAACTATCCTGAGATATCCGCACTCTACTCTGCCCGTTCGTCCGTTCCTGACTGAGCATGCGTCTCCGTCATGTAACAGTGCTGTGCTTCTACACGTGGAGAGTCCTGCAGGGACTCTTCTGATGATCCTGTGGCAGAATGGTATACGCAGGAGCAAGAAAAAACGGACAACAGCCATAGAACTTTCAAAATGGTTGCTTTTGTTTGTTGCTTACATATCTTTTCGATGATTTTGAAACACAGCTTAATCAGCTCCTGTTAATTGCAACCCTGATTATCGCCTTTTCTGCAGAAATTGTTCAATTATCGGTTATCGGCTGTGATTGTTAGCTTATAATTTAATTGCATCATGGTTTTTAAGTGGAATTAATTGCCACAAAGGGTGGGGTGAGTACCACTACCTTCTATTTATGATATTCCTTGTATATGGCACATAATCACACACATGCACAAGGCGTTCTCTGGCCGCCATTTACAATCTGCGCAGCGCAGTAGCAAGAGCAGCAGCACCTTTCTCCCTCTGGGCGGAACAGGGTACAGGGTACGGGTACGGGTACGGGGGGGTACCCTCATTTGGTGCGTTCTGCCGCGATCTGTTGGCTCTACTTGGGCATGTGAATCTGAAATATTCTGATGAATCGCAACTTTATATTGGCAAAATGGCATTGCAGACAACAGTCACATCATCGTCATTGTCATTTTGTCATTGTGGGGATTGTCATCATCCCCATCGTCATCATCGTCATTTTCATCATTTTCATCATATCGTTGTGGTGTTGTGTTGTTGTGTTGTGGTGGCTAGAAGTACTGGCAGCAACAGCAGCTCGTTCAAGTTGGCTTTGTCATGGCCATAACAGAGTGTTCTGGCAGTGGCAGCTACTGTAAGCTCGTTTGTCTCCTTGTCACCGCTGTCCGTTCGGACAATAACACTTTGTTTTCAATTTGTGCTGCCCGGACGGCCAACCGGACGACCTGCAAGACAGCCAGCCTGCAATCCGTACTCGAAACCGCCACCATCGCCACCGCCACCGCCACCGCCACTGCTATCGCCATGTGTCCATGTGTCCATGTCCACGTCCCAGCTCTCTTTGGGGGCAGCATTGCTTGGCGCACATGTGGGCTGCAATTAAATGTTCATTAAATGCGACAACAACGACGGGCCAGAGATTGTTTCTCAACAATTAATGCGATCGGGACAAGGATCGAATCGCGCCACACTGATGATGACATCCAGCGGTGTTTTGTGCTGTCGCTCTTTTCTTTTCTTTTCTGTTGTGTTCTGCTCTGTTCCTTTGCTTTGCTTTGCCTTGGATTCGTTCCAGCATGCATTGAGAGACGGAGAGACAGAGAGACGAAGAGAATGTGCTGTGTAATTTACGGCCATCGTTTGCGGTGGTCCCCGCGCGCGGGCTCTGTCTGCTTATTTACGATCCTCGAAATTTTGACATTTATTTCTATGCTTTTTGTTATACCATTCCCATTCCCATTCCCACTCTCATTCCTTTCCTACTTCTTCTGGCTAAAACTGTAACACGCCGTAGATCTTGCACCATTTATGGGCCCACCTCTTGAGTCGCCTCTGGCGCTGGCCCTGGCCCGCCGTTTGATCTGGCCTGCGTCCTCCTCTCTTTTGTGTGTCTGGTGTCTGGTTCTCTCTTTTACCCTAATGGTTGTTTAATAAATTCTCCCCCTTTCTCTGTGGCTGTGCCCTGTGTGGCTCTGTGGTTGTGGCTACCATTTGCCGTATGCTAATGTGTGCACAAGTGTTTATTTGTTATTTAACACCCGCTGACCGATGACCGAAGAACCAAGAACGAAGGCCCTCATCCACGGTGACCACCATGGTTGACACTTCAGAGAGAGAGAGAGAGAGGCGGATGGGCTCCCCCGATCTATTTGAACTGCTTGCTTGCTTGTTGCATTCTTCAGGTAAGGTTCGGTTCGGTTCGGTTCGAGTATTGGGTTACCTTATCATCTCTCCCCCAAGGGGATTGTCTGTGCTTTTCACTGATATTTGATCGCTCGCTGCGGAACTGATGAGCCAACAAAACTCAGTCCCAAACTCATTCCCAAACTCAGTCCCAAACTCATTCCCAAACTCAGTCCGTTATCCGTCTCTAAAGTTGGCGAAAAGTGTTGCTGGGTTTGTTGGGGTCCGTGTGTCGTTGAACCCCAATTTGGTACGGAAATCGATAGCCATGCTCAATTGTGAAGCTTTAACAATGTTCTTTATCTGAATTGGGCTTGTAACATAAGGATGGATCCGTAGATCCAGGATCTACCTGACAAAGATCTTGCCCGGATAACCAAAGAAGCCTACGCTCTTGAGTTCCATCAGCAACTCGTGATCGTTGCAAATGGCCTTGTAGAGGGCTTTCTCCAGCTCATCGTACTGGAAGTGTGGCTCGAAGGGCATATCGTTCATGGCCTGGAAGAGGGTATTGCCACGCTCGTTGCCCACCACCAGGGAGCGTCCACAGTTGGAGAATCTACAAGTAGACAAGTAGAGTGGAGTGGATATCAATGCGATAAGTGAATCTCAAGCCTCAAACCCACTGGGCCACTGTGTTGAAGGAGGAATCCATTTCATGCTTGACTATGGGCTGCAGGATGTTGCGTTTAATGTCCCAGATATCGGCCGACTCGCGGTTCACCGCCACAATGATCGTGGAGTGTGTGGGACTCCAGCTGGCCCAGTGAACGGGCGACATCTCATCCATCAGCTCCAGCACGGGACGAGTGATGCCCTCCATCCACACGCGAACGTACCTGTAAAGAAGGAGCAAGAATAAATACAGTTATGAGAGAGAAGAGAAGGGAATGCTGAAATGCTTACCAATCATTGCCACAGGTGAGGAAGAGCTTGGGCGACCAGGGAGAGAACTCCATGACAGTCACACCGCCATCGTGGCACTTGAGCACCTCCAGGTACTGGTGCTGATAGTTGATGGAGCACTTGTGGATGCACCCCTCGTCGGTGAGCACGTAGTAGATGTCCTTCTGCACGGGGTGGGTGGTGAGGCTGAGTCCCTGCGGATGTCGGTTCGCTTCGCACGTCATCTGCGCCGGTTGGGGTACTATGATGCCCTCGGGATTGCCCTCGACGCGTTCGAGAGTCATTTGGTTGAAGCCCAGCAGATAGGGGCTCTTGATGATGCTGAATCGAGTGACGGACCCGTCCTGCGACAGACTCAGAAAGGGATCGATATCGGCTTCCGAGGTGCCGCCCTCCTCCATCTGCTTGATCCAGCGTATGGCCACCACGGGAGAACAGCCCGGCGAGGTGCTGCGCTCCGATACGGCAATGGGTTCTTCCGACAGGCTGCTCACGTCCCGCACCTCGACACTCCCATCGTAGAGTCCGACGGCGATCAGCGAGGGCAGAAACGGCGAGAAGCAGATGGCCGTCACGGGTATCTGGTAGTAGAAGGCGCGCTCTGGCTCCCCCGGATTCTTGATGCTCCAGATATAGACAGTGCCCGACTGGGGGACCTGTTGCGAGGAGAACGAATAGAGCCCGTAGGCGACGGCCAGAATGTCGCCGTTGGCGCGGCAGAAACTAACGTCGCTGACGGCCTTCCGCTCCTCCTGACTGGGAACCGGCATCAGGCGGAACAGCAACTTCATCGAGTAGACGTATTTGGCTTCCGGGGCCGAGCGATCGACCTTATCAAAGTTGCGGAAACGCTTCATGCCGCCCTCGTTGGTGTTGCTCGAGAGGGTGCGCCCCACGAGCATGACGGCATTCCTGAAGTGCGGCTTGCACAAGAGTTTCATCAACTCGGGCATGGTCCTGAGGGTCTCAGCGTGGTGGAGTTCTTCGTCGTCGGTGCCGGCCTCGACCATCGTCCCATCATCGGTTTGGATGCTCCCCACACTCTTCAACGTGGAGATCCTGCGGCTCAGATTGTGCACCGTGTCGTACATCTCAAAGTTGGACACGTAGGAGCTAACCGTCGCCTGGGTCACCAGAATGGTGTTCGCCGCCCGCGTGCTGGTCAGCATTACCTCCGTCTGGGCCTCGTTGTCGGATCGGCGTCGTATCTTGCCCTTGCCCACCGTCAAGTATTCGTAGACGCGATTGTCCTTCTCCACCTCATCGCCCTCCGGTGTGCCCTTGGCGGCGGTGGTGCTGATCTGCGAGTGCAGCTCAAAGAAGTCCGACTTGCGGAGAGTCACCTTCACGAAGGTTTTGGTGTACGGCTGTGGCTTATACTCTGGTTCGGCCTTGCGCTGGACGCCCTCCTTGGTGAAGTTAATGGTATCGTAGAGGATCTACAAGGAATACAGTATCTAAGAAGGTGTGGTGACTCCCGTGCAGAAGCAGAAGCAGAAACAAACCCCACTTATTAGATCATCCATGGACTGCTTGTTGCCGCCACCAATGCCCGCACGCACGCTGGAGCGTGTGCGAGAGCGCGATGTGCCCCTGTGCACGGTCGACATATTCGCTATACTGTGGAGAAACGACAGATTGAACTGTAGAAACTGGTCGTCAAATGGCGAGGTCGGTATGGCCTTCGGCGTCATGTTCACTTCCTCGCCTTCGACCTCTTCCACCACCTGCAAAAGGTCACAGATCAGAGCAGATCTTTGCAGGCTCTGCAGCTCTGCCTCAAGTGATACCCACCCTGATGTGAGTTCGGTACTGGAGATGGGAGGCGATCTCTAGATTGTAATAATGCTGATGCTCTGGTTTCTTCTTTTTCTTGACAGTATCCGGCGAGAAAGAGGCCACTTGAACGGACTTTTTCTTGGGATCGTTCGCTCCCTGTGGATCATATTTACATGTTACACATAGCGCTAAAGGGTTCCCTTCCATTCCGTCGTTTCATTCTTACCGGTTCTTTCTCATTATCCCGCGCAGTGGTCGCGGCCGAGATCACTAATGTACTGCGATCCGAAACGGTGGTCATTATGGCCGAGTTTTCTTTTGGTTTTGGTTGCAATTGTCAAATAAAAGATATAAATTATTCGGATTATTCTAAACTGGAAAATGGATTTTAAACGGAAATGGGGGGAATGGGGGACGAGACTTTTGTAAGTTGAATGATTGGAGGGGAGGCGGAGTGCCTACTAGGGAACATACGTTTTGGGGAATATTCTCATAGTTCTTAATTAAATCTGTTTAGCTTTTCCGCTTCTCAGGAGCAGCACGTGCCATAAATGGCTCTCTCTCTCTCTCGCTCTCACTCTCTTTGGAACTTTCCCTGCGCTTGCTCGTTAGATAAAAGTGAGATAAAGTTAACACTTAAAGCCACCACCTACCACCCGCCACCCACCATCCACCACCCCCAAAACAGCGAAGGACGCCGGGGCTGGCTGTGAAGGTTGCAAGTGCGACGTGAATCCCAGTAACAGTTGAACCCGCGTTCCGTGCACACCTTCTCCTTCGTGCCACGGCCGTCCATACGGACCAATGCGTGTGGATTCGTTTGGTTTTTCCTTTCGTTTTCCCTGAGCCTCAGCCAGAGCCAAAGCCAAAGCCAGAGTGTTGTTTGTATCCGTGCATCAGTGTGTGTGTTTGTTGTTTAGATGTTTGATAGTTAAGATACGTGTAGTGCGACTAATTGATTTCCATCTGGCTGCCAGACATGAGATAAATTGCAACACAGCGAGCAACAGCAACAGCAACAGAGAGAGCAAATAAAATCCTAATTATGTCCAGCACACAACAGCAGCAGCAGCAGCAGCAGCAACAGCCTCCACAACTCGTGGAGCCTCCATCAATGGAGTCAATGGAGTGCCAAAGTGAAAACCGAGTACCAGAAAACTCAATTAGGAATGTTGCAAAAGCCCAGACACTGACAACAGCAATGGCAGCGGCCGCAACGGCCACAAGCGAGCCACTGCCCAAACCGCAAACGCCTTCAGTCTTGGCCAAACTGCAGCCCCAGCACCAACAACAACAGCACCAACAGCACCAACAGCAGACGCAGTACGTCATAAATTCAGTGGCAATGCACGCCAAGGCGACCACGGCGGGCGTCATCACTGGCGGCACGCTACACCGGGTGAAAAGTGCGCAGGTACGTTGCTGTTTGCAGGAGGTGCCACAGGCACTCTTGAGGGGGAAGCAGGCTGAAGCAGGATACAGTCAAGTGAAGTGGAGTGAACGTGACGTTAATTGGAAGGTTAACCCAAGCCAGCAGGAATGGATAGACACACAGAGATACACACAGAATGGTATACAGTGTGTGTGTGTGTGTGTGTGTATGTGGTGAAGGGATACGAGATGCAATCCAAGGATTTGCCAGGGTCCAGCTTTTAGATTGTAATTGTAAATTGGGGAAAACATTTCGAAAATATTCCCTATATCTGCTTGGGTTGTCTATAAAACCTCCTTAGTTTGTAAGACCTTTATAGCCCTCTATAGTCCATGGATCTATGATATATGTATCTTTGTTTTTTAAGCTCTCTATCCTGTATATCCCCCTCATCTTCTATTCTTTGAAGGACGAACGAAAGTTACAAGCTTTGTTTTTCCTTTATCATCTGATCTGTCCCTTCATCATTCGTAATCCCTTTCCTAATCATTCAAAAGCCAAAGTCATGGGGCAACCCTCTTCAAAGCGAATGCGTAAGGCTATAGATACAGATACAGATACATACAGATTACGGAATACGCAGGGTGGTGGTGCGTAACGTAAAATTGTAAACTGTTGTTACCGGCTAACCAGCGAGGCAAAGTCCAAAGCAAAAGTCACCGACCAGGAGGAGGCCAGGTCGGGGCTCTGTCGGGGGTCCGGGCCAGGTGGAAGGAAGCTGGATGCTGGCTGCTGGACAAAGGAACGCATGCGTGCAGAGCGAGAGAGAGCGAGCGAGAGAATGCCATGTTATGTAAACACCTAGAGCGAGTGGAGGAGTCGAGTTGGAGAGGATTGGGTGGGTGGTTGGGTGGGTGGGTGGTATACGGCATGGTCGTGACGAAACAAAAGTCGGAGTAGATCTGACTGCTGCTGGCTACGGCTGCTGACTGCCTGATGACTGTGGAGAGCGAAACGGACTCCCGACATGCACAGTGGTGGCTGTGTCGCTGTGTCGCTGTGTCGTTGTGTGGGTCTCTTTGGCTGTGGCTGTGGCTTCTGTTCGGAGTCACGTCATACATCAGATGCTCCGTGATGTGAAACAAATTTGCATTTGTGGGGGGTGGGAGGTGTGGAAACGCAGACCATTAACCAGTGCTTCCTGCAAAAGAGACTCTGAAGGATGCTACTGCTGCTGCCAGAGAGTGATGTGATGTGGAGACCCAACTATCTTCTGAAGTTGATGAAGTGGATGGATGGATGGATGCCGCACTTCAGACTCGAGACTGAAGACTGGAGACTGTATACATTATTGGCCCCCATCGAGTGCTTTGGGGAAACTTTCCTTTTGACTTTTTGCCTGCCGGTTGCGGGTTTTCCTGCCTTCCTGCCTTCCTGCCTTGTCCTGTCCTGTGTGTGCCCTTCAGATGTGCCTTCTTCAGATATCTTTTGATACTCCACAGCATCCCTCGCAAAGGCCAGCATCATCTTTTTACAGCGGAGGGTGGCTGGCTTTCTGGCTGGCTGGCTGGCTTCCTTCTGTGTTTATGTTTGCTTTCGATTTTTATATTTTTTATCCCCCGATGCCATTCGATTTTTCAATGCCAGAGCCAGAGCCAGAGCCACAGCCTTGCACTTGCCCGCAATTGAACTTCACTTGGGGTTGTTCCGGCGGCGGCTCTCCCCGACCCACACCCCACCCGAAGCCCAAACCCTAAGCCCAGTCCTAAAGAGAGCAAAGTTTATGCCACCTCAAAGTCAGCAGTTTTGCTGAATGTATCCGAGAGAGAGAGTGAGAGAGAGAGAGAGTGCTGGTCTCTCCACGAGTGCTCCGGGTGGTCCTTCCTCCGGGTGTGTGCCTCTTGCTGTTTGTTTTGCTGTGCAACATCTCTCGTGTCATCTCATCTCGAGGGGTTAATCAACCTTTCCACCCGTTCGTGCGCCTGTAAGAGCCATAAAAGATGTGCGCAATTTAAGTTTGTTGTCGTCCCAGGGAACACAGGCAACAAAAGGACGATGGAAGGACTCTATTTATGGGCAGAACTTTGTGTGTCCTCCGCTCCGAAGGTGCACTTTGTGCTCGCTGTGTTTGTTCGTGGGAGGAGGATTTATGGGATAAACTTTGGGCCAAAGAACTTGACCATAACTATGCGCAAAAGTTGGTCCTTCAAGGAAGTTAATTTCGCTGTAAAACAAGGTGCGATGATACCTCTTTTGGCCAACTTTCAAGATAAACATCTATGCATTAGCCATCTCCAATAAATATATGGGTATTATATGCATCTTTTGATGCCTATCTTGCGGGTATTCCCTCCAGTAATTTCCATCAGATTTGTGTCCGTACGATTCCCATTTCTGTTGTACATTTTATTGTTACATCTATTTCATTTTGTGGATTGGATTTGCTGTTTGATTTATGCATTTATTCATTGGCCAAAAAAATGCTTTTAGCTTCAGCTTCAGCTTAAGCGAGCGGTCATTGAGCTGCAGACCAAAGACCACTTCAGATTTCAGATTTCAGACTTGAGACTTCAGACTTGAGACTTCAGATGGGAATTGAAATGCAGCGTGTAAGCAGATTTGCAGCGTGGCAGTGGCACTGGCAGTGGCAGAGCCAGCCAGCCAGTCGCACTCTCAGTCCACAAAATAGTTGGCAGTTTGCAGCAGTTTTCCAGCAGCAGCAGCAGCAGTTTCACAGTTAATGGAAGCGTCGCACTTCGTCTCTGTGGCTCTTTGGCTCTTTGGCTGGTGGCTTGGTGGCTCTCTGGCGCCAACATATTTTGCTGTCGCATTCAAATTATGAGCTCTGGCTTTGGCTCTGACATTGGCTATGGAAATTATGCATAAATCGTGGACAGCAGTTAAAAAGCAAACCGAAAAAACACCCCACCAGAGAATGCCCCATAATGAAGTGGGGAGATGCAGTCGAAGCTTTGGATACCCTTCGAGATCGATTACAGATTGAATTTGGATCTAAAGAGAATTTCACATTTAAGGCTTACTTTTTTGAGACATTATTGAGCGCGTGCAGCAGCAGCAGAACTTGATGATCAGTGATCAGTGTAGAATCTCATATAGATTCTATATCATATAATGCTTACTACTTTTACGTTACATGTGATCCATGAATTAGTATCAAAATTGTATCATAAGGATCACAGATCGCTCATCAAGTTGTATCTTCCGGTTGCACATGTCGCGCGACATGCAGCAGCGCCCCTCGGTCCTCGTGTCTCCTTCATTAAAGTCATGGTATCCTCTTTAAGGGTATAAAAACTAAGAAAGAAAGTGGAAAGCCGGGAAAACATAGAGAGGCACAGAGCCAAAGTGCCACAGAGGCAAAGCCACAGTGCGGGAAAAGTGAAGAATTTATGTGTACGTGTTGGAAATTCCTTAATTTGTACAGAGACGGACGGACAAACAGACGGACGGACAGCCAGAGAGGAGGAGAATTATTTACCTGGCGGCTTTTCTTCTTCTCATCCATTCGGCTGGCTAAACAAATTTTCATGTCACGTGACGGCAGCTGAAATATCTTCAAGATACAACCGAAAATACACAAACACAAACATGACACAAAAGTATCTCTCTCTCCCTCTCTCTCTCTCTCTCTCCCTCGCGCTGTCTTTTGTGGTCGATTCAAGAACTTCTGCATTTACGGAACGGAATGCCAACATGCAACAACTTGTCGAAGCGTACAACATTTGATTATATAATTGTTTGTGTTTCTTTTGGGGTCTGTACTGTGCTGCACTGTACTATAGAGAGGGGAAAAACGTTTAATATGCAATTGAGGGAATAGTCGCACAGCCCAAAAGATTTCCCTGGGAAAACTCTGGCGTCAGAGATCGTTTAACCCAGCTGCCATAAATATTTTTCCGTCTCCCCGTCGCAGTCGCAGTGGCAGTCGCAGTGGCAGTCGCAGTCGCAGTCCCTGTTTTTTGTACCCCATGCTAATCAGCGCTGTCAACCGTTGAGATACACACTGAACTGAACAGATACAGTCTCGGGCAAAGATACTTCTGCAACATTTTGGGATGCACATGGCGATTCTGTATCTGTGTATCTGTATCTGTGTATCTGAAAAATATGTCACGCATTCCGCATCGCGCGCTCTCGTCGTGAAATTAATTTATGCAGTTTTGGGGCCAAAGATTTTCCAGTGCAGATTAAGGCGTTGCGGCATTTAATAAATTGCTCTTAAATTATAGAAGAACGGAGCCAGCGGAGATTTATGGCAGCCGTAGATCTGGGAGCTACCACTCTTCGTTCTCCGATGATACGCAGCCGTAATGCGCCGTAATTTTCGTGAACACCGATAAGACCCTCTCCCATTGTGTATGGCACCCCGAAATGGTGATCATCATCATCATCATTTTTTCATTAGCTTTGATCGCATTCGAATGTATCTGAATCTGCATTTCGAGGGGGGATATCTGTGGGATCGTTTGGATCACTTCTCTACACTTTTTTTCTTGGTGTGGCTGGGGGTGGGGGTGGGGCGAAGCTGTAGCCAAAATGGTGACCCATTAATCCAAATATGTCAGCTCTCATCGTTAATGATCGCATTGAAGATCGTTTGTGTTTGGTTAGATGTACCGATCCGATCCGATCGGGGTCTCCCTCTGTCATTGGGGTCGCCCACGTTTTGGCCCGCGTTTCGTTTCGTATGTTTGTCAGCTTTTATATCTACATTTATTTCGGTCTATGCTTTGACCTTATAAATCAGAGATGCAGCACATACAGCACATACTCGTACAGATACAGATACATTTACTGAACACCAAATTTGTAAGATCTCCGATCCATAAACTTTTCAAAAGTCTAAAAACATACATTTTTGATTTACGCAACGTTTCAGTGGAATAGAAGGTGGACTTTTTCCGTTGATTTATTTCGACTAATTTCCACAGCCATCAAGTAATTTGGAACTGGCGACAAATTGGAATTGGCAGCCATATAGATATATAGACATATAGCCATAGAGCCATAGAGCAGGACAGGGACAGACCAGACTGTAAAGCTGTAAAGAAAATCCATGGAAAAAGCTATGGCTATGGCCTATGGCTATGGCCTATGGCTCTGGTGATAATCGTGTGAAATGTGAAAGAAGGAGAAACATTTTTATGGGCCAATTATAATTTGGTTGTTGGTGGAGTGTGCTGTAAATTTGAGAGAAAATTAAGGGGTTATATTGGAGGGATTGTAACTCAATTTAGATTTTTATGGATACTATATAAAAACGACTCGAAAAGTGTGTCACAAATCGATCTGAACACTGGAACGAATTTCAGTATGTGTTTTGCAGCAGAATAACGGATCAAATCAGTTCAACGAATTCATAGTACAAATATATATATATATGTATATCATCTTTTATGGGTTTAGCTGGAAAAAAACTTGTTAATCGCATAAGTTGTACAATTCCATGTTAAGCTTTCGGCCTGGCCCCGAAAACAATTCCTTGAGCACACAAAACATCTGCTGCTCTGTTGATGTTGATGCTGCTGTATCTTTGTATCTTTTGTGGAATTCCTAAGAAAGATATCTACAAAATTTGCACAGCATTTCGTGGGTTGGTTGGTGCCCGGGTTGGGGATCTGTATCTTACAGATACATATTTGCACAAGTGTGGATGGGCTGGCATCCCATAGTCCCATTCCAGGGAGTACTTACAGTACGTTCCATTTCTCGAGTAATGCACTGGGGCGGGGGGCGGGGACACTGGGGGACATTTACGGATTTATGGAACCCTCTCGGCAACAGAAAAAAACTTCCATAGAAAAACGTGTCTGTGTGTGTGTGTGTCTTTGTGTGCGTGTGTGGCGTATGAGTATCTAATGCTATTGATATAACCCAAAGCGAATCTAATCTTATCGTTCACCCTTAGATATTTGCAAAATAAAATGTCAACATGTTGAGCACACGTGATAAGATAATGATATCCCCCTGCCTCCCCATACCCCTCCCCTATGTATACTACGTTTAGTAGTGCTCCAAGTCTAGCCTTTTGTTTTTCGACCAATTATTTTTCTATGGAAATATTCGCACCCATAATCGTCTATATATAGATGGATGGCTGGACTGGCCAGCCCATGTCCAGGCCGTGTGCCCTTCTCTCCCACGTCAAATGTGGCTATAAATAGACGCATTTATTTGTTTACCAAAACACCAGTACCAGAGATAATGCAGAAATGCCCAGAAATCTAGTGGTTCCAAAAATATACATCAACAACAGGGGAGATCCATCATGGTTGCTGAGGTTTTCGCTGATGGATTGTTTGATGATAGCATGTGATGATGATGACGGCCACCGATGATTGATTTATTTACATGCCACCACTGCCATGATGATGGTGATGATGATGATGACGCTGATGATGATTCTGCCTGCACCTCGTACTCGTATCTATTATCATGTGTTTAGGTTTTCCACACTATTCTTTCTCCAATTTGCTTACGAAACAGCAGCGGTTCCAGGTGTCTATAAACTGAATGGCTGAATGATAAGGCCAACAATGTCAGAGCATTCATTCTATATCGTTCTCATTCTACCTCTCCACCTTCCTCGTTAGTCATTCCCTTTATGTATTTCCGCTCCTGTAATTGACGTCAATGCCATGACATTGTCGTGCCGTCCATTCGCGTACTCGCACTCCCGATTTTCCCCCGAAATCGATTTCCAAATCAAATTCAGACTCAGATTCGGGGTGTATGTATTTTCAAAATATGTTAAGTAAGGCATTGGGTTTTGGATGGTGGGGAGGGGGGCTACGAGTATTACCAATGCAAAGCATTGTCATAGGTCGTTGATCGTTGAAATTGTGTGTTGCAACTGTGTGTCGCCTTGTGCCTTGTGGTGCCTGCCCAAACAAGGGATCGGTGATATCTAAAGGAAAACAACAACGGCACTTTATAGCAGTAGCTCTCGTGTGCGGATCGTAAACGATCTTTATAATCTTTAATTATCTTTAGACGAGTGCAAGTACGTGTTTTTTTTGGCTATTATTTCTGAATGTTAAATCATCTTTTTAATGAAGATTTTTTATACAATTGAGCTTTAAAAATAATGGATAGATTAACTACAACACTCGAAGATTTTGATAGTTTTCTTTCACGATTTCTAAGATTCCCAATCCATAATTACTGGAGGATACATAGGGTTTACGATCTATTTGAGACTCGTTAATTCTTGTATTCTCTTTGGTGACCTGGTAATACCCCTCGAACTTTGCTGACTCATAGATCAAATATTCGATTCGATTCTTTAAAGTCTTCAGAGCAAAGTCAATGTTCTGCTTTTTGCTTTCGCTTCTCCATTTATGAGTTGAATGATTTTTTGACTGATGACATGAAGAAATTTCCTGTTTGGGTTGCAGGCAGAGGGCCAAGCAGAGGGCCAGCCAGGCAGCAATCAACGCCTGGCTTCCATAAAATGAAGCGGCACAAATGTGCAGCAAATGCCAGAGACGATGCTGCGATCCATGCCACATCCATCTATGTGGTAGATGGACGTAGAGTCTTGTGTTATTCTTGAGCAGGCAAAGGAGCATCTTTCTGGGATGGATGGGATGGCATGGCATTCCAGGAAATACTTGACTCGAAAAGAATCCGCCGTAAACACTTTTGCCACAGAGCAGAGCCCATAGGACCATAAAGATTTGTTTTATCTGTTTATTTTCGCAAAGTGATTCGGGAATTGGGTTAAAATTTAGTGCCGTCTCAGCGGAAAGTACAAAAGAGAAGAGCAATAAGGATAGAGGATAGAAGAGAATGATGAGCAATGAGCAACGAGAATGTGGCAGCATAAGGTTGCAATGTGTCCCGTTGTCGTTCATTCATGCAAAGGGCTCTCCTCTGGTCATCAATGAACCTCTCTTGGAGGACAGAAGACACACAAAAGGCGACACACAGATTCGATTACAACTGGAGGGGAGGCGAGGTCGGTTCGGTCGGTTCTTGTGGTAATTGCTGGAAAACGTAGCGGAGCACTGCAGGAGGTCTGTCTCCGTCTCTGTCTCTCTCTTCTCAAGAATCAGAATATATTCTGCGGCTACTGTTACGCCGCGGCGGCGGCGGCATCTCCAGTCTCCAGTGCAGTCATCGAAGTGGCAGAAGTGCTGCTGCTGCAGACGAGGCAGAAGTGGCAGTGGCAGAAGATACGTCTTCATTATATCAGAGATACTCTGCGGCTGGGGCAGAGGCAGAGGCTGAGGCTGATGCTCCTCGTATCGTATCGTATCGTGTGTCGTCGTTTAACATTTTTACTCGCAATCGAAAGTTGTTTTTCGTGTTTCTCCTCTCTCCCAAAAACGAATCGGAATTGGAATTGGAATTCTTGGGAAAGTGTTGCAAGCTCTGTGGCTGTAAACATACGCTTGTTTTCGGGTTCTTTTTTGGGTTTTTTTGGGTTCATGTGACACCAACAACAGCCAGACAATGCACAGAAATGAAAGAGAGCGGTAGATACGTCCCATATCCCAGAGGGGGCACACAGGATACATCCCCAGCCATCGCCTCTTGACTTCACTTCTTTCTCTTCTCTTCTTCTTCTCGATTTTGGCGCGTAATTGCAATCACTGCCGCTTTGTATCTCACGGATGTCAGCGACAGTGACAGTTCCAGCAGATGCAAAGCAATTATTGCCAGTCCAGTCGGTCCTCGCTTTGTGGCTTCGATTCTTTGAGTCTCAGGATTCAGGATGCAAAAGCAAAAGCAAAGCAAAAGCAAAAGCTCTCCCACTGAACACTGAAAACTGAATGGAGGTTCTAATTGCCAGATGATGGACGGTTCGGATGGAAGGAGATGGGATGGTATGGTATGGGGATGGGATTCATTCAAGGATGGGATTGATTTGGTGCCAGAGATACTTCCGGGAATGGCTATGCATGTATGCATTTCTGGAGGATTCTTAAGATGGGTATGGCTGCCATCACGAACGAATGAATGAATGCTGCTTCCCATAGTCCACGTCCACGTCCAAGTCCACGTCCATTCCTGCATTCAAGCATTTTTCCCACTTCAGAAAAAGAGAAAAAAAAGTAACTGCAACAGTCAGTAAAAGTCAGGCTATTGAAATACAATTCTTTTGGACTCTGTGGCTCTTGAGATGCACCCCCGCAACAGCAGCAGCAGCAGCCACCAAGAGGAGGAGCAGGAGGAGCTGGAGGAGGAGTAGGAGATGGCCATAACTTATGCTTCCTACCATATATGTACGATATGTGGTCCGGACTGCTGACTGCTGACTGCAGACTGCAGCCTTTTGTTTTCGCATTTTGTATCTCAATTTTCAATGTGGCTGTAATGAATGGTTGCACGATCTTGTTCTGCCTCCGCATGTGGGTGCACTGTGTGTGGACCGTGGGGATAGATATGGGGGGATCTCATGAATTATGCAAACATTGGCACAAAAGCACACCAGAGCAGAGCAGCAAGAGGCGGAGAGGGGGAGTGCGAGAGAGAGGAACCCCAGAGGAAGATCTCCTCTCTGACAGCAAAAGCAAAACAAACAAATTGTTTGTTATTATCGCTGGGTGGCGCAGAATCGCGTCAGGAATCCGAATCCGAATTTGGAGTTGGAGTTGGATTTAGAGTCGGAGTCGAAGACGGATCCGCCCTGCCTCCTGCCTCATGCCTCCTGCCTCCTGGATCGTAGATTAAGATGCCGCCTGGCAGTGGAAGGCGGCAAATTGTCAAACATGCCGCCAGCTGCCAAACGATTTACTTAGGTCCATATCCCTTCAGATATCATATCCCCCCACCCCCACTCCGCACTCCCCCTCCCCTTGCTAGTGTTTCTTTTTTCGCTCCATCTTGTTATATTTATTTTGCATTTCCTATGGGTCTATGCTTTATTTTTAGGCCTCGGGCAGCCATAAGGCCATAATGTGTGAAATTGCCGACAGCAGCGCCTCTGCAGTGGAAGGGAAGCAGTGGAAGATCTCCATCTCCGGGTAGAAGATCTCCCTCCCCCTCCACCGCTGGGTACTGCTGCTGGGGCACCAAGTGAGAGATCTATGATTTTTGCGATGATAAATGGAGCGCACAGAGCGCTTTTTTGAAGTTTGACAGCAGAAAAATATATGAGGAAACGCAAAAAAGAAACCCAGGGAAAATGATGCTAGAAGTTGGGAATACCCTGGGATACTAAAGCTGCCTTCTGGTCCGGATCTGGATGGGGTAGTACGCTTGCAAATTGGAGAGCCAAAAGCTGAAAGCAGTGGCTATGAATCCTGTTTCGGCTTACCCAAGAATCGTTCCCATTTAAGGTCCTTGTTCTCTGCTCTACTTTTGGAAGCAAACGAATTCCGATTCCTTGATGGGTTGGAGACTCCTTGATGGCTGGCTACGTGCTCTGGGAGACCCCTAAGTCAAGGAGAATCCTGATGTTCCTTTGCAGCTTGAAAAGGTGAATCTTGTGGATTCACTAACCAGTTACCCGGCTTCTTCGTGCCGACAGAAGAGTGCAAAATCCCATTTTTGAGGCAAATATTGACGCTCTGATTCCAGAAATGGTGCATCCAATGGTACATCCCTTGAGGGGTCCTATGATTGAGTAATGAATCCACGGAAGCCCCGACCAAATCGCAAACCCAAAGATGGACCCAAAGAGTGGAGTCTTGGCCTACTTGTTCCATGGATTGGTCCCTATATTGGGTGGATGGGTTTCGGGTTTGGTTTCTGTTGAGTGCCATCATACCCAGGTGGCCAATTGTTAGGGTATTCAATGCGATGAAGTCGTTTCGAGCTTAAATGTTTCTTTTGAACCAAATGAACATTAATATTATGGGATAATTAACCCACTGAATACTGAATACTGAATACCCACTGAATGGCAGTCGTTTTGTTTGGGGGAGTGCCTTGAGGAAAAAGCACTAAACGGAAGAGGTTAAAGAACTCTCTCTTTGTCCCTCTCGCTCTCTCTCTATAGGAATATTAGATCACTAACTGAATATTTGTTGCATACAACTTTTGGTACTATCTATCGCCAGCCTTTCTCTAACGTTCGGACCTCTGCCCCCGACTGACCTCTGGGCCAACCCCCAAAAGCAGCCACAAAAATGTTGTAAAAATTGGAGTTTCATTAAGATGCACATCTTAATTGTGCCCGCAGCTGATGCCACACCACACCATACCACACCACACCATCCTATACCCATCCGAGATCTGATGACGACGATGATGATGTTGCTGAAGAAGACGATCCTGTTTTCCAATTTCCACCAAAAGTGGGTTCGGTCTCTCTCTCTCTCTGTCTCTTTGTCTCTCTATTGTTTTATGACTGCCACGAGGAGTGGCTGTGGCTGTGGCCCCTGTGTCCCCTGATAATTGATGAATTTATTACCCAACATGGAGTACTCCTACTCCTACTCCCTGCCCGCCTGCCTGCCCCACGTTTTTCCCTGTTGCCTGTTGCCCAATCACTTTTACTGATTGGAAACTGCTGCTTCTGCCTCTGCCTCTGCCTCTCTCTCGTCTTCTTATCACGTGCCCCAGAGCGGAGTGCCGTCCGCTGATGAAGTGCCATCAGCCGTCGGCCGTTTGTCGCGTTGAGGGTTTCTTCTAATTGTTTTTGTGCGAGTAATCTTGCCCCCTGCCCCTGCCCCCTAATGGGTGGCTTAACATTAAGAATGAAAGACCGGCACGGACCGGCAGACCGGAATTCTCGGAATCCATTCCCTATGTTCGCGTGTAAAGTGCATTTTTGGGGCCCCGCTCCTCTGCTCCAATTTCTGCTCCAATTTCTGCCCCAATCTCTTCGCTCTCTTATTGCCTCTTCGTTTCCGGCTCGACACTTGATTTTATTTGTGATTTCTCCACCGATTCTCCACTGATTCCACCACACCATTCCACACCCATTCTGCATCATTCCATTCCATTCCATTCGATTCCCAAGTTTCGAGTGAAATACGCTTATGCATTGTTTTCCGAATGCGGCACGTTCTGGCCATTTATGGCGGCACGCATGGCCAACAGCCAACGGCCAACAGCCAAGAAGCCAAAATAAACCCACTACTGATTGGCAGCTAGAGAGCAGGGGGCTATAGCAGCTATATGTTATAGCAGCGACCTATCCCAAGATGTTCTCTAAGATTTTTGGATGGTAGCACTATCGGTGGAGGCAGGGAGTGTATGTACCCCTTGAGTATCTCCAATGATTCACCGATGAGAGCCACTCCAGCTGTCGTCGTAGTGGACAGATGTCCAGTCCAGGAAATTCCATCCCAAATGGAGATACAACTAAATTCCACCCCCAAACAGTAGTAGCCCTTCCCCTAAGGGGCACTTTAGCCCTCGGGGTGACTGCCATTAAATATATAGAATACAATATACAATAGATCCCATTTGTTATAGATGATTGTCTGGGTTTTTGTCTGGGGAAATTTCTCAATTAACACACACGACAAATATTTGGCCAGAGATGTTTATGTTTATGTTTTTTTTCGCTCTCGAAGGAATATTGCGAGATCTGAACCGAACAGAACAGAACAGACAGGTGCCATAATTCCCATAAAATACCAGAGAGAGAGGAGGAGAGAGAAAAACAAAATAATTTAGATAAAACGCGAGCCTATGACGCCTACAAAATATTTTTGCGTAAGAGAAGCTGATAGCAAATACATACAAACATATGTATATTGTATATGTATATTGTATATTGTATATGGGGTATATACATATGTAGGTTATATGGGGGGGTGTTTTCATGTTTCGTGGTCTGATTTACATATATTATTTATTCAACTTCTAAATTGCAAATGGAAACATGTTACGAGGTGTTATGAATGTGTTTTTTGTGTGTTTTTTTTTGGTTAACGAAAGGTAAGCCTTACCCTGATGCTTGGATGCTTGGATGCTCTGACATCTTTTCATTTGCATATTTATGATGACCAAAAAAAGAAAATGAAACATGCCCCAAACAAATGTTGAACAAAGAATGCCAGTAGGTGGGTGGGTGGCAGAGACAGAGAGAGAGAGAGAGAGACAAAGAGAGTGGCAGAGATGCCAAAAGGTAACAATTTTTGTGGCTCGAAACGAGGCAATTAGATGAGGCTTAGACATCTCTGTATGTGTGTGTGTGCCCTTCTGTTGGTCATTGTTTGCCTTGCATATTTTTCTAACCCTAAGGCACACACACACAAACCAACGCACACACACATAGAGAGAGACTGAGAGAAATGTCCAAAAATTGCCGACTAATTCTCTGGAATGCGGGTGGGTCCCCCTACCCCTTCCCCCTATCCTTATCCTCTCCCTGGATTCTGGTAAACCGGTTTGCCTGCCTGCCTGCCTGCCTGCCACGCGTGACAGCAACAACAGAGAGCCAAAATGAGCTCGAAATTGTCATTGTCCTCGAAGGATAATGAGTGACGAACAGGATAACTGTAATGACTGTAAAACAGGATAATGCACATGCACTGTACAGCTGTACAGCGAGAGGGGGAGGGGAGGAAACTCTATCGAGAGTGGAGGAGAGTGATTTCCATGCAAATTTAATGGCCTGAACTTTTCCCCCCACCCCAACATGAAATACGAGAAGAACTGAGAGAACTGAGAGGAGCCCCCACGCAAATGGAGAGGAAAACCTTATTTGTTGAAAACTTTTTTACGACTTACGCACCCCCCAACCCCCCTAAGCATTTGAGATAAGAACACAAATCGATCGAGAAAGCCAGAGCCACAGTCAGAGCCGCTCCAAATGGTAGTCGTTCCGTCCTAAAGTGTTTTGTCTGCCATAAGAAAATCAAATCAAATCAAATTAAATTAAATCAATTCCCCAACGAAAGTGACAATAAAACTCAACGAGTTTTCTGTCTGTCTCTTTTGTCTGTCTCTCTGTCTGTCTCTCTCTCTTTCTTTTTTAACTGGCGGTCTGTTTGGGGCACTACAATTTTCATGTTGTTGTTGCCTTGGACTGTCTCCCTGTCGCTGTCTTTCTGTTCATTTCCATCTCCATCTCCGTTTCAGGCTCTTGACGTGACTGATGTGGGCGTGGCACTTGTGTGGCATGCAAATCATGTCAAATGTCACATTCAACTTCCACACACAAAAAAACTGCAGCTTGCAGCTGCAACATCAGAGTCGAGTCGAGGCGAGGCGAGGCTCTTCGTTCTGTTTCTCATTTATCGTATGAATGGAGGAGGATGGTGTATGGGGCAGGGGGTACTGCGGGTTACCCCATAAGAACTTCCTTTTTATGGCACAAAACGAAACGAAACGAAAACGGGTTACCCCTGACCTTCAGCCCATTCGACTTGTTAAGGAGGTGTTTTTGTTTCCTTTTTTTTTTGGGCCGAACTTCACGCCCCTCTCAGTAAACACCGAAATGTGTGTGGTGTTTGGACAGCTGCTGCTGCTGCTGCTGCCGCTGTTGCATGAAGCTACTGTATTCTGTTTTCGATGGGGCATGCCACATGCTCTTATTCATAGCAGTGAGGTAACGTGAGCGCTTACAGCAGGGGTCCGCATGGAGCATCATCTTCTGGCTAATTGAGCTTTTTGTGGCGTAAACACAAACCCCACACTATCGATAGAGCCGTCTGCATTTGATATGCTCTTCGATCCGTGGCATACAAATTGAATCGAATAATGGTGATAGGAATGGGTAGGGGTAGGGGTAGGGGGTGGGGGAACCGAATACAATATTTGTCATATCTAAATAGAAATTGGAACAAGAATCGTCTCATCGTCTCATCGTCTGGTCTGATGAGAGGGCAGTCAACTTGAGAGCAAAGTGGAAACATAATACCCCATAGAATGGGCTTTGGTTATGATATGTGGCTGGCTATCCGATAGATATTGTTGCTTTGACGGCCTGAAATTTGATGACAAAATATGGGGGGATATTAATAGATAAAGTGTACTCTCAGGGGATCTTTTTGTTAGGAAACTATGGCTTAGTCCCAATATCTCTATAAAAGTTCATACATCCTACATAATATCTTGGCATACATTAAACTTTGGCTGTTTAGTTCTTAGATTTCTGTGTATCCCTGAAGTATCTGCAGATGATCCCCAATGTTTGTTTATGAATGGAAAACAAGAGTATGCCGCTGAAAATGATCATATTTATAAGTATTTTGATACACCCATAATATCTATGGGACTTAATCACTATATCCATCGATTCGTAATCCTCCTTGGATAAACCGGGAGTTTGATTATCCCCCAAATCTAATCTGTGCACAATCCAAGTGCTTTTCGTTTAAATATACGCATATTGCATGCAAATAAGCGAAACGAACGAAACGAACGACTTGCTCTAGAAGAACGAGTACCGTAAGAGACAAACACGAAGCAGCCCGAACCGATACGAGCCCACACGACGCCTGGCCGAACGACAGCCGAAGCGCAATCAGCTGATGGCAACGCCGCTGTGCGGCTCTGGCTGCGGCTCTGCCGCACAGAACGCCACAGTCTGCGGAGTCGCCTGCTGCGGTGCGGAACACACATTCGAGAGCGCAAAAGATACAACTGCGAGTACGACTGCAAACTACGAGATACAAGATACGAATCGTGACAAACAGAAACAGAAAAAAGACTATAAGCAGGCAGCAATTTTTGCTACGTTTGTGGTTTGGCAGCGGCTTTTGTTTTTTTTGTTTTTCGATATCGGAGTTTTTAGTTTTTGTTGTTGTTTTTTTTTGGGTGCCCCGCGGCTAAACTTGAAATCACAAAAAGCTGATTCGGCATTAAAGAAAGATACAAGATACATATGCAGATGCAGTGCAGATAAACCCCATACCCAAGTGAAGTGTGCGAATGCGAATACGTGTGCGTGTGCGGTGAACCCCTCACATCGAGATACATTATTTATATTGTCCTGGATTAAATATATCTAAGTCTATCTCAATGTTGTGCTAAACGCCAAGGAAGCCAAGCCCCAGCCCAAAGACAATACACGAACTGCCATTGAGATCCGCCGCTGAAAAATGCTGGACAAACAGAGCTCCTCCGTCTCGATGTCCGGCTCCTGCTGCAGCTCGAATGCCACGAACGCGGACCTCGACTACGACGTGCCCGTCTCGCGGCGCATCCACATCAAATCGGTTAGTATCCAGATGCGCAGATGCAGATCCATAAACTATACCGCTTTAGCGCCGAGATTAAGACGTTCGAGGCCATGCCAGGCCTGGCCAGGCCAGGGCCTCCTCCAGGATCATCTCATCAGCCATGCCATGCTATCTGCATGCCACATCTTCAACTGTGGCAGTGGCTGTGACTGTGGTCGGTGGTCGGTGGTGGCACTGTTGTGACAGCCGCCGCTGCATGCCACTCCATGCCGCTCCATGGCGATGCCTGAGCCTGAAATTGTAACGGATCTCTCACTCGTTCTATCTTTGGCAGCTGCCAAGAAAAAGTTTCCGCAATTTTCCATTCGTTATCACCTCCGTCCGTCCGTCCGTCGTCAGAGTCAGAGTCGACACCGTTTGATGTTCTACTTTACGGCTTCTCAGGTGCGATATCGCAATGTCGTGATAACTCTAAGTCCTCTACCTCCTCCTCCTCCTCCTCCTCCTCCTCCTCCTCCTGCTCGTACAGGTGATGCTTAGAACGTCTCAAGTTCTTTTGTCGACAGCAAAGCATGAGCTCATCGCGATAAAGAATCTACTCTGCCGTTACTCTTTTCGACTGTTTTGGCTGGTAGTTCCCCGCCCCGAAAACAGATAGATATACAAGTGAAAGACGGAAGGAGCCCGCGATTAGATTGGGTATCAAATGGGCTTTCGATTAGTTCTATTAGTGGGTGTGCAAGAGCTTTGACTGATAGGAATCGGGTATCGCAGAACCAAGAAGCCAGGAGGGGGATCCTCAAGGGGTCTCCTTTGCCTTGGCCCGACACTCGGCACGGCCATAATCATTACGGATCACTTTTGAGTTCATTTAGAGTCCACTTTAAAAATTCCAATTGATTAAAGTATGGAATGCATTCCAAGTCCGAGTCGCATACCAACTCGTTTTCCCAACTGTGGCAAGGTGGGGGGGAACGGGGGGCAGCGACTGGGTACTGGGGACTGGGGGCTGCGGCTGTGAAGGAAATATGATTTAATGGCCGCACGGCACTCAATCGATCTGTCGATCTGCGACGAATGTTGATCAATAGATTTATGCTGCCATATATTTTCATCAGTTCTCCCCCTCCCCACCTCCCCACCCGAAAAGTCATTCAATCAACTTGACGACGGCCACACGCGGACGCAGATGCAGACGCAGACGCCGACGTAGACGCCGACGTAGACATTAATTCTAATCAATTTTCTCCGAGTCGCCGCCGCGTCACTTGTGGCACACTCAAAAATTAAATGTCGAAGGAGAAAATATTGTGAATGTCTAGACGGGAAGGAGAGGAGAGCTGGGAGCTAGGAGCTAGAGCTGTGGGGCGCCCACTTAATCAGTGAGAGGAAAATGTGGAAAATGATGTCCCTCGGGGAGTCTCCGCTGCTCCGCTCCGCTCCGCTCTGCTCTGCGGTTATCCTGCAGATAAACCTGAAGACCTCCTCTGACATAATCGTAATTAATATTGAGCGAGAGAGAGAGAGATATCTGTGTGTGCTGCTGGAGACGATGGATGCTACTTGGGTTTGGTCTTGGGTTTTCTTTTATCGGTCTCGGATTTTGGTTCTTTAAATTGTTTCCCTGACAATTTAAGGGTCTTTGTGTCTTTGGTTTTGGTGTGACGCTCAATTAAGACTGATTAGATTTTGCCCAGAATTTTGTGGTCGCTTGGGCAGGGCAGCCCTTGGACTTGCGCCCTTATCGTTTCGGTCATGCCTATTCCGCTATTGCCCGATAAGGGAAAACCATTCCCATTCCCATGCCTCTGTCCCTGGCCATTCCTTCAATCAATTTCCTAGACAACGTGCGTGGTGGTGGTCTTTGGGCCCATGAGAATTTATTGCCTTATGGGGCGCCCGCTTGGCCTGGCCTGGCCCTTGATTATTTATAGGCTTCTTTCGCACTTGGCCTTTCAATCAATCGGAGATCCTCGGCAGCCAAAGAAATCAACGCTCCACGTTCGCGACTATTAATAACTGATTTTATTTGCCATGCCTGGCCATGCCATGCCCTGCCCCGCCCCGCCCTGCCCTGCCACAGGGGGAATCTATCTATCTATCCATCCGAATCCGAATGCCTTACTTGGGGATGCCTCCCTCCACGTCCTCCTCCATTAGTCTCCCCTTAATTGCGGGCCTTCAGTCAGGCGCACGTCCTCGGGATGGAGTTGGAGTTGGAGTGGAGATGGAGTTGGAGTCCAGGGTCTGGGCAGTGCTATTAATTGCCATCAGTCAGCGGCATGCTAATAAACCCTTTAGGTACCCTTTTGGCCAGCCCAGAGGTGGATGCGTGACACGACTTCATTCGTGTCTCCATAGATCAGAGATCTTTGGGATGGCTTACCGGATATTTGGAAGGCGTCGTGCGTGCATCACGCCACCATCCACCATCCACATGTGGTGGACACCCCACCCCATCCCAGTCCAGAGGAGGAGATTGTGTCGGAAAGCCATCTTCGAATGTTTTCCGCTGTTTGCATTTTGAAATCTAAGCTGAGAACTGGAACCGGCTTCTTGCCCAACCCCCGCCCCCAACCCCCAGCCCAGACATCTCAAGACACGCTCCAGCGTCAATTACTTTTCGCATTTGTGCGCATTTGGAGCACATTTATTTTAATCTCACCTGTGCGTCCCCACTCGCCCTCTCTCCCTCTCCCTCTCCTCTCCTTCCCTGTCTCTGTCTCTTCTGTGTCTCTCGCGATGTGATGGATGCATCTTGGTGGAGCCAGAGATGCCACTGCCACTGCCCCTCGGGCAGCCCTTCAATTATGGCCCATACTTTGTGTCAGCGACTGTTAGACCAGGCCGAAGCCAACAGCCAACAGCTAACCAAAACAGGACTCTTGTCCGCAGACACGACTCTTGTAATTAGTCGTTGTTGTTTATTTAATTTCAAGCTTAATAACGACAACGACAACAACAACAACATCGCCAGGCCACAGCCAGAGCCAGAGAATATTGAGTGGCGAGTACTGCTCGGAGCAGAGAAGTTGCACAGGGTGCAGGGTGCAGGGTACAGGGTGTATGGAGTGCATTTGCATTTGCATTTACATCTGTGCTCTCGGGGAGCTGCTGCTGCTGTACCCCCACCCCACTTGATGGCCAGACACACTTTACTCGTGTTAAAGCCAGAGAGACAGAGACAGACAGAGAGACAGAGAGACAGAGACTGCGGCAGCGGCAGAGAGCTCTGCTGTGGTCGTAAGTAAGCTAATTTATTTCAGTGCTCAAGTTGTGCAAACATTTTGCGAATTCAAATTTGTTTAACAGGTTGTCCGCGGCGCAGCAATTGGCAGCAGATATTGATGAATGAGAGGCAAGGTTAAGGTGAGCTGAGGAATGAGATGCAGATGCAGCCAAGGGAGAGGGAACTAGAGAGAGAGAGAGATAGATGGAAGGCGGACCGTAAATTAATGAAAGAATCTATCATTAAAAGATAGATGGACAGACATTCAAGATTTATCTATTCCAATTATTCCATTACCACAAGAGTCTCTTCAAGCGCCTTTTACAGGCCAACAATATATTTTCAACACCTTTTCCGCCATATCATATATTATATGTGTGGTGTTTTCTATGGGCCTTTTTGAAAACCCAAACCCAAAACCAAAACCAACGAAGAAGAAAAACTTTCGCTTTTTGTGTTCAAAGGCATTTTATCTCTTGCAGTCGACACTTGAGTTGAAGTTGAAGTTGAGGTTGCGTTGCGTTGCGTTCGGCCATATATTCATATGGTATTGTATTCGTATTATCTAACAATTGGTGGCACTGGCACTGGCAGTGGCAGAGACAGCGTCATGTGCTACCAGCCACACGCGTTAGTCCACCGCACATTCCTTATCATTTTTGCCGACGCAAACATGTCAGCCAAATGGATTAGAGAGAGAGAGAGACAAACACGGGGAAAAATATGGCCAAGCGAGTGTCGATAATGAGGAAAATACGACCATAAGTACGGGCGAATGTCTTGGCCTTTGGCACTTGGCTGTTAGCTCTTTTTGCCTGTTTCTCCCGCTGTCTGCACTGCGTTGCCACTTTCCCGCTGGCCATGCAGAAACGTGAGACAAATGCACTGCCCGCGGGCCAACCATTGATAAGAGTGCAGGTGATAAGAGCACCACCCCAGTGCTCCCAGTGTCACCACTGTCACTCCCTGGTGCCATGTAAACACGAGGCGAATACATCAGCAAATCGGTAAATAAAAAGAGTGCCCCTCTCGTTTCCTTCCCTTAGAAAGGGGCGCTTTCTTCTCGGCTTCAAATGGTGAATACTTCCAAAATATCTCTAAATATAATGATCATTACAGGGTGATCCATTACGAGTTCTTATGCAAACGTTCTCCGTTCTCTCTCCGCTCTTTCTGGCATTTGCCAACTCTTTCGAAAAGGGTTCTTTCTTCCATTCTGTTGCGTCTCTCAAAGACTGCAGGTATCTTTGCAGTCTTTACAGTCTCTACAGTCGGAATGTTGAGTATTTCTCCTTCTTATTTGTTCTTTTCTCTCTTTTGTGTATCTATGGGATACGAATGCGCATTGTTTGTCCGACTCTCAATGGAATGGTGTGTCTTTGTGTGTGTTGGTGGAGAGGAGAGGCGTGGAGAGTACGTGCACAAGTAAACATTTGTGAAATATGAATATGTCATGTCACGTCCAGGACCTCACTCACACACCTTCCCCACAAAGGACAGAGAGATACAGAGACGAAGAATGGGGCGACTGACTTGACTAATTGGTCTACGAATCAGAGTCGGAGTCCGAGGGGTCCTTCAAAAGTCGTAGAACCCAGGTGCCACATTGAGGCTGGGGCTGGGGCTGGGGCTGAGGTCGACTGTATTGTTGCGAGTGTTTACTGCGGATCAACAATTGCAAATTGGCCTTAAAGGCAACTGATAATTTGCACCACTATACTATATATTGCTCTCTGTACTCTGTACTGCTCTTTCTCATTGCTCTGGTCGTATCTCAGTCTTTAGTTAATGGGCCCCCAGCCACACCGGAAATGTGTTACGGAATGAGCTTGTCATCGTTTATGGCCAAGAGAGAGACTGCAGGGGGAGGTGGTCTTCTTCTCTCTCTCTCGCTGTCTCTCTCTAGATAAGGACTGGAGGCAAAACTGGTCGTAACCGAGAGCCATCCGAGCAGACAGCCAGCCATCAGCTGAGAGAGCCGAGAGCTGAGAGCAATAAAACTTATATTGTGGCTCGTAAGTGGGCTAGGCCATCATCATCATCATCATCATCGGCATCGTCGCAGCATTTTGCAGTGCAGTGATTCCGGAGGAGTGGAGTGTGTGTGTCTTTCGGCCTGCGGTTGGTGCTCCTCAGCCATCCACATCGACATGGCTCACAAGACACTTAATGGGCCCATTTACACCAAACTTACGGATGGGCTACTGGAGTTGCCTGGCGGCGAATGAATTGGCTTTTGGACGGGGGGAGGGGGAGCTCAAGCGATGATTGAATAACTTACAAGAGAGTCATTTACTAGCTAGTGCTAGTGCTAGTGTCATCCCCTGGCAGTGTATTCCCAGAAGAAACTCCACTGATCCACTGATCTGATCAGTTCTGATCCCTCTTTAAGATGTCATTTCCTCTTCATCATCCAATCTCCAATCATCCATCGTCTTGTCATCTCACTTTCGTTCATTAACCATCGTTTTGCGTGGGCCGCGAAGTAGGCTTATAAATAGACCCCAAAACTGTAATCCATCATGAGACCTCAGAAGCCTAACGAACGATAAAATTGCCTTAGATGCTCGTCCATTTCCATTACCATTTCCATTCAGGGGTTCAAGGCTTCACGTGGGAGAAGAGATCTTCTTCAGAAACTGGTTAGAGGAAAGAGTTTGTACACGGAACTTGAGGCCGTAACAAAAGCAAACTCCAATCATACCTCTCGCATGAGTCACGTCCGGGGTATTCCTCACTTCAGAGCAGAGACCTAATCTTAAAGTCGACTTAATGACTTCTTCCACGACATTGATGACGAGGGGAGAGCCGAGACCCAAGACCCAACACTGGAGAGCCGAGACCTGAGACTTGAACACAAAATAAATCTCGTAAAACGCTGTCGTCTCGAGAAGAAGGCTGATTGAATGAATGAATGGAATGGAATGAAATGGAATGGAATCTCTTGAACAAATTGCTTGAGTTTAATTTTGTTTCGTTGTTTTATGCATATTTTATTTTTGGATTTCTCTTCTTTTTGGTTTGTTTTGTTTGTTTTTACTATATTTATTTTTTAAGTTCTTTCCTGTGCAATCATTTTAATTGGCGCTTGCATTGCCTGGGGGGACATTTTCTTTTTGTTGCTTACCCCAGAGATTTATTGTTTAATGCTGTTTTTTGCTGTTGTGTTAATCTTTTTGCTTATCAAATGATTGATCTTTTGTTTTTATTGGCTTTCAAAGATCTTTTATGTCTAGGGCTCGTCGGAGAACCCTACGTTCTCGGATTGCATGTGTAAAAAATCCATTATGAAACACACTCTAAGCCATAAAAATACTACACTTACGGGTGTACAACAAAACTATTCGTACCCGTACAACAAAATGCTTTACAGACACGCTTGGAAATTGATTTTAGCCCGGTTGTTGTTTCCGTTGATTCATCAAATGGGTTGGCTGGTGCTGGTTGGGTCTCTCCCTCTCTATAGAGAAGTCATACAATGTACTATATGTGTACTATGTAGTACAATGCCTCTCCGTTCGGTTCCATTTTTCTCTCCGATTTCTCGGGGGAAGTAATTTTGCAACGTTTTAGCGTATTTCACTTGAAAATTGTGCTGCGAAGGTCGGGGCCGGTCCGGGGCACACAATACCTTTGTGTTCCGTTCCGTTTCGTTTTTATTTGTTCTTCAATATTTAAGAGTCAACAATTTTGGGTATTTCTCCTTTGTTATCGCACCTTTCCTTGCCTCACACACATCTGGGCTTATTATTTTGCACAGAAGTTACTTAAGTTAATTGAAAATTGGCACATGTTTGCACTGATGATTCGATTCGGTTCTCTTTTTTTGTGAGTCATTTCCCTTTACTTGGGCTTTTTCCGATCCACTGTTCCAGCGATCCACCGTTTGTGCTTAATTTGCTTTTTTTTTATCGATAAAATGTGTTGCAAATCCCCAGAGCATATACTGATCATATTTTTGCCTCTTCCTCTTGGATTCTTCAATCAATTCCTTAAGTTCCTTAACTCTACTTGACCCCACCACACATCTATGATTCTAAAGACTCCATAGGAGTATTTCTGTATCTAGTGAAAAGATCAAAAGCTAAAGCCAGATAGACAGAGAGCCTGAGAGCTAGCCCCAGAGTTGAGGCAATAAGAATGCAAATTGAATGAGAAATACTTGGGGGGCGTCGTCCATTGAAGGAATGCGAAATGCAATTGACTTTTGCCTCACACTCGCGGGTGCATCCAACCCCTCCCTCCATTGTTGGAAGGGTGGAGCTGGAGCTGAGGCTGGGGCTGGGGATTGTTTGGATCAATTGCACTTTCATTGACTCGCTCACAGCCCAGTGGTCCGTACAATGCCTTGCCAGCAATATATTGCTGTCTTGCTGTTTAGCTCTCTAGCTGCCACATGTGGCTGGGGCTGTGGCTGCGGCGCTGCCTGTGCCTGGGTCTGTCCCTGGGACTGTGCCTCTGCCTGTGGAGGAGATGCTAAATTTGATTTCGTGCACTTGTCAATGCAATTTACCATCAATGGCAAACGGCTTTCGACCCAGTCTCGCCTCTCCATCTCTCTCTCTCTCTCGGATCTCTCAGGAACGTGTTTCTCTCCGATTGAGTTGGCCCGCTTTTTAAGTTTTATTGTCACACCGAGTCTTATACAGATTGTTTCTTTTTTTTTCTTTATTGCTGTTTTTTTTTTACTGCATATATTTTATGTATTTTTTGCACACAACTTGACGAAATGTGACGAAAAGGCCGCCGCCGTCACTGCGGCACTGCCACATGTGAGCCCGAGCCCGAGGAGACCGAGAGAGCAGTAAACATTTTGTTTGTTTATTTTTATATTTTTGCTGAAAAAGAAACCAGTTCATCGCGACGACATATGGCGTTTTATTATAAACCAACGAAAATATTTTGCTCCGAAAAACTGCCCCAAAATGCTGACCGCTGAGGAAGAGACTGTAGTTGTTGTGGTTGTTGCCTGCCACAGAAAAACCTTTTAATCAGTCATAGCCAAGTCCGAGTCCCAGTCCCAGTCCAAGTCCAAAGGTAGCTCACACGAAAACGAACCTTGAAGGAAAGTGACGCATTCCGGGGCTAAAAATAGACGAATACCTAAGCAGGTAAAACCATATGGTGGTGGTGCTGGGGGGTTCTGAGGTGCGAAATTTTGCAGATATGTACATATGTATATCGGAAAGTGAAGTTACCTCAACATACAGTGGGTAGTATTCGCATGATGCATAGTACTACATATGATGGTACAGTTGCGTCAAAGATTTACTCGTGGTATTAGGCTTTGGAACATTCAGATCTCCTCCAAAAATTACCATCATCTTTAAGTTGCCTTCTTAAAGGCAATACTATGTACAGTTTCCTCAAAAGTTTTCTTTATGGAACCAAAAGTCTGTTTGCTGATGCAACCCTAAGATATTTCTTTGAAAGTTTTCTTTCCCACTTTTCCAGAGTTGCCCTGCCACCCCTCCTGGACTACGCTACTCCAGCCATTCCCCTTTCCTTTCTTTTTTTGTGATTTTCGTCAAATTCTGTTAATTAAAATTGACAAAAAATATTATCTGTCACGCAAGCACACGCTTGACTTTAGACTATAACCACTTATCAGCTCTCCGGGGTTGGGTTATCACTTCGACGAACTGTCATTGCCAAAAAAAGAAGAAAACAAGGAAAACAGTTCCAATTTCGATAGGAAATATTTGCCGAGACATGGCCATTGATTGGCGTCGATCGTCGATGCGCATACCCTCCAGGGTAGCAGGCCCCTCTAATGCGGTTAATGGTCTCTTCGATGTGGTCGTAAAGCAAAAAGCAAATTGTCATCTTTGTCAGGTCTCTCTCTGAGCCGTGGATCGGCGTAGCCAACGAGGTTTTCGGGGAGTTTTTGAGTGCTCATTAAGCTGTTTGTTGGCGGCTTCTTCGCTTTCTGACTTGATTATTTATGGGCCACAACGAAATGTGCGGAAAAAGAAGAGGATAGAGGATGGAGTAATTGAATGATCTTTTGGCATGGATCAGTGCCACTTGGCGGGCAGGCAGTACCTCAAAAGAACACTCGAGAGCATAAATAACCGAAAATGTTGCTTATGCGAATTACGAATTACGAGTCGAAATCTCGTTTGGGGGGCCACAGCTATGGGCCATTCGGTGGAGCCATTAAAACCAATAAATGGCCTGGCAACTCTTTCACTGCTTGTCCGAGATTCGGCGCTCCGAAATGAAAGGAAATAAGAAGCAGACAGAGACAGACAGAGGCCCAGAGGCAGAAATTACTTTTATTAAATTTATTTGACTTTTTTCGGTGATTTATGACAGCATTTATGTATGGGGCCAGCCACAGCCCCGAAACATAGGAGGGATATGTTGTATATCATTTGCATGGCTCCAGAAAAATGTTGTCTAGGAATGGGAACTACGATACAAAAACGTTACCTCTTTTCAGTTCCGTTTCTCGTCGGACAGACAGACGTGGAAAAATTCACTAAGCAAACCAATTAAAGTCACTCTCGAACAAACAAATAAACCTCTGTCAAGAAACCCCCAACCCCAACCCCGACCCCGAGCCCCTGCTTGCCCTGCCTGCCTTGTCTCCATGGGTTAAGCCTAATTTTTCTTAACCCACACACAAACAGAAATTTGATTTTTGTTTGCTTCGAACGGGGATGGGATCGGATCGGCGGGGACCCTGGCAGACCTGGCAGACCGCAGGCGGAACTTCAATCTTCCAATTCTCAACTTTAAATATTTGCCCCTTCAATTAGCGTGGTGTTAAAAGAGTGCGAGAGATAGCAGTGAAGAAAGCATCGACAATACTCAGAGAGAGAGAGGGAGAGGGAGCTCGGTGGTCGGTGCTCGGTGACAACCCTGGCGCTCAACCCAACAAACATTTGTATTGTTTGCTTTCCTTGGCTTTAACATCGTCGTTCAAGTGTCACTCTGACGTCTCTGACGTTGAACTTCAAGTGCGCTCATTTTCCCATTTTGACATTTGAACGCGCTTCCATTGCGCTTTCGAAATTGAAAAGTAGAATAGCCACCCCCCCGCCTCCGCCTCCGCCGCCGCTCGCGTCTTCGTCGTCTGTGGCCTGGCGAAACGGGTTTCGAAACGTACCTCCATTTATTTACCCGCAGACATACGAGTATCAAACGCTGAAACCCGAGTTGAAAGTTCACTCGCGATTGTACGCTCGATATTGTAATCGCTTCGCTTGCCGATCGCAGCTCTCTCTCTCTTGCTAAGCGCTCCCCCTTCCCCCTTGGCTAAGCACTATATCCGCCGAAGCTCATATTAGTCGTAGTAGAGGAAGAGGGATAGTAAGAGCGTAGTCGGAGAGAGAGCAGTGTGGTACAGTACAAAAAGAGAGCGGGGGAGAACGCAAGAGCGAGTGAAGTAGGGTAAAACAAGTAAGAACGGTAATGAGTTTAGGCATTCCGATTACGAGATACCCAGCACTAGCGGACTATCTAGACAGCCCCCCTAGAATAAGTCGTAAGGAAATGGCGGATTCCCATAAAGAAAAGTCACTTAACATTTAATGCTACTATTTTTCATTCGGCCAGTAAATATTATGAGGTTCTAAGATCTAAGTCGCTAGCACTCAAGCGAACACAGCATACCCTTTGTCACTCGATGAGTACAGGGTAACAGAAAAGGCAAAGGAGGAAGGAGCAGTCGCAGTCACGGCTTTTGCCGCTGCCGCGCTTTGGCTTCGGCTTCGGCTGCGGCATCGGCTGCGAGTTCGAGTTCAAAACGGTTCGTTTTGGATTTCTTTACGAAATTAAAAGCACAGCACACCACGCTTAACCCGCGACCACAAATGCACGGTGACACACACACACACGAACACATGTAACAGCAATTACACACGGACACGGACATTCATTGAGAAGAAGTTAAGCAAAGCAAAGCTCTTTCGCTCTCTCTCTCTCTTTCTAACTCTCCCCCAGAGGCTACACTTGTGGTCAGTGATTTAGAGGCAAAAGAAATAGAGGAAGAGCAAAGGCTGGAAAGTGTTTCATTTGAAGTGATTAAATCCGATTGTAGGAATGTTAAGGTTCGTGCAGATGATGAATGTTCTCCAAGCGTAGCAGGATTGGTATCAGTGTTCAAGGGAGTGCTATGGAAATGATCAACAAATGTCTGATTTCAATCTCTCCCGTTGGCTCTCTCTCTCTCTTGCCTGCTTGTTGCTTGCTCACATCCTCTCTCTGGGATGCCATGACTTACTTCTATGCAACCATCCCCGCCTGTGTCTCTACTGTTAGAGGCAAACCCAAACCCAAACCCAAGTAAACCGAAAACCGAAAAACCAACCCAAGTTGACCTGAAATTCCAGCTAAACTAATGAAGCGAGCGCGCCGCATGGCCCCTGAATCAACAACAACAACAACAAAAACAAAAAATTGGCATTGTTTTGCTTGCTTTGTTGTTGTCTTTCTTTTGGTTTGGTCTGGTCTGGTCTTTGCAGTTTTTTTCTGCAATTCTCTTCTCTGTATTCCCCAAAAACATTTTGCTACCTAAAAAGAAGATAAATGTGTATGTGTGTGTGTGTGTGTTTTTGCGGTACGTAAAAGCTAAAGATCAGCGCAAACGACGAACTTCTTATGAATGATGGAAGTTTTTGGGTATGGCAGAGAGAGAGCGGTAGATCGGTAGAGCGGCACACACACATGGTACAGGGTCAGTGGCTGGCTGGTCAAGCCCCGCGAAAACGTCTTTGAAATTCCATTGAAATTGTTGTTTCGCTTGCGGCGTCCCTCTTAGAAGAAACATCGCCTCATTCTCATTCTTATTGCTTCGATAAACTGGAGTATCTGTGTCTGTTGTGTTCTGTTTTTCTCGGTTCTTAATTGTTTCATTTTTGTTCGTTTGATTTATTTGCAGAAACTATATGCCAAGGCCATATATGATAATTATGCAGACAGCCCCGACGAGCTGCCCTTCAAGAAGGGGGACATCCTCACCGTCATCGAACAGGACACGGAGGGCATCCAGGGATGGTGGCTCTGCTCGCTGAAGAACCGACAGGTGAGTGCCAAAAGAATATACAATGCAGAGAGCATCAGAGAAGAGAAGAGTGGAGAAGAGAAGAGAGGAGAACCCAAATCAAGTCGAAACATCTCTAGGGCCGACCGCGCAGCGCAGCGCCCATCAAGAGCTAACAGGGAAACGCCTTCCTTTTCTTGTTCTTGTTCGTGTTCTTCTTCTTCTTCTTCTTCTTCTTCTTCTTCTTGTATTTTGACTTGTTTCCCTTTTTCTTGTTCTTAAATTACGAGCGTATCCGTTGGGTTCTGTCTGGGTTCTGTCTGCATTTGTAATTAAGCAATCCGAAGCGAAGCATTCCAGCATTTGCATTTGCATAACTTTTTCCCATTTCCCTAGTGCCCTCCCCTCCCCCAAGGGGGAGAAACTCATTTAAATTTTTAATTTAATTTCTGTAATTGTTTCAACGCTTCATCATCGCTGGCACGTGGCCCAATTGATGGCGTTGCATGCGGCAGGCGGCAAGCAGCATTCAGCATCGGGAATGCGGGAGATGCTCCCCCATCCCCCCTACCAGAGAGGAAGAGGGAGGCTGGGCGGGCGCATATAAATTACACATATTTTTTGGCACTTTAATTGTGTCTGCAGCTGTAATAAAAATCATCATCATCATCATCCAAAATGATGGCCTCCCTTAATGCCTGAATGTCTGAAAGGCGAAAGGGGGATGGGGGGGACGGGATGGGTGAGCATTACCAGACGATTACGATACAGATTACCAAAGTGCATATAGCATTATCTTGCCACAGCAGAGAGCATAGCAAACGAAGCCAACTGTGGGGCATACAACATTATCTTGCCCCTCGACAGAATGTGTGTGTGGTGTGTGGTGAGTTGTGTGTGAAGTGGATAAAGAGGTCAAAGTTGTTTGCTTCGCTTCGATTTCAATGGTAAACAAAGTGAAAACCGAGTGATTCAATATTCCCCATGGAGCGGGGGAGATAAAGAAAGAAAAACTGAAATTGCGATGAGAAAAAGAGTTACATATTTTTCTAAAAGGGGAAGTACCTGAAAGAAGTTCTATTGCTACAGTCAGATATTTGCCAGTGCCAGCCATTTCTTTCTCTACGAGTATAACCCCCAGTAACCTCCTTTTCCAATGAAACTTTCTAATCAAAATCTCATTTATCAATGGCAAAACCGAACCTTCTTCTGGCCAACCTTTTCCCACACCACGCCACACCGCACCACAACAAGCTTCAACCTCAATTTGCGGACTTGTTAATGATCTAATCTCCCACTCGTACCCCCCGAGGCAACCTTGAACCCTCCCTCCCTCCCTCCTGGGGCTAATTAACCCCACTAACCACCAACCACCAGCTAGCACCCAAGCCGCCGCTAAGCCACTGCAGAAACAACTTTTCAAACGTTCGCAGATCACAAAAAAATGATCGCAAAATTTTCAAATTTCTGCACGTCGTTCGGCGGCAATGTTTTAATTAACAACTCAATTGGCGCCGCCACTAGCCACTAGCCACTAGACTACAACCCATTGCCATTGCAGGGGGGGCGGGGCGACTAACGACGATGATGATGATGGTGTCAAAACATATATCAAAATGGAAATCAAAATTGGCAGGCCAGGCCAGGCCAGGGCAGTGTTATAGATACAGATACTCAGATACGGATACTATCTAGTATATGCCACGGTCCGCTGCCGCCAATTGTCTCTAATTAAAAAGTAGCTGCAACTTTTTAATGGAAACAATTAACCCAAAAACGGACAATTGAGTGCCTGCCGACAACAGCAGCGGCAGCAGTGGCAGCGGCAGAAAAATGGTTTCTTATAAATAAAAATCAACTTTTGGCATAAATTTCGATCGCGAAAAACACATGTTGACAAGATTTTCGTGGTGCGTACGACTTTGATGTTGCCCCCCGAGCAATGGGAAAATGTTTTTGGAGAACATCGCACCACAGATCGGGGTGTCGTGTCGGAAAATTGCATTAAACATGTGGGACAGACAGCATGAGATCTGAAACAGAAACAGCAACAGAAACAGCAACAGATCTTAAATAGAATGACAAGGAATGCGTCTGGCAATTAAAAACAAGCGAAAAATTATTGCAATATGTTTTCCTTAACCATTTTTTTCCTTTGCTTTTGATGTATGTATGTTTTTTTTTTCATTAATAATTCATTCAGCATTGAGTTGATTAAAAAGCAATCAAAATCAATTGAGATCATTGAGAGAAGGAAAGATCATTGAGGAATGGCTGGAATGGGTGGAATGAGGGTGGGAGAAGCGGTCTAAAAGTTGCGAAAAATGTTGTTAAAAAAACCACTTGAGAGTGCTTGAATTTCCATAATGTTTCCATCTCCAAACTCTCGTGGTTTTCGGGTAGGCATTTTCCTTGGTTTTCCCTTTGGCTTTGACTTGATCGAGTTTCCCTAACCATTTTCAGCATTATTTTGTTGCTGTTGCAATTTTCACTAAAATTTCTCTCTCTCTCTCTCTCTCTTTCTATTTTTCAGGGTCTATGCCCCGGCAACCGGTTACGCATTTTGAACTCGTACGATTCGGGCTGCTTCTCGCCGTCGCCGGCCAGCTCGCCGATACCCTCGCTGGCGGCCAGCACCGCGACGCTGAACAGCTCCATCTGTTCCGCGGAGATCTACGAGAATGGGTCCATCATCAGTGCGGCCTCGTCCTCAGGTGGCGGTGTCGGGGTGACAAATGGCCAAGGAACCACGAACCAGGAGTCCTCCTCCTGCTCATCTGCCACACAGGGCCAGGGCCGTGGCACAAGACGATCGTGGCATGTCTCACCGAACAAGGTAAATAAATATACCCAATCCCAATCCCAATCCCCGATCCCAATCCCCATTCCAATCCGCAATCCCCATGCAAATCCTGGATCCCGTTCCAGTTGGATTGTCAATTTCTTAATTTTCCGCTTCGTCGGAGTCTCTGGGAGTCTGGAACTCTGCGAGTCTGTGGCTCTTAATTGATTTCGTTTCTTTCTGCAACATTTACATGCATATACATATCCTCCTGCTCCTCCTGCTGCTCCTCCGCCTCCTCCTGCTGGAGGCTGCTCTCTGTGGCTTCTCCGGTGGCAACTGAATTATGATATTTGTCGGGAAAGTGAAAGAAAGTCATTGCTGTGGCTCCTTCGGTCGGTCGGTCGGTTGGTCGGTCCATCATTACGCTTTGAGGGGTCCATCGTTCATCGTTCAGCATCCATCCCCCGTCCCCCATCCCCACCTCCGCACTCTCCTTTCAACTCTCCTCTCCTCACGTCAACTGCGTGTCGTAATTGTGCAATTAATAAGAGTTGCAAGAGTCGATCCTCGCCTCGCTCGGCTGTAAGCTGCAAGTTGCAAGTCGCAAGTTGATGCTGTGCCTCCTCGTGACTGTGCCTCTCGTGCCCGGTGCTCTGTGCTCTGTGCTGGGGCAGCACTCTGGGGGCTCTGCAGCAGCAGCTGCTGCCGTCCAACGGGTTTCCCCTCTTTGCATTCGGTCTTGTAATTTGCCAATTTGTCAGCTGGACATGCGTTTTATTTGCATTTCTTTCACTTTGATTTGGTTTGATTTGGAAATTAAAGGAAACGAACAATTTGCCATCGGAAGAGCACATCGAAAGATCAATAGAGAAAGATCATAAATGATGCCGGGAGATGCCAGGCAGGCAGAAACCGCTTGCACAGATTCATGGGGAAAGATGTAGAAAGATATAGATGTATCTATGGGAAAATATCTGCGGATATGCTGATGGGAAAACAAGATTCGCTTAAACCAGGATCGAATATATGGCTACACAGAGAGAGGAGATCCACCTGTGACACTCGAGATCATAGCTAGGGCTATCTTTGATAAACCTTTCGCTTTCAGGGGGTGGAGCGGGGCTTTGGGGAATCCCCATTCCCCACTCGGAGATTGCATAAGGCCTAAACTTAATTGGCGATCGGATCGCCCGATCATCATTAGCACCGCATGCAAGCGGCGGCCTTCGAGAGCGCTGCCTGAACTTTGGCATCCAATACGCCCACAATCCCCAATGCTGGGATGGGGATGGGGATGGAGATGGGGTCGTTCCAATGAATGGATGGATGGATGGATGGATGGGATGGGATGGTCAGTGGTTTTGATGTGCGATGGACTTTCGCTTTCCCAGCGCACTCTGGGGACTGGGGGCTCGCAGGCAAATCAAATAAAATGAAACCCAAATTACAGAGTCGTAAACATTTCCTCGCATTATCGGCAGCTATCAATCTTAACTGGAGGCAAGTGAAACCATAAATTCAAATTCAAATTCGAATTCAAAGTAAACGCTATGCGGGGCGGGGGGAGGCGTCGCTTTCGAGAGTGTAAGCTGGAGGGGCAAGCCACAAATTGCTGCACGCCCCAGCTGCCATTTCATTTGGAGGCCCAAAAAACTGCGAATTGCATCGCTGCATAGCAGCAACCAGAGCTCCGAGCTCGAGCTCCAGCTCGAAGTCCAAGTCGATGTTTCGGGTGAAACCTTTTCCTCTTGGCTGCCGCTGCTGCCGCTGCCGCCGCTGCTGCTGCTAGTCATAAAAGTGTCTGACACAAACGTAAACGCTGCTGCTGCTGCCTTTGTTGCCTTTGTTGTTCGATTTGATTGACTCGGGAAATCGCCGTGTGCGAAGCTGTCACTCGAAGGCGTCAAATGGGATGTTGGTGGAAGAGACACAAAACACTTTACTCTACACCCCCCCGCACTCCCCCCTTTGGAACACTCCAAGTGAAAGAGTGAATCTCTATCTCTGTATCCAGTATGCCCATTGACCCATTTTTGTGGGCTACAGGTTGATCGAACTCTGGACTTGGGTTGCTCTTTAGCCACAAATGGAGTTCAAATTGTGGCCCAGAGCTGGGAAGATACAATGCGAGATACCTGCATATATGGATTGGTAGACAGATGTAGAAAGATATATACAGATCTGTTTTGCTATAGAGATATACATACATATAGGAGATAGATCGAATGGAAGATCGTTGAAGAGATAGAGTGATCAATTCGGAAAAAGATATCCCGATCTCTCCCCTGAAATGGTAATCCCCTAGAAAACTTGCAACACCTTTGCCCAGCGACAGGCGACTGGCGACTGGCGACAGAGACAGACAGACATTCCTTGGAGCTAATTGAGAACGGAAATGCCTCGTCTAATGTCTAATGTTGTGCAATCGTTGGACTGCCCAACGGCACACAGATTATTCGAAGTATTATTCGTACTTCCAGCATCCCACAACCCACATACTTAAGTATATTTTATGGCATAAACCCAGGCCAGGCCAGGCCAGGCCAGGCCAAGCTGCTGGTTTGGGGAAAAACTGAAACTCGCCTCCACCGTTAGGCACCACCGATAGGCGGCAGCAGCAGCAGCGGCCGCGGCAGCAACATTGTGTGACAACTTCAAGTTCCTTGAGCCCACATACAGACTGTGGACTGCTCTTTGGAGCAGACTATGTCTCCAACTTCGTCTTGGTCTCCATCGCCATCGTCCCCATCTCGATCTCCGTCTTTGTCTCCTTCTTGGTCACGCACTGACCATAAAGCCAAAAGCAAACCCATTCGAACCAAGCCAAAAGCCAAAAGCAAACCGAACCGAACCAAACCAAACCAAACCAAAACCAAAGTCAGGTGGTGGCTGCTGCTGCTGCAAAAGCCAATGAAGATTTATGGCCAGATCCAAAAGCAGAGAGCCAGTGCCAGAGCGGGAGAGCGACGACTGACTCTTTTGCTGTTGCTTGAGCAAAACATGTCATTTTTATTTTATTGCCCAAAAATGGTTACAAATGCAGGGGCCCCGAGAGCCCCGAGAGCCGCAGCCACAATAACTCTTTTTCGTATTTCGGATTCTGCCGAGATTTGTGCGTGACCAAAGTTATGGCCAGAGTGTGGACGGAATGGAATGGAATGGCATGGCATGGCATGGGATGGGAGTGGGATTCCGCCATCGGATCGGGCAATGCGGATTCACAGCAGCAACGGCAGAGTGTAGCAGAGGCATGTGGAAAGCGGTGAAAAGTGTCTCCACAAAAGCAAAGGAGATCCGCACGCAGCGCAGCGCAGCAAGGTCGTTAGTGTTAGCCAGGGATGGGGATGGGTTGCCAGCGAGGGGATTACCGTAACAGTAGTTCTCCCCCCAGGCAGATCCTCAGAGATCCCTTCCCAGAGATCTGCTGCCCGTTCTTTCTCCTCTTTCTTTTCATTTCTTTGGATAATTAACATTTTCCATACAAATGTATTTTGTGTTTTTTTTTGTTTTTTTTTTGTCGGTATGGTACGTGAGAAAATGTTAAAATCCGAAAGAACTCAAGAACTGCGTGGGCCTCTTCCCTGCTACTGCCACTGGCACTGCCACTGCCTCTCCAGGGGGCAGGTGTCTGTTGAGGAGGTGGGGAGGAGGAGGTGGGGCAGGGCCATTGAAATGCATTCAACGAACGAAACTGCGAAACTCTCGAGATGATTATCTCACTCCTCATCGTCTGCTACTGTTTTCGGGAGTGGAATTTAAACGAGAACATAAAAAGATTTGTTTTCCAGAGATACGATACACATCTCCTCCGTGTCCCGCGTACACTCGGAGAATCTGGAATTATTACTCCTCCTTGACGTGTGGGGAATACCAGAAAATATCCAACATATCTGTCGACTATCAAAAGGCAATTAAATGAGGCAACAGCCTGCCCACCCCCCTCCTGGTGGATGGCCCAGCCCATGGAGTGCCCCAAATGTGTCATAAATATACAAATCTCGTGATATATGCCCCGGAAAAGTAGCCCATTTGGGTCACACACACACAAATCGGAAAACAAAGAGGAAATTTTCGCCAGAAAGAAAAGACAGGACAGGACAGGCAAAAAAAAAAACAAAAAAACAAAATATGGGTCACTGGGAAAAACCAAGCCCACAAGAAACAAAACACAGAAATTAAAGGAAACCCCCTGCTGGGTTCGGCTCGGTTCGGTTCTTGGAGATGAGAGGATTGGTTGTGCAATTGCCGAACAGGGAACCCAAACAGAGAACCACTTTTCAGGTGGTCAAGTCAAGTCGAGTCTTTGATGATCTTGAGTTCTGTTTTTGTGGTACGGTAACCGTACTTCAAATGGCACTCACATTCACCGCCGCCACAGCCACAGCTAGAGTCGCCTCAGCTGTCCGTCCGTTCATCAGCTGCTCTGATTCCGCCGATTAGATAAAAGATAGGGAAAGTAGGATAGGGAATGTTTAATGCTGAATGTTGATATGCTTTTAACGAATCCCATACCATACCATCCCATACCATCCCATCCCATCCCGCAGTTTGTGCAGCCTCAGCTGTTCTCTAACGTATCCCTTTTTCTTTTTCTTTTATTTGTATTTTTTGGCATTTTGTTGACTCGTGTTACGCGTCAATTGGCACTTCAATGGTTAGGGGAAACAATAGGGAAACAGAACTCTGTAAAGGCAACCCGATACGGAAGGGGATGGGGATGGGATGGGTTGGGAGGGGGTCGGGGTTGGGGTTGGGGAAGTGCAGCCACAGCCACAGCCATAGCCGCACGAGTGTCCACTTCAGGTAGCATTCTTCATTTATTTGTTCCTTCCCCTCTGTTCCCCTTCCTCCGATTTCGATCCGATCCGATGCGATGCGATCCTCTCTCTTTTAGAGGGGTTACTTCCTGGCGTAACGGTTTACTTAATTAGGAATCGATTCATTTCGCTGGGCTGCAGCGGTAGGCGTGTCTCCTCTGTCTGCCTCTTCCCTCTGCGGTGGTACGTGCCACGCTTAGAGGAATAATTTCACATATGCCGCAATAATATCCACCAATTCCCTAATATTTCATCATTCGACGGCAACATATGGCCTGGCCACAGATCGCATCCCCTAGGGCCTTGGGGAGGTTTCGCCTTGGCATACATTTCGGAACTTAACGAAAACGTTAACGTTGATGTTGTACATATTAGTTTTCCAATTTGGATTACTATATGCACTATATTGTAATGCAATTTGCGCCGCAAGGGATTAACTTTTTGTCCTCGGAGTCCGCCGAGGAGTTCCTCTAACGCTAATCCTTTTTTATGGCAAATCAATATGGTTGAAAAAGCAATTTGTTGAAGGAGATATTCAATATCTCTCTCTCTCTTTTATTATATGTGCTTCCTTTTGTTGTTCAGGAAATGAGTTTTCAGTTTTCCCCTTTTACCACTCATTGTCATAGTTATTCTATTGTTATAACTACCCACTCACTACTATATACCTTGAATGGTTCTTCCACTCTATACTACATCTGTATAAGGAAGGTATTGTGGGGGTCCTTTACCTTGACACTGAACTGCCTTGAACTGCAATCGACAGACGAAATGTCCTTCGCATTGCGCATGCGCCACTAAATTCCCCTTTTTGAAAATTTCCCCACTTGGACGTTAGCAACTCTCTTCGGGGGTCTCTGCAGTCGTAGTCGGGAAAGCCATCTGAACAGCGACGTTTTTTATACGCCCTTTTTTACAACTTTTTATATGAGTGCATTTTTGCAATAATTGAGAAACAAAATGTGATAATCAGAGAGCAGGGCAGGTGAGAAGAGAAGAGAACCCCCCGCCACAGAACCACAGAGCCACAGAGCCACACAACCCCAAACCACAGCCAGAAACGGCACGGCAAGGCACGGCACGGCACCACTTCTCTCGTGGTAGAGACGACGACGACGGCGACGGTGGTTCATTCACAGAAATCGCCAGACAGGCAGCAGTGCCAGAAAATCGATAAGCCACGGGTGTGGGTTTGTGGGTTGTGGCATGGAATTGGACTAGTAGTGGTCGTAGTAGTAGTACTATTAGTTGTTGTTGTATTAGTATTAGTTACTGCTCGAATAGCGACTAATCTTGGCGTGTTTTCCTCTCTGGTTTCTCTTCAGGTTATTACACCACAGAGACACGGTGATGTCTACATCTACAACTGCTCGCCCACATCGTTGCCTGGAGGCGGAACAGCTGGAGTCCGCACATCGCACCAGCACCAGCACCAGCAGATCTACAGCAACCAAAGCATCTACCAGAACCTCTCCATGATGGCAGCTGCCCAGCAGAATCAGAATCAGAACGGTGGCAGTGCCAGTGCCAGTGGCTGTGGCAGTAGCGAGTTCGAGACGTACGACATACCCAAGCCTGCCACGCCCGTGCCGCTGAACTACGACAGTCCCAAGGGGGGACACCCGAGGACACCCACATCGATCTCCGGACTGGGGGCGCGCTTCGAGTCACTGAAGAGCGTGGCCGCCTCCATCGAGGAGGAGTCGTACGACGTGCCGCGACCGCTCCTCAACAGCAGCAGCAGCCTTCTGCAGCAGCAGATGACGCCCAGCAGCTCGGCCTCCTCCTTGCTAACCAGCGACAGCCTGTCCCTCAGTTTCTCCAGCTCGAACCGCTCCTCGCTGGCCAACATGCCCGACTACGACATCCCGCGCCGCAATCCGCTGCCAGTGCGCCGCACTCCCCTCCAGCCGAGCGGCCTGACCTACGACTTCCCCCTGCCGCCGCTGCAGGAGCAGGAGCAGCGCCTGACCAGCGCCCAGAGCAACGGCAACGGCAGCAGCAGTCCGGCCGTCGCCAAGGAGCTGCCCCTGGAGCTGGGCTCCGCCCTCGAGACGCTGGCCAAGCTGCAGTCCCAGACAACGACGGCCATCACGCGGCTGCTCAGCTTCGTGGTACCCAATTGGCGCATCCGCAGCCAGCTAGAGCCGGCCATCATGGAGCTGAAGCTGGCGGCACTCCGCCTACGCACGGCCCTGCACGACCTGGCCGAATTCGGAGAGGGAGCCCTGGGCAATGCCACGCGCTCGGAGGACCGCAATCTGGCGTTGAAGCTGCGGCCCCTGGTCCGGGCCCTGCGGGACGCCAACAAGCTGATACACGACTCCAGCGAGGCCCTGGACGCCCAGGGCGGATGGTCCGTGGATGTGCTGGCGCGAAGCGACGAGAAGCACGGCTGCCGGCCGCCAGATTCGCTAGATCAGCTGATGGCCTGCGCCCAGACCCTCACCGAGGACGTGCGCTCTACCACCAGCTTCATCCAGGGCAATGCATCGCTGCTCTTCAAGCGTCAGCTGCCCTCGGAGCAGAACGGAAGCAATGGAGCTCCGCCGTCGTCCAGCGATGGATGCAGTCGGGGCAGCGCCGAGTGGCTGGAGGACTACGACTACGTGGCCTTCGAGTCGAAGGACGCCGCGGCCAAGAAGAATCAATCGTTGCGCGAGGCCATTCCCGTCGGCCTGAAGTCGCAGTTCGACACGGTGATCCGGACCGCCGAGAGCACGGCCATGGGAACGACGGGCGGCGTGGGCTCAGTGCCCACCACACCCACGGCACCCACACCCTGCAAGTCGCCGGAGATGACGGACAAGGACAAGAAGCTGGTGCGCTACTACGCCCAGCAGATCTCCACGCACATGGGCAACCTGATGCAGGCGATCGACTCCTTCCTGGAGACCGTTGAGAAGAACCAGCCGCCCAAGTTCTTCATTGCCTACGGGAAGTTCGTGGTGGTCAGTGCCCATAATCTGGTGACCATCGGCGACAACGTGCATCGCAACATTTCGAAGGAGGCGCTGCGCGAGAAGATCCTCCACTGCACCAACGGCCTCTCCGATGCCCTGAAGACCTGTGTCCTCAAGTCGAAGAAGGCGGCGGCCCACTTCCCCAGCGGCAGCGCCGTGCAGGAGATGGTCGACTCGGTGGTGCACATCAATACCTTGGCCAAGGAGCTCAAGACGGTCATGCTGCAGGCGGTGCATCTGTCAACGGCAGCCGGAGTGGGAGCTTGAACAAACGGACCGGATCGTCGTCCGCCATCACGGCACAGTATTACGAACTGGTGTAGCTTCACAGTGGCCCTGTCCGATCAGTGTCTAGCGATCGCGTAGACTTGCCACAGAGTCTTCCAGCCTGCCAGCGCAATGTTCCTTAACGCTTCGTCTATGCATTATTCCCGGCACAACCCCGTCTAGAATCTATATAGAGATGCCAGTGTGCATCTGAAATTGGCATATCCCCAGCAGACAGAGACAGAGGCGTCGTCTGTCGCTTTTATTTTGCATTGTGATATTTTTGAGCAAAACATCTGAAAATGCACAGCACCCCATCAGCAGCAGCAGCACCAGCAGCAACAGCATCAGCAACAGCATCAGCAACAGCAGCAGCAACAGCCCTACGATCGCACGATCTCCGCATGAACCCGATTTAAATTAAATATTAAATTAAAACGAGTACGAGTTAGATCCTATTGTTAAATACCCATCAGAGTCAGTCGCCTAGTTTTAGTTTCGATTCTGTACATAGTGTTTTTTTGTATCCATTTAAGCTTAAGAGTTTTTTGGTAGATTTCCATCTTTCTAGTTGTAGCCCCAGTCCCCAGACCTTCATCCTCCCGCTCAGACCCCATGCCATGCGCACAAACAATGTTGTATCAGTGAAGCATTTCAGCGTAAGAATACTATTACTATACATATATTGTATACTGTAGAGATAGTCGTACCACATTTACTATATTGATATACATATATATATACAACACTTAGGCACTTAGGCATTTATACAACAAGTACATACATAGTCAAAATCTGAAAGATTTACATTCAACATTTTGCATTTGCGCCATGGCAATTTAGTCATCAATATACAAAAATATACACATTAGCATTAACTACCATTAACATTTAAACGTACAGTACGAGCATGTAACATTATGGATAATACCACAAACCACATGGTTTGAGTGGAACGAAGCTTCAACTATGCAAAGGGAATATAATTACATACATATATTAAAACATACACAAAATTGAGTTCGTTATTGGGCGTTTTCAAAAGTCCCGCCCGCCATCTCCGATGCGAGTCCTGGGGATGGTGAGGGGCTTTCAGAAGGACACTAAACAAATCATGACATCTAGGAGGTTGGATTCGAAATCCAATTTGGGGCATGTTCCGGTCTTCTATCGGGGTCAGAATCGAATTTCCGATCGATTGGCATCAAAATCTCAATTTTTTTAAAAATGACCGAAAAAGGCCTGTAAAAATTGACTAAGTGCTTTCCCATAGCCCTGTATGACAAAAACACGGCCATCTGTTTAATTATATCCCTATATCATATTATATATAGTGATCCACTATTCTGGAAATGGTCATGTCACTAAAATTGTATGGTGTAGTAGCTACCATGTAGCAAATTTGTATTTTGCGTGAATTTTTGCCCCTTTTTACTCAGTTAAAAATTTTACGCGGCAAAATTTAAATTTGAATTTACTGTTTTTTGTTGTTATTAGTGGTGATATTTCCGCTGATTAGGCAGAAAAGTACGAAAATTGCTGTTATGCGCACAGAAATACCACAGTAATACCAAAACGCAGTTGCGTCGGAAAACGACGCAACTTTTTGCCATCACTAGGGCCCTATGCTAAGCCTATGTAAAAAAAACTGCGTTTCTGGGAAGACGAAAAGAATCAAGACGCAGCCTCAGTGTAAACGGTATTTTTACGGTATATTTTTAAAATGAGACCGTTATTTTCGGTATATTTCTGATGGTCAGACCACTAACCATACAATATATATATATTGTATGGTTAGTGATTAGTAATCTTTTGGGGGAAAAATGTGGTATTTAATACTATATTGCTTGTATTTGTGGTATTTAATAGTATATTGGCCATTCTGTGCATATCAGCACTAACCATGCAATATATTGTATAGTTAGTGATATCAGGTCTTTCGCGAAAGACTTCTGCACTGCAATTTTTTCTATTGGAAAGATTGTTGCTTGAAAACACGAGTTATTGGATTTGGCTGCTGACGAAGAAAATGTTAGAAATCAACCACATTGTTAATATGGTTGAACTAATAAAGAAATTATTTTTAAGTATACGCCTTTTCCTTTGTGAGCTGTTTCAAAATGTGCAAAATACAAAATTTAGTACGTTATAAAGCAGCTTGGAAAACAGTATTTTATTATTAATCAAGGGAAAGAGGTATAAGAGTCGATACTACCGGTTAATGACGTGACATTCCATCCTCACTTACGGCGGATATCATGCTCACCTACGTTTTATGCCTTGACCTTGATATATGCCTTGATTTTATGCCTCACTTGATTCTCATTATATATTATAATAAATATTTTTAGTTTTAAGTCAATAAAAAGTTAAATAAACTTGTATAAAATGATATAAAAACATTTTATTTTTGAGCCCCCGATCAATTGCATTTATTTATTTATTCTTTTTATAAATTGCAAAAATAAATTAAAATTTTAAAGCCTTTTAGCTGCAATTTGTTTTGGTATTTTCATGGTATTAAATGAATATTCAAATAGTATATTTTGGTATTATTTCGGGCCCAAAATAGTATATTTCGTTATTGCCGGCACGGTCACCCTGATTCAACTACCCGACCTATGACGCCAAGTTTATCAATTTAGATAAGTAGTTGTTTTTTGCCGTTTTCCTTGTGTCCGATATTATGCCGGATGTCGAATGCTGCCGGTGCGGAGCACTCCGCATAGTTTGCCATATTGCATTGGCGGCAGTGGGAGAGAATACCATTGCTTTTGCTCTCTCAGACCGCCACCAAAGAAGTGCATATACTGCAATGCTTGGCGGGATATAGACCTGAACATGGCGCACACTGGCTGCCCATCGGGACAATATCATGTTTTTGTGTACACCGAGCCCTGGCCGCCATTTCCAATCGAAAGAACCGACATTCCCGCCGCACGAGATCCTCCTCCAGATCTCCTGATGCCGCTTTCCTTTGGGGAGGAGGTGCCAGTGTCGAGCATAGATGCTGAATACACTGCTGAAAGCTTTGCCCCGGAGCCAGACGACACGATTGTGCTTGACGACGAGCAGGAAGAGCCCTGCGATAGCGATTTGGATATGAAACCCCAACCAAAACTACTACAAGGGCCAGATTGGTATTCCGTACAGCAGATAAAGGAGTGGACCCACTGCATCCGGTGCAATAAAGAACGGACGGCAATGGCTGGGTGGATTAAACATGCTCAAAAGTGCGGTCAAGATCCAAATAAAAAAGAAAAGAAATTCTTTATTTTCAATCACATCCAAGGATGGTGTAACTACCAGGTGCAAGACAGTCGCTGGGACGTTCATAGCGGGAAGAAAAACGGCACTTGCCGCATCTGCCGCGAGGCGTAAGTCGATAAAACTAGCTACATTTATATTCAAAAACTAACCGATTTCTTATATTTTTAGACGGGAAATGGGTGTTCCCCTGCCATTCATGCCAAAGCAACCGTCAAGACCAAACGAACAAAAGCTGGCCATGCAGAGAGTGCGCAACCGACGCATGAGAAAGCAACGTCGCATGACACGCATGTACAGTCCACCACCCCAACCACTAGCATAAAGTGACACGATAAGAATCCTTAATTCGTAAGATAGTTTAAGTGAAAACCACAAATGTGAGTATAATTTTAAATTGTGTTATCCCGTAATCGTACAAAAGAGCCAAGGAACGATGTTGTGCCATGCTGTCTCAAGCATCCTTGGCACATCGAAAGCCCAGATTTCCGGCCGAGCTGTCTTCGGTGTTCTGCGAACGAGCCGCACAGCGGTAGCGGAAGCAGTAGGACTTGTGGCACAAGTAGGAGCCGCCCTTCTTTACGCGATTCGGACTCTCACTAACGTCGCTCGTGTCCCACAAATCCGAAGTCCATTCCCAGACATTGCCCACCATGTTATAGAGGTCGTACACATTCTGGCGGAATCGGTCCACGGGGCAGGTGCCCTCGAATCCATCGTCAGCCGTGTTGCCATCGGGAAAGTCACCCTGCCAGATGTTCAGCCAGTGCTGCTCCTTGGGCATCAGCTTGTTGCCCCACGGAAAGAGTTTGCGCTGCTTTCCCCCTCGGCAGGCCGCCTCCCACTCTGCTTCGCTGGGTAAACGCTTTCCGGCCCAGGTACAATAGGCGACAGCATCGCGCCAGGACACATGGACTACAGGATGCTGCTCGAGACCTATGCACAAATGGAAACAGATGTCGTCAAGATGGCTCAAAGCTAATATATGTATATTTAAAGACTTCACCGTTTAGACTGCTGTCCACGCCGTTGGGATTTCGCCAGCTCACTCCACTGACCTTGTACCACCAGGGCGCACTGGCCACGCGGTAGTCCTCGAGCCGCTTCTGCTCTGCCGCACTGAGCAGAGTCTTGAACAAGAAGCTGTCACCAAACCGTTCCGCTTCCGTCGTGTAGTTTGTGGCCGTCACAAACTCGTCAAACTTGGAGTTGGACACTTCGTGCTTGTCCAAGTAGAAGTCCTTCAGTTTCACCAATCGCTCGGGCGACTCCCGATCTGCCTGGAAGTGCGGGCTGTCGGTGCCAATGTGTACGCTGCCACCGGGAATCAAGGACATGCCCTCAATCTCGGGCTCCAGCTCAGCATCAGCATAGTAGTCGCGATAGTGCTTGTTTGTATTACGAGCCTGTTGCTGGCACACTTGATCCGCCTCCTTCACGACAGTCGCATCCCTCTCCAACTTGTTGCAGCCGCAGTCCCCATTCGTCCAATTCAAGAAAATAGTCAGCAGCAGGCCATGGAATGTGAATGTTTTCATTTTGTGTAGATATATCTACTATATCGATATGCAGTCGATATTTCGTAAAGATATATACTAAACTATCGAATAAGAAAAATACCGCATTATCTCTATCTACGGAAAATTTAAGCGAATAACGGAAATTGGAAGTGGATGAAATCAATGCTAAATACATTTTTTCAATTTTTTTTTTTAATTTTTTTGTCAATAGATAATTATATAAAATAAGTATAAGTATGTATACTAAACTATCGAATAAGAAAAATACCGCATTATCTCTATCTACGGCAAATTTAAGCGAATAACGGAAATTGGAAGTGGAGGAAAACAATGCAAAATACATTTTTTTTCAATTTTTTTTTTATTATTAAGTGTTATTTTTTATTTTTAATTTTTTTTTTTTATATTATTAAGTGTAGAACCTGTAGAATAAAATTTAAGTACTTTAACAACTCATGTAAGAAAATATATATGGAGCCGAACCTCAAACACAGTGTGAGGAATTAATTGTAGGTAGCCTTACTGGCTTACAATTGTTTTGGTAAAACCTTGCCGTCTAAGTCGCCTTAGAGGCCTTGCAGGGAGCAGACCTCTTGCGAGCTGGCTTCGGTGTCTCAGCAACCTCTCGGTGTATCTGCTTGTGTGCCTGCCAATCTGCTCTTCAATTGAAAGCACTTTGAGGTCCTTATGGAGTGTGGATCCGCGTACGTACCAGGGACAGTTGGTAATTTGGCGTAGTACTCGATTCTGCAGTACCTGTACACGTTTGTAATTGGACTTGGCTGCAATTCCCCAGATCTGCACGCCATAGAGCCATATCAGCAGAATACAGTGCACGTAGCTCTTTTGCATCTCAGCGGCAAGGTGCTCCTCTTGTTGTTGAGCCATCGCAGTTGTTGCAGTCTGTGGCGACATTTTTTCACCGCAGCTATGAGGTGCGGTCCGAAGGTAAGGCGCTTGTCCAGAGTGATGCCAAGGAATTTCGCCTGCGCTGGTTGCTCCAGAGCTACTCCTTCCAGCTGGATTGGGGGGGTGTTCATTCTCAGCTTTTTTAGGGTGAAACATGGATTTAAAGTTTAAAGCGGGTTAACTTTTAGATTCCACCGTTTGCACCAAGCTGCGAGATTATCAAGATACCCCTGTAGTCCAGTACTTGCGTCTAGGTGACTTTTGGAGTTTGATATGACTGCAATACCGTCTGCATATGTCGCAATAATGGCCTTAGAGGGAGATCCATATGTTGTGAGGAAGGGCTGGGTATGTCAGAGGTGTACAAAGAATAGAGGACCGGACCAAGAACACTGCCCTGTGGCACTCCGGCTCTCATAGTATATGTGGATGAGTATGTGTCCCTTACCTTAACCTTGAACTCACGGTTTTCTAGGTAAGACCTTAAAAGGCCAAAGTACGGTGCAGGTAAAAGGTTTTTTACTTTGCACAATAATCCTTCGTGCCAAACCTTATCGAACGCTTGCTGCATGTCAATAAAGACAGCGTTGGAGTATTCTAGGTCATCAATAGCCTGCAGGATGTGCTTCACCAATCTGTGAACCTGTTCCAAAGTGCCGTGTCCTTCTCGGAATCCAAGTTGGTGGGCAGGCAAGATATCGCGTTGTCTTATGATGTCAGTCATCCGGTTGGCGATGGTCTTCTCCCATAATTTAGACAGGGAGGGCAGTAGGCTTATTGGCCGATATGTCTCAGGATCATCTTCAGGTTTGCCCGGCTGTTTTTTTTAATAGATAATTATATAAAGTAAATGTGTGAACGAACCCTCAGGCTGCCGTTAAATAAAGACAATATTGGCACATGGTCGTGTGTTTTAAATGAACAATTTTCACAGAGAAATCCGCTGCGGCAGCACGTCGAAATTAGTTGATGATTTTTAGATTATTTAATTACAAGAAACAGATAAGTCGTATTATTTAAACACGGTTGAAAGTAACTTAATAACCAAAAAAAAAAGGCAAGTCGCAAGTCTCAACACATTGGAAACGGTACACACAAGTTAAATTGTAGGTTTAAATTAGTTTATGGCGCAATTTGTTGTTAACAAGAACTATGAATGTGTGTGTGGCTGTGGGTGCGTGTGCTGCTGCTATGCTTCACTGGGTTTCTCGTGCATCCATGGCCGGAATATGGGCAACGTTGACGGGTAATGCGTATGCGTGTCCGGCTTTAGCACAGATTCTGGCCACGTGTTCGCATTGGCTGCATCGCCGGAGTTGTTCCGGAACGGATAGGTCGCCAGTACAATGGGCAGCTGCAGCTTGATTTCCTTCTCCATCGACTTGGGCTCGATCACAAAGAACACATCATAGGATATTTTGATCAGGTGACAGCCATGCAAATTGGTCGGCGGCAGCGGCGGAACATACAAGCTCTCGTTGTGCCACTCATCCTTCCCCCCCGGACGTATCTTTCCGCGCACCAGGACGGCCAGCTCCCGCTTCTCCGTCTGCAGCACCTTGCCGCGCGCCAAGTACTCGATTGTCTGAAAAGAAACGCAACCGAGGAAACGGTAGAATCAATGCAAGGTGAGCAATGCTGTGGATCAAACTGTGGATCCTACCTCTGTGAGGGACGCCTTGGTGCGCTTAATGGACACATTGCTGTAGTTCGAGATGAACGCTGTGACCAGAATGTTCTCCCCAGGCACATAGCCGCCGCGATCCAGGGACACTCGGCACTTGATCTGACCTCCACCCACGCAGACGACCCCGAGCTTGTGCTCCACCTCGCAGGTGAACGGTTGCTGTGCGGAATACCAAGGAGATGCGTACGAGTTATGATCTCTAAGTATAGCGAGAGTTACTCACTGCTAAAATCGGTTTCTCCAGGTTCAGGTCGATGGGGTTCATCACAATGAACACCTGGTGGTTCTTGTGTATGATGCCGTTGTTCTCGCGCAGCGCCGCCTTGCAATAGAACTGTATCCAGCCGTAGCGGCCGAGGAACGTCGACGGCAGGCCCAAGGGAAGGCCTAGCTTGAAGGGGAAGCTGTGTATTCCCGGCGAGAGTATGGCCGGACCTCCCTGGTCCACATCCCCGAGCAGTCGCATGCGGAAGTCAATGTAGTTCTCCTTGTCGTACGTCCGCTCCTGGCGTCGGCCATTGCGCACCACGCCCTCCCCCACCACATGGAAGTGCAGTCCCAGCGCCGGTGTCTCATCCTGCAGCTCGATGAGCACACGGCCGGACAGGAACTGGCCGGGGAAGTACAGCAGAGAAGTGTTGTCGAAGATGATCAGGAATTTAAGTAGTTTGCGCGGCATCTTCGCTGCGGATGTGGGTGTGTTGCACTCCGCTCGTGTCTGCTTTCATTCCCGTGTTGCACCCGTTGCACCCCGTTGCGCGTTCCGTTTGTCCCTGGAAATATTCAACGAAATTCAATGTAAGCGAAATTCCATTTCGTGTTTCGTGTTTCGCGTTTCGCGTCGCGTTTCGCGTTTGCAATTATTTGGCAACGTCGCGCATGCGTTCGTTCAGTTTTGGCTTTTTTAATGACAACTTATCTGTCATACTTGGCTACGTCTCTGGCTGCGAGTACGAGTATTAGGAGTATGTAGGTATGTCTGTTTCTCGGATATTTATGTGGGTAGCATCTAGGCGGGGTGAAGGAAGGAGACCAAAACCAGTTTGGTGTGGCCCCTAGAGATGGCTGCGTGCACGGCCATCGAAGGCGTTGACTTCATGGTACCCCAGAAGCAAGGTCAGTCCATGGAGCATCTCGTGATGCGGATCGTGTCACGGCCCCAGCTCTGGGGCCAAAGTCAAGTATGTACATCTTGGCCAAAACCGTAAGCTGCAACAGCCATAACCGGGGAGCCGAGCCACTTTGGTGCATTGGCTGGCGACACTACTCGTAAATAGTCAATTGGGAAATCAAATCCGAGAGGAAATTGACGTAATTTGCTCATGGGAGGCCAAAGCCACAGCAACAGCCAGAGCCACAGCCACAGCTCTTTGTTGTCAGCCAATCTACATCCGATTGCTGCCTCTTAAAACATTGTGGGTGCACCCAAAAAATAATGATTATTGCGCTCGCTTTATGGGCGTACATACGTACTTTTGTACACACACAAAGGTATTTGTTTAATTGCCAGATCGGAGAGAATCGATCCAGGCCGATCGATCAGAAACGTTTGGATCCGTTCAATTTGAGCGCGCGGTCACTTGGCCAGATCTAAACCGCGCACGCTGACGTTTGTTTAGCGACTGAAGCAGTCGTCATCGGTTCATGCACCAGGCCTCGCCCGTGGCTCTGGCTGTGGCTGTGGCTATGGCTCTGGCTCTGGGTCTGGCTGAAAAGCCAAACTAAACGCACAACTTGTTTTGAGCGCGTTTTTGTGAGCAACTGCTGGCAACGAGAGATTCAGCTGGAGCTGGTAGATGGGATATGGGAGCTGGGAGAGCTTCAGGCCAGATGCCAGATGTCGTAATATGCCACTGAGTAGCCTCGCAGCTTTTGATTTTATTATTGTTACTGGTTCCCATAACAACAATATATATATATGTATATATATCTGCTATATATATATAAATATATGTATATATGCTACAGCTTACAGGATAGGAAACGATTAATGTTACGTCTTTCTTTGTGTGGCAGGTTGACCCAGCCAGACCGACCGTCTGCATGTTCACCTGTGCCTGACCGAAACAATGACGAGCGACCCCAGAGGATGGAGATGGGGATGGGGAAGGGGATGGGATGGAACTCGATACGGGGGAACCCTTAGAACATTTCACATGCCGCCGCCGCCAGCTTTGTTTGCAATTGATCCCAGCTTGTTTCCGCAAATGGAATGCCTCAGCCGAAGACACTTGCGACACAGCGCACAGAGCACAGATTTTGGGTGAGTTATTCAAATTCATATTGAATTGATCCGCTCGATTACAAGAGCAATTCGCTAATCAAATTTGGTAATACTCGTAGACACTTCGCACTCATGGAGCCAAAAGCTAGACCAGGCCGGGCCCGGCCAGGCAGGTGTTGCGTCGTCGGACTCTGACAAGTACGTAGCCTTATTTAGCAGCTAAATGGGTTTTGGATTTGGATTTGGCTTTGGCTTTGGATTTGGATTTGGTCGCACCTACAAAATGCTTGACTTATAGGCTGCGAAAGACAGACACCAAGCCTTTGGCTGTGCCAGTGCCAGTGCCTGTGCCTGTGCCTGTGCAGGCTGTACATACAAACTCGTACTGGCGTACAAACTCGTGTACTCGTGGTGTACATGGTGTATGCAATGCACATAAATGCATTAAGTGGCACACATTTATGCATTATGCATGCAATTCATACCGGTTTAGTGTTGTTTTTAGGTATCCAAATCGAAGAACCTCAACTGTAACGTAACTCATGAAAATGAAAGGCCAAAAGCCAAGCCAAAACCAAGCCAAAGCCAAGCCAACTATCAAAAGAAATCACAAATCGCACTGGCTACAGAAATTGAATCGACAAATGGGCTAGCTAGTGCAGCCAGTGCGGCATTATGCACTTACGACTATACATTATAGGCATCATAGATCCTTTGATTTGATCCGCTCAACGATCGGTCGCTCAAAACTACTATACTGCAGACATACCATTCCATGCCATACCAAGCCATACCATTCTCGTATTTGGACAGATTAGAGAGTTGAAAGAGCTTTCCATTTAGAGGTTTTTGTAGTCTAAATTGGCTGAGAATTGTGGACTTAATGACCCAAACAATAACCACGAAAGATGACGACGAAGACGAATACGAAAGATTTCCCAGTCTGCGGTCTAAACTGTACAGAGTATTCGGAAATTAGTTTACTTCTGAGTGGACTGGAGTGGAGTGGAGTGGTGTGGGGTGTAGAGTGGAGTGTAGAGTGTGGAATGAAGTAAAGACACAGAGACAGAGACGTCTATACTTGTTTGGACTGAAATGATAATCGACTAGCTGCTAGCTGCTGGGCTGCCGGGGTTTTGGGTAGCCAGCAATTAACTGTGGTGAAGTTACAGTGGAGGTTCAGTAGAGTTTTGCTGCTCCACAGGCACCCAGGCACCCAGGTCTCCGGATCTGAATCTGAATCTGACTCTGAATCTGTATCTCAATCTCGGCTTCGTTTATCGCTTTGTTAAAGCCAAACTCTTCAGTTGGGTTGAGTATACGCGTACACTTGTAATTATAGTAAAACTCTGTCTTTCATAATAGAGTAGCGAAAGCAAAGCCAGGCCCAAGCCTAGGCCCAGGTTCGGTGCGGTTCGGTTTGGACTGGCTGGCTGGCGGCCAAGAATATCTCTGCATAGCATCAACTACTCTCGTACAAGGGGAGTGGCCGGGACAAGTTATAAAACTTACCCACGATACCGTAAAATTCAAAGAGAAAAACAAAAAGTGTTTCTTCATACAAGCCAGCCACTCGCATCGCACACTCCACTGTTAGTCGGAGCAGCCACAGACCAACAGACCAACAGAGCCACAGAGCCACAGAGCGGCAGTTCCAGAGTTAACATGGTGTCTTGCTTGCCACACAGGCCACTGTTTCTCTGTGTCTGGCTTTGTGTGTGTGTGTGCTTGTGGATTTGTGTGTTTTGGCCACTGTTAGCGCTGCTCTTGGCTTCTTTTGCCAACCGAGCGCCACTTCGCTTCGACAGGTCTCTGGTCTGGTCTGGTCTGGTCCGCTCTTACTTGCTGGATGGAGTTTCTTTTTAAGCTCGTCACTGGTCCGCGTCGTGCCTCAGTTGTAGCGATGACGTTGAGCACGCTGGTAAGCCACATTCCCGCAGAGGGAATGCCCGTCGTCGACCGTCCACCGACAGGTGTAACGCGAGAAAGTTGAAACTGTAACAAAACAGAAACTGTGGTGCTGGTGCTGCACGCTCGTGTAATCGTAATCGTACTCTTACTCGTACTCCATATCCATCTCCATTTCCCTTTACATGAGTCATCATCGGTGCGCTGTGGTGCGATGTGTTGCGGTGTGGCTTGGTGTGGAACTTACACGGTGCATGGCGGTGATGCATGTAACGGAGAGGCGCGCGCGCGCAGTGGCTTGTTCTAGTTTGTTAGCGATCTTGTCAGCAGAAATGTACACATGTTATGAGCGGGACGACAGTTACGGCCAGTCACAGCCGCAGCCACTCCAGTGCAGATTGTCAGAAGATTTGCATAATTGCCTAATTAGAGATCTTGACACGTTGTTAACAGCCAAAGAGAGTGAGCGTCCGCGTCCAGCTTTGGCTCTGGCTCTGGCTCCGGCTGGAACGGAGACTAATTTTTGTTCGAGTGGAAAAGAGAAGAACTGTTAGTTCATTCTCAATTGAAGTGCTGTTCGGGGGAGAGTGCGGAGTGGCAAGTGGAGATGTCTGGTTGTGCTGTGGTCAAAAGGGAAGGGTATCGCATCTCAAAAGAGCTGCTGCATAAATTATATGTAACAAATGTTTTCGTCGCTTTGTGCGAAAACCGTTAAATGCTCGCCCCGTCTTATACAATAAGTTATTTGCATAATAATATTATACGCCGGACGGGATGATGGCAACTAACCCACTTCTCTCCACTTCTCTGTTGTGTGCCATTTCCGCAGAATGCCAGCAGACACAATGCAGACCAGTGACCAGGCAACGTTTGCACGGTTCGACTACCAGAAGATGATGATGCCCGCCGCTCTAGGGGACGACGCTGCGGGGGAGGACATAGAATCGGTCTCCTCGCTGGCGGACCATCTGTCGATTTGGATTGATGGCGAGGAGCACTTGATATCGGGCGTGGATGCCAACACAACCTGCGCGGATCTAATCTGCGCATTGCTCAGCTATCAAGGCGACCCGCTGGAAGCAGAACCGCCTAATGCAGACATCCTGAAGCCAACGGCGAGCCTCAAACATCCCCCGCCAGCGATGCAGGAGTACGCGATTGTGCAGAAGCAGCGGCACTACGAGGAGTACCTGGATGGCAGTGCCAGACTCTTTGATGTTATCAGCAGCCGTCATGCCTCGCCAAAGGAGGAAGTAAGGGAGCCAAGCGACTTGAATTCAACTTTGTTCACCCCCTCGATATATCCCCTTAGTGTCAGCTACAGCTACGCCATTTAGCCACTTCATCGGCCAGCAAACACACCCCGACAACGGACAAGGACAGTGGAATGGGCAGTCCCGTGGACAGTTCTCGTAGCATGCGCTTTCGAAGAAGGGGAAAGCACAAGGTGCTGCCCTCTCCCAGGGTGCCGATGGCTACAGATCACTGGGCGGGAGAGGGGAGAGCCAACAACCCGAAGCAACCAAAGAGAAGCCGGAAATTGCATCAGAGGAACTGCCACATGACTCCGAACGAGAGTCTGCTGACCATCATTCTGGCCCAGGACGAAACTATACTCCAGCAGATGTCCATGTTGCAGTAAGTTATTTCCTTTGCAAATTTATATTTTATATTTATGCGAATCCTCCTCCCGAAGCGAAAAAGATCGACAAATATTGAAAATCGAAGAGGAGAAGCATCGCGTGCGCGAACGGGAGCTGGGTAAGAACTATCTGCTCGAGACGTACTTGAAGGACTTGGACGAGCCGCAGGACAACAGCCCGGCCATAGAAGAAGTCGATGAGGATGAACCAGAGGATGCAGAGCACCTTCCGATATGTACAGGTAACGATCTGTAAATGTCAGCTATCGGGACTGCTATTCAATGGAGTTGGTTTACAGAAGATGATTATAGAGCGGATATAGATGCCGAGGTCAACGACGACATCAGAGTGTACTGGCTGGAGAAGATCCATGCCGTGAACAAACAGCTGCAGCGCGAGGAGGAGCTGCTCCTGAGTCTGCACGCCAAGGTGCGTAGGCATCAGGTGAAGCGGGCGTATCAGACAAAGAGTGAGGTGATGTTGCAAATCGATCGACTCGATACAGAGCTGTCGACACAGGTAGCGGATATCCACCGAGTGGAACGGAAATTATTCACGGCCAACGAGCAGCTAAAAGCCAAACTGGGAGTGCTCGAATGTTTGGGTCGCGAATTCGAGACCACCGTAGCCGTTGCCTGCAATGATACTCATAGAGAACCCACAGCCACAGCCACAGCTACAGCTACGGTCACAGCCACAGTCACAGAAGCCGTCGACGTCAGCGAAGAGGTCACCAAGGCAGCTAAAGTGGCGAAATTAATCCAATCTTCAATGCGTGACGTAGATGATCTCCGTATATCCGTTAAACTGGCTCCAGTATTAGAAGCAGGGGGAAATCACATAAACAGAAACCGCAACCACAATCGCTGCCTGTCCCCCCAGGAATTGGCCGAAAAGAACTTGAATGTTCGACATGTGTCCGACAAGGGCTTAGCGAAGCAGATGTTTACCACGATCAGAATGGGACACACCCCTACCTCACCAGCAGCAGTGGATGCCTACAGTGGAGAGGCTGGACCCAGAGGAGCAGTCGCACCGGATAAGATCTATGGAGCTCCACTGCGATCGGCGCTGGATCTACAGCACTTGGGCACCCTCGTCTAGATTGAGATTGAGGTTAGCGACTGGAGTGGAGTGGAGCGAAGTGGAGTGTGGAGAATCGGGGGTGAAATCCATTTAAGAATCTCGTGTAACGTATTTTGAACATCCGTACCAAATTGTTGTCAACTAACCAAATAGAGATTTGATGTTTTGTTAATGTTTAAACACTTGTCCTGTCTCCGTGTAAGTGCGTTGGTTGAATTCGTGGGGCAGGGGCATGGCAATGTTATTTTGAATGGTTAATACTTGTTAACACTTTATTGTGTCAGTAATAACACACACACTAAGCACAATTAAAGCCAAAATGCAGGTAAGCGGACACCGACTTAACCTAACCTATTTATATTTTGCTAGACTTCTTCAACTGCTGCATGAAGCCGGCATTGGGTTGAATGCACGGCCGCCAGGACTTGACCAGGTTATAGGCATCCTCGTAGCACATGTCCCGCCGCTGCATCAGGTAGCCAATCACAACAGAGGCGGACCGCGAGACGCCCGCGTTGCAGTGGACCAGAATGCAGCCACGGGACTTGCGAGCCTCCTCGATGAAGTCTATGGAGACGGGAAGCACATAACGCAGCAGATCCGTTTCGGGCAGATCCAGACAGGGTAAGTACTTGCACGTGACTGACGTTGGCAGCTCGATACTGGGTGTTTCTATGCCAACGCTGAGGATGTGCGTCAGCTTGAACTTCAATATGTTTTCCGCACTGACGGCATCTTGGGAGCCCAGATATAGGAATTCACTGAGAATGCACGCTGGCACGGTGTCGGGTTTTGTGTCCACGACAAAGCCATACTGGCGTGCCTCCAGTTGTTGGGGAGTCTTGGCTGTTCCGTCCTCGCTTCCAGAGGACCTACGCCGCTCAATGAAACGGGCGCCGGTGGGTGTGGTGACGACGGTGGTGGTGGGTCGTAGATTGGCCAGCCGCTTCTGCAGCTCATACAGCAGTATCATGATTGGTGCTTAGATTAGTTGTCCGTGGTAAGAGTATCTCTGTAGTGCACACGGCACAGGTAAAGTCCGCAGGCTGGCGCTGGAACTACACGGGAATCCCACGAGTGCTTTGAGGGTATGGTCAGCATTTGGTAGATGCACTTCTCGTCAATGCGGTCGCTGCCCAGGGAAAGTAGCGACCCTACAATACGCCTCACTTGCTTGTAGAGAAACGATTTGGCCTTGATCTCTATGTCCCAATAGTCGTAGGTTTCCGCAGCCAGAGTGGCGTTCGATGGCAGGGCAAGCGTTCGTCCAGGACGTATATTGATCTCGTCGATTTTGCGCAGGGTGAACATGGGATGGTCACGACTTTGGCTCTTCTGCCGGCTGACGCTCATGAATGTGCGAAAGTCGTGCACGCCGATGAACATGCGAGCCGCGTTTCGGACGCGTTCAATGTCAAAGGTCGGGGCCCTGTGGGGAGAAGGAATGGTCAGCGAATGTTAGGGAAGCTGTGCTGGCGGAACACTTTACAGCAAAAAATAACACCGATCAATTTCCTCCACGGGAACAAATGCCTCGAATCCTTTGTTCCGAAGCTTCCCGTCGTCGAACAGGGGCTTACGCGCGACCGCAAAGCGATACAAGTAGGTTCTCCCTATGGCGTGGTAGCGACAGTGAAAGGTATCTGGCACCACTTGGCTGCTGAGTACGCGGATGGGAAGACGCTGCTTGTCCAGAGTCCTATTGAGAACTCCCGTCAGCGTTGTGGTATCGTATGGTTGGCCATCACGGCGCTCCAAGTCCACGTGCACCGTCGAGTGCAGGGCATGAACACCCGCGTCTGTGCTGAGAATGAATTTGATAAGCAGATCGCAATAACCATTTTCGGGGGCCTTGAGACACTCACCGACTGGACAGCACCGTTTGTATCTCGTTGGTGGGATGGAAAACTCTTAGTGCCAGCTCCAAGCAGCCTTGCACTGAATTGGTGTCCAGACGTTGCTGCTCCAACTTGTTTATGGTCTTCTGTATACCACTGCATGAATGCATGAATTGCATGAATAGTTGTTTATCATAGCTGTATTCTGTATGTGGGATCTAGCTACAAATGTCTCACCGAAAGGTCGTGCCTATGTATGAAATGTTGAGTAAATATCTGTGCATTTTCCTACCACCACCCACCTAACACCTACATACAGAAAGAGATGGTCGAAAACAGCTGTTCACGAGGTATCGATATCTGATTCTACCGATGAGAAGTAAATAAATTTCGATACAAATTGTGCAACAGTTCACTTATATTTTAAAGTTATTAAAACAATTATTCAATACACTTCAGGACTAAATACAAATTACAGATCTCAAATAATACCATTGTGACAATCTCCCAGAGATTTTCTCTCTCTATCGATACTGTGTATATCGATATTGTAGTGAGTGTCAAGTAAGCGAGGCTGGTTCTCTCATAAAAAAGTTTTGTAATCAAAAAAATTAATTGTGCATCGGCCGAGCCGGCTAGTTAATTTGTAAATTGTCTCCGTTTTATTTCGCACAGCCTTTTACAAAATTCAGCGCGGAAGTGTCCCCTCGTCAAAAGGCAGAAGCAGAATAGAAATAATCAAATATATAATTGACATGGAAACATATAATGGACCTACTGCAAGAAATGAGGATTCCGAGGTGAATAGTTGGATTAAATTTGGCATGCGGCTGGGAGTTAGTGCTGCCTTGCATCCGTTTGAGTACTCCAAGACGCTAATTCAGCTGGGATATGAGCCAATTGCGGCCGTTCCAAGCAGGTCGTGGACTGGCAAACCCATCCTGAAGCTGCCGAACATTTTTCAATACAGTGGGTACAAAGTTCTCGCATTACCGGGCAGGATTGATATCGCTCTTACCTTTGCAGCCGGTCACATCAAGAGAATTGATGGGTTCTATGGCTGCTATCGTGGCCTCGCACCCAAGCTGGTTGGATCCGTCGTGGCGATGATGGTGAGCGAGCGTGTGGCCGAGAAGCTGGGCCTGAACCAATTGGATGAAATCAAGGACGACACAGATCTGTCGGAGGAAGACGAGTAAGTGTTCATTTACAAATATGCTGCAGCTCTCGTCTAATTTTTTGTCTCATTTGTTTTAGGTATGCTCAATTCAAGCTAAGTCTGAAGCGTGATATTGTTGTGACTGTGAGCGGAATTGTTGCGTCGCATCCTTTCCACGTGATCTCGGTGCGGATGATGGCCCAGTTTGTTGGCCGGGAGACTCTGTATAGATCTATAGTCGGTTCGATTGCGGAGATCTGGAAGACTGAAGGAATTGGTGGCTTTTTTGCTGGTCTGGTGCCTAAGCTCTTGGCCGATGTGGCCTGTCTGGTTCTCAGCAGCTCCACGATCTATATTGTTAACAAATATTTGATCAAGGACAAGCTGGCCAGGCAGTACAACGCTGGCATGATGCAGTTTGGCTATTCTAGTCTGCTGTATCCTTTGCTAGTGGTTTCCACTTGCTCGGCTGTGAGTGGGTCACGTCTGATGGCTGGCCAACCGCCCATAATGCCCGCCTACGCTAATTGGGTGGACTGCTGGAACGATCTGCAGGCACGTAAGGAGCTCAAGCGTGGCGGCTCGCTCCTTTGGCGGTAAGTTTTAAAAGAATTGACGATAGTTTAACTACTAATGGCCGCAATTCACAACTTTATAGCTCTCAAGACAGACGCTCTCCCGTCATTTCGACAGGCTTTGTTCCCTTGCCCTCGCTGGCTCGTTACCAATAAACACCATGGTAAACATAATGACTATACGACGAGAATAGGCTCTGGAGTACCCCCATCAACTGCCAAACACGCCTAGCGTTGTTTGCCTTTGCATTTTAATAGTACCACGAAGATTATGAGGTCCAACCGAAGACAACCGCATTTGTTTTACTGCGACAAACCCAATTCTAGATCTGCTTGTGTTGAAGTGTGTGCATTCCCATCGGGGTCGCATAGCCTTACGTTCTATCTATCTATCTATCCTCGCATTGTATCCCTTTATTTATCCGCATCCCGATTATCCAATATCCAAATTCCTTTAAAATGAAAAAGTTCCCAAATCCCACAGACTGCGCATTATCCTTGTTACTGTTTTATTGCGACAGTGTTTCAAATAAACATGCCCAAAGAGCGGAAAAATAGCCTCAGAAACCTTTCTTGACTATCGTCATTGAGTTGACTATGGGGGATTTCGAAGATCGGCGAAAAACTTTCTTATCCAGGATCGCAAGGATCCAGACTATCGAATGGCATGAAAATATCGACTTCGAAAATGAGGCCGATTTTTGGCATTTTCAATGATGATGATCATGAAGTCATGATTTTTCTCGAAAATGTCCTTGGATGTCCTTTTCTGATGCCAATCGGTTGGCAGGACTCTCCCGATCACAAAAAGGTATGCCACGCCCCGATCGGCCCATGAATAGCCGAGATATAGTGCAATGAAAAATGCAAACTAAATTTGTCGTCAATCGGCGCAAACGAAGAAATTTCAAATCTGAGTACCAGGCGAACAGAAATCGCAGAAGGTTGCTGGTTTTTTGCCCCCAAAAGTATGCACCATTTTTTAAAATTTTCATTTTGGAGTTGCTTGCTGCTGATTTCTGTTCGCCTGGTATCCCAGATCTGAAATTCTGGTTTTGGCCATTTGAGCGACCGCAAGTTGAAAGCTGTTGTTGTACAACAACAACCGTTTGTTGTACAACAAATTGACAACAACAACAATGCATATTTTGTTTTGTGTTTTTCTCCGATATTGGTGGGCCGATCTTGCCGTGCGACAGCTTCCTGTGATCGGAAGACAATCCTTGATCCGATGGAGTCCTTTTCAAGGACCAAGGATCAAGGATATTTTTTCCAAACTTTCTTTTTCCGTGGTTTGTCCTGGGATGTGATTTTTTCTGATGTCAATCGGTTGGCAGGACCCTTCCGATTACATAAAAGTATGGCACGCCCAGATCGGACGTTGTATAGCTGAGATTTGGTGCAATGAAAAAAAACCAGTATTTTTGTTTACGTCATATCTCGACCAAACAGCGTCAGATCGCCGAAGGACCTACTTTCCCAGGATCGCAGGAATCCAGACTTTCGATTGGCATCAAAAAATCAACTTCGAAAATGAGGCCGATTTTTGGCAATTTTGATGATGTAACCATCATGATTTTTCGCGAAAATCGGGACGGAATGGATGTCCTTTTTTCTGATGCCAATCGGTTGGCAGGACTCTCCTGATCACAAAAAGGTATGCCACGCCCCGATCGGCCGATAAACAGCCGAGATATAACGTAAACTAAAATACTGGTTTTTTTTCTTTACGCTATATCTCGCCTATTTATAAGCCGATCGGGGCGTGGCATGACTTTTCGTGATCGGAAGAGTCCTGGCAACCGATTTGGGGGCGTGGCATGTCAATTTAATGCAATGTCAAAATGGTCAGCCCAAAAGTATGCCTAATTATTTTGGAACGACCCTCCCAGCCCAAAAGTATGCACTACGTTTTGTAGTTAATATTTCAAAATTATTTTTATTATTATTATATTTTGTTTTGTTTTCTACGCTTTTTGTGATCCGATTTGAGCGTGTCATGCTATTTTGTTATAAGAAAAATCCTCTTGATCGATCCTTGTTTAAAGATGTTCATTGTATGATGATATAACCTAGAAATGCACCCAAAATGGGTTTCGAAGGATAAGCAATAATAATTCTCCAGCAATTATTCGCAAAAATTAATGTAAATAATGATAAAAATTTATGAGATCGTAGAGTGTTCTCCAGCTCTGGGTGACTGCAGAGTTCCCAACTCTTTATCATCGTTGACGGCCGTGCTTCTGAGTGAGATCTTCGTGTAGGCCATGCAGATTTATTAGCACACGATGTATTATTGCCACTGAAACGGAATTACAGACAATGCAGTGGGAGGTGGGAGGCATTCTACGAACACACTTACCACATTCTGGACCATGCAGGCGATGCCCCAAGCCTTTTCGTGATCGAAAACTAACCATGTCCTAGTGTTTTACAACTGCTTCCTCTGATGTTCCTTTTTGGAGCAAGATCCCAAGATTATTACATGAGTCGACGGAAGTTGGCATCGTCGTAAAAGAAAAAGGTCCTTGTTCTCTCTGAAAATCTGCAAAGAGAAAACAAATTATTCATTAATGGAAACGCCCAAGTATAGGAGAACAAATTGGAGTGTAATTATAATGTGCGATACCAGACAAGACAAGACAAGACAAGAGCCAGGCCAGGCCAGGCTAGGCAGGCGCCTGCACCCCCGGGCATCAATCATTATGCAATTTTTATGAAGACAGCCTCGCGAGCCAGTTACTTTCTTTGGAGGCGGGGTTCATTGAACGGTTTTTAGGGGGCCTGCCAGCTTCGGCCTGCCTTTGGGCTCGAACAGGAGCGACGTCGCTGCGTTGTGTCGCTCCTAATGGAAATGGAATGAAATAATGGATGCAGCAGCAGTAGTAGCAGCAGCAGCAGCCTTGACAGCGACTTTGTTTGGGAACAGGTTTCGGGGTTGGGAAAACCTCTGCGGCATGTGTTTATGCACTTGTTGGCCCGGTCTCCTGGCCACTTTACTTCACTGGCTATCAACAAATACGGCCCATTAGAGATTATACGACAATTTCAATTTAAAAAACTCTTGTAAAGCAGAGCAGCCAAACGTGATCCGGCAGTGGTGCGACAGTGCATAAATTGGCGGGGAAAATGAGTTGTCAAATGATATGGCCATGTGGGGAGGTGGGGAGGGAGGGGCTGGCAGAACTCTCTATTAAGGATTCAGTGAGCTCCCGATAAGAAACGGCCAGAATCAGCATTAATACATTGTCCGAGCATAAACTGTCGTTGGAGCTGGCTGGAGCTTGGCTCTCCCCCCCCCCCCCCCCCGAAAACAAGTTCGCTGGCTACGCGCCTGGAAACCCATATGAAAAGCGATTCCAACCAGCGGCGGTAGCCGTGCCATCTGATCGCAGACTTCATTCAGTCTGCAACTCGCGTTTCAGCCGAGCAGACGCGCCAAAGTCGTCGTACAGGCCAGACCCAGACTCAGACTCAGACACAGATCGAGACCCAGTCCAAGCCTAAGCCCCGAGTCGTAGTCGAGTCGAGTCAATCAAAGCAAAAGGCAGCTAATAAAAAGTGCTAATGGTGTGTTTAAAATATGAATAAATGCGAGTGTATGCCAGAGCCACAAAAACGGTTACAAGAGCCAGCGTCAGAGCCAGAGCCACAACCACAACGGTAACGATAACAAAAAGAGATTTTCTTTTTCGTGGGACGAAGAAATCGCATTTGCATTTCTCTCCGCGCTTGCTGGAAGATTAAATTGGATCAATCGCCTGAACGACCGTCCGTCGATCGTCGATCGTCGCTAGATCAACGGCTCGATCGCCGCATGTTTCTGTTTTTTTGATTGTGTGCGAGTTTCGAAAAAGGTTACCAGAATCCGAATAATAAATATTTAAATGCAAATATTAGAGACCCGTTAAGAGGTGCAGACATCGCCAGAAGAAGAATAGAAGCAGCAGCCGCGATCCCAGCTCCATTTCTGGGAGAGTCAGTCCCTCTCCCTGCCCCGGGTCCCCGCTACGGGTAAGTCTTTCTGGCCATGATCGATGCGCCGATCAACTGCGATTTGTAACTGTCACAACAATCGGGCGGGGGATTCCAGTTTCTGTTTCTATTTCTGTTTCTGATTGCGTTTCTGTTTCTGTTTTTCGAGTTGATTTCTTCTTTGAGGCACTCCATAAAACGTTTTAATGGACTCGCACTCGAAATTGCAACTGCAATTGCAGTCCAAGTCGAAGTCGAAGACGAAGACGATGTCGGAGCTCTGCATGAATCAAAGTTATTAAATAATTAATGGCCAGCGGTGCAAAAAGAAAAACACAGATTGCTGCATGTTCGGGGCATTGTTTACGGCCTGCTTAGCTCTCTGCCTGCCTGCCTGCCTGCCTGTCTGCCTGCCGTGTGCCGTGTGTAGTGTGGAGTGGAGTCTCTCATTAGGCCAGGCATGAAGCCGCAGCCCCAGACCCAGACCCAGAACCAGAACCCCACCAGGCATTCCGGCCTAGAAGATCTCATTCGAGCACTCATCGAGATCATTTGCCGATCGATTTGCATGGCAAAGAAAGCTGCTGCTGCTTGCCTGCTGCTGCTGCTGTGGCTCTAATTTTTGGCAATTACATAAAGCCCGTCGCCGGCCCCTGCGGCCAGCTCCACAAATGATGGCCACAACCGAGGTGCCACAGGGCCACATTCGAGAGATCGCAGACGGAGACGGAAACCGAAACCAACTTCTAAGACTCGCGTTTATTTTTGGCCTCCGCTCATTAATATTTATGATGGATTTGGCAGGTGAAGACCACAGTGGGCCACAGTCACAGCCACAGCCACAAGCCCCAGACTCTGGTTGGGGTTTCTGGGCGACTAGCGGTCTGCCACACGGACCACGCTCTATGCACATGGCCAAGAGTGTACTCCAGTATCCAGAGTGTATCTCCCGCAAGAGAGTGTCTGTCGGAACCACCTTTGGAATACATATGCCCCTGTCTTCTTCTGAATAGCATTTGGTTTTATTTACGACGGATTAGGCAATGGAAAAGTCGGATCTTATATGGAGAGCGAGATAAGGTCGGATAAGATCTAATCTCTTCCCACCTTGTGGGTGGAGAGGGGCTTGTCCACCCGCACCACCCGCTCGGCGACATTGAGATACGCCTCGTACTCCACGATGTCGGGGGTGGTGTCGTAGTGGTAGTGGCCGCCCCAGTTGCTGAAGGAGAACGAGTGGAAGTGCTGGAGGCGAAGGTCGAGGTCGTGCTCCTTGGTCACCAGGGTGCCGACGGCGTTGAGTTGGGCGGGCATCTCGTAGAACTTGAGCCACTCGTTGACCTCCTCGTCGGTGTGGATGGGCGTCGTGCTGAAGTCCCGCATCACGTGCTGGTGGGCGGCGCCCTTCTTGATCAGGAAGATGCCGCCCAGGCCCACCACCTGGTCGCCGTAGTGCTCCTCCAGCCCCTTGCGGATGCACTCGATGAAGTTCTGTTCGCCGGTGCGCTGCTTGGCGCTGATCTTCAGCACCTGTCCAGGTGCTCCCTGGCTGAGGAAGAGGTTCAGCAGCAGGGCACAGCGGGGCTCCGTGTGGGGGATCTTCTCCAGCACACACTCCTCGTGCGCTCCCCGCACCGTGGCCGTGTAGCTGCCGTTCGTCAGCTCGTCCCTCTCGCTCACCGACAGATTGTAGATGCCCTCGCAGTTGGAGCTGCGGATGGGCCAGGGTCCTGCACCGGCGCCCACGGCGAAGATCTTGCCGGGGCCTTGGATCTTCCGCGTGATCTCCTTGATGTTGTACAGCTTATCCCGCTGCACGAGGGGCAGCAGGAAGGGTGGGCCGCCCGCCTCCAGAAGCGTGGGCCTGCCCCCCAGTCCGCTTTCCACCAATCCGAACCGTGCCGCCTTCAGGTCGGGGCAGGCACCCACACTCACCTCCACCTGGGCGAAGTTTCCACCCAGGGCACCCTGTATGACTGCGAAACGAAAAAGAGAGAGAGAGAGACATCCATTGAGCCAAAGCTTTATCTCCGCCCTCCATCTAACCACAAACGGCTTTTGGCGTGCTGCCCGAAAGCTGCCCGAAAGCTCTCCGCCCGCCCAGTCATATGTTTTGTCTGTTTAGAGGCGTCGAACGAAAACAGAGAACAAAAAAACAGAGAGAAAAACAGAACAGAACAGAACAGAAAACCGAAAAACAAAAAACAAAAACTCTACAGAAAACCGGCTATGGAAAGTTCGACACAGTTCTGAAGGTCATTTGCACATGGCATCGGCATCGGCATCGGCATCGGGCGGAGGCACGTAGTATCTTTAAGATCAGATCTCTCCCCCGTCCCCCGTCCCCTGTCCCCTGTCCCAGTCGCTCACCATTCTGCAGCTCCGACAATGGGGGCACGTGGAGCGGCTTCTCCTCGTAGAGCAGTTGCTCTGTCTCCAGCTGGCTCATAATGATGCTGATGCTGATGCCCCAAGGTGTGTCCTAGTTAACAAATATTCGTATTCCTTTCCAGCTTTAGCTACTGCTTCTGCTTCTGCTCTTGCTCTTGCTCTGGGTCTCTCCACTGGAGTGTACCGCTCTCTAGATCGTCGGAAACGCGACTGTGCGGCGCACACCGCTGTCGTTTCGCATTTCAGTGCCGCCAGTGCTGCTTGGGTTGACTGGAGGTTGAGTGCGGCCTGCGGTTCGTCCTATAGTTAACATTGCTGTCCAGACAGAAACAGAAACAGATACGGATACAGGGTGACCGCTGTTTGATAAGATAAACTCAAACCAAGAGTTTAGTCAGTTTAATTAGTGTCGAGATGTCGAGTTCTTCCACTCTTCCGCACACACGCTCAGGCCGCATGTCTTGGTGGCATTTTTTATGGTGCAACTTTTAAGTACAGTGGCACCTGGTCTAACGACCGAAGCGAAGCGAGACGAAACGCAACGCAACCGACAGAACCTACCCTACCAACTTTTCCAATGGAGGGCTTTGGGCCTTTGCCTTGACAAAACTTTCCACTTCTTTATCATCACTTTCACTGGACAAAGGTTCTCCTCTCCAGGGCCATGGCGGTGGGCCCTGGCCCTAAGAGAACTGGTTCCCACTTGGTGTGCCCCCATTTACGACTCCAATTTCCATACTCGTTGACAGCATGAAAGTTGTTCCTCCAAGTCGATCTATAACTTATGCCCAATCTCAGATCTATTCTCGACTAATTGATGTTCTAAATTTGGAGATCGCTTGCAGTAAAAGCTTTTACGATCCATCCCTGTGGAGCACCTTTCACTGTGGTGGGCACTGTGCTAGTGGTAGTGGTAGTGGTAGTGGTAGGTGGGGCGACCCTCCCTCCACTGATAGTGTCCGTGGTTCTGGTTCTGTTTTGGTTTTGGTTTTGTTTTTTATTCTGTTCTGTTCTGTAATCGTGTTTTGTCGTGTTCTGTCATTTAGCGGTCACGTTTAGCTACGTTTTCGCAGATAAGCCACTGGACTGCGGCTCCTACCGAGTGCCACCCGCCCTCAGTAGAGGCTCTAATGTGGTCCCATTCTGGGCGTGGATCGGGTCAAGCGGCAAGTGCCGGGACAGACAAATAATCTAAGGGTGCTAATTTGATGAATGGCCTCCCAATGCCTGTGCCGAATGCGTGGCCTGGATGCCCAGATGCCCAGATGGGGAGATACGAGATAGATTCGAGCCATCAAAAGTGTCACTCACTGACAGCCTCCACGCCCCGCCGGAGGAGCAATCATGCTGTCCAGCTCTTCAGCTGGAGAGCTCTATAGCTCTTTAGCTCTTCTGGCCGAAACTGGTCCACGCAATCCATCATTTCGCCATTTCGATAGATAGTTTATCATAATTACAAGTTGTTCGTGAGGACCAGGCATGAGCAGGAGCCCCGACCACGTCCAGATCAGACCAGACCATCTACAGGCATTTGTTCTCGGCGACCTCGTTTCCATCCATCGAGAACTCGCCGCTGACCCAATTCCAGCGGGCACTTCACTTTTTTTCGCTTGGCAATCGCCCAGGCAATAGGATGAGTTGGTGGAATGGGGGGGGGAACTGGAATCCAAACTGGTTAGGAATTGTGTCAGCGCTAATTCTCTTGGATGCGATCCAAGCAGACATCATCTCTGCTCTGCCCCCTGATCTAACATATGTTGTGTGTCCATGTTGTGTCCATGTCACATTAGGCAATGCCTGACAGGCGCCGATCACCGACGTCGTCGTAATGGGCAACCGCATCGCAGCGACTGCAGCTGGAGCTGGAGCTGGAACTGGAGGTGGAGCGGGAGCGGGAGGTGGAGACGAGGTGCCTTCCAGGTTCAACACACGCAGACGATACCAGCAGCACAAGCGGGAGTACTGCCTCCAGAGCGAGTACCGATCCAAGACCCTTCCCGCACGCCATCCACACCACGACCACGACCACGAGCACAGGCAGACTCCACAAGAACCGAGGCTTGGCTCCAGCAGCTGCCTGGGCGGCGGCGGTGGGGGACCACATGCACCTAATGCCGCGCCACCGCACAACGGAGAGACGTCGAGGGTGCTGTTTCTGCTCTACTTGATTCACCGCACCTGGAACGTGGTCATGGACACAATGGACGCACGCACCAAGAGGTAACACTCCATTTGCTCCATTCTCTGAGGTTTACCTAATCTTCCCACTCTTTCCAGTCGTTCACCCGCAGTGGTTCCCCCCAAAAGGGGAGGCTATTCCGATGGAGGCCCAGCGACGGCCGATGGACGAGGAATGCTCCATCGGCATCACCGACATGGATGCCTCCTCCTATTGCTCCCAGTACTCGTGCTGCAGCTGCAGCTACTGCGACGAGGAGACGGCGGGGACACAGACCAATGTCTACAGCTCCATTGCGGATGACTATTCCCTGGACTCCATGTACGAGGAGGGAAAGTCGCTGGCCGAAGAAAGGTAAGCGCGCAACTTCTTTACAACCATCTACCACATAGCAGCCAGCTTCTGTCGGTGGGCTAAGAAAAATTGCCTACTTTTAGGCTGATACATTTGTGTACAATACATTCGTCATCTGGCGCCACAGATACTTGTAGTTGTGACGTAGATAAATGCTGTGTAGCAAAACCAAGAATGTAGAAATGCCATTTCAGGAGCCGAGTCCCACTACAGGGCGGAAAAATCAAACAACACATATTCGTTTTATGCAATAATTTTATTCAGTATTCGGGGGTCGAAATCAGAGCTTAGAAGCAGTCGTTGATGGAGGGCAGGGAGCCGTCGCAGTACTTCCAGGTGGACCAGGCGGACCAGCCCTGCTGGGAGAGCACCTTCTGGGCGCAACGGACGGAGTTGGTGATGTCGTCGGTCAACAGGGCGTTGCAGCTGAGGCCGCACTCGTTGTAGGAGAAGCGACCGCTGGGGGGAGCGCACCAGTAGTAGTCGTTGATCTGGAAGATGCCGTAGTCGTTGGAGCCATTGTAGTTCTCGGGTCCGACCACTCCGGTGCGGTAGGAGGACTCGTGCTCGGCAATGCAGGTCCAGCGGGCCAGCTGGTCGCGGGGCACGCCCAGGTCGGACATCTCGCGGGCCAGGGAGCAACGGTCCATGGTGCGACCGAAAGCGGGGGCGGCCAGAGCCAGGGCAACCAGAACGATGAAAGCCTTCATGATGATTTCAATTGATTGAAACTGATGTCGAATGGCGGCAGGGATCGAGCTTTTATAGCAGAGCATTGCGGTGATAAAAAAGTTATCTCGAGCACTTTCGCTGATACGCGGCGGTGATTCCTTCGTCAACAAATCAAGAAATTGACCATCGCTATCTTTACTGATATGGTTAGTGTATAAGTCCTCCCAACTGATTGCTCCCAATGAGCCAAGGCGTAGCAGGATCCCATTTTAAGGAGATCCGCTGATTGACGTCATAGTTATCAAAGATCATAAGCAAAACGATCGAGTATTCGAGTAGTGCAAGAAAATGGCATGCTGTGAATATATATATTGCATGACCTATCGACTTCCATGGCCTTGTTTACTTTAGTGTTCAAAAAAGGCTCTTCAGCCCATTAGGATTATAAGTATAAGCCGTTCCAATTGATGGCCCTAAGAAGCCAGGGCCAAGGCTAACAAGCATCCCATCCGATAGGCTGATCATAGGGAAAACCATCGAATGATCGAGTAGTGGAAGAAATTAACGAGTATTGCATTACTTATCAGTTTTCATAGTTGTTTACTTTTGTGTTGAGATATGGACTTCTTAGCCATCACTTGGGAGGGCTTATACTGCAAACCCTATCAGCACTAATTAAAAGATGGCGACTGTCAATTTTCGACTTGTTGACTAAGGGAACGGGCCCCGCGTATCAGCGAAAGTGCGCTAGATAACTCCTTTATCACCGCAGCGCTCGCCTATAAAAGCTCGATCCCTGCCACCATTCGACATCAGTTTCAATCAATTGAAATCATCATGAAGGCTTTCATCGTTCTGGTTGCCCTGGCTCTGGCCGCCCCCGCTTTCGGTCGCACCATGGACCGTTGCTCCCTGGCCCGCGAGATGTCCGACCTGGGCGTGCCCCGCGACCAGCTGGCCCGCTGGACCTGCATTGCCGAGCACGAGTCCTCCTACCGCACCGGAGTGGTCGGACCCGAGAACTACAATGGCTCCAACGACTACGGCATCTTCCAGATCAACGACTACTACTGGTGCGCTCCCCCCAGCGGTCGCTTCTCCTACAACGAGTGCGGCCTCAGCTGCAACGCCCTGTTGACCGACGACATCACCAACTCCGTCCGTTGCGCCCAGAAGGTGCTCTCCCAGCAGGGCTGGTCCGCCTGGTCCACCTGGAAGTACTGCGACGGCTCCCTGCCCTCCATCAACGACTGCTTCTAAGCTCTGATTCCGACCCCCGAATACTGAATAAAATTAAAGCATAAACCGAAAATCTGTTCATTCAGTTGATTCTGTAGTATTTTTGCATCTGTGAAAAGTCGTAGTTTCTCTTTGGAAATTCTGATTTTGGTGGCTGTTTCTTTCGATTCGAGTGATAATAATACTCTCCGAGAAAAATGGCAACGTAAAAAATACACATCCATATTTAAATTACATATGGGTATTTCCCTTCTGGCGTTACGTTGCTTTCGTACCACAAAATGTGACAAAAATATATTTCAGAAATCCAATTTGGAAACAAAACCAAAATTATTTTGTTTGCGTGGTAATTAGGTAACCCTGTACGGTTCTAACCAACCATAGGCCAAAATACCACCCGAAAAACCCGAATCACCTGAAACCAAAAACAGAAGCAGTTTTTGATACTGGGGTACAAAATTGGGAGTCTTTGCGAATCGGATGGACTATCTATATTACACTTTTTGCGTATACCTGTCTGTACATACATATACTTATGTACATATGTATGAAATATTGAGTGTTCATTTTCCAAGTTATTAAATATGAAACCTTTCCTGTTTTTTTTTTATCAAAACGCGGAGGCATCTAACGAACGTTTCTGGCGTTACGTTACCAAATTCCGGGTAAATAAAAGCAAAAAAATATACCGTTAGCCGAGATTGGGATAATTTTCTGGGATTTATTTTTAAATGGTTCCAATGTGTTATAGAGTTTTTCAGCAATCATATTTCACATGGGAGGTAATAGTATACGAAATTGCTAATATAAAAATACCAAAAAAAGACCAACAATTTGAAATTTTACCTATTTTAGAAGGTTTTTGCATGAAAGCTAATGAAATAATATATGTATGTTTATTGGTTAAAGTAGCCAGCTAAAGGTTACCGTTCCACAAATTACCAACATTTCAGACATTTATTTTCGACACAAAATAAAGTATTCTGCTAAAAATTTTCTGTAGGTTTTATTGGTTATTGAAGGGAGTAATCTATTTTAATCTCTGATATCTAGGCGCTAATGAAAACGGACAGACAGACATGGCTATATCGACTCGGCTATTGCTGCTGATCAAGAATATATGTATATACTTTATGGGGTCGGAAACACTTTGTTCTGGGTGTTACACACATCCACTATCACCACAAGTCTAATATCCCCCTATACTCTCCGAGTACCGGACATAAAAAGTGATTTTTTCAAGCTTTTTTTGCGACTTAACGTTAACATTTTTGTTAATTTCATGTTTTCGAAAAACCCCAAATTTAATAAGGTTTCATTTGATGAAAAATTGAAATCGGTTGAGTTTTGAGTGGAAATCAAATGGGATTTACTCCGATTTAAACATATTCAAAAGTTTCACTTTAAAATCAAAGAAAAGTCACCTTACAGAAGGACAGCCGGAAACTCGAGGATCGTTGATTAATTATGAGAAGGCTATACTCTTACGAAAAACTCAATAATTTTAGATAGCGACCAAATGATCGATGAATGAAATAAGAAATATGAATACTACGAATATCTGAAAGCCCTGCAAACAGAAAGATTGATTAGAAGTGTCCCTCCCATTGCACACGTGCTGTCTGGTGTGTCATGGTATGGTATGGTATGGGATTGTACCATACTTTATCTTTAGCAATATGGTCGAAAATAGTCACTTATCAAGAGCAGATTCAAAGTTCCTTGGGATCCACTCTTACAGATAGGCCCTCCAGATAGGCCTCTCGAAGGAACTACTTCAGATAGTGCAGCTATGTACTTCCCCCTATGGTCCTATAAAAGCGCGCACCCTCGTCCCATTCGACATCAGTTTCCTCTGTAAATCGTCAACATGAAGGCTTTCATCGTTCTCTTCGCCCTGGCCGCTCTGGCTGCCCCTGCCTTCGGCCGCACCATGGACCGTTGCTCCCTGGCCCGCGAGATGTCCGACTTGGGCGTGCCCCGCGACCAGCTGGCCCGCTGGACCTGCATTGCCGAGCACGAGTCCTCCTACCGCACCGGAGTGGTCGGACCCACCAACTACAACGGCTCCAACGACTACGGCCTCTTCCAGATCAACGACTACTACTGGTGCGCTCCCCCCAGCGGTCGCTTCTCCTACAACGAGTGCGGCCTCAGCTGCAACGCCCTGTTGACCGACGACATCACCAACTCCGTCCGTTGCGCCCAGAAGGTCCTCTCCCAGCAGGGCTGGTCCGCCTGGTCCACCTGGAAGTACTGCGACGGCTCCCTGCCCTCCATCAACGACTGCTTCTAAGCTCTGATTCCGACCCAAGAACACTGAATAAAGTGATTGCATAAAAAGAAGATTGGGGCTCCTGGCAGAGACACTTTGATGATTATCAAAATGTGATCTCTTTCTGGTGGGTTGGGGCTCGTTTCCACATTCTTCCGCCTAATCACGGCTTGTGGTTGGGTGTTTGGAGATGCCCTAAGGCGCTTGACAGTCTTCATCAGGTCGGAGTGGTTCCATTGCTACTGTTTCTTATAGCCAGAGTCGTATATGAACAGAAAGAGAGAGAGAGAGAGAGCGAGAGCGAGAGAAATCGCTCTTGTGCTGAATGCTACTTCGGTCGAAGCTCGGTCTTCGACTCGGCTCGGTTCGGCCCGGCCCGGCTCGACTCTCGATCTTGGCCCAAAGCGGGGATCGCGGCTCTCGATCAGTCGGTGCGTGACTTCTCCTCTGTTCGGACGTGTTGTGTGCAGATCGCAGATAGGCGGAAGCGAACGAAGCGCGGCTTTGGTTACCAATTAAGTCGAACGGCAAACGATCGAGCGAAAGATCGAAAGATGAACGATGGACGATGGCTTTGTTAGCTGTTCTTGAGGTCTAGCAAAGTTCACTCGTTAGTGGTTTTGGTGCGGAAGCGAAACTCAACGATCCAATCAGATCCGAAAAGGGATACTGTCAATCGCTGTCTCTCGCCGATCCTCCTCCGCACCACTCCGCCTCTCCAGCACCTCTGGTTACGTGTCACAGACGATTACGCGATATATATTTTCTTATTGTGTATTCTCTCGAGAGGAGAAACAAGTTTGATTGGATAGAAGTGCTGCTAGTGCCTCCCCGTTCGGGCCCGCACTCGGAAACTCGGACTCCACCGCTCCGCCGTTCTCCAGTGCTGGCTAACAGCATCGCGAGTGCCACAGTGCGCGCGCAGATTGCATTCTAACGGTAAAACGAGTACACGACTCTCGTCTAGAACTGGCCCCATGCCCCATGCTCCATGCTCCATGCTGCATGCTGCATTCTGCCTGCCCCTCCTGCATCTTTCATCTGGTGGCCTATTGCAGCATCCACACAATAATACTCGACGAGTAATAGCCACGGTAACAGCAACAGCAACAGCAACACCGGCCACTGGCAGTGGCAGTGGCAGTGCCTCTTCAGCGGGTTCTCCTGCTCTCCTCTCCCCTCCCGCTGGTCTCCTCTCCTGCCTGTGCTTGTGCTGCTAATCTTCTCAATTTACGTTTCTTGTTCGATGACGACGCAAAGTGCAGCATGAAAGTCAGCTCCAACTGTGCCCCAATCCGACAAATGTGTATGAAGAGTGTGTGTGCAGCTCGTAGCTCGTAGCTCGTAGAATTTAAGAACGTTCTGCAGCCGCAGCAGCAGCGGCAGTGCCCCAATTTGGATTCGTGTCAGCACTCCTCCTCTCTCGATCGCACTGCTCTGCACTTGATCCCAATTGGATTTCGGACAGAGACGCACCAGCAGCGGCAGCAGAAGAACCAGTAACCGCGGAAGCCGCATAGGCAAAATAGGTAAGAGTCATCTCTCTCTCCCTCTCCCTCTCCGTCTCCGTCCCTGTTTCTGGGGAAAACTAGTTCCCGATCTAAGTCAGAGGGTCAGCCCGAGATTCAGATCCAGCGGCCCAAGGCTTCTGGCCAACAGATTGGGTCCCACATGCCACAGCCACAGCCACACATATGTATGAATGTACCCCTGCACCTGCCCCCTGCCCCTGTCTCTGTCCCCTGCCAGTGCTCGAAACCTATGCATATGCTAATGGGACCCCCGACTGACTTTCTTTTAGAGGCTAGTGCCCAAAATCAAGATATGTAAATCCCTCCAGTACGCGCCGCTGGTGTGGGAGTACGGAACGGTGCTGACATTGAACTGTGACGCCCACTGGCCACTGGCCATAGCCGCCCAAGAAAGAAAGAAACTCTCCACAGAAATTCGGGCTAAAAAAAGAACGCTAGACAGACAATGGCTAAAGCTAAAAAAACTAAAAAAAGGGGCCATAAAATAAAGGCGTTATGACTGCGTGTTCGTTATAAAAGCATGAAAACAAATTACATTCCTCTGTGGCCCCATGGAAAATTGAAGTGAAAATTGAATTGGCAGCGGCACGAGACTGCGATGGACTTCGACGAAGCAGCAGCAGCACCCAATCCCCCAATCCCCAATCCGACTAACAATGCCACTTTGTCCATCCATCCGACAGAAAGACAAAGCCAAAGACAAACGCAGAAGAAACAGCAGAAGACAAACAGAAAGAAGAGAGAGGCGCAAGAGAGAAGACACTAAAAATACCCATAAATAAATAAACAACAAAGAAAGAAAGGTGCCTTTCGGGGGGGATATTTGGAGGCCTTAGGATACCCTCCAGAGAACGATAGTTCCATCAGAAGCTGTCACCAGAAGTGAGAGATAATATCACGAGACTTACGCAGAGTTTTGGTTAAAGAAGTCCTGCCAGGGGTCCTGGCATCTCGGGGGTCCCTTCATATCGTATACTGAAACAAAAGCAAGAATACCAATGATATAGCACTTCCTTCTGTCTCTGCCTCGCCAAACACCTGCCCATAGCCAAGGTGCCCCGTAAAGAAGGGTATAATCACAGTCAGAGACGCAAAAAGCGAGTCTTGGCATTGCCAGTGTACGGGCTACAGAAAAATCTGTTCCGGTCTGATTTAACAATTGTTAAACAGCTTATGCATTGGCCATGCCCCAAAGAGTGTGATGTGATGTGGTATGGTGTGTGTGGGGCATGCCGCCTGCTGCTAGGTGGGGCGTCACACGCAACCCAGCGAATGGCCAATTTACTTTCGGTGCTGCCCAAAATAAAGAAGGAAAAAAAGAAATCTTTCTTTATTCACGCGATTTTGTGGTCAACTTTGGCCATTCTTTGTCGGACCCTTTGTCTTCCTTCTGGCAACTGCAGCAGCAGCTCCAGGCAGCGGAGCAGGGCCACATGCCACATTAGAGGCACAGCCATCGAGGGGGACAGCCAGATGTTGGACACCTTGACAGGCCCCTGACAAATGGAGCAACAATCGGTGATCGGCGGGATTGAGTAACCAACAGCCAACAGCCAACAACCACCGCACTTGGGCAACACCAGGCATGGCCAGGCCAGGCCAGGCAGTAAATGGGCATTGGGCCATGAGCATTGGGCCTTTGTTAGCCGCCAAGACTAATTGAAGCCAATGGGCCACGAAAAAGGGGACCAGCAGCACACAAAGAGACCCTCAAATTGAGAGATCAGGGGCCAATTGGTCGGACAAATAGTCCCCCCTCCCCCCGTCCCTCAAAACAATGCAGACATTTGCATCCCTCCATCCATTCAGGGCTGAGCAGGTGAATGCCGAGTGATGGTGGACGCACGTCAGACCCTCCGCCAGGGGATTCACAATCGAATTTCCGTAATGCTCCCACTCCGCCATCCATTCATATTATCGAAATTATCAATGAAATTATCAATATGGTCCGATTCGCACACTCCACGCGAATCTCTCCGAAGAGTCCAGATTACCACGCCGCCATTTGCCACACGCCCATCAGATATACAATTAACTGCTCAAAGATAACCCTCCTCGGGCAGGCTCGCGCAGATAGTACTCCGATACTCCGATTCTCCGGCTATAAAAGCGCGATCCCTGCCGCCATTCGACATCAGTTTCAATCAATTGAAATCATCATGAAGGCTTTCATCGTTCTGGTTGCCCTGGCTCTGGCCGCCCCCGCTTTCGGTCGCACCATGGACCGTTGCTCCCTGGCCCGCGAGATGTCCGACTTGGGCGTGCCCCGCGACCAGCTGGCCCGCTGGACCTGCATTGCCGAGCACGAGTCCTCCTACCGCACCGGAGTGGTCGGACCCGAGAACTACAACGGCTCCAACGACTACGGCATCTTCCAGATCAACGACTACTACTGGTGCGCTCCCCCCAGCGGTCGCTTCTCCTACAACGAGTGCGGCCTCAGCTGCAACGCCCTGTTGACCGACGACATCACCAACTCCGTCCGTTGCGCCCAGAAGGTCCTCTCCCAGCAGGGCTGGTCCGCCTGGTCCACCTGGAAGTACTGCGACGGCTCCCTGCCCTCCATCAACGACTGCTTCTAAGCTCTGATTTCGACCCCCGAATACTGAATAAAATTATTGCATAAAACGAATCTTCCTTGCGTCTTTGGCTCCCTGTTCGATTGTTTGGCTACAGCTATTGCCATTCCTGAATCTTCAGAAGAGTTTCTCTTTCTTTGTGGCTGCAATTATTGATTGATTGGGCTGATTCGCTTGCTGGCCCGGCCTTTTCTCTGGCCAAATCACTTTCTAATCCAATGAATAGAATATGGATTCGCTAATCTAATAGATACTGTCGCGTCGCCCTATCCTATGGCCATAAATATAATAAGTCGAAGCGCGAATTTAGAAACTTTTGCAAGACAAAACAGACATCAAATGAATTCGGCTGTCTTTTGGCGTCTTCTCTCCGATAGAAAGTAAGCCCGAGCCGCGAGTTACAGCCACAAGTGACAGCGCGGGTTAAACGCCAAATAGTATCCACCAAACACAAACCCGAACCCCAGCCCCAGCCCCAGCCCCAGCCGCAACCCAAACTCAAACCCAAACCCAACGACATATTCATTATAACTCCATTGACCATCCATTGAGGTGGGGACCTGGTCCAAGCGGAGGCCTGAACCAGTCAAACAGGTGCCTCTTGAGCGCAGAACTCGTCAATGAGTCTATATTTAAATAAATAAAATAAGAAACATAAAAACATCAAAAGCGTACAGCAAATTACGAAAACTTCCGTCTTGAATCAGCCACAAGACGTCGCGACGTCCAGCGTCCAGCGTCCAGCGTCCAAGTCTCCTCCGGACACAAAATAATGTCAAATCGATTACACGAAGTGGGATGCGGGATTCGGCGCCCAGAGCCACCCCGAAATTGTGCACACGATGTGCGATTATTAGTCGATTGGCATCTCGGTGCCCAGGGTTGTTATTATTTTCACTGTAATCGAGAGACTTCGATGGTTTGATGGTTCGCTGGCATGGTGGGAGAAAGTGTGGCCACAAAAACAAAGCAAATTATCCGTCAAACATTGTATTTATTTCGAATCAAACGCCAGAGCTTAGAAGCAGTCGTTGATGGAGGGCAGGGAGCCGTCGCAGTACTTCCAGGTGGACCAGGCGGACCAGCCCTGCTGGGAGAGGACCTTCTGGGCGCAGCGGACGGAGTTGGTGATGTCGTCGGTCAACAGGGCGTTGCAGCTGAGGCCGCACTCGTTGTAGGAGAAGCGACCGCTGGGGGGGGCGCACCAGTAGTAGTCGTTGATCTGGAAGATGCCGTAGTCGTTGGAGCCGTTGTAGTTCTCGGGTCCGACCACTCCGGTGCGGTAGGAGGACTCGTGCTCGGCAATGCAGGTCCAGCGGGCCAGCTGGTCGCGGGGCACGCCCAGGTCGGACATCTCGCGGGCCAGGGAGCAACGGTCCATGGTGCGACCGAAAGCGGGGGCGGCCAGAGCCAGGGCAACCAGAACGATGAAAGCCTTCATGATGATTTCAATTGATTGAAACTGATGTCGAAAGGGAGAGTGGCGCGTGCTTTTATAGTGGCCAATTATCTGGCTGCGTTCTGGCCGCGAGTACTACTGCGATCGAGTGCTATCTCGAGTGTGGTTCTATCGGAACTTGAGATTAAAGAGACGTCTAGGAAAACTAATCACACTGCCATCGCTCGAGTGGGGCCCTTAATCGTGCGATCCTCCAAATGTCGCGACAGCAAAAGCCTCTGAGGCCGAGATTAGCCTCATCTTTGATCTGTGGCGGGGGTTTTTGGGGCACAAAGTATTAATTTTTGTTAAGTTAAACGTTTGCTCTTCAAGCCATTAACCTTGTTAGCATCTCCTCCGTCTCCGTCTCCGTCTCCATCTCCGCTGGGCAATTACTGCTTCTACTTGGAGGGGGTGGTGTGGTGTGGTGTGCTGTGGGGCCAGCAGTGGGCAGATGGTACGGAGTACACACAAGCAGCAGCCGAGCAGCCGAGCAGCAGCTATTCTTCCGACTTTAAGTCCAACTGTGGCTCCACTTTAGAGTACTTGAGTGAGACATTTGGTGGTGGTGGTGGTGGAAGAACTCCTCTGTTCGAGCCATGGCTTGTAACGGGCATGCGTTCGATCGTAAAACCACTGACTCGACAACGAGACCCCCAAGGCTACCACACATCATCAACATCCACAGCCACATCCATAGCCACATCCACATCATCATAAACATCATCACAGAGCGCCAAGAGGCAAGTGGCAAGAGGCAAGAGCTCTGCTGCACATTGCTTTCTGAATGGATGGATTGGGCGGAGGTGGCAGACTCGAACTCCGTCTCCAACTCCAACTCCATCTCCAGCTTCAGCTGTAACTCTGACTAACGAATCAGCCGCAAGTATGCAAACGACAGAGAGCGAGCCTCAGTTGTTGTTACATTAACCCCATTCGAGCGTAAGACTTTTGAGGAGGCGAGGTAGCGGTATTCCTGAGGCCCAGGTCAGGCCCCAGGCCCCAGGTCCATTCGAACAGGCCCCGAGGAGGGAGTCGACCACAGATTTCCACACAGGTGGGGCGCGCAGTGCTTCTTCTTTTTGGGATCTACTACTTTGCAGTATGCACATATCTCCTCAGCGACTACGACGACTCTGCGCTGCCAAGAAAGTTGTTAACCTTTCGCATGTGGCGTGTGGTTAACAGCAAAGACAAATGACAAAAGGCTACTGTAAAAGCAGTCGGGAGATGGGGAGATGGGAGATGGGGCGATGGGGCGATGGGAGATGCCTGATGAAAGATGGAATATCTATTAAGACAAAGTTGTTTCCAAGTCTCCATGTGGAGGCCTTTGAAGCGTGACCCTCTTTGAGCCCCCCATGAATTATAGATGAATTCCAGCCATTAATGATAATTTGTGAACATTCGAGGAGAGCCTTCTCATCGCCAATGAGTGGCCGATTCTTCTGAAGGCAGAGAAGAAAGAATGTTTCTCACTTTTACTTTTTGTTTCGCTGATTTATCGACGACGCGGCGACTCGACTCCACCGTCTTCACAGTCATCCAGCCAAAAGTGTGTCATCTAACAGTTGTTGATTCTCCAAGAAGAGAAGCGAAGAGAAGAGAATCTCCAATAGACCAGCAGATCAAAACAGACCAGACCAGACCAGACCTCATTGCCTATGCATGAGGCATGGGGCATCAGGCATGGGGCATCAGGCATGAGCCATGGGGTCGCTCTCAAAGTGGTGTCCCCTTGGCTAAGGCTAAGGCTAAGGCCAATTAAGCCGAGCATCATTTCCCCCAAGAATCCACTAATTATCGTTCGAACTTTCGGAAAAAGCAAACCACTGTTAGGATAATGGCCAAGAAAAGTTCTTCTACTTTCAAACGGTTCTCCAATCGGAGCCGAGATCGCAGCCAATTACCGAACGGCCAACGTCAGTGGTTCGATATTTGTAAACAAACATTTGAGATTAGAACTGATTGATCAATCGGGCTTCGGCTGTGGCCATATCGCAGCCACAGCCCCATTGACAGCCGCCCAAATATGCCTTATCGCCTTTACGTCACGGCCCTCCGCCTCGAGTGCTCTTCTCCTGGCGATAGATAAGGCCACGGCCCTCTGAACACGGCTATAAAAACGCCAATTGCGAGGACCTCATCATCAGTTTACCCCCGTATTCCGAACCAACAAACCAACATGAAGGCCTTCATCGTTCTCTTCGCCCTGGCCGCTCTGGCTGCCCCTGCCTTCGGCCGCACCATGGACCGTTGCTCCCTGGCCCGCGAGATGTCCGACCTGGGCGTGCCCCGCGACCAGCTGGCCCGCTGGACCTGCATTGCCGAGCACGAGTCCTCCTACCGCACCGGAGTGGTCGGACCCACCAACTACAACGGCTCCAACGACTACGGCCTCTTCCAGATCAACGACTACTACTGGTGCGCCCCCCCCAGCGGTCGCTTCTCCTACAACGAGTGCGGCCTCAGCTGCAACGCCCTGTTGACCGACGACATCACCAACTCCGTCCGTTGCGCCCAGAAGGTGCTCTCCCAGCAGGGCTGGTCCGCCTGGTCCACCTGGAAGTACTGCGACGGCTCCCTGCCCTCCATCAACGACTGCTTCTAAGCTCTGATTCCGACCCCCGAATACTGAATAAAATTAAAGCATAAATCGAATATCTGCCTAGTTCTGTGACAGTTTTGAGCAGTCGAATGGCAGAGGTTTCTCTTTGGAGTCTCCGAATGCGATGGCTGTTCCTTGCGATTCAATGGCGAGGGGTTTCACTTTCTAGTCACATGAATACGTACGTATTCGTATGCGTATGCGTATTCGTATAGAACGATGCATATTCATGGGGGTCCGCTAATCTAGTTGATGGCTGATAGCGCCGCCGCCGCCGCAGCAGCCGTAAAACTAAGAGCCAGACTAGAAACTTTGCCAAAAGAAAAGCATAAATAAATCTAATTTGGGTTTTCTCCAATAGAAAGTGACATCGATGCTAATGCTGATGCTGACGCTGCCTGACGCTGCCTGGCGCTGACGGACAAATGACAGCGGGGGTCAAAGCCAAGTAATTGCCCAACCCAGATCCAAAGACACATTCATTATAACTCCATCGAGCGGGGCGGGGGTGGCGAGGGGGAGCACCAGTTGGACGGGTGGCTTTGGCTTTTGTCAGGCTTTGGCGCAGAATTAATTTAAATTCGTAAAAACTCAAAGCGACTTCCGTCTCGGATCGCAGACAAGATAATGCCCATGAAAAAATGTCAAATCGATTATAGAAATGGCCCAAAGCCAAAGGCTTCCTTGAAACTGTCCCCATTGTGCCACACGAAACGCAGTTACTTGTCGCTTGGAAGCATGGACGAGGGCCGTAATCCCACCCAGAAAAAAAAGCACTGAAATTTTGATATTTAAATTTCGATTTAATAATATATACCTACCAATAACAATAAATATTTTCATAGATGAAATATATTATATTACTTTAAAGCAGATACATTTTAGTTCCCTTTAATTTCTCTATGTTTTTATTTAACAAAAACCTGAATATTCATTTAAGTAGGATTGTGTTTCCCATGCTGTTTTTCGCTGAGTGTAAAGGCGAGTGGAAGCCAAATGGAAAACATGAATTCTCCTCTCAAAACAGGGGCAGAATAGGCCCGCTGTTCAGGGATCTTCTTAGTCGGTACTCACGAGAGCTAAGAGATCTGTAAGATCCTCAAGGGTTCCACAACAGAAAAGTCACTTAAGCAGAAGACTTGCAAATATCTTTAGATTGGCATTCCAAACTGAAGAGCAGCCGGAAGCTCAAGGGTGGGGAGGGGGGTCAGGTGTTCATTATGAAAAGTCTTCAATTTTTCAAAAACTAAAAGCAAACAAGATAGCGCCCAAATGATCGATGAATGAAATAAGAAATATGAATACTACGAATATCTGAAAGCACTCCAAACAGAAAGATTGATTAGAAGTATCCCTTCCATTGCACACGTGCTGTCTGGTGTGTCATGGTATGGTATGGTATGGGATTGTACCATACTTTATCTTCAGCAATATGGTCGAAAATAGTCACTTATCAAGAACAGATTCAAAGTTCCTTGGGATCCACATCCACTCTTACAGATAGGCCCTCCAGATAGGCCTCTCGAAGGAACTACTTCAGATAGTGCAGCTATGTACTTCCCCCTATGGTCCTATAAAAGCGCGCACCCTCGTCCCATTCGACATCAGTTTCCTCTGTAAATCGTCAACATGAAGGCTTTCATCGTTCTCTTCGCCCTGGCCGCTCTGGCTGCCCCTGCCTTCGGTCGCACCATGGACCGTTGCTCCCTGGCCCGCGAGATGTCCGACTTGGGCGTGCCCCGCGACCAGCTGGCCCGCTGGACCTGCATTGCCGAGCACGAGTCCTCCTACCGCACCGGAGTGGTCGGACCCGAGAACTACAACGGCTCCAACGACTACGGCATCTTCCAGATCAACGACTACTACTGGTGCGCCCCCCCCAGCGGTCGCTTCTCCTACAACGAGTGCGGCCTCAGCTGCAACGCCCTGTTGACCGACGACATCACCAACTCCGTCCGTTGCGCCCAGAAGGTCCTCTCCCAGCAGGGCTGGTCCGCCTGGTCCACCTGGAAGTACTGCGACGGCTCCCTGCCCTCCATCAACGACTGCTTCTAAGCTCTGATTTCGACCCCCGAACACTGAATAAAATTATTGCCTAAAGCGAAAATCTGTTCATTCTGTTGATTCTGTAGTATTTTCGCATCTGTGAAAAGTCTAGTTTCGTAGTTGACCGACAACATCGAGCACTCCGTGCGCTGCGCCCAGAAGGTCCTCTCCCAGCAGGGCTGGGGCGCCTGGTCCACCTGGCACTACTGCAGCGGATGGCTGCCATCCATCGATGATTGCTTCTAAGAAGTAGTCTGCCTGTAGTCTGCCTCCCCTCCCCTCCATTCCCATGCCCAGTCGCATTCAATAAACTATGATTATAAACTGATGTGAGGTCTGGTTGTTATGTGGCTCCGGGAGTGTGTTCGTGTGTTCGAATGTTCTGTGCGTCCGTCTCCGCAGACACTTTCTAAATGGAAGAAATGGGAGAAATGAGAGGAAAGAAAGGCCAAGAAAGAATCGATCGCAGCTTCCCTTCTACTCGTTCGAGACATGGCATGGCATGGCATGGCATGGCACAGCATGGCCTGGCCTGGCCCATGGGCCGTTCGTTGACGTTGGACCGGTCAATGAATTCTTAATGTGGCGGCCATCGGCAGGGGGCAGGGGCAGGGGGGCAATAAATTACACAAGTGACCGCCGCCGTCGCTCAGGCTGGTGATAAATGTACATAAAGTGGGCTCCGGCTCCGGCTCCAGCTCCACATCTTAGAACGGCAAACGGCAACGGGAACGGGAACTGTGGCACTCTCTGTTCTCTCTGTTCAAAGGAAGTGGAAACGCAAGACCCTCTTCGGGAGGCACGCATCGATCGTCTGGGGAGAACAAGGGCAGGGGCAGGGCGGGAGGGCCTAAAACAAAGCAGGAAACCAAAGACCGGAAAATTACACCATTCCAGGGAAAGAGGAGACGGCAGAAGGTAGAAGGTAGACCCCTGCCTGTGTCCAACTAAAGTGCCTGCCTGCCTGCCTGATGCCCCTGTCGAGTGTTTCCTATAATCTGAAGACATTAGCACAGCTCCAGCTCCTACTCCAGCTCCAACTGCCAGCTACAGCACCACCACAAGTGGAAATGCATAAGTAATTGTCTTCGCGTTCGGGGCTCGGGGTTGGGGTTCGGCGCCCTCTGGCTGCGACATTGCGTGGGTCAGACCCAAAGACAATTGGATGGAAATGGAGTGATGGCAGTGGAAGTCGCTCTACCGTAAAGTTATGATGGTCCAGAGATACTTATACTCGTAGTAGTCGTAACAATGCAACGTTGGAACCACACTTACCGCAATGAGAGCAAGAGAGAGAAAGAGAGAGAGAGAGAGAATGAGGGGCCATAGGTTCGGGTTTACACTTGGTTTGTGGCAGATCTAATTGGTTTCCAAGGAGGAGGAGGAATAGTAGATGACAGACAGCTGGAGGAGGGGGAGGGGGAAGGGCTTGTTGGATGGGAAAGAGGTTACTGGAGAACGGAGAACCCAAAAAAGAAGAGAGAGATCTAAGGAGGAAGAAGGAAGTCCCTCAGACATCACATAACACGATCTCTGCTTCGCCAGAGAAGCGTTTAACGATCCTAAAGGAAATAGATCGACAGATCGAATACTCAAGAACAAGAAAAGTTCTAGAAGAAACAAAACAAAAGATTGACAGACAGAAATATCTCTCCATTCATTACCCGATTCGAATTCCACCCCTTCGTGAGTGATTTCTGTGATTCTTCATTTCGATTATTGATTAAGGGGCGCGCATAATTTAATTATCGCAAACTTTCGAGTATTTTCTGGTTCTTTTCCACTTGGAATATGGACACAGCTGATCTGATCTGATGCCACGAACAAATTGAGCCAACGAATCGCACAGGTCCGATAGCAGATAGCAGAAGGGGGTTTACTTTTATCAATAGACACACGGTTCTGCGGGGGTACTGGTGGGGTGTTGGGGTGGTGTGGGGTGCTTCTACACCTTCGAATGATAAGTCAAAGTCTGAAGTGGCAGTATGGTCCCAGAATCAGCAGCGTGTGGACGGGGCGGACGCTCGAGTGATCCGCTGCGAAAGTTCTTGCCCCTGAAGGATCTGGTTACTCAGTGGGTGAGTCTCTGTGTCTCTGTCTCTCTGTCTCTCTGTCTCCGTCTCAGTCTCAGTTCTTTCTCCCTGTTCACTCTGATGCTCAGGCATTATCCCAAGGAATGGATATTGTATTACTGCTTTTTCCACCCGGTTAAATTTACATGATCTTCAGCGGCCATGACACAGAGACAGCAGTCAGCAGTCAGCAGTCACCAGGCAGTGGCCTGGCCTTTTCTTTCGGCATCAATTACCCGAATACCCCCGACTACCCCCGAATACCAGTACCAGTACCACTCTGCCCCACAAATTCGACACACAAATTATAGACATTTCTCTGACAGCCACCAAAAACGCAACTGTGTCAAATAGCAAGCTCCAGAGACCAGGCCAGGCCAGGCCAGCCCCCCCTCCTCCTCCCGTGCTGCGCTGTGCTGTGATATTGTTTCAACAACCTTAAACCTTAATTATTATATTTGACAGCTGCCGGAGCTATGGCTGTGGCTCTCTTGAAATATAACCCCAGGGCCCTGCAGTGCTCGCCCAATCTGTAGCCAACAAATCCCCAGTGAAAACACTATAATGAGCGTTGGAAAAGCGTCTTTCCCAAAAAAAGCGACGAAGAAACGTATTTTAATTTAGAGTCAAGCGCGAGGCCGTCAAGCATGACAGTCGACAATCAAAAAGAAGATGACAAAAGTCGGCAATGGGATGGAATGGGATGGGATGGGATGGGAGGGGCGATACGATGCGATGCGGTGCGATGCGATGCGATCTCGGAGCATAGCTCAAGGGAGCTCTGACAGCCTTGGGAAAATTCAGAGGAAATCTCCATGGAGAGATCTCCATGACAGCTGAAAAGTGGCCGTACATTTCTTTCGGGCTTCGGGCTTCGCGTTGCTTTGTTGGTTGCTAAATTCTCCTAATAGTCTTATCTCTCGAGTGCGAAATGCGAATGCAAATGGGGCTAAAGAAATGGAACTGCCATGAGAACTTTTTGTCAGGCGGTGACTTAATCTCTGGCATCACCTGGCATCTGGTGGCATGCCACCACACCACATCCGATGGATGGGATGGGGTCTTGTGCAACACATCATCACAGCGCATCATCAGCGGGGCTGAATGGCTGAATGGCCGAACGGAATGGAATGGAACACACAATTTGGCAAGGTGTCGGCTCAACGAAACGAGGAGAAACTTTTACCATTTTCCACTTAAAAATTTCCTCCTTCTTCTTTTTTATGGGTTTTTGGTAGAGAACACAGCGATGGCCGACTATGGATAGCGGGAAAGTTTGCTGCCTGCCAGCCAGCCTGCCACAGAGAGAGATGAGATTCTGGGGGCCATGTGGCGGATAGGATTAAAGTGGATTCAGCACATCCATCATCAGTCAATCAATCAGCGTTCAGCGAACAGCCAACAGTCCAAAGAATGTCGTTCAACCCGCCTGCGGACACCCTTGAGAATAGCGCTACAAATTGATACATTAGGCTCGTACTCGAACCCGTACTCGTACCTGATTTTGTCTGCTTTAAGACAAGGCCCAAACCGATGCTGCTGCTGGTGCTGCTGCTGCTGCTCAAAATGGCAAAGTTGATCTCCAACGATTAGCCCCAAAAGGCAATCCCATGGATACCCTACATCCATGTATCTGTATCTCTGCTCTGCTCTGCTCTGCTCCGTTGTGGATCGCCATAGATGTGTTATATACATGTGTGTGTGTGTGTGTGTGTGTATCTGAATCGAAATTGTTTTCAATTGCCATCTAAAGTCCGTTGCCACTTGCGATGGCAGACATTAAAAGTTTTCCACTTAGGGGACCATCCATGATAAACCCCCCGATAACGGGCGTCCAGTTTTCTTCATACGTAATTTGTTTTATGCTTGGAAATTAAATTAACTTGTTTTTTTTTCGCAGCCACAGCCACAGCCCCGCGATCGAGTGGCGCGATTGAGGCTCTGGCCTGGCTCTGGCTCTGGCGCTGGCTGTCTGCTGGCCATAATGTCTAATAGATTTCATTCGCTTTTAGCCCGCTCCAACTGTCATAATGACACTGTTATGTGTGGGCCATTATGTATATAAAATTTCACTTTTAACAGCCAAAAAGGCTCTCTTTGGCCGCTTGTCTGCGACAGTTTTGCAATGGCCTCTCGGTCCCCCTCATTAGGAGAAATTCGGTTGGTTATTGGTTATGTACAATCCTCGAGGATTTATATAAGATATATGCATATTCAAAACATTAGAAACAATCGTCGATCGATGGCAGCGACTCGGTGCACCCTGGCCAGGCGGCCCAGCCCTGCTTCTCCTGAATCTTCCTGGCACAGCTCACGGAGTCATTAAGGTCCTCCACCAAGAGGGCTTCACACCTCACTCGGCACTCGACCTCCCTGGGAGGCTGATCGTTCGAGTAGCACCAGTACTGATTGCTGATCTGGAAGATGCCGTAGTTGCGGAAGCCGGCACCAGTGGTCGGGCTCACTGCCTCCGTGTGGTAGTTGCTCTGCTTGCCGGCGATGCAGGCCCAGCGGGCCAGCTGATCGCGGGGAACGCGCTTGCTGGCCATCACCCTGGCCAGGGAGCAGCGATCCATGGTGAGGGCCAGGATGCCAGGTGCCAGAGCCACAGCCAGGAAGCAGATCACTAGGAAAGCCCTCATTGTACGACTGGTTGCTTGTTGTTGTTGATTCTCTCAACTGGGGATTGGATCGTCCGTCAGGGAGTATATATACTCCATATTATATGGACTATGCGTAATTTCTTGGAATTACAAGACAAATATTTCCCATGTCTCTATGATATCTTATCATGTTGTGCACATCATAGGAACCAATTGCAATTGCCACTGCAAAGTGCGTTGTGTTTAATTCTGTTTCTCAGAAAAACATCATAGGAAAATGTGCATTTGATAATCGCCAAGTATTTAGCAAAGGTTGCAAGGCTATCAGGGTTTGACTGATTGCTGTTGATTCTCTGAGGATTGGGTCAACAGCGGCGTCGGCACGCAGGCACTGACATGTTCTTATTGCGTCTGTCTGCGCGGACAACAGACACGAACAAACATGATTCATTTTCTCTGTCGCGGCGCTGCCGAGCAGAATGTTGAAACCTTTTGGGCATAGAGCCGAAGTCGCACGATTCATTTTCTCTGCCGCTGCCAAATCCGAGCAGCAGACGAAGCCGCCTGTGCGCAGACCCGACGCTACACGAAGTTTTCACAGTGCGTTTGCCGACTGCGCTGCTCCGTGGCCTTTGGCCGCCGGCCTCTGGTCCACAGTCAGGGAGTGTTAATACCCAGAAGAAGAGAGAGCATCGGGTGCACTGTCCTGGGACTACACGGGAATGATGCAATGGTAGATATCAGTTTCAATCTGTGACAATTCCTTTATTGGACTGCGAGCAAAATAGGGAGGGATAACGAGTCTTAGAAGCAATCATTGATGGATGGCAGGGACCCCTTGCAGTACTTCCAGGTGGACCAGGCGGACCAGCCCTGCTGGGAGAGCACCTTCTGGGCGCAGCGCACGGACTTGGCAATGTTGTCGGTCAACAGGTCGTTGCAGCTGAGGCCGCACTCGTTGTAGGAGAAGCGTCCGCTGGGCGGGGCGCACCAGTAGTAGTTGTTGATCTGGAAGATGCCGTAGTCGTTGGAGCCGTCGGAGTTGGCGGGTCCCACCACCCAGGTGCGGTAGTCGCTCTCGTGCTGGGCAATGCAGGCCCAGCGGGCCAGCTGATCCCGCGGCACCCCCAAGTTGGACATCTCCCTGGCCAGGAGCAGCGGTCCATGGTGCGTCCCGCATGGGCGCCGGATGCAAAGCAGGCCACAGCCACAGCGAAGGCGAAGATCACTAGAAAAGCTCTCATTCTGATGAAAACTGAAGTGCAGTGTGTCTGCAGCTGCGGGACAGGGGGCTATATAGTAATGTGAGTCAGCAGCTGAGCAAGCAACTCATTCAGCGAGTGTTTGCCAGTAATTACAGGTGCAAATATTGGCATTCTCCGAGGAGAAGATTTGCCTAGGGAAAGCACATCATTTGCAGAGAGATTCAACTCATCTTTACCGTACGACTAGTCTAGAGGAAAGACTCCCCTCTGAAATGGTGTCGCAGGCCATTATATAAGATATATGCATATTCGAAACATAGTTTTTAATACATTAGACGATCGGCAGCGACTCTGTGCACCTGGCCAGGCGGCCCAGCCCTGCTTCTCCTGAATCCGCCTGGCTGCTCACGGAGTCCGTAAGGTCATCCACCAAGAGGGCTTCAGCCTGATCGTTCGAGTAGCACCAGTACTGATTGCTGATCTGGAAGAGAGACCTATGATATCTTATCATGTGGTGCACAGCATAGGAACCAATTGCCACTGCACAGTGCAATTGTGTGTTTAAACTGAATTCTCAGAAAAATATACGAAAACATCATAGGAAAATGTGAATAATTCTTTTATTGGGCTGCGAGCAAAATATGAAAATAGCTAGCAAGTGGCGAGTTTTAGAAGCAATCATCGATGGATGGCAGCCGTCCGCTGCAGAAGTGCCAGGTGGACCAGGCGGGCCATCCCTGCTCGTTGAGGACCTTCTTGGCGCAGCGCACGGAGTCGGCAATGTTGTCGGTCAGCAAGTAGGTGCAGCTGATGCCGCACCCGTTGTAGGAGGTGCGACCGCTGGGGGGAGCGCACCAGTAGCGGTCGTTGATCTGGAAGATGCCGTAGTCGTTGGAGCCGTCGGAGTTGGCGGGTCCCACCACCCAGGTGCGGTAGTGGCTCTCGTGCTCGGCAATGCAGGCCCAGCGGGCCAGCTGATCCCGCGGCACCCCCAATTTGGCCATCTCCCTGGCCAGGGAGCAGCGGTCCAGGGTGCGTGCCGCATGGGCGCCGAATGCAAAGCAGGCCACAGCCACAGCGAAGGCGAAGACCACTGAATATGCTCCCATTCTGATCGGAACTGAAGTGCGACTAGCGGTGGACGTGCTGTGGAACAGGGTTTTATATAGTAGTGTGACTCAGCAGCTGCAGCACAGGAAGCAACTCACTACATATACAAATATTGACGTTCTCCGCAACAGATTTTCATAAGAAAATCTCGTAATTTCCAGAGAGATGAAACCTATCCGTATCGCACGATTCGTCCAGAGGAAAGACTCCCCTCTGAAATGGCGTCGCCCCGTGGCCTTATCGTTTCTTTCGAGCAAATATTATATTCGCTGACTCAATCAATGAAATAAAATAATAAGGCACGGAAGCCCTTGGGCGAGGTCAGCTGTTCACTCGATAAGGCAGGCCAGGCCCCCCGCCGCCGCCAATCGAGTGCGTACTGTGGGGGGCCTGGGTGTGGGTCTGGGCATGGACATGGGCATGGGCATGGGTCTGGGGGTGGGCCTCTTATCCATCCACAAGCTATTCGAAATATTTATCTATAATAAGAGTGCGATTGTGGATATGGTGGCATTGTCTTCTGTGGAGCTTTGTCTCTGTTCACGCAACCCGCAGCCCGCACCCCGCAACCCGTGTGGCGTCTCTGGCGTCGGCTGTTGCATGTCGATGGAAATTATTCATAGTTATTCATTGCAAGGCATCCCAGCGATTCCGAGTCTGGAAATTGCGAGGTATTTCTTTCAAAACGAACTCAAACTCCCATCTAGCAGCTGGCATCTGCCATCTTTTGCACGGGATCGCATCGGATCGCAAGTTTAATGTCCGACTGTTGAGTGGAGACGGAGACAGAGTCGGAGACGGAGACGGAGTCGGAGTCTCGTCGTTGAGGCTTTTCTTTAATGGCCAAAACAGCTCCACTTGACTGCAGCTATTAGCCCCCATCCGACCCATCCGATCACCCGATTATCCGAATGGGGCTATCAATCAGAAACAGCAGCAGCACCACCACCACTTGGGCGGTGGGTTGGTTCCATCTAGTCCATGCAGTAGATGGCTCTTTCTTTAATGACTCAATGCAGAGCCTCCCTTGGGGAGGAGTACAATGAGCCCTTTCTAAGCGGCGAACAAACATCCATTCCGTCGTCATTGTTGATATAACAACAATTATGCTAATCAGCCATTGAGGGCGCGTCGTCGAGGTCTCTCTCGCTGCCACCTGGCCTCCACCTTTCTCCCAGTTTCAATGAACTTCAGCGACGCCGAACAATGACGAAATCAAGATTAAGAAATGATTTTCAAGGTGTGCAATGTGTGTATCTCGTAGCTATATACATGCATACATACGAGTGTTATCTGCTCTGAAAGCTCTGCACAGAACTGTTGTGCCTCAGTGCCTAAAACTATGCCACATTCTGGGGGGGGGGGCGCGGCCTCCTCCATTTCCATTCCGCCTCTTCAACGGTCTAGCCACTCGAATGCGAATGCCTCATGTCTTCTGATAAGACAAACGTGAAGTTCTTTTGGGTTTTGGTTGTTTTGCTTGACCCAAAGTGTTTGAATATTCAAATGGACGTTTTTTTAATTAAAAGCCCGCACACACGAATCCCTCCAGATCCGAATCTCCTAGCCACTTGGAACTCAACAACAATCCCCATTGATAGATAGGCCATTTGGGGTCTGCATTTCCCATAAATACTGCGCGCAGAACCAGCGAAAAGTCAAACAGTTTTCGTTCAAGGCTTAAACAACAATCCGCAACATGAAGGCTTTCCTCGCTCTGGTGATCCTGGCCTGTGCCGCCGCTCCCGCCCTCTCGGGACGCACCCTGGACCGCTGCTCCCTGGCCAGGGAGATGTCCAACCTGGGCGTGCCCCGGGACCAGCTGGACAAGTGGACCTGCATTGCCCAGCACGAGAGCGACTACCGCACCTGGGTGGTGGGACCCGCCAACTCCGACGGCTCCAACGACTACGGCATCTTCCAGATCAACGATCTGTACTGGTGCCAGGCCGACGGACGCTTCTCCTACAACGAGTGCGGCCTCAGCTGCAACGCCCTGTTGAGCGACGACATCACCAACTCCGTCCGTTGCGCCCAGAAGGTCCTCTCCCAGCAGGGCTGGGGCGCCTGGGCCGTCTGGCACTACTGCAGCGGCTGGCTGCCATCCATCGATGAGTGCTTCTAAGACGTCGTAGACCCATTGGAACTCTCTTTGAAATAAAGGAAAATAGCTTGAACACTTGACAAGTGGAGAGTGAATCCATTAGCTGGAGCCAGGAGGCTGGAAACGGGGGTGGGGGATCTTGCTTATCGATTCCTGTTTTTGGAGCACACTCGTCTCGTACATCGTTTCGTGATTTCAATTTGTGTCTTGGAAATTGATTTATGCAGATTTTCCATCGGATCTTTCAACACTTTTTGAACGGCTGCTGACTGGTGGCTGCTGGCTGCTGGCTGCTGGTGGGTTTCTCTCTCTTGAGTCGCGTCCACTGACATTGATCGAAGTGTTTTTGCTGCTGCAGTTGCTGCTGTGGGAACGAACAGTCAGCCAGGTAGCCAGTCGGCCACTCAATAATCAAGACTCAAGCCTGGGGGCTGCCTCGGTGTCTGCTTCAGCCCCGTGTGGTGTTCAGGGGCACAGAGGCACACCTGATGAAAGAATCCAATCGGTGGCACCTCCACAATCGACCGACCGATCGAATGAATGAATGAATGCCTGTGCATCGATGGTACGTGACTGATTGATGGCTGATTGATGCACGTCATAATTCCCCGGCAATCGAATGCCATTTGCATTTGCATTTGCATTTGCATAGCCACTCATTGGCCTGGCTTAACGGTGCCACATATTGTGGCAGCAGACACACAAAGCGCAGAGCAGCCACCCAACAAAACGGTAACGGTATCTACCTGTATCTCTTATGGGGTGGGGTGGTCTGGGGTGGGGGGAGATCTTTCGAGTGAAAGTGTGTGTGTCTTTCTTTTGGGCCGAAAATTAAATAACGAATCAGCGAATGTCACAAATCAGAAATCATTCGATCGCTCGTTCGATCAGTGGATGGTTGGATGGTTGGGGAAACGGGCAGCCTACAGCCTGCAGCCCACATGCTGCCACAACACCTCCTAGACACCTGTAAACCAGACTCCAATTGCGGCAGTGACTGCAACCTGTGGCCACACCAACCTGCCACAGAGAGTGGAGTTGATAACTATTTTGCCTTAAATACTCGTAGAAATATGTTCAATAAACTTAACGGCTTGTTTTTCCGGTGCGTTACGTGTCCCCGAAAGCAATCCTCTCCATCCCCATCCACATTCCCCTCTCCTCTGTGGGATCCCCCAACTGGCTCTGGGGATTATTTATAGTCCAATGTGAATGCAAATTCAAGTTCTTCGATGTGAGGCACGTACGAGTACATTAATTGACTCCACCCGATGGCTTTTCCGTTTATTGCAGTGACAGCTCAACGCTGCAGCGACACCACCAGCCGCACCAGCCGCACCACCAGCAGCCGCACCTTGGGGGACACCACACCACGGGACGACACTCGTTCCAGATGGCTCCCAGTGTCTGCCACGAGACTGCCTCGAAGATGGCAGCCCCACCGCCGCCTGCTTCGAAGGCAGCTGCCGGCGGCAGCTCCAGCACCGCCTCGGGCACACAGAAGTGCGGCGGCAGCAGCCTCAATGGATCTCTGGCCTCCTACAAGATGGCTGGCTCCGAGCAGAGCTGGCCCCAGGCGCCAGTCTACAGCAAAGTGAGTGCCCCAAAGGCAAACCACAAGACAAGCCACCAATTCCTCCCGTTCCCTCAGGAAAATCAACGACCTCCGGTGTACAATCCCGAGGACTATGTGCTCTCGCTGCGAAAGTTCACCAAGGGAAGCAGTGCCTCCAAAATGAAGTCCATTTACGATGTCTGCACGACGTCCAGTGCCAAGGAGGAGGTCTACCGGTCCTCCACACTGCCAGCAAAGCATTCGGAATACAAGTGAGGATCTCCTTCTCCCTCCCTCCTCTCAGATACTCAATACTCCCACTATCCTTGCGATTCGTTGCAGATCTCCCATTCCTGCACCGCCGGAGAGCGACAGCGAGATGTCGCTCCGACAGTTTGGCTCCATCACGGATCTGCTGACCAAACTGAGGGCTGACCTGAGGGTATCCTTTCCCAGGTGAGCGTGCTCTTCCCTCTGCCCTTGCCCCACATCCTCTGATGCCTCTCCTTTCTTGCAGCTTCGTCCAGGAGTTTGTGGCCACGCCATCGGATGGGATCAGCCATCTGCTGGAGGTCCTGCGGGCCATCCAGATGGCCCAGGCGAGCAATGCCCCGGCGCCAGTGCCGGGAGCCAGCAACTCCCTGGCCATGTCCCGCAATCCGCAGAGCTACCAGCGCCGGGCACTGCTCGACGAGCTCTCCTGCCTGTAAGTCCCGAATCACCCAGTCCCGGGTCTCCCAAGCAAATCCCTTAATCCCTCTCCATTCACAGCCAATGCCTGAGCATCTGCTGCTCGCGATCGCTGGATGCCATAGCCCGTTTGGGGAACACACCCGTGGGCCTCATGCCCCTGGCTTCGTCGGCCACGGGGCAGGGCATTCGGGCGCGGATCCTCGCGCTGCAGCTGCTGGCCTCCGCCTGCGACCGCCAGCCCTTCGGCAGTGGGAGTGGCAGCCAGAAGATCGCCTCCGCGGGACACACAGCCGTCTCGGAGGCCATGTCCACCCTTCGACTGCGATGCAGTGAGCCCGTACGCTTCCGCCTGCTGGTGGGGATCCTCAACAGCGGCGGCGGCTCCGGGGAGCTCCAGTGTGCAGGTGTCAAGTGAGTCATCGAAGCCATCAAATCCCTGAAGATCTCCTTAATGTGCGTCCCCCATTCCTTGCAGATTCCTCAACACATTCATCGAGAGTGCGGTGAGCGTCCAGCAGCGTCTCTACATCCAGGCGGAGCTCTTCCAGGCGGGTCTCGATGCCAGCACCCTGGCGCGGACCATCTCCTCCTCCTCGCCCTGGCTGGACAGCCTGCGGGCGGAGGTGAAGCGCTTCAACGAGCTCCACATCGACGTCGACAAGATGATGGCCCAGGCCCGCGACGCGGACCGCACCCGCAGCCAGATGGTGATCCTCGAGCGACGCGTCCAGATCCTCCACGAGGAGAAGGCCGTTCTCACCTCCATGGAGCGGCGTCTGCAGGAGCGATGCGCAGAGCTCCAGAGGGAGATCTTCCGGCTGCAGGGGGCGCAGCAGGAGTCCAACTTCAAGCCGGTGGAGGCGCACCAGCCGGTGGCCCTGCCCCGGCAGGTGCCACCCCCGGGAAAGACCACGAAGCAGAGCTGTTCGGAGCACGAGGACGAGGGCATCAGCAGCTCCGAGACGGGAGCATCTCTCAGCCCAGTGCCCATCCTGGTGCTGCCCTCGAAGGCAGCGAAGAACCAGCACCACAAGTCGCTGAAGATCCCCGTGGACGAGGACGAGGACGACGCGGCCACCATTGAGGATGTCATCGAGGAGCTGGACAACATCGTCAGCGAGGCGGAGAAGCAGATCGGCAGCAGCCACCAGCAGTCACGGCATCGTCCTCCCGTGGAGCAGGACATTGTCCCGGTGAACATTGTGCCGCAGCCCCCGAGGAAATCCCGCTCCCTGGCGCACCTCGTGCCCCGCACCGACTGCTCCGAGCAGGAGGGCGGCTCCGACTACGGGATGCTGGTGCATCATCCGGGGGATCCGGCGGCCGCCGAGCGCCTGGCCGCCATGCAGACCTTCTTCGACGAGGCCGACTACGACGCCCCCGAGACGGATCACCCGTCGAGCTATGCCATGGACTCCCCCTCCCCGGACATGCCGGAGGCCAATGCCGCCGCCACGGCCTACAATGCCAGCACCAATCGGGAGCTGCTCGACGTCATCATGAATGCACGGCACGACGAGCACGATCCCACGATGCAGGCCCTGCGGAAGAGCGCCCAGGATGTGCCCCATCCCCATTCTCATCCCCACTCCCATCCGCACGTACAGGTACAGGTACAGGCGCCACCCCACAAGATGAAGCCACCAGCACCGGCTCCGCCCGCCCCGCCGGCCCAGCAGTTCAACGGCGTCTTCTTCATGACGGGCATGAACACGCCGCAGCGGTACCCGAAGCCCGACATCACGGCCGCCCTGCAGGCCCGTCGCGTCACCAAGAACGTGGAGCGCCTGGAGGCGGCCTTCGCCTCCTCCTCCAGCGGCGGCGCCCACGAGGCCCTCAACGAGGCCGCCATCGGCGGCAGGGAGAAGTCGCGCAGCAACCAGCAGATCTACTTCAGCAGCAATCCGGCCATGAGGATGCACCAGGAGCCGCCGGTGGGAGTGACGATGCCCGGACAGAGTCCCGCCTCGCGCACCCGCTCCTACACCCAGGGATCGATGTCCAAGGTGACGGATCTGCCATGTGGCCTCTACTGAATGAATGATCCATCAATCTCTCCATGATTCCTGCTCCTGTGCAATAGCAATAGCAAGCGACACACACTCTTAGGTTACGACAGAAACACCCATCAGATTGGATCGGATCGGATCAGAACAGATCGCATCGTATTTATAGAGCTATTCATATAATCGTATAATCATATAATCGTACATCTATCTATATGTGTATCTACTATATTTTTTTGTATCGCATATCGCATGTCTCATTATCATTATCTTTATCTTAATCAATTGTAGTTACGGTGGCAGCTTCAACCGCGGGTTCATAGCCAATAAGTAGCGTAGGTGTGTTTTTTTTTTGTTTTTTTTTCCAGGCAGAAACGCAGCGTACTTTTACTCCTACATACATATATGTATGTTTCTTTTTCTACAAATAAATAAAATATATATATACATAGTCGCACTCGCACTCTTATTCGTGCCGATATCGATACGCTATCTATGGGAGGAAGCACTGTCTGTGGGGTTATCTTTATCTGTATTATGATAAGAGAACTTGGAGAACCTAAACAACTTTGAGGGTGTCTGGAAACGTGGATTGGTTCTACTTTTCTGGCTTGTAATCTAGTCTTAGGCCTTCCCATTTGAGAGCCGCGAATGTTGGATAAACCTCAAGACATATTCCCGTCAAATGGTGGGTGTTCAGGAGTGTATCATGTGGCTACCCATCTGAGAACAGCAAACATTTGGCTGAAACTTTAGCAAAATGAGAGCCAATGAAGTGCCATTCGCTTATGGGAACACAGTACTCTCCTTCAATACGCTCCAGATATATTCTACAATTTCCCTGATATAAATCACCATGAAGTGCCATTCGCTATTGGGAACACAGTACTCTCCTTCAATACGCTCCAGATATATTCTACAATTTCCCTGATATAAATCACCATGAAGTGCCATTCGCTTATGGGAACACAGTACTCTCCTCAAGAGATCTCCCACCTTCCATGGCAGTGGCAACGCCATTCAATGGACCTTCCTTCTGAGGCCCCAGAAGTCAACGGCAGAAAAGCCAAGCAGACCGCAGCTAATCGCTAGATTAGTCCGATCTTATCGGGTTTAGCTTTGAATAAACATATAGTATGTATATGTATTTCGAGTGGATTCGTAGAGCAGCGTACTGGAAGTGCATTACCGAAATCTGACCGAAGTAATTTGTTGTTTGGGAACACTTTTTGGGCAGTCTGCAATCGATAGCGCGGTAGGCAGCATGACATTCGTTCGACCCTTGCCGGCGGGCCTGCAGAAGATTGCCATCGAGGAGCTCCATGAGGTGCCCGACCGCGTGGAGTCGGACATATCCGCACTGAGGATCTGGCTGCAGAAGCAGCCGCATCTGTCGGCCTGCATGGAGGATCAGTTCCTGCTGAGTTTCCTGCGAGGATCAAAGTTCAGTTTGGAGAAGGCCAAGCAGAAGATCGATCGGTTCTACACTCTGCAGGCGGTGATACCGGAGGTCTTCAATGAACATCGCCTGGTGGACGATCCCCAGGTGCTGGAGATCATTCGACTGGGGTAAGCCACACCAAAGAGGACTTTCAAGGAAAAGATTCTCCTAAAGATCTCCGTTCTCCTTGCAGAGTGATCTTGCGCATTCCCCTGGCCAAGGAGGACACTGGTCCCGCCGTCACCATCATTCGGGTGGGCTCCTACGACACCCAGAAATTCAAGTTCCAGGACATCATTCGCGTGGGCTCCATGTTCGGGGAGATCATGATGCTGGAGGACGACAACGCCACTGTCAGCGGCTATCTGGAGATCATGGACATGGCGGGAGTAACGGCCGCGAATCTGTTCGCCCTCCAGCCACAGCTCCTGAGCAAATTCTCGGCCTACGCCGATGAGGCGATGCCCACGCGGCAGAAGGGCATTCACTTCATCAATGCCCCCAAGGCCTTCGAGACGGGCTTCAAGTCGCTGCTCTCCTGGTTTCCCGGCAAGATCAGAGAGCGGGTGAGTCCCAGACCTTCCTTGGGGATGGATTTCCCTTTAATTTCAAGCGTATTTCAGGTATCTGTTAGCTCTGATCCAGAGGCGATCTTCGAGCGCGTCCCTCGGGAGTATTTACCAGTGGAATATGGCGGCACCAAGGGCTCCATTCAGGACTTGACAGCGGAAATGGAGTCCAAGCTGCAGGGCTATCGTCACTACTTCGAGGACACGCAGATCTTTGGAATCGACGAGAAGCTAAGGGAGGAACAACGACCACCCGGCAACAGCCACGAGAGTCACTTCGGCGCGGATGGCTCCTTCCGCCTGCTGGCCATCGACTGAAGACCCAACCCCTGGCCGTCCGACTAGTACTATCTGCCCCATAAACCGATAATAAATGCTTACTGATAAGCGCTGATACACTCCTAGCGTTTCTTGGCGACTCTTTCAATCCGTCCCCGATTGCTTATCGATTACCACTTAGAGGCACACAAGGGCCAGGGCCAGGGCCACTCGACATTCGACATTCGCTCGCCAACCGTCCCGTCTCCAAGATGCCGCCTGCCATCCGTCCGCTGAGCCCCGAGCTGCAGAAGATTGCCGTGGAGAGGCTGAACGAGATTCCCGAGAAGATCGAGGACGACATTGCCGCCCTGAGGGAGTGGATCCGCCAGCAGCCCCACCTGAAGGCCCGCACGGACGACCAGACGCTGGTGAACTTCCTCCGCGGCTGCAAGTACAGTCTGGAGCGCACCAAGTCCAAGATCGATCGGTTCTACACGCTGCGCACCAAGTACCCGGACTTCTATGCGGCCCACAACGTGGACGTGGACAAGTTGCTGGAGATCTTTCGACTGGGGTGAGTTCTGGAAGGGCAGACCCAGCCGAGGCCGAGCCGAGTACTCATCGATCTCCCCCTAAAGAGCCATCCTGCTGCTGCCGCGTCCCCTGAACGACAATGGCCCCCGCATAGCGCTCCTGCGACAGGCCGTGTACGATCCGAGCAAGTACACCTTCCAGGAGGTGAACCACGCCGCGGGACTCATGCAGCAGATCATGCTCAACGAGGACGATGTGGCCATTGTCAACGGCATGGTCTCCATACTGGACCTGGCCAATGTCACCACGGGACACTTCCTGCACATGACGCCGGCGTTCGCCAAGAAGATGACCGTCTTCCAGGAGGAGGCACTGCCCCTGCGGCCCCAGGGCGTGCACTTCATCAACACTCCGGCGGGCTTTGAGACCATCTTCAACATGGTCAAGCCCATGCTGTCCAAGAAGCAGCAGGGACGCGTAAGTCCCCCACCCACAATCGAAGCCCAATCGATCGTTAATCGTTAATCGATATCTGTCGCTTTCTTTCGCCTAGCTCTATGTCCATGGAAGCAAGTGGGAGGCCCTCTTCGAGAAGGTGCCCAAAAAGTATCTGCCCATCGAGTACGGGGGGGAGAACGGTTCCATTCCGGAGATCGTCGCCGAGTGGGAGCAGCGCATTCTCGCGTACAGGGGGTTCTGGGAGGAGGAGAACAACTACGGCACGGACGAGAGCCTGCGGCTGGGCAAGGCCGTCGACTTCGAGAGCCTCTTCGGGCTGCAGGGCTCCTTCAGGCAGCTGAATGTTGACTAAGGCCCCCCACACAGCCCCAGTGGCTAACTAGCCACTGAAAACTGCAGTCCCCTCTTATCATAAGTAACGATGATGTAGCACGAAGTGAAGCAGTCGATTATAGCCGACTATAAACGGCCATAATAGATAAGCAATATGCGATACGAAACGAAACAAAGTAAAGGAACAAAGTACTCACCAGAGTGTTGTAGTACAACAAAGAACCAAGAAGCACTGCTCCCAGTACTGGAACATGGAACATGGCGATCTGCAGGGAAAAGATCGGGGAAATTTCTTAATTTAAGTGTTGAAATTATAAAGAATTCATTAAGACTTACGTCTTGTTTTATTTGCGTGAGAATTAATATCCGAAAAAGTTGTAAAAGTAAGGATAATTTCACAGATTTAAGTAAAGAATATGGTTGCAGATTGCAGATATTCGGGGATTCATTTTCATAGTCCCATCAGTGCCATTCCCTTAAACTAGTAAAAGGCCAAAGTTATGGAAGCAACGAGAGAGGAGTTTTCTTATATAGTAGGTTGAGGTTTCAATATGTTTCATACTTTTCCATGACCTTTACATCATCCCCCGAATATGAGAATACACACATGTACATATCCATTCTTACTTCTCGAAGAGTTTAGGAATATTTTTACTCGATTTCTGGCGTTTCCGACACTATAAAGTATATATTTTATTTATTTATTTATTTATTTTGTTGATGAGCATTCAGCATCAATAGGCGAGTCGCTATAGTCATGTCTGTCTGGTTTGAGGTGGCTACACCACCCACCACCCCTTCCACGTGCTTAATCATGCTCCCTCTCTTTCTTTCATTCATTCTCTCTCTCACTCTTAATCGTGCAGTGTGCGCGCTGGTGAAAGGAGTGAAAGAGGGAGAGAGATACAGATGGAAACAACCCAAAGGGAAGTCGCGCTTATTTGGAAGGTGGAAGCGATTCCATTGCTGTGTAAATGCTGAATAAATTCTGAATAAAATAGTCAAATATTTTTGTAATAAATTCAATTTATATTTATTGAATTTATCGCGGCAAATGCGCGATGCTATAGCCATGTAATCCGCACCTCCCTTTGTGCCAGAGACAGGAACTTGGGGCTTAATTTTTAACAAGAAATATTGTTATAAATGAAGCCTAAATATCCTGTTTCTGGCACAAGGGGATTCCAATTGGCAGTTGTACGGGATGCAAGAGGAGGAACAGGATGTGCAGGATGCAGATGCAGCAGACCCTGAAGCGTGGAGGCTGCCTGTTGCTCCTGTTGGAATCAGTTGCTGTCGATCCAGGCATCGACATCCATTGGATCTTTAGGTGCAAAGATGATGAAGGGAGTGTTAGTGGTTCCTCTTGAGAGAAGACGCAGAGATACCCCCTAAATTGTGCCGCTCGTTTTCTATTAGTTTTTCTCTGAGAGAAATGGAAATCAAGAGCACCCCCGATCGTCTGCTCTTTGAAAAGTAATTTCGGGAGACCCCGGCAAAAGCCCGCCCGAATTCCACCTGATTCAATGATCGACCGAACCACCGATCGACCGATCCACCGATCCACCGATCCACCGACTGATGATCCACATGAGTAAACCAAACAAAACAGAACAAGATTTTCCAAAAAAGAAAAGAAAACAAAAGAGAACTTCGAGTAAGACGTAAGACCAAAAATAACACCGTGTATCGAGAGATCAAGCACTGAGATCTGGCCAGCCAGTGGGCTCCGCTCTTCAGTAAACGTTGGAGAGTCGTGCAGATCGGATCGGATCGGATCGGAATCGTATCGGAATCGTTCGTTTTTGAGTGTGTTTTTTGTTGTTGCTTAAAGGAGAGGCTGGTGGCAACACAGCATGGAATGGAAAATTGAAAAACTAAACAGATTTTCCCATTGCAATTGAAAAAATACTGATACCCCGCACCACCCCGTGCGGGCGTAGTTGGACGGTACGTCATTAGGGGAAGCACTCATATGGCCATAACCAGCCACAACCCATTCGAATAGGAGGTCGAATCGAATCGGGAATCGAGAATCGAACTTCATAATTGCACGGAAATGTTATGTAGTCTCCGTCTCGGAAAAAATAGTTGTCTTGCGGCGTGTGTCCGCGTTTTTGGATGCCCCCTCCCGGTGTACGAAAATAGTTTTCCATGGAGTCGCCTCTCGCCGCTCCATGCCTCTCTCTCTCTCTCTCTCTCTCTCTCTGCCTCTTCGGCCTTGCCCCCAACAGACCCCAAAGATCCACAAACTATACGTAAATAAATATTTATTTAGACAAATAATCGAGCGTCTCCGTCTGCGTCTGCGTCTGCTTTTGCGGTTTCTTGTCCTTAATTTGGTTTGTTTCTCGTTTTCGTTTCGTTTTCGTTTTCCACACATAATTTATGATCAGCCAAGCGATAAATTAGGCCAAGAGGAGGGTCCAAACGGTCCATAGCCACAGCCAGCCATGTCGGGGAGACGCGCCCAATCTCTGCCGGCGCACATGTTGGAGCCGGCCAAGCCGGAACGCGGACGCTGCGTGACGGCCATCTGTTTCTCGTGGAAGATCCTCACCTGCATTGTGTCGCATGTCCTGCTGGTCCTCCTGGTGGTCTCCTACTGTGTCGGCGGCGCGTATCTCTTCCAGCACTTGGAGCGACCACATGAACTGGAGGTACAGTCATTGCCATTCATACACATCTCTGGTCCCTTGATCTAATCCTTGATTCTCGCAGGTCAAGCGCGACATTCAGAATCTCCGCTTCAATCTCACGGAGAACATTTGGCTGCTGTCGGACGACGCCCTGGTCCTGCGGGAGAGCGACTGGATGGCGAATGTGAGCAAGCATCTGGCCAACTTCGAGAAGCAGATCCTCACGGCCATCAAGGCGGACGGCTGGGACGGGGACGAGGATCTGCGCAAGTCGCAGTGGACCTTCGCCGGCTCCCTCTTCTACTCGATCATCGTGATTACAACGATAGGTGGGTCTTGGTTCTACTTTATTCGATTTATTCGATTCGATTCGATTCGTGTCTAGGTCTAGGAACTACAACTAAAACAAAAAAAACTTAGTTAGGGATCTATTTACAACTGACGGGCGGGGTGGTACGTCTAGGGGATGTCCTGATCCTGGATGATGGATCCTAGACCTTCTTGCTTAGCTTATCGTTCACATTCCTGGGCGCCGCAGCCACACTCTTGGCGCTCTTGCCTTCGGCCACCGCCGGAGGGGCGGACTTCTCATCGAAGCCAAAGTTTCCGCCTCCATAGGGACCGCCTCCTCCTAGTCCTCCGAGACCCAGCTGCTGGCCCAGACCCACTCCGCCGGCCAGGCCATAGCCCTCGGTGTACTGCGGTCCGCCGCCGAACTGATTCGAGGGGAACTGCTGGCTGCCCCCAAGGCCCGGGAACTGTCCAGCGAACTGATTGCCACCGAAGTCTCCTCCCGGATAGGATCCCCCGAAGGGGTACTGTCCGCCAGAGACAGAGCCAGAGCCAGGGAATTGGCTGGCGCCTGGGAACTGCTGTCCGAGGCCGGGGAACTGCTGTCCCACGCCCGAGTACTGCCCGACGCCCAGGCCAGTGCTGGGATAGCCGCCGAAGGCTCCTCCTAGACTGCCTCCTGGATAGCCCGCGCCTTGGAGTCCCGCCCCAGAGGCTCCTGCTCCTGGGTAGCCCTGGAGTCCCGCTCCCGATGCTCCGCCATAGATTCCGCCCGGGTAGCCGCCAATGCCGTTCTGTGCTCCGTTGAATCCGCCAAAGCCTGGCTGGTAGGGCGACGGATACAGGGGCTGTCTGCCAATGATTCCAGTGGGTCCTCCCGGCCCGACAAGAACTCCCGGGCTGCCGCCATAGCCTCCAGAGAGCCCCGATCCTCCAAACTGTCCCGCACTCGGCTGCCCCCCGTAGGGATTGTACTGCCGCGTGCCCACATTCGGAGTGGCGGGGTCCTGGGAGGCCCTGGTGGGGTCCACCACATCCGCATAGTCCTCGATCTCGTCGTTCTCGGGCTCTCCGGGCAGCGGCCGGCGCGTGGTGGGCTCTCGTCTCAGTTTGTTGTCGTAGGAGTTCCTTATGGAGGCACTCTTGCTCCTGCCGATGTCGCCGTCTCGAAAGGATCGCTGCTGTCGCCACACCCAGTGATCCCGATCACCACCCGATCCATCGGAAGATGATGAGGATCCCACCACCAGCAGCAGGCCCAAAGCCACAATTAAGCAATCACTTGGCATGGTTTTCGGATTCGTTCTCTCGCTCTCTTTTGATTTCGGTTTGATCGCCGCGAGATGCCCCAACAGAATGATTCGGTAATGCCACCGACGCATGCTACTTATATAAAAAAAGTTAACCAGAGACCAGAGAACGAACCGCCGCAACCGCCGCAACCGCCGCAACCACCGACGGATGGCAGACGGCAGACGACGATGGCTCGCCCGACCGATGGTGACGACGCACAAAAACTCAGTCAACCGGCGAGGGCACCGCCAGCCGACGGGCAGGGCAGCAGGCAGCGGGGCAGCGGGGCAGCAGAGCAGGTGGGTACGAAGCCAATGAATCAACGCAAACATTGGTGGAGCAGCAGCAGCAGAAGCAGCAGACACAGACGTTCGTCGTGCCAGACACTGCCGCCGCACAGATCTTTTTGGATCGGATCGCATCGGATCGGCATGGATGGTATGGATCGTTGGTTGATTCACCTGAAGCGAAACCGCAAAGAAGCGTGGCACGATCCACCGATCGTCGATCGTCGACCGTCGACCGTCGGAGGAACGCCCAGGAACTGCTGCAATCGGACAACCGATTATGTCCATTCATTGATCACGTTGAAATCACATCAATCGCAATCAAACGATCGTCAATCATTTGGCAATTGGTCACCACATTAATTGATGTCACGGCAAGGCAAATTTTCACCCACCCACCACAAAAAAAAGAACAACAGTTTTCCTGGAAATCACAATGACTTGGCATGATCCCAAAAACCCAAAAAGAGACTCCCAAGGCTCCTACTTCCATGATCACAGATTGCATGGAACCCCTACTACTCCCATGACCATAGATCAGAAAAGTCATAGGTCAAAAAATCATCTCTCTCTCTCTCTCTCTATTTCGGACTGTGCCGCCGCCACAGTTTGTTGCACACGTGAATGACCTCTAAAAACGGGGTTCCATTCCCCATTCGATTGGGGCAGGGCAGGGCAGGGCAGGGCAGGGCAGGTGCGCAGGCAGGGTGCGGGTGGCAGGGTGGCAGGGTGGAGTGTGGAGCGTGTCAAATGAAATCAAAAGTGGAATTACGACTGTAGTCAAAACAACGGCAAGGTCAAACGCGACTGACCGACCCCAAACGACCAAACGACCGATCGTGATGAGCGTTTACACTGGGCAAAAAAATACGAAAGAGAACCAGAGAGAGAATTTATAGAGTCTATAGAAGCTATAGAACATATCGATATGAACAGATAAATAATTGCATACGACAAGGATTCATTGGTGAATCATTGTGATATGTGACATGTATATAGTGATCTGATAGGTAGATAGACAGATCCGATGAATGAATGGCATGAATGGTTCCTATAGAAGATAAAATAGGGTAGTAGTAGTAGTCTTCAAGTCTTTTTATGGGATCTGAATAGCAATCATCTCTCTAGTAATCCCTTTTTGGTAACCAATATTTCCATAGCAGCCTTAAGAACTTGGTAGAATAATCCTTAGTTAAACAACTATGTAGATCTGCAATCCCAAAAGATTACTAAAACGTTTCAGGCTCATGTTTTTCTTCGAGTGTAGTTCGTTGTTTAGAATTTAATGATGGGAATTTTTGGGTTTTATTTGTTTATTTTTTGTATCTTTTTGTATTAGTGCTTTTTGCACAATTTCCCGATATGGATTTATGCTCTTTGGCTTTCAGTTTTTCAGATCTAAGCTCTGGGGTTTACTGACCCACACGCCCATTAAGTATGGCAGATAGTCGTAATCGTAGTGGTAGTCGTAGTGTCAGAATCCTATAGAGATAGATAATCGCATTTCCGTAAATGCCAAAAGCGGCAGTGGCGGTGGCGGCAGACTTGAAATGCCATTTGTGGTAATGGTGTTTGGTGGTTTATTTTGGTTAAGGGGGCGGAGGAGGGGAGCGAAAAGTACAACCTGAGATTAGACCTCATTAGCCATTCAAGAACTTTTGGGTGCTCGCAAGAGTTGAAGGTAAGACACGACTCGTGCAAGACGCACAAACAAAAGACAGAAGACAGAAGACACTCCCTGTTCGGAATGGGAATGGGAATCGGTCTCCAGGTCTCCATGTTTCCAAGTATCTACTAATACATAATTTTCTGTACTTTGTTTTTGCGGGGGCCACAGGCTATGGCCACATATCACCGCGCACCGACTGGGGCAAGGTGACAACGATTTTCTATGCCATCGTGGGCATCCCGCTGATGCTCATCTGCCTGTCAAACATTGGGGATGTGATGGCCACGTCATTCCGGTGAGTCTCTCCCCCTTGTGACATCTCCACAGTGGCGTGACCACCCCCCCATTCTTCTCTCTCTCTCTCTCGTTCGTAGGTTTCTCTACTGGCGCATCTGCTGCTATGTGTGCACAAGGACGGCCAAGCGGCCGAGGAACGCCCGCTCCAGGCAGCGGTCGGTGCGGGGACAGCGGTACGCCCGCTCCCAGCCGCCACCCTCGTTCCGGCGATCCATGAAGATGACACAGCGTTCGGGCAACGACTCCGGCTTCGGCCCCTCCATGGGGCATGCCCACTCCGATCCCGAGCTGCGCACCATGGGCAGGGGCGGCTACGACGATCGCGAGTTCGGCCACCGGAGCAGTGGAGGACGCAGTCGCCGCCAGCAGCAGCAGCAGATCGCGGCACAGCCTCGCCAGCAGCGGCACAACATCTACGGGGACGAGTACGAGATGCAGACGCAGACCCTGAATCGTGGCAGTCGCTACAGCGGCCGCCAGAGGCAGAGGGATCGGATGAGGGATCGGCATACGGTGGAGCGGGAGCGCTACCGACACGACTTCGATGCGGGATCCATGGAGGATTTCAGCGATCTGCAGACGCCGGCCAAGAGAGCCGCCAGTGTGCGTTCTGTGCGCTCGCCACAGCACCAGGAGTCCAAGGCGTCGCGAGAGCTGCACCGCCTGCACTCTGCCCCAGGACGCGGGCCCCGAGCCAAGTCCGTGGACCCACGGCACGTCTCCTCGCAGCACTACGAGGATGTGGACGAGGATGTGGTGCGCAAGACTCCGATTATACCCAATCGCTATGCCCTGGACGACTTCGGAGGAGGATCTGGCCACCAGCGGGCTAGGAACGCGGCGCCACGGAGTCAGTCAATGCCCCGATCCGCGCACCAGCGACAACGACAGAGGGACCGCGAGAGGGAGCGTTCTCCACAGCCTCCCAGGCACGCGGGACGTCGGGCTGGCAGCCTGGGACGTCAGTCCGCCCGCTATGGCAACCACTTGGAGCTGCCCGACTACGATGCTCCGCCACAGGGGTCCTCCAGAGATCACCGCAGGGACCGACGAGGACGCTCCCCGCGCAGCTACGAGGATTACGTGGAGGAGAGCTTCGATGAGGTCTCCTTGTGCGACGGCGGCCACTACGAGGACTATCCCCCCGTCCAGAGCAAGTCGAGGAGTCGCGAGCCGCGACGCAATCATCGTCGGAGGGAGCGTGCCGAGCGGCTGCCTCCCTCGCCGCGTATCATGTCGCCCATGGGTTTCCCTGTCCAGCGGCAGATCCGCCGTCGTCCCAGCTACGAATACGACGAGGACGACTCCATGTATGGGGACGACTACGGGGACTATGGCGATCTCCTGCCCAAGGACCGTCCAGTGCCCATCTGGCTGTGCGTCTTCCTGGTCGTCAGCTACATCCTGGGAGGCGCCGCCCTGTTTGCCTACTGGGAGAACTGGTCCTTCCTGGACTCGGCCTACTTCTGCTTCATCACGCTGACGACAATCGGTAGGATATGCCAGTATTCCGGGATATTCATCTTCTGTGCTGATTCTGTTTGCATTTCTCTCTAGGCTTTGGCGACTTCGTGCCTGCCAAGGGCGTCAAGGATGAGTCGGAGCAGTCCATTGCCTACTGCTCGTTGTATCTGCTCTTTGGCATTGCCCTCTTGGCCATGAGCTTCAATTTGGTCCAGGAGGAGTTCATAGCGAATGTCAAGGAGGTGGCCCGCCGCTTGGGCATACTCAAAGATGATGATGACGATGATCGCGATGAGGAATAGGAGGGCTTACCCGTAAAAGCATAGTATTGAACACTAGAGAACTGCACGAATCTTCTGAGGAATCTCTGATTCGTATTCGATGAAAGAAATGATTCGAATGGTTCGAAACATTGCAGAAATGATTCGAATGGTTCGAAACATCGCAGAAATGATTCAAATGGTTCGAAACATCGCAGAAATGATTCGAATGGTTCGAAACATTGCAGAAATGATTCGAATGGTTCGAAACATCGCAGAAATGATTCGAATGGTTTGAAACATCGCAGAAATGATTAGAATGGTTCGAATCATCGCAGAAATGATTAGAATGGTTCGAAACATCGCAGAATTGATTCGAATGGTTCGAAACATCGCAGAAATGATTCGAATGGTTCGAAACATCTGAATATTACAGCTCTAAAAACGCAAATTTTGCTGTAGATTTAAGCAGGCACCTTCCATGGGAACTCTTCATAGGAAATGAAGTTTCCCTAAGATTAAAGATTCACTCCAAGGAATAGTCAGTCAACTCAAATGGAACCCCAAACAACAAACCCATATTGAAATTAGTTTTACATATCATTAAGCCAAACCCTTCTTTTTTGGGAATTCGCATTGAAATCTCAAGAGATGAACTCAACTTTGAACTCCCAAGGTCGCAGACGCAAGTCGTTTGTTTCCTTAAATATACATACAACACTTTTTAAGCGAATATTCGAGTGCCCAAGGTCGAAAGCAAGGGGTTTGCTTAGCATTAAGTTTATTTAATTATTAAATTGTGCAATATACAGAAGAAAAACAAAAAAAGCGAGCATCTCCAGAGAATTGCCGACGAATGAAAGGTGTGCTGTGGAGTGGAGTGGAGTGGAGTTGGGGCAAGTAGTAGATATATTAATATATGTATGTTTGTATGCCATCGATCTCAGGCGATCGACTCAGGCCACGTTCTCTTTGTTGTGCTGCAAAAAAGGTGAGAGAGCATTCGGATTATTGATTCAATCATTGGCAGCAACGACTACTTACTCTCTTGAAGGCTGGAGATACATGCGGCGATGTTTTTCTGGGCGTCATGGAGCGGGACAGCGAACTGCTTCGGTGTCCAGACGATGGAGGCTTCAAGGCATTCGAGTTCATGCTGCGTGTGGTGCCGCAGCCGCGTTTCGTGTTGACGCTAGTCGAGGTTCTCTCGATGGGCGTGGAGTTCATGAGGGTCTCCGTTTCGGAGAGCTCCTGAACGGAGCGCAGAGAGTCCTCCTGCTCACCCTCGCTGCACTAAAAGGATACAAGATTAGGAAACTGGCTTGAGGGAGGCGTTTCATTGGGGTTCTACCTCATCTATGGTGGCTGTGGTATCCAGATCCGACCAGTCCTGCTCCTGCCGGTAGCGCCGTACTATGTCCTGATGCGGGGACGTGGCCACCAGCGCACGGGGATACACGAAATCTCGCTTCGAGGGGGTGGTGCCCGTCGGGGCATAGGTTTTCAGTTCGTTCTGCTGGAAGCGGATGACATCCTGCTCGCAATTTTGCAGCTGCTGGCGCTGCGAAGTCTCGTGTTCTGTCGTCAGACGATTGAGCTCCTCCACCAGGTCGATGGCAATGGCAGAGTGGCCAATGTACCGCTGGCGTTCCTCTGTGCCCAGCTGCTGCCTCTCCTCGCACACGTTCTCCAGTTCCTTCTGCTGTTTCTCCTGGAGAGCCTCCCGCTCCTGGCCATTCTCCAGGCAGATGGTCTTCACGTTCTCCAGGTGATTGCGAGACGCCACAACAGTCGATTCTGTTTGTTTGACGAACTCCTGGCAGAGATTGTTCATGTGGGCGTGCAGCGTCGAGCACTTGGCCACGCCCTGGTCCACGCACTGCATGCCGCTGGCCACTTGGGCGGAGAGCTCTGCCTGGGCCGCCTGCGAGGCGTCGGATCCCTCCTTGTGGTAGGCCTGCACACTGGCCTTGGTCTTTTCCACCTTTTTGCTCTTTTGCTGGCGAATCTCCTCCATCTGCAGGAGGCGTTCGGACATGCTCTGGCTGTTCTTGGCCCGCAGCTGCTTGATCTGCTCCATCTGCATCATCAGCGACTCGATCAGGGCCTCCTCCTGGTGGGCCAGGGCCCGCTCGTTGGCCACCTCCGCCTGCAGCTGCTGCATGTGCTCCGCATCGGGCAGAGACAGTTCGCTGAGGAGTTCCAGCTGCTTCTGCACCTCCGTCACATGCCTCTCCAGCGACTGGGCATTGCTGGCGATGATGCTGGAGAACCGCTCCTGCATGGACTCCAGCATGGCCCTGTGGCTGTGGTTGTTCTCCTCCAGGGCCATCACCTGCTGATGGATGTCCTCCCGCAGCTGCTTCTCCCTCTGCTGCAACTGATCCAGCAACCCCTCGACCAAAGCTCTCGTATGTCGATCGCACTTCTCCGATATGTCCGTCACCAGCTTCGCCTGCAGCTGCTCCTGATCCCTCAGCGACTGGCTGCAGATCCCCTTGAGCATGTCGATGCTCTTGCTGGCATTCACAGACAAACGCTGCACCACGCTGTTCGATTTTTCTAGGCAATAAAAAACGCAGAAGGCAGAGGTAAAGTGAAAAGTGGCAGGGAGAGATCTCCAGGTCGTGGCTCACCCAATTCTTCGCTGAGGTGCTGCTTGGAGGCCGCCTGCTGCTCCAAGTAGAGGCTCAGGCTGCCGCCAATCACCTCCAGGTTGTCCTGCATTCGATCCTTGAACTGATCGCAGGCACTGCGAATCTTTTCATCCGTGTCCTTTCGCCGTTCGATGGTGCCGTGCAGCTGCTCCGTCTCATTGGTGGCCAGATCTGCCACGGCCAGGATCTTGTGTGCCTGCGTGGTGAGCGCCTCCTCCGTCTTCATGTGCGACTGCACCAGCTGCTTCTTCTCCTTGTAGCGGCGCTTGGTCTTCGTAAGGACCTTCTTTGTCAGCAGCAGACTGCCCTTGGTGTCGGTCAGGTGCTGCTCCGTTTTCTCCAGCTGCTGGGTCTTCTCCAGGAGAGTCAGGCTCACATCGTTGAAGATCTTCTCCTTCGACTGCAGCTCGTCCTTGAGGGCCTTCAGCAGCAGCATCTTCTCGTTGAGCTCGCGATTCTGCGAGTCCATTTTCATGGTCATCTCCCCGTAGGTCTCCTCCGCCAGGTAGATGCCGTTCTTGTCGCGCGCCGCGAGGAGATCTCGCTTCAGTTTGTCAATCTCCTCGGTGTACTCCTTGAGGACGGTCTTCTTGGTGAGCTTCTGGTTGACCTCGGGCTTGTTCTGGATATTCTTTGCCCGGTGCGCGTACTCCAGCGTGCTGAGCGTCTCGTCAATGTCCTTGTGCCCCGGCGAGATGGTGGCTATGATCGAGGTCTTTGTCCTGCCGCCCAGCGACTCCTGCAGCAGGCGTGTCAGCTTCGACTCGCGGTACGGCACATGGGGCGCCCGATCCACCAGAGCGGTGATCACACGGCCCAGCGTCAGGAGGCTCTGGTTGATGTTGACCGTCTCGCGCACGCGTATCCCCTTCTCATTGCCCGCCTTGGAGACGTTCTCGCTGCCCGCCAGATCCACCAGATTGAGTTTTCCGATCTTCAGCATGTCCTCGCCATCGATGCCGTTCTCACGGATGTGCACCACGATGGAGAAGACGGTGTGGCTGCGCGAGGACTGGGCATTCATCAGGGTCGTGGCGGTCTTGCGTCGCTCCTTGCCCTTCTCCAGCAGCTTGTAGACGTCGTCCTTGCTCTGCACAGTGATCTCCTCGAGGCCCTGGATGATCACCGAGCCCTTCTTTGTGCTGTCATCAAATATGCGTATCTTTGTGGAGTCATCGGTGGAGAGGAGGTCGCACAGCTCCTCGTTGTACAGCTCCAGGTAGGAGATGCGCATCGTAAACTCCACCTCCATCATGCGCAGCTCGTCAAAAAGGTGACTCAGGGCCCGCGGTATGATGCCCACATCAGAGTCCTACGAAAGGGCAAAAAGGCAAAAGCCAAAAACGGCAGGTAGAGCAGCAATTAACGTTTGAACCGCCCCCCCTCACCGGGTTCTAGGAATTAGAAAACAGGTTCTCCTCTACTCACATCTTCCCAAGAGGACTTCAGTTCCGCGGTCTCGTTCCCCACCATCGTGTGCGTTTTGCCCGTGCCCGTCTGTCCGTAGGCAAACACCGTGCAGTTGTAGCCGCAGAGGACCTCCTCGATCAGAGGCGACACCACCACCGCATAGACATCGCATTGCTTGGACTCGGGGCCGAAGCTCCGATCGAACGTGAACTTCTTTGTTAGCTTCGAGTCGAGGGTGTGGCGTGTGAGGATCTCGCGTGGACTGAGCACATCCACGACCTCTGCGGAGCGTATGCATCGCTCGCGCGCATTCAGCGGCCTGCAGGGATGCAAATCGTTCTTATGGGGCGATCTTCTACTACCCGTATATGTGGGACTCACCTAACGCGCACATAGACCTGAATGTTTTGATTCGATTTGCGTGCAAGTATCTGCTGCTGCTGGCGTAGGCTGTTCCCACCCGATGTGTCCATTTCACAGGAGAAAACTCTCTAAATTCACTTTTTAGCGCGTAAAAATGATGCCACCCGAAAGATGGTATGTGCGTGTGTGTTTTCGTCAAACTTTTGCTCCCAGCACTCGATAATTTGCACTTCTACACTGTTCAAATGTTGTACAGCCAAATAAAGCCTTGGAAGACCTTAAAATCTAATGAAATTCCTCAGAAAGCAGACGCCGCGTCGTCCGTTCAATTTTCAAAATGATGCGCAAGCCAGGGCTGCAAAACCATCGATGGCACTATCGATATCAATATTTTTGGTTTTTGGTCCAAAGTCTAGAAAATAAATTCAGCGCTATTCAGAAATAGGTGGAAAACAAACAGCAAAGCTAGAAATCCTCAAGAGAACCAAAAATTGACATGAGGGATGTATATTAAACACTTGTACAGTTTTGTGGAAGGGATGAAGGATAGTATTGAAATATCGACGGTTTCTACACTCGAATGGTTTTGCAGCCCTAGAGCGCCGCCGTTAGATATTTATTTTGAAGCAACTGTCAAAATTTTATTCCAAAACGCTAAAACAAAACGTATAAATTTTGACTAAATTAGAATGTAAATTAACAGCAACAACATGTTTTCCAGGATTATTTGGTTCCTCCACCGATTTACCGGAAGAACGCGTGAGTTGGCAGCGCCACACACACATACAAAATACCACGAAAAACAGTTACACTAATAATACCGCAATTCGATTCGAGTAGGGTATTCTGCAGAAAAACGCGACGGCCACACCACACCATACACACGCACACGTATTGGCAAAAAAAGACAAGATAAAAACAAAAATTAGCATAAGATTATCTACTACACAGAAAACGAACACAACACGTAGCTTAGGTGTACTATTTGTGTGTTGCGTGTGTGTGTCTAACTGTAAACTCTATTGACATTGTAGGCGGGCTGTCGGGTGGTGGCAGCAAGTGCAACAGGAAGAAGATAATAATAAAAGTTCTACTGGTTCTGCATGTGCTGCATGTGTGTTCGTTTGCCTCTGCCTGCAGTCGCGAGATAAATACGAATTTCTGGCCATTAAAAAACAGTAAGACACAAGTAACATATACACTCGCCAGCCATTCAAATAAAACAACAATTTACTGATAAATGATATCTCTCCCCTCCCCCAACCCAACCCAACCCCACCCCACCCGCACTCTCTGCAGGTCCCGAAGATCGGAACACAGCCCCTGTAACACCCAGAAGGGGACACAGAATGGAGGACGACAATGAGGTGTACGATGACATGAACCTCTACATCACCCCCGAGAGCTTCATTGTGGAGCCGAATGGCAGCGGGGAGGTATTGATTATCGGCCGCCACGACAAGGTCACGCGAGTGCAGCCAACGGGCGGCCAGCTGGCGAACCTGCGGCCCACCCGTCGCATCTGCGGTGTCCTCGGCACAATTCACTTGCTCAGCTGCGACTATCTGCTGGTGGCCACCCACCGCCTGTTCGTGGGCGTGCTGAACGGGTCGATAGTGTGGCGGCTGGCCGGATACGACATAATTCCGTACATTCCGAACGCCATCCAGCGGAAGGAGAACGAGACGTATCTGCAGATGCTGCGCCAGACGCTGGACACCAAGTACTTCTACTTCTCGTACCGCTACGACCTCACCCACACGATGCAGCGGCGGCGGGAGCTGGTGGGCCAGCCCCAGCGGCAGGGCATGCTGAAGCGGGCCGACCCGCGGTTCGTGTGGAACGGCCATGTGCTGCAGCAGTTCCACTGCGACAAGATGGACAAGTTCCAGCTGCCGCTGATCCACGGCTTCGTCTCCGTCAACCAGGTGCAGATCAACGGCCAGACCTTCTTCTGGAGCATCGTCACGCGCCGGTCCGTGCAGCGGGCGGGCACACGCCTCTTCTGCCGCGGCATCGACGACGAGGGCCATGTGGCGAACTTTGTGGAGACGGAGCAGATCGTCGAGTTCAACGGACAACACACGAGCTTCGTCCAGACGCGTGGCAGCATGCCCTTCCACTGGCACCAGCTGCCGAATCTGCGGTACAAGCCCCGCCCGAGGCTAGTCCCCGGCAAGGATCACCTGGCCGCCTGCGCCACCCACTTCCGGGATCAGGTGCAGCTCTACGGCGCCCAGGTGGCGGTCAATCTGGTGGATCAAAAGGGCGCCGAGGGCGAGCTGGAGGCCACGTTTGCGCGGCTCGTCCGGGAGCTGGGCAATCCGTTGGTCAAGTACGAGGCCTTCGATTTCCATCACGAGTGCCGGAAGATGCGCTGGGATCGACTGAACATCCTCATCGATCGGCTGGCCCACGATTCGGAGCGGTTTGCCTTCTATCACAGCTTCGACGACGGCCGGCTGGTGTCCACGCAGACGGGGGTGTTCCGCACCAACTGCATCGACTGCTTGGACAGGACGAATGTCGTCCAGAGCATGCTCGCACGACGCTCCCTCACGTCCGTTCTCCAGAAGCTGGGCGTTCTGCATGTGGGCCAGCCGGTGGAGCAGGCATCGCGTGGCTTCGAGGATCTCTTCAAGGGCGTCTGGGCGGACAATGCGGACCTCATCTCGCTGCAGTACTCCGGCACGGGTGCGCTCAAGACGGACTTTACGCGGACCGGGAAGCGGACCAAGGCGGGAGCCCTGCAGGACGGAAAGAACTCGATGATTCGATACTATTTGAATAACTTTGCGGATGGGCAGCGGCAGGACGGGATCGACCTGTTCCTTGGCCGTTATTTGATCAACGACAACGAGGGCGGGGCCCTGCCCTCGCCGCTGGAGTGGCGTCGGGGCTGGCGGTTCTTCGCCTTCCCGTCGGTGCTGCTGATGGCCGTGGCCATGTTCATGATCACCCTCACATATCCCGCGGAGTTCAACACGGAGAACCTGCTCTTCATGCTCTTCTGGGGCGCCATGGTCGCTGTGAGTGCCACGGGGATCCTTCACTACGGCGTGGAGTTTGTGCAATGGCCACGGCTCCTTCCGCCGGTGACCTTTCGCGGCGCCTGACGTTAGTGTCGTCTAGGAGGGATCTAGGCTCTACCTCTGCAGCAGCACACAAGACGCTTCCACTCTATGGACTCCAGACACACACACACCCACACACACAGCACCTCCTGTTCCTGCTCCAGCTCCTGTGCTCTTCCTTGAAATCCTGTAAACACTCGTGTAAATTCCTGAAAAACGATGTTTCTATCGATTCCTCGCTCTGTGTTCTGTTATCTTTTATCTCTTATCTGTTATCTGTTTTCACTTTTCCACTGGCATTTAGCAATCGACTTGACTTTATGGTAGATCTTAAGGCAAGCCTCCTCCTCCTCCTTCTGCTCCTCCTGCTCCTTCTGTAGGAATTGTTGATACACTTTCGGATGGGGGATCCGAACCGCACGTGGGGGGTGGTGTACCGGTGCCGGTGCCCCCCGCTTTATTGTAGCTATGGTATGTTTTTAAGTGCAAAGTAGTCCAATCAATCAATCTTTTGTAGAACCATTTAACGTGACGTTGAATAAAGTATTTTACGCATTGCTAGAAAACACCTTAACCTCAAAATGAAGTTTGTTCTCTGGAGGTACTTTGGATCTTTATAGATACTTTTACACGTGTCACCCCAATATAAAAGGGGTAATCCTTGTGTGAATCCATTGCGACTGCAGCAATCTCTGAGAATAGATCATGGAAAAGCCCACCTCTATCCCAATTGCCATAGAAATCGGACAACATAAACACGAAGATGTGTAACACCCATACAATTCTGTTCTGTATGCAGCGACGTTTTTTAGTAAGAGACAAAATACTGTTCATTGCTGTTTGAACTTCCAATTACATATTGTACATATGTATGTATCATTGGAACACCAATCTTTAAAGATATATCTTGGGATATCATGAGAAATGCGGGACTACCCTAATGACTACAAATATCCCTCAATGCCATTCCTAAGGAAGGAAAGAGCGAGAGCAAAGAAGGAGAATAACAGGGTCCCGTTGGAGAGCCATAGCCATATGTATGGCTGTCTCATTCTAGCCAAGGCCAAAGGTACATACATATATAGAGTGTGTCACGGAGGGAGAAGGACAATCATAGTCAGGGGCTGTAGGTCAACCCTGGAAGGTTTTCCTCTTGTTTTGTGTAAAAAGTTGTCAATTTGAGGCGAGATATGCGCCTGCTGCGATTCAGCATATATCACATATATTATTCGTATGCCCCATTTCGATAATCCCCAAGTAAGTGTGCCATGAGAATAACGTCCCACTTCTAGGGCCAGCAATCCCCTTTCCATTCATTTATTTCGATTTACTGTTCGGCTAGCCATCAAAATTGTAGCAAGGATCCAAAAATCCAAAATTCCAAAATTCTAAAATTCATAAAAATTCAGCTCTAAACTCGATTGGGAAAATTTGTAGTGAATTCTTTCGGAAAAATGTCGAACGAAAAAGTTGCGAATGAGAAGGGATCTGAAAAAGGTTCTGAAAAGAAGTCGTTCCTCTACATGTTCGAGTTCGTGGTCGACGATCTGCTGATCACGCGACAGAACCTGTGCGCCCCCGAGGAGTACCCCACCTGCACGGAGATCTCGTTCCGGTCCTCGGTGTTCCTCTCGATCTGCGACCGGGAGTACGGCAAGTGCGTGAATCCGTGCGGGCCCAAGTGCGGCAAGTGCTGCCTCTTCACGCTGGAGTCGCCGGTGACCGAGAAGGACCGCATCCAGGTGCACGTCTACAAGAAGCGCACGCAGAGCTGCAAGTTCCTGATTGGTCTCTCCGACCTGGCGGCCAAGCCGATCTTCGAGCGCGTGAACGAGTCCTTCGACACGGAGAATCCCAACTGGAGCAAGGCCATGCAGAACCATCTGACGAAGATGCCCAAGCTGCGCTCCCCCAACAAGGAGATGCCGCTGGACGACTGCCACTGCTACGAGGCGGCTTATGGGCGCAGGGAGCAGTGGTGCCCCACTTCGGAGCTCTCGAAGCGCCTGCTGCCGCTCTTCAATCTCTGCAACATGCAGACTGGCAACATCGTCCTGATCATGCGGCTCGTGTGCAACGGCCCGGCGATCGTCTCCTCCTTTCCGTTCTCCAGGGTCTGCTCCCGGAATCCCAAGTGCCCGCAGCGCTGCGGACCGCCGCAGCCAGCTTGCAACAGTGAACCCGAACCCTGCGGCGGCTGTCCGCCGCAGACCGCCACCGGCGGTCCCATGGACCAGGCTCGCGGCCGGTGCCGCGGCTCTGGTGGTCCGCCGTGCCCCAGGCCCTGCCAGATGGCCGATCCGTGTGCGCGCGACGATCTGGACACTCCCAAGTGTCTGCGGTACTATGCCTGCAACTTGGACAAGCAGTGCCCCTGCGATTACTGCGAGGATGAGTTCGACAGACGTAAGATCACCCTGCTCCTTCTGCAGCTGCCTTGAATCCTGCTTCATCCTGCATCCTCTCCTTCCCGCAGAATGTCCCACTGTCCCCAGCAACAAGAAGAACCTTTCCCCCATTGAGCAGCGCCTGCAGAAGTGCGTACCTTGCGGCGGTATTCCCGAGTGGCCACGCTATGTCCAGGTCCAAAAGAAGAACGACGCCGAAATGATAGCCAAGGGCTTGGATCCTAAGGCCGAAAAGGAGAAGAAGGCGGAGAAGGAGAAGAAGGGCAAGGGCAAGGGCGGAAAGGGCGGAAAGGGCGACAAGGACGGCAAGAGGCAAGCGGGCGGAGGCTTCATCTACGAGAACGATGGTCCTGGACCCTCCAATGTCTACGATACGTGGGGCACTGGCGGCCCATCTCTTTCCTGCGGACTCGACCAATGCAAGCCGCACAATTCCAGGCCCTGCGAGGCGTGCTGTCCCCAGTACGAGGCCTGTTGCGATGCGGGTGAGTGCAAAGTCCACATAATCTTAGCCAATGAGGATTTCCGCTCTAAATTGAGGGAGAATCTTATTACAGACGATTGCTGATGGGTGTTCCAAAGAATAGCGTAGAGCATACGTATGTCCGGGTGTAACACCCAGAAGCAAAAACTCCCCACCGCCCCATAGAGCATACTGTCTGTCTGTCCGTCCGTACCGTTAGGTACTCCCTGAAAAGCTGACCATATCTGGCAGCTGGCAGGTTGATCGAACACACACGCGAGAGACAGATGTCCAAAATAATACAGATATAATCGAAAAGTCTTCCAAGTCTCCCAAATGGTTCTACCAAAGACAATACGAACTCTAAGAAACACTTTTCGGGGTGGAATCTTACAAAATTCCTCACTGAGAATGAGAGAGACAGATTTACCTTCGTTCGAGCGAGATAGCGCGCATTTTGTCTCTTACCAAAAAACGTCGCTGCATACAGAACAGAATTGCATGGGTGTTACACATCTTAGTGTTTATATTGTCCGATTTCTATGGCAAACCGAAAGCCCACCCAGAAATCCTTAGTAATGCCCCTAACTTTAAGCCACAATCTTCCAAAATCTCCATTTCAAGGGGGAGAGCTCCTTAACCAACACACAGCAGTCGCTTTTTCCACCCAAAAGTAGCAGCAGTAGGCCCTGAAATACACACAAACTCCGTTGAAAAGTGAACACAAAAATATTCAGAGAAAGTTGGCATCGGGTGAGGCGTCAATCGTTCATTGTATCCGAATCATTCTAGTGTTCAGTTTCGTTTCCACAAATGGGGAAATTTTCTTTGCCGTAAAAAATACAAAATTCAATTCGTTCGTAAGAATTTAAATTCAAACAAATAGATAGATAGATAGATAGATAGATAGTGACCATAAGTGAATGATAACTAAAGATCTGCTACCACCTTTTCTCTATTTTTTGGCAGCACGGAAACGAGCCCTTAGGAAATTGCGCCATTTGCTGATTAAGTACAACATCCAAATTGAGTGAATCTTTGGGGATCGATCTCTCCCGTATCCAAATTGAAATTCGAGACACAACAGACAAAACAGAACAGGACAGATCCTTCACTGCAGACCGACCGCGCTAGAAGATGGCCAAGAAGAAGGGGAAGAAGGGAAAGAAGGGCAAGAAGGGGAAGATCAGTTGCGAGGTGCCAATCCCGCCGGCACCCTCGTCGCCACCCAACCCAGGTGAGTGCCCGTCCCCGTCCAGCTAGAAGCCACCAATCCTTGAGGCCTAATCCTCCCCCATCCCCAGACCAGTACAACTGCGACGACTGCTGCCAGTGCGAGTGCGTGTACGACTGTGACTGCAGTCCGGAGATCGCCCCGTGCTTCCTGCAGCCACGTCGCCCCGACCCGGGGCCGGAGGCGTACGACGAGTTCGAGGCCTGCCTCAATGGCAGCGGCCTGACCATACGCGTCCTCAAGGACACCCACAAGGTGGAGAACGTCGACGACGGCTCTGGCAAACCCGATCTGGGGGCCGACGACGACCCCTGCTACCGCCAAGGCATCGAAGACTGCGAGCCGACGCAGGACCCCTGTCTGCACGAGCTCCTGCAGCGCAGCACCTTTGCCCGGAACCACATCCAGCGCCGCACTGGCGGCCGGATCCTCAACCATCCCAAGATCCCCAAGGTGCGGGCGAACATCAAGTACTCGGGCAACGATGTCTGCGAGGAGGACGGCTACTACGTGCCCTTCTCGAAGATCCAGGAGGCGTGCGACTTCCAGGAGAACCGCGCCGACTGCTATCGCCAGCGGCTCTGCGGCGGGGCGCCGCCCACAGTGCCCGCCTGTCCGCCCACACAGAACCAGAGGAGCTGCTGCATGCAGGTGGACCGCAAGGACATCCAGCAGACGATGAAGGGGGTGAACATGGATACCAGAAAGAAGGGCATCGAGGTGAGTGCGAGTGCGAGTGCTGCTCTGGATTCCGCCATCCCCTGCATTCCACCATCGATGGTTATGGCTATGGTTATGCGGTTATGCGGAGGAATGTGTGCTGGTTATGGCTTCGATCGTGACTTGCCTCTGCAGCAGCTGCAGCTGCAACTGTTGCGCAACATGCCACATGCTGCAGCTCCAGCTCCAATTGTGACGAACACTCTCTAAGGCCTTTCCTTTCCGCAGGTGTGCTACAAGACCTGCGACGAGACGGACAGCGACGTGTTCCTGGTGAAGCTCGGCAGCAAGGGCAAGGCGCGCCACAAGAAGAACGTCATCGAGATCGAGCTGCGGACGCCGAAGCAGCCGGTGGTGCTGCCCAGCAGCAAGGTCACCGCCGAGACCTACGTCACAGAGGCCCTCCTCGGCGGCGGCGGCGGTGGTGGCGGCGGCAAGAAGGGAAAGAAGGGCAAGAAGGGCAAGGGCAAGGGCAAAAAGAAGAAGTAACCGCCAAGTAAGCCAAGTAGCCGCCCTCCTCCTACCAGAACCACGAGCCAACCCCACCGGACATGACTAAGGAACTTTTTTTGGGATTGATAACCTTTTTGAAGGATCAGTCCACGCACACACACACACACACACACAGACACCAGACACCAGAGAGAAATTCCCATCAAAATTCTAGCAGTTCTTCCAAGTTTCAATCAATCAATCGATCAATTTTCCATTCGGCATCTCACTGACATTTAATTTGAAATCTTATTTGGAAAGCGAACAGAGTATATTCATATTTCGGGAAATATTTGAGCAATAAATGTGAAATTTAGAATTTGAAAATGCCCTGCCTTTTGCATCCTCTGTTCCATGGCGAATCCTTGAAGAGAAACACCCCGCCCCAACCCCCACCCCCGCCATAAGTGCCTCGGACTATTTATAAACCGAAGGCCGAAGCGATTTCGCATCTAAAAATAAAACCTCACGGATTCTTCATGGATCTCTGGCTTACAGCAGCAGCAGAACTGGCAGCATCCCCCATCCCAATCCGAAGAGCATCTTCATCTATTGCACACCTGTAATTAAAAGACACCATAAACCGCATCTCCGGCAGAGATGCAGAGGCTGGTCATCGCAAAACGAGTTGCAGAGGCCACCAGGCAGAGCCAGAGCCCAGATGACAGGCAGATCAAGAGAGAGCGAGAGCGAGAGAGACGCGACGCTGACCGGCAGCGAGCGAGCTCCAGCGATCTGCAGCTGCTGGCTCGGGCTCTGGCTCTGGCTCGGACTCGGACTCGGAGAGGAATCGAGCGATGGAACGTGTTTTAGTTGCGTTCAAACGCTTTAGTCTGTAAGTCTCGTCGCTTCGATCGCAAGGAAGGCTGAAAGACAGAAAGACGCTAAGACGGGAAGACAGAAACGAGACGACGGAACGAAGTGAAGCCGAAGTGTGTGCACGGTTCGAGGGTCCAGCATCGAGTGCGGACCACTTTTGAGATCGGTCAAGTCCAAGCCGACAAGAGGGAGAGTAAAAAAGTAGAGCGTAAGAGAGGGGAGCGTTCGAATTGATCTCTCACTCTCTCCCGGTCTCTCGCTCTCTCTCGCTCTTTGAATAGCGGAAAGAAAGTAAAACGATTACTTAATCCGCGTTCCGCGTTCCAACATTCGACGGCAACACCAGAGGCGGCATCCCCGCCCCCCCGGATGACAGCTTTTGGGCGGAGAAAACACAAGTATTTTCGACGGGGACCCAAAACAAAGGCCAGCGACCCAGCAGCAACCCAGCGGCAACCCAGCGGCGACCCAGCAGCGATCTAACCAGAGGAGATCCGATCCATATTATTGATATCATTTTGATAATTTAGAAAGCGAAGCTGCATACCAAATAGGCGACCGGACTACTAGATCTGGATATCAATCGTATCGCATCGTATCCGACGACTGGCGACGCGCGACTCTCCCATTCCGGAGATCGTGGATTGGATCGAGGCAGAGGCACAGTTTGGTTTCAGTTACAGCCCGGGGTCGTGGCTCTTTCTCCGTGAGGCTTTCTCCAGCAACGCCCTCAACGCCTTCTCCAAATCGTGCTACAAGTGCAGTTCGAGTGCAACACTTGCAACGGATTTTTTTGTTTTGTTTACTGGTGTCTAGACCGCAAAATGGCAGTGATAATGATACGCTCCACGCTCTTGATCGTGCTCATGCTGGTGCTGTTGGCCAGTGTCGATTCCGGTAACAAGGCACCGTCCCCCAACCATGCACCATCTGTGGCATCCGATTCCATTCATCCTCCCCCTGCAACGACCACAACGAGCAATGTGCCACACAATTTCCATCCTCATCATCATCAGCAACATAGTCCGAGTCATAGCCATAGCCACAGTAATGCCAGCAGCAGCAGCAGCAAAATTAGAGGAAACATTCCAGTCCAGTCGAACGCCAGAAGAGAGGAGACACCACCAGCACCAGCAGCAGCAGCCCCAGGGGCTACCTCTGAGGAGGTCGCCGTTTCCAGTGGCCTCCGCGACAAGAGAGGTGAGTACATCTCGAGTGGGAGTGGGAATGGGCATGGGAATGGGCATGGGCTGGGGGAAGAGCCCACAAGTGTCGTCTGTCTACAAATCCGTGTCAGGGTCAGTCTTTGTCTCTCTCCCTCTCCCTGTCTCTGTCCCTGTGTCAATTGATTGGCAAATATTAACAATTGCACTTGAGCCGATTGCCTTTTGCCTTTTGGCTTTTGGCTTTTGGCTTTTCTTTTGGATCAATTTGAAGGGCTTATTTCCATGCACGTAGGTGTTTGGGTGTTTAATTGGCGATTGTCTAGGACTTTCGATTGATTTACTTGGAAATTGAAAATTGGAAATTCAAGCGGAAATTCATACTGCAAAGAGAAATGTTTTAGCTAAACGAAGGTCCATTATTTAATGTCCAATGAGACGTGAACGAATTCTGTATGGAATACACATAAAAGAGCTTTAATTACAAGAGACTTCATGGACAATCCTCTCGAGATTCTAAATTCTAGATGGGAAATATTTTCCTAAATAAAGACGGGGTATAGATCCTGCGATATCTGACCATATTTTGAGAAGAATTACACCAAATATTCCCCATTGAATAATAGTCCAAAACAATCCAGAAGTTTTTAAAGGAAAACAAAAAAAAGAAGAAAAAAAGAGAAAAAAAGAAAAAAGAGAAAAAAGAGAAAAAAAGAAGAAAAAAGAAGAAAAAAAGGGAAAAAAAAGAAAAACAAGAGAAAAAAAGAAAAAAAAATAGAAAAAAAAAGAAAAAAGTAAAAGAAATTAAAACTTTTTCCATATGTTTTTCTTGTATCGAGTAAATATTTGCATAAAAAGTATCTCTGTGTGTGTGTGTGTGTTCAATGGGTGAAAATATGCTCTTTAACATCCCAAATCCCAAAGATAAAACTTTCAAATTTCATCATGAGTTTTTCCTTTTTTCTGTTTGTTGAGTATCCATTCGGTTATGGGACATTTTCTCCTGTGTTTCCTACCAAGCGAATGGCTTCTGTTCGTTGAGTATCCATTCGCTTATGGGACATTTGTAAACCGAATCCACTGCAACTGCTTTTCTCCTGTGTTTCCCTGCCAGCTTCTGTTGGCTTCCGTTCGAGTGTATCCATTCACTTATGGGACTTCTTGTCCTCTTGTGGTTTTTCGTATTTGGCTTGCAGCAAACAACCCGCACATTTCTCTGCCATAACGGTGGTTCTCGTTATCCCCCACCGTGCAACTTTTGACATTTCATACTTTGGATCATACACCACAATCGAATCGAACCGCATCGAACCGAATCATCGCAGCTAATCGTCAGATCAGAAAGATCTCAGAGGAAAACAAACAAAAACTCTCACAGCATGGCTTCTCCGCTCCGCTCCGCCTCGCTCCCCCCCTCTGCCCTTCTTCCGTTATACGCTATATATAGAATATCGATGGGTATGTTCGAGGCAGAAGGTGTCAAGGGGTGGCAGGGCAGGTGCTGCCCGCGTTCAATGCCCATCTTCTCGTTGCATAAATATTCAACAAAAGATCCGATCCGATCCAGTTATGAATATTATTTTGTGTTCGCTCTGAAACTGAAACTGAAACTGTGATTTCGGTTCGGATTTTGATTTTTGGTTGCATTTCGAATGCCGGAATGCTGATGACCTCAGAATATTAAATGAATTATTTCAGAAGAGTAGAAAAGATAAAACGACGCAAAACAGAAAAACAAAGAAGAAAAAACAACAAACTTATCGTAAAATGAAATTTTATGCAAAATGCGAAATTAAGAAACGAAAGAATTATGGGGAGTGTAGACACACACACAAACACACACACACACACAACACAATAGATTTGTTGCTCTTTCACCTTGTGACATTTTGGCGAGGAGACAACGAGAGAGAAAGAGAGAAAGAACAAAAGCCAAGGAGCTGCCACCGCTGCCTGTGGCTGGGGCACGTGTCTCCTCCATCAACACGCCCCCAGCTAGAGACATGTCCGAAGATTAATGGGTCTACCCCATCGATGGAGAATAAGAGTTCAATCACCTCCAATCTCCAATCTCCAACGTAGAAGACATCATCGCTAATTACTGGGTATTATGCCCATAAAATACTTTGATATTCGATTTGCATTGGAAATTCCATTCGAAATTAGCTGAAAGTTTCAACCAACGCAAATATATGTAAATTTTTCCATTAAAATGTGAACAAATCTCTAAAACAAAATACCTTTTCAGATTTTGAGTTTCTTGGAGCCTAAGGCCTAAGAACTTAAGATTGGTAATTTGTCAAGATAAGGTTTTGGGCTTAGACGAGACTCCTCCCTCTCCCACTGCCAGATACTCTTTTCATCATTTATTCCTTAAGAGTTTCGGCTTTCAGAAATGGTTCTTAAGACTAGAAAGAATAGGTATTTACACTACCAGAAGTATTTTATATATATACAGGTATATCTAGTACAATTCTAGGGAAAAATATTGAATAAATCATTGTATTTTAAAGATTTAATCGATATAATACTCTACGAACGATCAAAACTGATTAAAACATAGTTCTGAATCACAGTTGAAACATTTTTGTGGTGCCACATGTGGTGGAAAGTTCTCTCCGTTCATTAAGGTTCAAGATTGCCTCAAGTTGCATTGACTTACCTTTTTGTATACCTTCAAAGCAGACGCAGACTCCTCTTAAAACTCCAGTGACCCCTCCTTGGGGAAAGAGCATCTCGGGGGCAAGTGCCTATAAATACACGCAACAACAAGACACACAACATTTTCAGCATTTTCAAAGTTAATTTAATAAATCTTTTTCTAGTCTTTGGCCTCTTGACATTGAAACGCACGCCACATCGCCACAGACTTGACTTAATTATGATCTAAGCAGGCAATACGAGTATATCGGAGTCGCAGTCGCAGATGGAGTCGCAGTCGAAGTCGAAGTTGAAACCGATTCTCAAGAGACGACGTCAATCAGAAATACTTGGCTTTGGCTTTTGGCTGCGTAACGTATACGCCGCATGGGCCTGGGCTGGGGCTGGGGCTGGGGCTGGGGCTTGGGCCTGGCTGTTTGTGTAATTATGTACTTCAAAGATACACAGGGGGGCAGGGGGATGCAAGAAGATTACGCAAGACACTACAAAAAGATAAAAATGTATCTCTTAATGTGGAATGCTGTGGGGAAGCTGCTGGGAGGGAGACTGTGGTCCGAGCAAACATTTAGCGTTGCATTTAGCCGGGGCATTGCGAAATATGCTTTTGTTTTGCCACACAGAGCCACACTGTGGCACAACTCCCCTCATGAATGAATGCAACAACGGACTGCTGCTAATTTGACCTCTTTCCACCGAAGCGGCAATTGCATGGCCCTCGAGTTGCACTGAAACTTCTGTTGCAGTTGCAGTGGCAGTTGCATTAACAGAGAGGTTCTTAGCCGCAGATGCTAGCCAAAATGATTTACGGCTTACGGCTTACGACTTACGGATAGGTTTCGTCGTAGTCTCGCAGTCTCGTAATCTCGTTGTAGTTTTTCTCAAGGCAGTCCCGTCCCCCTCCCCGTCCCCGTCCCCCTCCAGTCCCCGTTCGTTCGCTCGCTCAACATCCTCGGCGAGTTGTCATGATTTATGCGGTGGCCTGTGCAAACGACAATTAGCCAAGTATCTGCTACAGTTGTTGCACACAGATACAGACACAGAAGCATAGCTATAGATACTCTGATACAGATACACAGATACATATCGGAGTGGAGACTGACACGACAACTGGGTCACCGAATCGTCGTCGTCGTTGTCGTTGTGCACCCCCCACCCCCACCCCTTCCATCAATCCCCGTTCCATCCTTCTGCTGCGTGCCCCAGCAATCGACAGGCAGACAGACAGACGGACAACTGCATTTAACATCCAATAAAGTCAGGCATTTAGGCCATCACGACTACTGGCCCATTGGCCGAATGTCCGACTGTTCGACTGTCCGACTGTCCGGCCATTTGCGACTGCTTTTTGTGTCATATTTCGGAGCCCACTCTGGCCCAACAATGGCACGTAAATTAGAGCTCATAATGGGGCTCCACTGCAATCCAATAACCCGTCAAGGACTTCGTGCAGTACGCGAGTATCTGCCAGAACAATCACTCGATAATGGCACAATCACTCCGCATTCTTGTCGAGTGCGTGCCCACAACAACAGCCTTTGTTCTCCCCCTCCCACTCCCCCTACTACTCCTCCTACTGTCTGCCTACTGTGTGTGCACCCTCCCCCCACCTCCTGCTCTAATTTCGTTTTCGTTTTCGTTTGTTCCGTAATTATAGCCACCAAAAGGTACGACTCTTGTTCCATGACTCGGCTTTTTTCTACCTCAAGCTGCGGCATTCCATTCCATTGTTCCATGGCTGTTTTTTTGAACATCCGCTTTGAAAAATCACTTAAAAATTGTTTGAATAAATTGATTTGCAATTGCCGTTGATGGAGAGAGATTGAATCACTCAAGACTTCTTGGGGAGATTGCCTAGGCTGGCCGTTACTCTTGCCTCACAGAGATCTCTCCCTGCATGGGCATTATTAATGGCAAATGGATCAAAGAGGATCCTTCTTGGGAAAAAGTAACACAACCTATCCAAAGATCGATCATGTGCATAACCTCTTCACTTCCTCTTGAATTTCTTTGATATTTTCCCCATTTTACTTTCCATTAACAGCCACTTGCAGTGGCTCTCCAATTACCAATTACCAAAAGCCATCAGCCATCAGCCGTGAGCCGTAAGCCATAAACCATAAGCTATAGGCCATAACCACTTTCCATCTCCATCTCCCCTTCAAAAAGATCTGCCATTAAGATCCCCCATTGACGATTACGCCCGTACCCCTACTCCTACCCCTGCCCGTACCCTCACCCGTATAAAGTGTTTCTTTTGGCGATTCATTAAGCGAATGCCATCGGATAAGCCCCCGAGTGCCCCGAGCCAGACGGCCAGCACAGCACAGAGGCCTTGTTTCCACACTCAATCTGCCACATAATGTTTCACCTGACAACTGGGGCAGCCCCTCCCCCTCCCCTCCTCCGCTGTGAGCGGCTCGCCACTCAATCACCGACACAAATGTCAGGGCGGAATTTTCAACTCGACTCATCAGCGAAGAGAGAAAAAGCGAGTAAAAAACGAGAGGGAACGTTGTGAGCCGCGGCAAAGGCCGCGGCTCTACCTTATACCCGGTACTCAGTCAGTATATATATACATATATATATGAGCCTACGATTTATGAAATTTATTATATGTTCTCAAAAGGGACGAAAATAATATTTAAATTAAAAAAATGAATTTTTTGGAATTTTTATACATGTTTCCATTTTTGTTTACATATGCTTTGTATATCTGCGCCTACATTTCTACATGACATGTATAACTACATATTTGAGACGTACAAGTGTTTAGGAGAGAGAGGGAGGGGGCATGAGTCAGCGCTTGGCAGGCGTTGCGTAGCCACTGAAATTTAATTTGTTTCTTCTGGCCATAATATTGATCCGATCTGATCCAGATTTGGTAATCTGGTAGAAGTGGTAATTTTTCATGATTCTGCGTTTTTGGTTTTCATTTATCTTAAATGTGGATTCCACAGATTTTCGTCTTTTGTGGGGGCGGAAAGGGGCGTGGCAAAATTTTGAAATACACTTGTTCAGGTTTGGTATCACAGGAGCTTGGATAGAAAGTTTGGTTGCTCTAGCTCTGATAGTCTCTGAGAACTAGGCGACACAAAATACGAATGGGCAAAGCGGATGGGGTCGCGTGTGAGAGAGAGCGAGAGGGAATGATGACTTTCGAAATGGTTTCCTTCATTGTAGCTATAATAATGATCCGATCTGATCCAGATTCAACACTCTGATAGAAATGGGCATTCTCTATGACTCTGCGTTTTTAGTTTTCTCGTATCTTCAACATTGTGTACGCCACAGACTTTCGTCCTTTGTGTGGGCGGAAAGGGGCGGGGCGAAATTTTAAATTACATTTGGAGTAGTGTGATCACACAGGAGACTGGATACAAAACTTGGTTGCTCTAGCTTTAATAGTCTCTGAGATATAGGCGCAAATGAAGACGGACGGACAGACGGACAGACGGACAGACGGACAGACGGACGGACGGACGGACAGACAGACATAGCTATATCGACTCGGCTATTGATGCTGATCAAGAATATATATACTTTATGGGGTCGGAAACGCTTCCTTCTGTGCGTTACACACAACCGTTATCCGCACAAATCTAATATACCCTTTTACTCTTCGAGTACCGGGTATAATGATTTAAAAAATATTAAAAACAATTACATTTAATTGCATAATAAATTTCATTTTGCATTGTCTTTTGGCTGTGTTTCTCGACTCATTCGTTCCATGAGGGATGCGACATGGGCTAAGGGCTGGGCGTGGCCCTAATGCCTCATGAGCCATTTAGCAGTAAGCCACAATCAATTATTTGGCCATTGCCAGAGGGGCAACTGGCTGGGGAATCCGCTTAACTGCGGGCCACCAAAAGCGCCTCCTCCATGGCCTTCGCTGGCCTTGACACGGTTTCTTCTTGGGAAGGGGGAGATCCCCCCGCAAGAGGGGACATCCAAAGAGGGATTCTCATGCCCGAAGAGGCATGATGCATCTTTCATCGATCGAGATGCATCATAGAGCTTCAAGAGCTTCAAGAGCTGCCCCTCAAATCGTCACTCGGTGATCTCTCAGTTGGCTATTACCATATTTCCACTCCACTCCGCAAGAGGCACTCCAAAAGGGCCTAAGGGGGGCATTCCCCTGGTTCCCAGAGACAGACCTCGTCGCTGGTGGTTTGATGGATGTGTGTCAAACCAGAAACCAGAAAGCAAACAATGTAATCAAAAATTCATCAAGAGACACACACAGAGGGAGCGGGAGAGGGGGAGAGCGGGAGAGAGAGGAGTCATAAACAGCCTTTTGGTTTCCATTAAAACTCCATTTCATTCCATCAAAAGTTTAACCAAAATTTCGTTGGTTTTTTACTGCTTTTAATTGCTTTATTTTCAACACCTCGCGTGTGGGCGGGGCGGGGGGAGGCAATTACCATCCCAAAAGACATCAGGGGCATGGATTACACAACTGCTTCGAATGAATGATTCATGGATTGATTTGTGTGACTTTTGCAGGCGCCCATCAGGCGGCAGCAGCGAGTGGCAATGCGGCGGCGGCGGCGCCCGGCTTCCAGTTGGACCAGAGCGAGCTGCAGCGCCAGAACCAGATCACCCAGCAGATATTCGCCAATTACCTGGAGCGGCGGCTGTTCCCGAACCGCAGTGTCAGCCAGAAGATACCCACCATAGCGGACATCCTGCCCAAGCCGAAGCCATCGGCCAGGCCGCGTCCACGCGGCTTTGCGGCCAGCGATGGCGGCCTCAAGCGGAGCGGCGGCGGGGCACAGCGGAACCGTCTGGCAGCAGCGGCGGCCAAGCGGCAGACCAACTCCCAAAAGAATCGGGTCTTCGAGGAGGAGCTGGAGGAGGGGGACCAGCAGCCACAGGCCGCCGCCAACCAGGACGACTTCGACGACGATGTCCAGGAGTCGCTGCAGAGCGTCGAGTCGGAGCAGCACGACCAGTACTACGGCAACATATTCCAGCGGGATCCCAGCGAGAATGAGATCGATGCGGGTGAGTCCGAGTCCCCTACAATCAATCAATCAATCAATCAATCATCCAATCCAATCGATTGAGTGATCAGCCTTGATCGTTTTTCTGTAGATCTATTGGCTGGAGAGGAGGCCATCCATCAATCCATCCATCAATCTCCCCTACAAGTAGTCGCTAAATGAATTAGTTCCACCTAATGGAAGCTCCCTTCCCTCCTCCCTACCCTTCCATCATCATCATTTTCATTATCTTTACAATGATTAAGTCCATAAAAACATAAAACTATTTCAGTTTTCAGGTGATTTTGAGGCATTTCTTTGCTCTGCTCTGGCTGAAGCCTGAAGCTGGTGCATCATTCCATTCCTTAAACAGCTATTGTCATTCCATTCCACTCATTCCATTCCAGGCCTTATGGAAATGCCATTCCATTTAGAACGAGTTGCCATCCCTCTGCCACGCCATTCCATTCCATTCCATCCACTTCATGCCGTTTTAGGGCATTTTCTGTCTCCTGCGTGGAATTCCATTCAATTATCCTCGACTCCTCCTTCGATCAGTTCCTCCTCCTTCATTTTTCCGTTTTGTTTCATTGTCAGACATTCCAGCCATTTACTGTTCCATTTAAAGCATTAAAATGTCTCGAATACACAAACTTTTTCTGTGTTTCATTAGTTTGCGTTTACTTTTCATTTCTGTTTACTTTTACTATTCATTCCCAATTAGAGTTCTGCTTCTGTTTGCTTTTCTCATTCGTTCCACTATGTTCCACACCCAATTACTGTTCCACTTCTGCTTGTTTCTCCTTCCAATTACTCGACCATTTCAAGCATTACTTTTTCCCATTCGACTATTGACATTTCTTCACCTTCTGCTGTGTGCATTGATCGCTTTGGCGCCTCCTCCAGTCCACCCGTCCACCGGTCCACCAGTGCGTATGATGAATGCCCTCGAGCCCTCGTCGAACCCTCGAGCCGAGGTTTACATAAGCCGCAAGCCTCGTTTTTTGCCAGTGAATATTTGCACAATTTTAAGGCGAAAAAATTGGCAAATATATTAAGTTTTATTTCACTTGGCCCCAGGGTCGATGCCACGATCGATTCCACACCCTTCTCCTTTGTCTGCGGCCCTGAGCAGCTGAAGATCTGCGGAACTGCTCGAAATTTACGACCGGCAGGCGAATCGCAACGAATCGCAGCGAATCGAACTCCGAATCGGTGTCTAGAAGTAGTTCGATGACGTTATTTTTTTATGATTATTTCACTTAAACGTCAAACCACTGAAATTTATAGACCAAACACTCAAACTCGAACCCAAACCCGAACCCGAACCCGAACGACGACTGTGAAACAAAAGAGGTTGTGCCATAAAAATCCAATTGAATTTCTGTTTCTGGCTCGAGGAGGCAGTGCACCCACGACTGGCAGATTGGTGGCCAGAGAACTCGTTCGAGGATCTCCAAATGATTCTCTTGGCAATTCCCTAAATCGAATGCGACAGACGATTGAGATAAGAATTTCGATATCGAAGCGAATGGAATGGAATGAATGAATTATTATGATTGCTTATGGATGATGGCATTAAAAATTCATTAATTTTAATTTATGGTTTCTTCTGGCAGGCATCATCGCATAATATCATCGAAATATCCAAAGAATTTCTCTAAAAGTAGTCACTTCATTCACTTCCGTTTCGCTAAGAACTTCAAGGAAATTGTTTAGACCTTAAAAGAAAAGTCCAGACACTTGTGAGCAGATAGTTGAATTCATACTAACTTTATTTCAGAAACGTCGGAGATTCTATTCGTATCGCTAGACCCACGACCGAACGGGTGCATCGGTACTGCGAGTAGCCAAGCATCAGTATTTTTGGACTAAATTAGGGTCTCATTGCTTACTGCTACCATCATAGGAACCTTTTATCGAGAATAGAGAAAAACAAGTTCCACGACAGAAGTTTTTCTTCTTGTGAAATTAGAAAGGAAGAAACTTCAAAGCTAACACATGACACGTGTCATGAATAGCCACGAAAATCAATAAACCTGCTGTGAATATTCTTCCTTACATGTTTTATAGCTTTTTTATGTCACAAAAATCATGAAATATTCAAAGACGAAGCTTCACCGTAGTTCACCGTGTTGGCCCAGCAAACATCCATCTAGATCCAAATTGTTTAGTCAAACAAAACAACAAACAAACACACAGAAACCACACTAAATTAGCATAAAAGATATACAAAAAAAGATACTTTGAAGATCCATCAAAGGCCAAGAGACGTAGATGTGCAAATTGAAGATTTGTATCTTTTGGGGATTCACACGATTTCACGATTTTGAAGGCTGTTTGCTGGGGGAATCTCTGGCTTCCAAGAATCGAAACATTTTGAGGAAAATGTATGCAAATCTGCAAGGGATAATTACAGAGTTATTAATGAAAATGCTGGCCATAAATAGCATTCAACAGAAATGCTTTTTGCTTCTTGCTTTTGGCCTTTTGATGGTTTTATAATTTCCTGTAATGGCCGTCAAATTAATTCGGTTTTAATTGTGGATATTTTCGATTCTAGTGTGCCGCTAGATACATTTCCATATGCAGATACAGATACAAATACTTTATGCTAAGAAGTCACCCTATGGGCCTTCGGATAGCAATGAACTCTGCCTCTGCCTCTGCCTCTCCCGTCTTCTACTCTATATTTTTGCCTTAAATATATTATATTTTGGTGGTCTCTAATCTGGTTTCTGTTTTTTGTCTGAATGGAAATGAAATCTTGAGGCAAATCGAAATAAAACACGCATTCAAGTTTACGAAATCTTGTTTCTTGTTTTCCCAATTAATTAATTAATTAGGGCCTGCCCCGGCGGCAAGGGAAGGGGAAGAGGGGAGAGAAGGACCGCCACGAAAGCCACGAAATCCCCGAAATCTGTGGCGAATCTTGAAGGCGAGATGCCGCACTTACAAGATACTCGCAAAAAAAAACTGTAGCCCCTGCAGAAGTTGATTTTGTATGCAAAAAAAGATACAAAACGGCTCGTACTTCAACGGTGGCAGCGGCAACACCAGCCACCAGCCAACAGCGGCAACAAGTGGCTGCCACTTGCCACATGCCACTCCACTCCTCTCCTCCTCCTCCTGCCCCCGTTCGGTTCGCTTTGGTGCGATTTCCTCACAAATTGCGGCCATTGCAGAGGGGATTCCAATTCCTCTCCACGCCACCTCACCTCTCCTCTCCCCGCATCGCTACGCATCGCATCGCTCGCCCCCCTGCACCCTCCACCCATCAGCTGCTGACATTTTGGCCCCACAAAAAAGTTGTCAATAGTTTTTGCTGCTGCAGAATCAATTTTTATGGCCGAGTCTTAATTGGTGGCACAATCGCTCGATACATGTGTCCACTGTACATGTTTTGCAAGCCCAATCGGATTATCGGTAATCGGAAAAACAGAACAAAACAACAAAACAACAAAGAGACTTTTGTAATCTGAAAATGTTTGCAGTTCTTAATGGAGTGACAGCTTCAATGGAGATCCTTTCGGGGATGGTTGATGGCGTTGTAGGGGAATGCCCGACAAAGTTATCGATAAATATCGATGGGAGAGTTATGGAACGATAAGTGATACAGGAAGGCGATATGAATAGATTTATGTAGTACCTAACAGCCTCGAGACACCCTCTTCTATATTCCCTAAGAAGTATGCAAGAAAATCGATCAGCAATGTATCGATAAAAGTCGATAAGAGCGAATGAAAGATCTTTGAGGAATGTAGACGTAATTCCCATTCCAACTCAACTCCATAATGGATATCTACAGTGGCTAACTTTGGTGATCTCTAAGCAAACATCACGCATACGCAGGGGGTGGGGGGAGGAGTGGGCCTCATACATAGCAAAAGTGAATCACAATCTAAACGAAACGAAGCGAAAAACTAGTTCATCAGCAGCCTGACGTCAAGGTCATTGCTTGACAGCCCACAGAATGTGAGATTCGGTGGGCAAACAGTTAGAAGCAAAACTTTTGACCAAATTGAGAGACGAGGCTCAGGGAATGCGTCCATCCATCCATCCATCCATCGAGGGGTATCGAGGGGGGTATATCGAGGGGGTGTAATCCGAGAACCTTCTTCTTCTCCTTTGGGGGTTCTTTGTTTCATTTCGAAACCGCAGAGAACCGAAACCAGAATGACTTTGGGGCGTACCGCAGAGTGCCGCTGCTTTGGTGTTGCTTTCAACGTCCACGCTCCGGTGATGGCTTGGACCTTGGTGAGGCTTCAGCTTCAATCTGTATCTTGAGACACAGCATCTCCCCGGCCAGCTCTGCTGCTTGCGTCAAGTGTTTGACAAACAGTCAGGCCATTCCATGGCAGGCCATGCCAGAGTGTCCGCTGTCCATGCATGTCCCCCCATGTATGGATCTCTCGCTCTGATGTTAATCTTTCGAGTTTCGTTACGGAACAAGTTCGTCTTCGAGAGAGAGAGAGAGACGCGAACTCTTAAACCAGTCTGGCAACCAGTCTCTCTCTCTCTCTCTTGCAGAGTCTCTCTCTTCTCTTCAGAGATCTCTCTTCTCTCGTTTGGGGGGGGATTCTGCCTTGGTTGGAGCCGAAGCCAGCGAAAACCTTTAGTTCTTCGACAGCCGACATTCAGTTTGGGCGCGCGCCTGCGCACGTATCTCACAGTTTTTTCTGATTCGCGTAACCAACTTTCGATTTCATTTCGATTCCAAGCCGATTCCACAGCCAAATTCAGAGCCTCAGATAAGCATCTGCATTTATTCAAAATAATTCATAAATCGAACGACAAACACAATCAATAACCCCAATAAAATCTCAATAAACAACAAAATATGCGTTGAATCCCATGCGACAAAAAGCGAAACTTTTTCATAAATATTTCACGGCATTTTCTGGGTAAAAGTGTGGTATTTTTTTTGACTTGCGGAAGTGTTACACACGAAGAGATACGAATATTCATATTTTGTTTTAACGCATAAAAAACAGCGCATAAATCGACAACATGCAGAATCTGAATTATTATATTTTGTCTGTGATAATCTCGGTCCAGCTGCTGGGCAGCCTGGACACGAGGACCATGGCGATGGCCACGCCGCAGAGCAAAGGAGCTGTCCAGGGTCCTGTAACGGGTATGTCTCTCTCTCTCTCTCTCTCCCTCTCTCTCCTCATTGCATAAGACTCACGAATCACGACGAATCACGACGAATCACGGCTTCCATGCAGGGAATCCTACTGAAAACAAAACTGGAAAAAGAAACAAAATCAAAAATGCACTTTCACTTTTCTCTCGATTCGGGAATTGGATGAACAGATGGATCGATGGACAGCTGGACAGCTGGACAGCTGGGTGGCTGACTGGACTGTGTCCATGGATGGGAATGTGTGAAGTGGCTGGCTGCTTAATTTGGCTGATTTCGGTGACAGTTTATGGCCAGAGTGCGGGCTACTGTTTGGGCCATGTCCACGTACTTCCCGTCCGTCCATTCATCTGTCCATTGCCGCTGCCGCTGCTGCTTTTGGCCCAAATTCGATGTTGTTTCATTCCAAATTAATCAAATGTTTGTTTCACCTTTTCTGTGTGGCTCTTTGGCTGTTGAAACCATTCGGTTGACAGGCCATTTGGTGGAATGTCCATTAATCAGTGGAAAAAGTGCCCCAAATGGGCTACCAAATCTTAAGTGAAGTTCAGGGTCAATCGCTGATTGAAAACGATTGAGAATAAAGTGAAGGGCAAGAGTATTGAATGGAGTCATCCTTAAGCGTGGGGATTGAAGTTATTCCAAGTTTCACGAGTCCTGCGGCAGCGCTCATCGGTTGCAGAGGGATTTCTCATAGCAGGACGACGACCCTGCAGAAAAACCCCTGAGAAAAGACTTTGCCTGTGGTAGTAGCAGTAAGTTCTCCATTCAACCGACCGATGGGCGCTGCTGCACGACTACTGCCTCCTCTGAAACTGATCGAAATTCTTGCCAGAATCTTGTCAGAACCAACCAGTTTTCACCATCTTTTATTGCATTTTTAGCCGCTTGAATTTCCATATTTTGAACATTGAATTAATTTCCGCTTAATCCCCCATACGATATCCACAGTCCCCTCTCTTTTTGTGTTTAAAAATTGCATCGCACCACAGCCACAGCACAGCGCAGAAATTAATTAATAATATTTATAAAAGTCACAACATAATCATAAAGAACCGAATTTAAATTTATTCCGAAATTCTTTTGTTTGTCTGACGTCAAACAAAGCACAAAAAACGAACGAGAATTTGCATAAAACATACACGAAAATGGTGTTTTATAAAATAAATATAGCAGGAAGAGGATGGATATGCATGGATATATATAATACCTATATAATATATATATATTTTATATTGAATGTCTGGTTGATGCTGCAGATGTCTCAGGCACATATGGATGTATATTTGTGCCTCCTTTTATGGGTGCTCCAGCGAAGGTCGACATCTCGTGGTATGAATACAAAAATAAATATAAATTTAATTGCTGGAATCTGGCGATCCGATCAGGTTTATCCGCCGCTTAACGAGCCAACCAGCAAATTGACATTGACTTTTCGTACTTCGGAAACTCGTTTATGATTCTCGACGCTGGTCACTCTGGCCCGTCTGTCCACTCTGGCCACTCTGGCAGTTCATAAATCATGCAGACACTCGACTCAACGACGCTTTCGGTCTCTAAGCTAAGCCCCCCACCCCCTCCTTGCCCCCTCCCTGCCATTTCGGCAAATGTTTGCCTTAAAGTTTATCAAACAATTAATAAATATATTCAATTTACCGTTTATTATATGTTTGCTCCCCCTCAGCCCCCCCTCTCCCCAGACCAGATCTTAATCAATTTTGCACCTTTAATTTGTGGCATGTCTGCGCGTGCGTCCGTCTGTCCGTCTGTCTGTCTGTCTGTCTGTCTGTCTGTCGGAAAAGATGGAAGATGTTCGGCTCGCAGCATCCCAACTGGTTTGCATTTATGGGGCTGTGGCTGGGGCGGGTACTGGAGCGGGGGCTGGGGCGGGGGCTGGGGAGGGAGCTGGAGCGGGGCTGGGGCTCTCTGTGGCTTCGACATTATATATAATTAACAAAACTGTTTTAATTCAATGATGCAACAGGTGCGGCACACACAGATCGGACGATCTGACGATCGGTCATCAGAGGTGCAGGAGATGACATTTAGGGGGGAATGAAAATAACTGCAAATTAAGATTCTGAGAGCAAATTGTTCAAGAAAGAAGCATCGTTAACTGAGGGGTGCTGTCGCATGACGCGTGACACTTGAAAGAAGTCTGACTACTCCAAAATGGGAACTTTTACACCAAATTGGAATACCAAACAAGTCAAGGTTTTCCAGAGATCTAGAACCCATTCCTTTAGCACCCATTTGAGTCTTTGCTTTAGTAATTTTGGCATACGAAACTCTCCTTTAAAAGTGGAATATTCCGTTACTTCTTTTCTTCCTTCTTTGTTCCTTCATAAAAAAAACTTCCATCAATAAAGTGAGTATGAAGAGATCTCTTTGGGAACATTCTTTCAAAAACTGTTGTGCAGCAGCGCTCCTCGGTTGGTCTGGCACTTGTTTGTGCCTTCCTTCATCTGGCTTTCCCCTGATAGAAGTCTTTCATGCCTGTAGCCTCTTTGGCAGTAAATTTCCATCGAATTTCGAGTCAAATTCAGGGAACTCCTTGAACTTAAAGAGCTGCCATATATCTTCTCTGTTTTGAGGTGAGAACTCAAGAGAACAAAGATTTACTGCCATCGTCGAGTAGCCGTATATCACCTTAGAGAGGAGGTGTCTGAATCTGAATCTGAATAAAACATTGCCATTGATTTAAACCCAAATCTCAAGACCGCAAGACCTCAAGTCTGGCATTGTTTCTGCGTCAAAATGTTAACTGCTTTTTGGCCATGTTTTCACACGGACTTGGCCGGACTTGGCCCGCTGGCTTGATGACCCGCTGCACACGTTCATTGTTTTTGGTTTTGGCCTGAAAATGGAATGGGACGCCCCCAACAAACACAAATCATAGCACATACAGCATGCAATATACAACATCATCATCATCATAATCGTAAGAGTTTCAGCATCATTTGGCGGAGAGGCAACCTTCAAATGAATGGCCCGGCGGCAGCAGCAGCAGCAGCACATTTCGGATGATTAATTAACAAACATTAGCGGACAGCAGCAACAACAACAACCAAAAGATACCATAAACTCCATTACGAAACAAAAGGGAAACCAGCCAGCAGTTGGCTTTCGTTTTCTCCCTCGTATATCTAGAAGCCAAGCCATGCCCCGCCCCGCTGTGCTGTGCCGCCTTCCGTGGGTGACCTTCACATAGTTGTGGTGGACAAAAGCCCGCTCCGACCTGGCCTTGATTCACATTCCAAAAAAAGAGCAAAGTTCTATCTGGTTCAAGCCCGAAATCTCCCCCTCCCTTCACGTCATCTGGGATTAGGCATTTCCAGACGAGTCGAACGAGTTCTTGATTGTAGTACTCGTACACTCGTACGATCCATCTGTGTTCATCTAGGGGTAACCAGTTCCTAAATCTCAGAACTCGAATCCGAGTCCGATCCGCTGTTTCCTTGTGACTCTCATTTAACGGCTCTGCCGTTCATAACTCAATTTCTTTCTCCCCAATTAGTAGGCGACTATCTGGGAGTATCTTTTGTTCTATTCGATGTCCGTTTATGGTTGGGGCACGGCATTTAAGATTTGCGATTTACGATGCTTTTTATGGGCCATCGAAGAGTTGGCTAATTAAGCGGCTGCCGCCCATCTCCAGCGATGACTCAAAGGCAGCAAACACGGGCGAAAGATCAAAGATCTTTGAGACCCCCTGCAGATGCATCATCATCTCGTCATCAGGCAGGCAGGCCAGAACCAGTCGCATCAAGGGGGCACCAGAAAGAGACCAGGGGGGCACCAGGGGGGGCCCTCTAGATCTAGCCAGATCTGTAGATGCATCATCCATATCATCCCAAAATGGATCATTATGCGAGTATTCAGATAGTATGTCCTATATCTTCATGGAATCCTTCAAGAGTGTTCCTAAAAGCTCTTCAAGCAGTTCCTAAGTATTTCCATTTCAAGATCTAAGGGTTTTTCCTGCAAATATTATGCAGAAAGTTGTTTAAAGGTCAATAATTTACAAGTCTTTGAAGAGAACATTTTATAGATGTGGTTCCCCGGCGATTACCATACCAAAAGTCAAAGTTCAAAGATGGATCTATGACTATTTCCAGAAAGGTTAAGTTCAAGATTCTTTGAATTATACACAGATTTAATAGGCAAAGTTCTTTCGTATAAATAAGAGATATTTTAAGCATTCCCAGATCTTGGACTCCTTTCCTGGTTACACTTTTATTTATAAATATTCCCCATAATTCCATGAACATAACCGACAGAAAACGCTTAAAACAGTCGCATAAATCATCTGACATCTCACATCTCCCACGCCCTCTGCCACACGCCCCCTCGCACGCCCCTCCCACAGCCAGCCTCTTGTCTCTCTCTGTCTCTCCCTTTTGTTTCCTTGCAATCTGTATCCTTATGCCCTTATGTTTCGATCTCTATTTATAGACTGCCCCAACTGCGTGGACGAGTCGCAGTACACGCCGAACAAATGGACGATGCCGCTGCTGAAGCTCGGGGAGAAGCGCTACTACCTGGGCATCTTCTTCAAGGTAAGCGGCATTCCACAATCCACAATCCACATATTCCACCACGATGCCATGTCAGGCCCACGATGGCTCGTAATGTGGCCAATAAAGTAACCAACAAAATAACCAGCCAAAAGTGCAACTGTCCAGCCATCGATTGAGGCAACGACAACGGGGCTTACTGGTCCGGTTTGATGGGTCGCTCGTGGGGCAGCAGCTGCCGTTTCTCGTCTCGTCTGCTCTGCTGATGGCCAGAGGATGATGGCATATGGAATATTTACAGCGGCAGAAGAACCAGCTTCAGTTTACACTTTACTTCACTCTACACTGAGCCAACGGGTTTTGGGGCTTATAGAAATACCAATACCGAGACAAATACCTATACAAATACCAATACAAATACCAGAAACCGATAAATACCTATACCAATACCAGAAACCGATACATTGAAGGTTTCAAGCTCTCAAGGAACTTCAACTGAGATTATTCCTCGGTTAGAACAGAGTTTTTAGTCTAGTTCTCCACCTTCCCTTTCGATAAATTACTATCGACGTTACACAGCGATAAATTAACCAAATAGTATAGAATTTGCCATTGTTAAGGAATTTCTTTCAGTTATAGAATATAATACCAATACCGAGACAAATACCTATCCAAATACCAATACAAATACCAATTCCAATACCAGAAACCGATAAATACCTCTACCTATACCAGAAACCGATAAACTGAAGGTTGTTAGCTTTCAGGGAACTTCAACTGAGGTTATTCCTCGGTTAGAACAGAGTTTTTAGTCTAGTTCTCCACCTTCCCTTAAATTTCGATAAATTATATCGATTACACAGCGATAAATTAACCAAAAAGTCTTAGAATTTGCCATTGTTAAGGAATTTCTTTCAGTTATAGAAATATAATAACAATACCGAGACAAATACCTATCCAAATACCAATACAAATACCAATTCCAATACCAGAAACCGATAAACACCTATAGCTATACCAGAAACCGATACATTGAAGGTTTTTCGCTTTCAAGGAACTTCAACTGAGATTATTCCTCAGTTAGAACAGAGTTTTTAGTCGATTTCGATAAATTATATCGATTGAACAGCGATAAATGTACCAAACAGCATAAGAATTTGCCAATAAGTTATTTTTAAGGACTTTCTTTCAGTTAGAACAAATTCCCGCAGTTTTGAGTGCAGTTCTGGCATTTCCATTGAATTTCGATACATGATATCGATAAATAATCAAAGATAGCAATGGCTATCCCTTAGTTGGTTTCATTCATTCATTCAACGTTTCACTAGTCACGTTTCAGTTCAGTTCTCGACCTTCCGTTGAGTGTCGATGCCTGAGTTATCGACTAGCCATCGATTACACCAACAAAACAGCCTTAGAACTGCCTTCAATGTCAGTCTGCTACCTTGAGGCAGCCGCCGCTTCGTCATAAATGGGGCACCGTATCAAAAAAGAGGCGCGTGCTTGGCCACGCATCGCAGCATCGCAGCGGGCGAGTATCACGCAGTAGATCTCGTATAACAGATCTTTAGCCTTATATGACGAGGGTATATCTGGGTAAATATGCGTGCGTTAGCGTTATGCTTTTCATATTAAAAACGAATTAGTCAAAAGAGCCAAGAAACCGCTCGCTCGAGTCATTGGCATCAGTCGGTGGATCGCTGGATGGATCGCTTGGAGAGGTGTGGTATGTGGTATGCAAATGTGCGTCACAAACTGAATTATATTTCATTGGTAGCCGCAGGTCTCCTTGAACTTTAAGAGCCATCAAGTTGGTTGGGCTCTGGCCATTGTAAACCAAATCGTATGCGAACGGAATATCGAATATTCATTGTGTTTTCATTCAAAAACCAAATGAGGAAACGCTGGGCCATCCAGTAATGGATCAAGCCACTGACAAGCAGAGGTCGGGTCGGATCTGATAGGATTGATGGAGATACTGAGTGCACGACAACCAATCTCTTGGGAACTCTGAAGTCTCTGAAGTCTGAACTCTGAATGAGTCAGAGAATGGAGTTTCAAGTTGAGGATATTTCCCAGATAACTGACTAGATTTCGGTCAAATAGTATTCTCTTTCTCTGAAGTCGTTGAGAATCAGAGTCACAAATGATCTATCAATCTATCAATCACTGCCATTGGAATATTTCCTTTGTAGTCTACTCTTATCGCTAGATCGGAGCGCTATCGCTTTCGAGACGGGTGCATCGGTACTGCTAGTGGGAGTGAGATTTGCATCACGTAAAGTAATTTTCCGAGAGATCTGTTACAGACATCCCTTGGGTGGATCCTTTGGATGGAGAGAAGGCATTTCTAACCTTGTACCCTCTTACTTTCCGTACTATTTCCTTTGATATCTTTACGATTCCCTTCCAAAATCATGTTCTTGATGCTTAGATTTGCTTAGAGATATACTTCAAATTCAGAAGATAGACCACCTACCTTACCCTCCAGATACATATACTTACCTATGAGATTGCATCATTCAAACAGCTTTCATAGCCGTAGAATGATAGATTAATCTATCATTTCAGGGATAACTTTAGAAGGTAGTTCTTTCAGGGTCTCCTTCCCGTCCTCTACCCACAAAGTTGGCTTTAATAACTTTGGGATCCCATCAAAAACTCTTCATAAAAGTTGCTTTCAGCGCAGCTTTCATTCCATAATCCGATTTAATCCCCTTCCCATTTGCAATCCCCCCAACCCCCTCTACATTATGCAAACAGAATAAAAATGTTTTATTTTGCTGGCGACAAATAAATCTCTAAATTTTTAATGCGACATTTCAACGCTTTAATTGCAGTAAAAACTCACACAAACAAAAAATCAAATAAATATTTAATCAAATTTCGTTGCATATTTTCGGTTTATGAACGGTTGCACCCCCTTATCCCCTCTAGCCCCCCGGGGGGAGGGGCTCCCTCTCTCTGTGTAAATAAAACACAATTCCATTAGGAGTTTGCCGCCAGTTAAACAGCGCGGACTGGGGAATACATTATAAGGTCATTAATTAAACAACATTAATTCTCGTTTCCCCTCCCCTACCCGCCACTCCCCTCCCTACAACCCCTCCCCACTATCCCCACCTTTGAGTTTCGGCAATCGCCGCCTGCTTCTCATTCGCTGATTAGCCAAAAGATAGGGAATACCACCCAAAACACACAGAAAACAGCAAACAGAAAACAGAAAGAAAGAAAGTCATAAATTTATCTGAAATTTGATTGCTAACGGTACCTCTACCTCTCCCTCTCTCTCTCTCTCGCAGGCAATTGTCAAGGCGATTAAAACTTTAAGCATCTCGTAAGCATCTCAGAACATTGGCATTTTAATTTGAGTTTAATTTTTAATTGTTTTAATCTGGAAACAAATACCCTCGAGTCTGTGGAGTCTGCGGGGTATATGCACTTTTGGGAGAACGACTTGGGAGTTCCATGATTGTAACTTGGGGAAGAACTCGTCATTTATTCAGTGGAAATATCATTTATGTTGGATATCACTCTTGGATGTCTTGAAGGGGGTTTATGAATCATTTAAGGTTCCTTCTAGTACTAGTACTAGTGGCTTTTGGGGAAATAATATTATATATAAAGATATAAGCCTATCCGTAGATCAATTTCATTGGCTGCCAAGTGCTACCAAGAACAGCGTTCCATTCCATCGTTTCCAAGCCAAGGAAAACCCTTGAGTCTCTGATTTCATTAAAAATCCAATGATTGAGTGAAGAATTGCACTCGGGTTACTCTAGAACCTTCCCTACATTTCCCTTGCCGTAGTTCCTAGAGATATCTACCATTTTGAAGGGAGTAGAGCCTGCCAATTCCTATAATCTCTTATACATCCTTTCAATCGTTAACCCAGAACCATAACCATAATTCCGATATCCTATCCAATATCCCACTTTATTTGTTAATGGTTTTGCTTTAATTCTGATTCCAATTCGAATTCCGCATTAATTATCGCATATCGTTTATCGCTTATCGCTTTTGGCACCAAAGTGTTTTCCGAATATTTATGGGGAATTCGCCTAATTAAGAGTTCTGCCCGATATTTCATTTCCAAAACTCGAAATTCATTCAGTTTTTTGCAGCTATTTTCGGTTTTGGAGTATTATGCAATGCAATGCAATAATATTATGAGCAATTTAATGCAAATTTCATTCCATTCCGTTTCGTTCCGTTTCGTTTCGTGTGTAAATATGCAAATGAAGCAATTAAATAATATATTTTTGTATCGGGGGGAAAATTAAGGCTTGACAAGCAGCGCCACAGTAAGGGGGGCAGGGGGCAGTGGCAGTGGCAGGGGATATCTCGTTGCAGACGCGTTTACGCAGGCGCAAATCAAATCAAAAATTTAATTGAGAGGCAGAGACAGAGGGAGAGGGGGAGGGGGAGGGGGAGAGCCAGAGGGGAGTGTTGGCCATGCTAATGACATTAACAACATGCCCCACATTTTGCTTGCCACTTAATTGAGTTTCGTGTAAAACTTCATTCGATTTCGTTTTCGTTTTCGGTTGATTCCACTCCAATTTCCACACTTTCCCCCTGCCTTCCTTTTCCCTCCTCCCACCTGGCTTCCTTCCTTCCCTCCTTCCTTCTGTACACTTATGCCAAATTTTGTGGTAATAGAATTTTGTCTGTGATCCAGCAGGAATTCAATTAAATGAAACAGGGGAAAACCTAGAGAAATCCATAACTCGTTTCCACTCTCAAAAGATCTCTAGAGAAGGAAAGAGATCTCTAGAGAAGGAAAGAGATCTCTAGAGAAGGAGAGTTCTTGGAGATATTTCTTATCATTAGCCGATTTCAGTACCTTCTTCCCAGGTTGCAAGATCTTTAAAGGATGTTGCTCTGTAGGAATGCTTTGCTCTAGCCAAGACCTGTCCCCCCCCTGTCATACCTGCCTCTCTCTCTACCTCTCTCCCTCTCCCTCTCTCCCTCTCTCCCTCTCTCGCTCTTTGTTGTTTGCCTCCTTGAATCCCTGTTCCATCGCCGCACAACAAAAACTAATTGACTTCTTGGCGCAGAGAGGCGAGAGATGAACCTTTTTACAGCCCAATAAACGCTTTCACCTCCGAGAGAAGGGCCTCCCATTAAACAGGTGGCATGTGTGTGTGCCACATGTGGCAGGCCTAAGCAGGAGGTGGAATACCTCGCTTTATTCGCGCACAATTACGGCTAATACAATTAGGGGCAAGTTAATGGGGTTACCTACAGGTGGGGCTAGGACTGGGGCAGGATGTGTGTTGTGGCAGGATTGTGTTTGCTGCCGGGTGCCAGGATGGATAGTTGTGTAATCGATTTATGTGCACATCAGAGAGCCGCCTCGCAGCGGCAGCAACCGCAAGCGGCAGGCAATCAACAGGAGATGCTCTGCCACACTCTCTTCTCAGGGGTGGGGGTGGGGGTGGTGTGTGGGGAAAGTCCATTAGACTTAATTGAATATGTGTGTATGGTTGCTGGACTGAAATTGATTCCGATTTGGCCGTCAATTTCGATGCAGAATCACATTTTCTATTTCCAGTAAACCGCATCCCGAAAAATACACTAATTGGCATCCGAGAGATACATTCAATTTGCATAGATGCACAGATACAGATGCACACAGCCACACAGATATCTGTATATATGTCTGCCCGCCTGCCTGACTTTTATTGACACCCACGAAAGGGGGCTGCCGGCAGGGGGAGGGGCAAAACTGTGTCACACAATTATATAATCAGCCTGTCGCCTGGCGCTTTCCATTCCCAACTCTTTGCTAACAATTTTCCCCGTGGTTTTTCCCCGTCTTTTGCAGGCAAACTGGTTCAAAGCCACACAATACTGCCGCTACCACGGCATGCATTTGGCCAGCATTTCATCACAGGAAGAGAACGATAGACTGGAGAAGCACATACGTGACTTTGGTAAGTGAAAAGCACACAACAGATACAAGATACACCATGAAAACTTAATCCACAACTCAGTCAAAGCGTTGACACAACAGACACCCTGACAGGCAGACAGACAGACAGACAGACAGAGAGACAGTCAGTCATGCAACATGCAACTTAAATCACTAGAAAAGCCGATCAATATGACAATAGTCGATGGAGACTTTCGAGAGACTTGGGAGACAATGGAGAGACGCTTTTCGAATGGTCTATCGCCTGGTCAGTGCAACATTCGAGCGTCCGTCTGTGTGGCATAATACACGGAAGTTGGTAACCGAAAACCTTCCCCCAGCAATACACAGCAAACAGAGAAAGGGGCAAACAGAGGGGGGTGGGGGGACCAGAGGTTAAGCGAGTGGGAGTAATGGTAGCTAGCAGATGTTGGCCGTTAGATGAAGCTAACGAACTCTTTGCATTCATTGCATAAATCTCCACAGAGAGGGAGAAAGAGAAACACAGATACAAAGATGCACAGATACACAGATACTCAGATACACAGATACTCAGCTACACAGCTACAAATATTGCTAAAAGTGAATGTTGCACACTCGAATGCTGTGGAATGCTGGAACGTTGAAAGCTGCAACGGCTGCAGGGCCATGGGCAAAGACCACGCCCACTCGAGAGAGAGAGCCATTCAAATGGGATTTAGACACACAGATTACAGATGTTACGACCATGCGAATACCCATTGCCATTCCCTGTAGTATAGAGGGGGGATGGTATTATAGGTAGATCCATTTTGAGGCATTATCTCCCTCTTTTATACCCTGTACTCGAAGATTATGGGGTATATTAGCTTTGTGGTGATAGTCGATGTGTGCAACACCCAGAAGGAAGTACCGGGTATAAAGTAGAGGCAAAGGCCGCGGCTCACCAGAGGAACACACTCGAGTATTCCCATTGGAAGCTATAGAATAAAGCCCATCAAGATGATATTATATGAATAGTTGGATACCCATATTATCCATAAGGAATACCAAATCCTATCTGAATATTCCAAGCATTTAGCCCATAAAGTATATTTGATTAGAGTCAAACATTTCTACACACATCTTCTGTCCCGATCGAGATGATTTTCGGTATTAACGTAGATAAACTTACCAATTCCTACAAACCCTTCGAACATCCCAAAGATAGGTACCAAAGGGTGTGCACACTTTTCCTTATTGCTCCTTTAAATAAATGTAATGTAAATAAATCTTAATAAACGTTTTTAATATTTCTTTTGTTTGTGGCAGGCCTGGGGCACGAACATTTCTGGATATCCGGCACGGATCTGGCCGACGAGGGGAACTTCTTCTGGATGGCCACCGGTCGGCCGATTACGTTCACCAACTGGAACGCCGGGGAGCCGAACAACTTCCGCTACGAGAACGGGGAGGAGGAGAACTGCCTGGAGCTGTGGAACCGCGACGGCAAGGGCCTCAAGTGGAACGATTCGCCCTGCAGCTTCGAGACCTATTTCGTGTGCGAGGTGCAACCGAATTAACCCCACATACACACACATCCACACTCACACACGCACACATATACACAACACACATACACACGCACACACACACACAGAGAGACACAGAGAGAGAGACATCCATTTAGGCATATAGTGATTAGTGATCCAAGGTTATAGAGTTAACCCCCCTTAAATGTGAAAGTGCAAGTGGAAGGAAAAGCAGAAGCAGAAGCAAAAGCAGAAGCAGAAGGAAAGCAGCAGCAGCTGCGAGCGAAAGTAGGGTTATGTATGTATGTGTAATGTAAGTGTATAAACATTTTTTTTGTTGATATTTAGATAGTAAACGTAATTAAATTATAATTAGCATTCTCTCCGTCTTCTTCTCATGTAAAACTGACAAACAAAAAAAAGGCAAATAAATTGTATCCTAAAAAAATAGATCCTTCGATTTTTCATTGTATTTTCAGATCGAGAAGTAACGGGAATCTGTGGGGGTACAATTATTCCAGATGAAAGAAGAAAACATTCGTTAAATCTTTTCAAATCTACACATTTCTACATCTATACTACATCTACATCCACATCTACATCTATACTACAATTCTTCTACTACACATCTATCCACATCTACATCTATACTACAATGTCTTCAAGGAACACATTCAACATCTATACTACATCTACATCTAAACTACAATTCCTCTAGGAAAACATTCTACATATATGTATACTACATCTACATCCACATCTACATTTACATATACACTACAATGTCTTCTAGGAACAAATTCTACATCTATACTACATCTACATCAACATCTACATCTAGACTACAATTCCTCTAGGAAAACATTCTACATATATGTATACTACATCTACATCCACATCTACATTTACATATACACTACAATGTCTTCTAGGAACAAATTCTACATCTATACTACATCTACATCAACATCTACATCTAGACTAGAATTCTTCTAGGAAAACATTCTACATCTACGTATACTACATCTATACTACACTGTCTTCTAGGAACACATTCTACATCTATACTACATCTACATCCACATCTACATCTAGACTAGAATTCTTCTACAATTCTAGGAAAACAGTCTGTGGGTATACTTTAATCCCGATCTAATATCTACATCTACATCCACATCTACATCCACATCTACATCTATACTACAATGTCTTCTAGGAACACTTTCTACATCTATACTACATCCACATCCACAGCTACATCTAGACTACAATTCTTCTAGGAAAACATTCTACATCTACGTATACTACATCTATACTACACTGTCTTCTAGAAACACATTCTACATCTATACTACATCTACATCTACATCTACTTCTAGACTAGAATTCTTCTAGGAAAACAGTCTGTGGGTATACTTTAAGCCCGATCTAATGACTCATATTAGATCGGGATTAAAGTATACCCTTAGAAGACATTGTAGCAGAGATGTAGATGTAGATGTGGATTTAGATGTAGAAATTTATAGATTTGAAAGGATTTAACGATTGTTTTCTTATACTCTCACATCAAGGAAAGGATATTTCGACTTTTGCGACTGTCAATAAACGATCCCCAACTATGGGAAGCCCGAGAAAACACATCCAAAATTGAATGAAAATTGCCATAGCAATATTTTTGGAATAAATGAACCAAATTCTTAGATATATTTACTTAATATATAGCTAAATTTCGTCGGAAAACCGCCTTAAAGGCATCCCACAAATCTGTGCCCACAAATCTATCAAATATAATCCGAAATACGCAACGTGTCCTTGGAAAATCTCTTGAATGCCCCTCATGGATATCCAAACCAATGAACTATAAATCCATAGCCATAATTTTTCAACCGTTTTGGAACCGCATTCAGCATTAATTCATTCATTCATTCATTCCATTCATTCAAATCAAACTCCAAACACAAGTTCAAGCACCGCTTAAATTATATGGAAATTGCACTGCCGCATCCCCTGCCCCTCCCCCCGGAACCCCTACATCCTCGAGAACCCATCCTATAATTTTGAGGGCGCATCAATTGGTGTGTAGTTTTCCATTACACAAATTCCGAAGCATGGAAGCTGCTTTTCCATGGAATTATGCTCATCATTTCATCATCGGTTCGCCCATCGAGTGCAACGGTGCGTATGAGCAATCCATTCTGAAGAGAGAGCCCAGCCACTCCACAAACCATCCAGCCAGTGAGCCATCTATCCATCCATCCATCCATCTATCCATCCATCTATCTATCCATCCTCTACGTTCCCCCCACCTCTCAGGATAATCAGGATGTTTCGCCATAATGCGCGCAAATAAAATTGAAAGTGCTTGTCGGCAGGAGGCAGGTTCCCCCCCCCCACACCCACACCCACACTCTCTTCTTGCAACACTTTTCTCAGTCTCCGTCTCCGTCTCTTTCTCTGGGGATGCAGCCACCTGTCGTCTGTGTGTGTGTGTGTGTCTCTGTGCTGTGGCTGTGTTGCGGTAACTAAATACAAAACTAAAGGCGATAAAATAATCAGCTGCTGCTGCTGCTGTTGCGAAGGTGATGAAGACACCGCCGACACTGCCACTGCCACTGCAGCAAAGGATTTGGACTCGGACTCGCACTCGAACTCGAAATCGGACTCGGATTTCCATCCATGATTTACCAGCAGCGAGGAGAACGAAGCAGCTTTGGTGGCCAGTCCGTCGCGCTGTCCTTCCTGTCCTGATGTCCTCTTTATCTGTCCTCGTGTCCAGCTGTTCGCCCGCCCTCTCTAGTCGTGGCCACCCCATGGCCACCGGCAAGGGCTAGTCACGGCCCTCAGGGACACCGACAAAACGTGCACTGCTCCTGCTGTTTTCAGAGAGAGAGAGAGCCCAGTGCGAAGAGAGACATGCGCAGGGTGTCCTTAAAGAGAACTTCTATTGGCGGAGCTAAGAGAAAACAGCTGATAGATCCCGCGAGGAATCCTGACAGCCCCGGGCATGATCTTTGAATGGAATTATTGGATAATGAATCTATGTCCAGATTCTAGGCAGCACTGCCCGGCTCTCTAGAGTCGCCTTCTCCCGGTTTACTCTCTTTCATCGCCTCTCTATGGGATGGTTTCTCGATCCTCCCACTTTGGGGCTGGGTAGATCTCTTTCGAGCATCAAAGTCCGTACTAGCCAAGGAGATGGCTTGAATGGCGTAGGTCCACATGGGAGTTATCATGTACAGCTTATAGAGCCTGCAAGCGAATGGATTCGGTGAGTATTCGTTGGGATTCGGTGAGTATTCGGTGAGTATTCAGTGAGATTCGGTGGGATTCGGTGGGATTCGGTTCACTCGGTCCGTTCGAATCAGCGAATGAGCTGTTTGGAGTCATTCAAGTGATATCAATCCGCAGTGCTTGCCCTTATTCGGGGTGTTTCGAATCAGATTGAAGGCAGATGAACGCACTAATGGGTACCATGAGTATAGCTGTGGATTCATGTAGGGCTCTATAGACATACCTAATATACCTACCAGTAATACCCCAAACAACCAGGTGGATTTTGTTGGTATTTTTGTATCTTCTCTCAGTGTTTCACTAGTTTTAACGTGAAGTGGAAATCATCAGGCCAAATCTCCGGGTTTCCCATCAACCAGCCTGTGTCTGGCACCCAAAAAAACTTCCCCAAGAGAAAGAGAAAGTTCTTGGGCCAGCCGTGCGCTGCTCTCTTTTCGTTCAGTGTCTCTCTCTCTTGCGCTTTTTGGCCAAAAGCAAAGAAAACACGGCAATCGTTGGCACGAAGAACCAAACACTCACCGCCGACGACGCATTCTCCGTGGATGAACGGCACGGCACGGCATGGCATGGCACGGCACGAAAGCATCTCCGAGCCGAAAGTGAAGCAGGCGCCGCCTGCCGCAGTCAGTTCGCTGTAGACATTTTCCCGGTGCGGACGTGCGTTGACCGGTGAACCGTTTCGAGCCGCTTTCGAAACCCCGAAACCCCGAAACGAGCGACGGACGGACGCGACGGCAGCAGCAACAGCAACAAGAAAAAAGTACTACTAGTAATTCCTTTGCCATTTCCACGTTTCGGTTTCTGCGGTTGCTTTTTGGTCGCTCGCACTTTAATTTCATTAGCCGTACACCCCGGACCCCCCTGCAGAGAGAGAGAGAGAGAGAGCAGTCGAATGAAGAAGTGCGTAAATTATGACAGCCTCGGCAAACGGGGGGGCAGTAATAGAGAAGAGACAGAGAGAGACAGAGAGAGAGAGAGAGTAACGGAGTTTAAAAAAAAGCCAAGCCAAGCCAAGCTCTTGTGTGTGTGTGTGTGTGGGTGGGTGGTATGTGTGTGTGTCCTGATAAAATCGCAGAAAGTAAAATTAGGGCAAAATGCTGCTGCTTGCCTTCTGCCTGCAGAAGAGGAGACACAAGAGGGTCATGCGCGTGTGTGTGTGTGTGTGTGTGTGTGTGCCACTCCCACCACTTGAACGCCCCTACTCTTGGCCACTCTCGGCTCTTGGCTTTAAAGTGTTGCCGTGTTTCCGCTTGCCTCCCCCTCGTTGTCGCAGCCTAATTAATTTCAAATGGCTTCTCATTCACTCGCAAGCAGCGTTGAGGGGTGCAGGGTGCGGGGTGCGGGGGTGCCCCAAAAATAAATCAAAAATTTCCCCTAAAAATTATTTAATAGCCCCCGCCCATCCCCCACCCCCCTAGCAATGCGTTTTGGGGTCTAATTATTTTTAAATTGCAGCAAAAAAACACACGCACGCACACAAACACAAATTTAAAAATAATCTTTCACAATTTTCATGGCCACAAAAACTGTCAAACGTAGGGCAAAAACCTCAGAGAGAAAAACAACAAAAAAACAACAGAAAAAATACAACAAAAAATACAAAAAAAAAATGTAAAAAACAAACAAAAAAAATGGCGAAAGAAAATGTGAATGGAAATGAAAATGGTAGGGAAATGGAATGGAAAATATATGCATATATATATACATATATATGCATTATGCGAGATTCTTCTGTGACAAGTGCCTGTCGCCGCTTTTCATTGTCGTTTTTTCCTTTTTTTTTCCTGTTTTTTGCCGTGAAATGTGAGCAAATTTATGTTGCATTTGATTAAAAGGAAACGACGGGAAGGACAGGACGACGGACAGGACAGGATGCCCTCGGAATCGCCCGTTTACGAACGGGAGGGAGAGAGATCCATCCAGGTCCAGGTCCAAGTCCGAGTCTCCATTTGGCCCACAACACTGTGCTACAAAGTTTTTCCTACAGATATTTGTCATACTCTCAAGCAAAAGCGCAAATGATCGATAACTTTGGGCTTACACGATCGATAAACATTTGTCTCAATTCAGGTACATGTCTATCGAACCGATTATTTATCGATTCACATATCGATTATCGATTGAAGGCAATAAAACAACTCTGCAACAACTCAATTTTCTAGCAATTTCCGTTCTGCGAGAAGTCCTTAACCCAGAGCTAACCCACCCGAAAACTGATTGCGCGGTTCCGCTGCCTGCGTGTCTAGTGTAATTTTGGGCTATGTGTTGACAAGGGCCACCTATTAGGCCCAGGCCCAGCCCCAGCCCCACCCACAGCCATGGCCAACCCCAACGTGACACCAAATGCGTGAGTCACATGTCAGCCAAATGTGAGAGTCGTCGTCGTCGTCGTCGTCATCGTTCTGTCGTCTCCTTCTCCGTTTACGTTTACGTCTGCTGCGTCCTCCTCCACTTCCACTTCACGTCATGTTCGGCCGCCAACAAACATGACATTTTACGGTTCTTTTATGCTTGCCACATGTCACGACACAGTTAACTGCCGCCGCATAACGCAAAGCAGCAGCAGCAGCGGCAGCAACAGCCAGAACATAACCGAAACCGAAACCCAAACCGAACGAACACAACCGAAACTGAACAGAAAACCGCAGCAGAGACAGGGATAATAATATGAGAGAGTCTGTGACAGGAGCAGGCACACACACAGGACACACAGGACACACAGGACACACAGGACACACACGTGCCACCAGTGGCAGGCAGACTAAGCCAACAGGACAAGCCGCTTGATGGGACCTGCTATGAGCTCATATTTTATGTAGATAAAGGATAATGCAGGTTCAAAGGAGCTCCATCCTCCTCCGACATCTAAAGTGCTGGAACGACTGCCGATTTCAGGCTATAACTTGATCTGCACGACCACCGATAACTGTCGATAACTTGATCTGCACGACCACCGATAACTGCAATCGGATCATTGTTTGAGCGGGAATCTCCACTGTGTCTCGAGACAGAAATCAGATGTCCTGGGTATCCCTTGGCCATGTCCAAGCCAACAAGAAGTCTGAGCCCTGCTGCACCTCGACTGAGTTCAGGTTTCTTGGGTTTGGGTTCAGGTTCCTTGGACCATTTGGGATTCCATGCTGGCTGTCAATGGAAATCGAAATTGAAATTGCTGTCGACAATCCTGGAGATGGCACTAAAGGCACATCAATTGCTGGAAGGATACGGGGATACGATGCGGGGATACGAGGGATCCTCGGGGTTGCCTGATGGCTGGGGTGCCGCCGAGGGTGCCCATTCTTCCGCCGGTTGACTCTTTTATTGCCCGTCACTTGAGCCAATATTTGCACATTTCGACAATGTTGCCATTTTTTTGTTGTATTCCATGTGGGCCGCCGTCACCCTGCCGCCCCGTCGCCCCGTCGCCCTCCCCGCTTACCATTTCCCATTTCCCATTCATCCATGCATGCTTAAATGTAATGAAATATCCTGTTCCGCCTCCACAACATGCCACCGGCTCCGACCCCATCCCCATCCCCCATCCGCCCCAGTCAACCCCTAGTCATCGCCGTCTAGTCGCATAAAAAGGCTCAATTCAATTTCTCCCCTTTACCCTCTACCCTTTCCTCCCACTGCTCACCGTTTCGGTCTGCTGGCAATTCAAGTTTCCATTTTCATTAGGAGGAGAGGCCAAACCCTAGAGGAGGTCCTTCAGGTGCACACTCCCCATCCCTCACGTGCCCACTGTCGTGCCCCCTTCTCGATTTCCACAATGCAGAACCGCCACTCTCGCTGGGGCTTTATTCCTCTGGAGTTGGACTCCAAGTGGAGAGACAGAGAGGGGGAGTGTGGAGTGGAGTGCAGAGTGCCACAGAGGAAGCAGGTGCTCGTTGCATATAATTAAGTCATCCGGTGGGCTACGTGGGCGATGTGTGGCCTGTGGCGTGGGCAGTGGGGCATGGAGCATGGAGCGTGCAACGAGTCTTGTTTCATGCATGGAAATGTTGCGGAATGTTTAGCAAATTATGATGTAATGTAACACAGAGTTGTGCTCATAAATCATTGGCTCCCCCGCTGAAGCTCAGGCTCAGGCCTGATAACTGTAACTGCAAACCCCTCTGGAATTTGGGGGGATTCCAGAAAACTACGTGGAGTTCTTTGCAATGTTCCATTGCGGCGTTCCAAACTTCAAAGCTACTAATAAATGTCACTTCTTCTCACAATTCCAATTCCCATTATTCTCCATCTGTCGATTCTTCTCCCTCTTTCGATTCTTCTCCTTTTTCGATTCTCTCAATCTTCTCAAGATCTTCTAACCTCGTCTTTTTTGTCCCTTGTTCCTTGCAGGATTCAAGCTCCTGTTTTGCTTTTCTATCTTCTTGCCTTTCAATCTTCTTGCTTCACTTCTTTTATTCCGTTTTCTTTCCGCTTTTCCACTACATTTTTCCATGTTTTCAATTGTTATTTAAGAAATGAGTTATGTTTCTTCTCCCGCGCTCCATTTATTACCGATTCGTTTGCTTACTCATAACATTTATTGACTACTTACCTCCAATTGCTTAAGATTCTTTTCTTTTCCTTTCTCCTGTTCGTTTTGTTGCGATCTTCTTATTGCTATTCTGTTGCCGCTTTTCAATTCCATTTCATTTCGCAAAGCTCTTTCTGAACCACGTCTAAATATTCTTTTGTATTTGTCCATTTGTTCCATTTGATATGCCATAAGCTCCCTCTCTTTCTCTCTCTCTCTCTCTCTCTCTGTCTGTCTGTCTGTCTCGTTTGCTCAGCTGTTTGCATCTTTCGTTCCTCTCCTACCCATTCCTAAGCTGCTGCCATCTGCCATTCCTTTCCTTTCCACAAGTTCCTCATTCGAAATGCCACGACCACGTGTCTCCACATGCAAGGTATATTCAACAAAAGGTGCAGCAGGGGCCAGCCAGTCTGTGGCTTTTCGCCAGTGCCACACCTTCTCTTGGATATGCCCCATAATGCTCGAAGCCCGTCTAAATGTTGACCAATTCTCCTTGCACTTGCTTGCCTTCCCCGCTTCCCCCCAATGCATGCCCCTTGTTGCCTGCCTGCCTCTTGTTGTTGCACTCGAGTGTTGTGTATCGCATGCCCTTTATTGTTTCTTCGCTCCCGTTGTGTGTGTTGTGTGTGGCAGAGTTGTGTGTTGTTGCCGACTTTGGCCTCTTGTGGGCCTCGACACGTGAACGAACGTGAGCAAGTGGCCCGCCCAGACGCCCCTGGCACCAGGCCTGGCCCTAAGCACGCGATGCACTTGGCCAAGATACCCAAGCCGCCTTCTGGTGGCCCTTTTCGCCGCCCTGCTCTCTGCCACCATCAGCTGCCACAGTGTTGCAACTGTATGCCGTTTTTTGTACCTATTGTGCAACACACACAGTGGCAGGAAGCCTGAAACGGAGGCAGGAGTGGGAATGGGGTGGTGGTAAATAATTTTCATGCTCACGGACGACGTCGCCACTTGAGGGCATTTTTTATGAGATGCTCTGGGAAAATGTCGACTCCATTCAAAGCAGAAACAGGAACGAGGAACGGGGAACCGAACCGAACGGAACGGAACCTTCTTTTGGGAACTTCAATGAAACGAAACGAAATGAAATGAAATGAATAATTGAAATGGGCAAAGGAAAACACTCACTCGCATATTCCAGTGGGGGGTACGAGTACGAGGGGTATTCCGAATTTTCCCGAAAAGCCAGAAACAAATCTCGTTCGTGGTGGCTGCAGAAATGATGTCTGATATGAAAATTGCCTATTTCCGGCTTTCCGGCACGGCGCCCCGACAACGTGGGAAGGAGATCTGATCCCTCCTTCCTCCTTCCTCGTGTTTCCTGTTGGCCAAAAAACAAACAAAACAACAAAAAACAGTTGCAGGACAAGCAAATCGAAAGAGCTTTTTGCTGTTTCTGCTTTTTGTGGGAGCAAAGATAACAATCCACTTTGGCTCTGCCACGTTTCGGATTACACAGATTCAAGGGGAAAAACTTGCCCACAAGTCGCCCACAAGTAGGCAATACATATTGTTCAGAGGTTAAAGGGCATGCAACTGAGATGTTTTAAAGGCAAACTCTTTAGCAGACTCTCCTTTGATCTGCCACAGAATTCAAGTATTTCACAAAACGTTTTTAATTAAGCTTTTGCTTGGAAATTAATTGAAAATGAAGAGAAAACGATAGAGAGAGAGTGGCAGAGAGAGAAAGCGAGAGAGAAGCCCATGGGCGATGGCCTTGAAGTTGAAATTGAAATGTGAAAACATAAAAGCCCAAACCCCAAAAAGGAGACCTCAGACATTAACACATTTACACCGAAATAAAGGTACACGCCATATACCGTTATACATATATAATAAAGGTACATGTATATATATACTACGTTTATTTATTAAACCAAAAAGAAAACACTTTCTGGGGCGGGGGTGGGCGTGTGCCCAACAAAAAGCAAACACGTTTCTTGTCGGGGTCACCAACTTATCTCCACACCATTCCGTCTTACTCCTCGTTTGTCTGCCATTGACGGGCGCCCGTGCGTTGGCTGGCTGGCTGGCTGGCTGGCTCGTCCTTCTTGGACTTGGACCTCAGCCAGACAACGATGATAATTTAGGGCACACGTAACGCAAAGCGAAACAAGTGCCGAGCCCCAAAATGTATTCCTGGGGATACTTGGGGTTCGGTGTCCATCCGTCCCTTCTTTCTTTCGTTCATTTCCTTTCCTTTCGTTCGCGGAAATCCTCTTCTCTCCCTTTCGAGGCGCATTAGGGATAATCATTATGATGATAAGCACGAGCGATTTGATTTTTCCTCCTCGTTTATGAGGCCGTTGTCATCGACAGCTGTTTTGTTGTTACTGTACCCTCTTCTAGATGGAGGCGCCCCCCCTGTTGGGCGATTCCAAGTATTGTGCTCTGCCAAGTGTTTGTTTGCCGTTTCGATAACTGGTGCGACTCAAGTGGCTTTTGTGGCTTTATTTGTTTATGGCCGACTTTCCTTTTCTGCCTCGATTGAATGCGGTTATTGTTTCTCTCAGTTTTCTAATTGAAAACTTGTTAAATGCTTTTCATTTGGGGCCTTTGTGTGGCACCCCATCCCATCCCAAGTTTTTCGGCCAACAAAATCCTCATTACGCTCTGGCTTTTCCATTGTGTTAATCCACTGAAAAATCCTCCATTCCGACGACGACGACGACGACGGCTTTTTGCTGGCACTGGCACTTTATCCACTGCACAAAAATGTGTTTTGTGTTTTTTTTGTGTGGCGTTTTATAAAAGTTTCCGTTTCCCATTTCTCTTTGCTTGTGGTTTCTCATTGCGCTGGCACTTTCCACAATTCGTGAACTTTAGCGTTGACCTAGTTCTCCCCCCTGCCCCCCTCTGCACCCCCAAAAACTTGTTATTGCATAGAAATCCACGCAGACAACGCGGCGTATGCGTAATGCGTATACGTAATGTGTGCCAAAAGTTAAAGACTCATTTGTGAAGACAAACGAACAAATTTGCTTTTAATTTTCCTCGAAATCCATAAAAGAAAAACCCCTAAATTTCCCATAGAACACATGACAAAAGATCTAAAGAGAGAGGGAGAGAGGGAGAGACGGAGTGGGTTGGGAGTGGGGGGCAAATAGAGTGTGTGGCAAGAGGCAACACACACACCGCACTTAATGACAAAGTAAGTCAAAATGTAGCGACGACGACAACATTTGCTCCCATACATCATGCTTCATGCCGCATACGGGTGGCGGGGGGTGCGGCGGGTGCGGGGGAAGGACATTCGCAAGAATAGCAAAATGCGAGCGGTTTAAGGACTTTGCTAACAAATGGCATCATCACTTTCACTTTGTCACTGGCACTGCACCCACCGCCGCCCGTCACACACAGACGCAGCACACAGGACGGAGACAGAGGACAGTGCGGCATAACACTATAAGTCGATGGGGGACTCTACAAGATTGAAGCGGAGCCCCGAGCCAATGAGAGCTTTCAACTATGTTTTTTGGCTATAACAGAAGCCATTTTGTTACGTAAAGCACTTGAGCAATCATCCATCGAATTAACAGTATTTTTGGTATATAAAATAATCACTTATCGATTAAATATCGAATGCAATAAACTGTCAAATGAAGTTGCCTATCAATCGTTTACCTTTCTTTGTTAGCTATAGAATATATATTTTAAAAATGTCCCATTATAATCAAAAACATTCTCTCGATGTTATAGCACTATCGATATATATCGATAAGCCATGTTCATGGAATCGGTCGCACGATCTTATTATCTCTTGATTGTCTTATAGTTTCGTCTGGCAGTGCATCCAGTCACCCACCCACCCATACACTCACCCACTGCTTGGCTCACTTAGGTTAACCCACATTGACAATGAGGCAAACAGCAGACAGAAGAAGACAGACACACACACACAGAGATAGAGAGCCAACAAGCAAGAGAGTGAGCGAGAGAGACAGACAGACAGTCTTGTTCCCTTTCCGCTTTCCTTCTATCCTGAAAAATCCACACGGAGAGAACTCTTTCATCCAGCAGCAGCAACATTAGGAGGGAGAAGCCCAGCAGCAGCAGCAGAAGAAGCAACAAGAAAGCAGGAGAAGCCAAAGCAGAGGAGGAGGAGGAAGAATAAGAAGAAGAGGGAGGAGCATCATCAGCAACAACGGCAGTTTTCCTGCCTTGCTTCCATTGTGTCAACAAGCGGGGTCACCATCACATCACCCAGGGCACAGCGAGGTTGGGCTGGGCTGGGGGAGTGGGTGGCATTAACTGCAGCACATTACAGTTATTGTAGGCGTGGCGCGTGGGTTTCACAGGCGACTGACTGTCTGTCGACTGAAAACAGCAGCCGCCGCCGCCGCCGCCGCATGAGAATCAAGAAAGGAGCTTTTGTTGTTTGGGCGATTAAAAGTTGCTGTAAATGTTTGTTGTTGTTTCTGTTGTTGTTTCTGTTGTTGTTGGCTTCCTTTCGCTTTTGCCCTCATTCGTCGTGACATCGTCGCGGGCTTCCCTTATTCCGCTTTCACTTTGTTCGCTGCTGCTTTTGCTTCTGGGGCTGCTGCTGCTGCTGCGGCCTGACCCGCTAACCTCAGAAACAGAATACAAGAATAAACGCCACCCACACAGAGCACACAGCACACACACAGCTATCCAGCCACCCACCCACCCACAATGGCAGTCAGCAATAAATTCGGGCCCGCGGTGGAAATCCTCCCACTTGGCACAGTTTCTCCGCACAATTACTGGGCCATCAATTGCTTCAAGCTGTCAATAGTTGTTGGGCAATAAATTTATTGAGAGCACTCTAATCGAACTTGGCAAAGCCAACGGGATTAGCAGGCAAGCTGGCGAGAGGGCAAGAGGGAGACGGCAATAGGAGCACACCCAAACTGCAAACTGCAGTCACCGCCAAAAAGAAATGGAAAAAAAACGGTACTTATTCTTCTCTTTTCCTTTGCTTACCCATTCATTTCAGCAGCAGCGGCCACCCACTCCCCCTCACACACGAAATCAGCCCCAGGCCACCGGCACCAGGCACGTGAAAAGCCAATGAACTTAATGACATCCTAAAGAGCAGAACGCAGGAGGAGGACAGGACAGGAAAATGGGCGACCTGCAGGCCACCATTGAGTTCTCGGTGGAGCTGCACAAGTTCTTCAATGTGGATTTGTTTCAGCGCGGGTAAGTCATGATCACACGCGAACAACTAAAACACTTTAAACACTTGTACTTAACAAATTAGTTAATAAACAAAGCCGAGCCGGGAAAAACACGCGATCCTTTCGATATTTGACACGAACTGATCGATTGATCGATAGCTCCGCTTTCAGTATCGATCCCACATATCGATGTTTATAGCTAGCGATGGTCCTCCTAGCCGGCGGCAAATTCCAATTAAAAGCATAAATAAAAGAAATTCAGGTCAACAAAGTGGCGCACCCCCTCCAGCCCTTGCCAAGCAAGCAATTTATTGCTCTTTCTATAAAAAACGCAAATAGAGTTGTTAATTTTTCTTCAATTTGCAGAGCACACTAGTAGCTGCCACTCACACACACACACATACACATGTACACGCTTTGAAGTGTTTGGTAAACAAAACGGAATGCAGTGCACATAGGAGAATACAAAATGAACGGTGCAACAACAACAAGCTGAAGGGAATGCGAAAGAGAGAGATAGGGAGACGGAGACGGAAGGGGGGAGAGAGCATCGCATCGAGTAAATTGTCAGCCAAGTGCTGCTGGCTTTCAATTTTACGGCTGCTGTCCTGTCCTGCTGCCCTGCTCTTGACGTCGTCGGCCCTTGAAGATGGACGGACGCAGTGCGTCGTCGAGAGGGGAGACATGCGACCGACTGTTTGCCGGGGGACAGCTCGTGTGTTAAAAATACATAAAAACAAATCCGACGCTCGTATGAAATGTGCGCAAAAATACACACACGAGAGATAGCGCGAGAGAGGGAGGCAGGAGAGCGGGGCGGGTGCGGGTGCGGGTGCGGGTGCCGACGCGGTGCAAATAAAGCAATTGTTTTGGGCAGAAATGTTTTTATGTGCTATTCTTTGATTTTTCCTTTGTTTTCTGTTGTCACTGCGAACGACGTTGAGCGGAGGTGTCAGCAGTCGATAAAGAATTGAGGATTTCTGATCTTTAAATGTTTTTTTTTCACAAAATATGGCACACACACACACACACACATACATATGCATATGAATTGAAATCCCCGATTAATTACATTGTGCTTTCTTTTGTCATATCTCCCCCCCTCATAGGCTCTACCAAGTGCGCTGTGGCCTGCGCGTTTCGCCCCGCCTTCCTGTTCAGGTGGAGACGAGCATCCCGGAAGCGACCGGCGCCGCCGGCAAGCAGCAGAACGGCAACAGTAACGGCAACGGTAATTCCACGGACCATGGCAGCAGCGATAGCGAGCGCGCGGAGCAGCTGTCGCCAGGGGAGGCGCCGGGGGCCAGCGTCATCAATGGGAGCGGCGCCTCGCGTATCTTTCAGATACTCTACCGCAACGAGGAGGTGCCCCTGCGCGACGTCATCCACTTTCGCAGCCATTTACTGGGTGAGTGGCCGACCGACCGGGCCGACAAAGGAATTTGCACTTTGGCGAGTGCCAAGAATTTGCACTGCTCTGCTATCCATTCCGCATTGGCGGCCTCCCTGTCCCTCTCCCTCTCCCTGTTCCTGTCCCTGCCACTGTCCGGCGGGTAACCAAACACCAGATCACTCTCAGTCTCTCTCCCTCTCTCTCAGGCGGCGGGCGTACGGCCAAACTTTTGCGAAAACCTGAAATGAGTTTATTGTTCAATTGGAAATATAAATCAAATTGTCAGAGTGCGGACCAAGTTTTTCGGGGTTCGGTTCGGGGTTCGGTTTGGGGCCGAAAGTTTTGAGCCCTGGGAATGGAATGGAATGCTCCATGCCCCAGTGCGGATGGAGTTGATGATGACCACACGCGACAGATGCCGAAGAAGTCGAAGATGCTGCAAACTTTGCTTTGAAAATTTCCACGTAATTGCATTTATTGCAATCTGCAACTAAAAAGGGATTTGCTTAAGAAACGAAATGAAATTACGGCAACTGCTTGAAGCTCCTTTAAGGAGTCTCTCTGCTCTCTCTCTCACTCTGCTGGGAGAAGCCAAGACTCGGCCAACACATTGACCCACTTTCGAAAGAGGCGGGGCGGACATTCTTATCATCGTCTATAAGGCGGAAACACACCACACCAGAGGAAAAGCCAAGCGCACAAAGTAAAATAAAAAGTAAACAATGAAGCTATCGGCAGTCTCTGGGGATGATGGAATATGTGCTGCCCTGCAACTGCTGGAAGAGGGCGATAAAGTTGTCTTCCGATTAGAAAGGCCCTACCAGAACTCTTCATACCCTTAGATAACACTTTTACAGGGTACCAAGCCCATAAAGCACTATGAAAATCGCATAAAAACTTAACCAGGCATAAAAAACGAACGAAAAGGAAAAAACGCAAATTGAAAGTAAATTTTCCAAGAAGCCCTCGCACAGGGTGTTGGAGAGTGGGGGCTGAGGGCTGAGGGGTGTGCGGTCCGGGGAGCCCATAAAAACACACTCGTATGTATGTGTACACATCTGTGTGTGCCCGCAGCACCAGCAACAAATGAAAAATGTATAAAAATATATAAAGAGATACATGTATGTATTTTTATGCATGTATTTATATTTATATGAATTGTGTAATGAAATAAAAACGAAAAACGGCAAACGAAAAACGAAAAACGGCAAACGGCTTTCAAGGTGCTGTCTCTCTCTCCCACTCACTCCTCTCTCTCTCCCTCTCTCTGTTTGTCTTTGTTCCGCCCACGCTCTGGGGCTTGTGAGAGGAGAGGAGTGTTAGAATGATGAGCTCTTGACTGACTGCTAACGCCCTGCGCCTGCCCCCGCCCCTCTGCCATCCTCAAGATGCGCTTCCTCATTGTTTCCTCCTCTTCTTCTTCTTCGTCTTTGAGCCTTTTCTTTTATATCCTCTACGCTACGCCACGCCACGCCACGCCGCCTGTCAGCAGCAACAATAGACACATCAACCACTTGGCTGCTGAGTAAAGTGATTAATTCATTTGGACAAGTTTCCACTACAAATTCCACATGTGTGTGGCATGTGTGTGGCAGTGTATGTGGAAGGAATCTAGAAAAAAGCCGCAGGAGTAAAACAAAAACAAAACCAAAGTCAGAAACAACACAAGTGAAACTTTTCACTGTTTTCGATGTGTTCTCGTTGTTCTCCCTTTCGTTTCCCGCTCCGCAAGGTATATCAAATATTGGGGTATGGCTGCCAAGACCTTTGGATAATCTTCCCTCCTTAGCTTTCCCTTGAGAGTGCATTTGTAATGGCTCACCCCACCATCAATATACCCTTCCCCAGCACTAACTGTGCCATTTATCTCTCTCACTCGCTGGCATCCTGCGGCGGATGGGAAGATTCACACATAGTGTCACAGTGTGGGCCAGAGCGGGACGGGCAGAGTGTGTAGTTTGTGGGTTTTGGGTGACGACTGCACCGCAGACAATAAAATAAACTGTGTCGAGAAGTGGAGACTCTTGAAAATCCTCGGCATTTAAATTATTCGAGCCAAAAGCAATTGTCACCAGGACACACCGACCGAAGGACCACCGCCACATGGTGGATGAGTGATGCGGGAGAGACCAAGTAAATCTCAATGGGACAGAGTGGAGAGTCGAAGAAGCAGAGCCGATGCCTTCCCCTTCCTTTTTATTGCCTCTTGTGTGCCGTTCCCCATGGATAAATCCTTATTTTATGAAAACAAATGAATTTTATGGCCACACACGCTCGAGGAAGACACATTGATGGCGGAATAGTGGGTGGGGGGTGGGGGGTGGCAGCGACGATTCCTAAGTAGCGCCTGCCCCATAAAGCAGCATCAACATCTGAAGCAAATTGAATTTGATTAACATTTCCCGCCAAGGCCAAGGCAGAGGAATGCTGGATGGGAAGCTCTTATGGTTATTGTTATGAAGTGGCAGGTGGAAGCAGGTGGAATAAGCCAAGTTATTGAATAATATATACAGTACATACCGAGGAGAGATTAGATTACACTTCAGCGATGATTAGAAGAAGGGGAATCCCACGAAGGTAGAAATAATCTGGAAAACAGTAGAAAGTCTTTAGACAGTTGGCAGGAGATAAGTTTCGATTATTTGGAAGATTCAATTTCTAGATTTCTCCTGCATAGGGAATACATAATAAGACCACACACTCATTTTCATATTGAAGTTGATTAAACAATGAAAATAGATTGCCATTTAAGCCATCTACATATGAACATGCATATGCATGCATTTTCCAGAATTCTATTCCGTTTTCCATGAATTTTGACATTCCCATTCCCCACCCAATCGCCACATGGCAAAGCCTAAACGAAAATCAATACGAGAACAAATAGAGCCAAAGAATGAACTGAAATCGACAGACCAGACCAGGACCCGGACCAGGCAGAACTTGTTTGCATGCTGGATTTTCCACCCACCAATCCCCGTCAGGGATTTGCAGTTCACTCAACCTCAAGACATCCTTGCACACGTTTTTTTTGTCTTTTCCCCATCCCCACCCCATCTATTGCTGCATCGCTCTTCACCTGCCGCCTCCCTTCTTCTTTGCAGTTGACAGTCGTCACCTGAAGGAGTCCATTGAACGGGCCGAGTTCTCGCTGCAGCTGGAGCTCTGGTTTGCGGAGCAGAATGGCGGCACCAGCGGCTTCATCTCATCTGGCGGTGGCTCTGGTTCCGGCTCCTGCCTCACCCTGGCCTCCACGAGGACTCTGCAGCTGAACTTTCATCCGGGACGCGGCCTTCATTATCATCTGCCCGTGCTCTTCGACTATTTCCATTTGGCGGCCATCAGCGTGGGCATTCATGCCAGTCTGGTGGCCCTCCATCAGCCCTACATCAAGTGAGTAATGCGGGAGTGTGGGATAGATAGATGCTGCTGGGGCACGAGATGACAACTTGATCTCTAATGTCAACGTGGAATATACTCGTAGTCATATTTTTTCCAGTAAATTGAGACCCACCCTCCCTATCCGACAAGCGGGAGTGGGTTGGGGGTTGTCGGTCTGTGGGTTGCAGGCGTGGCAGTCATTGCAGCATCAGCATTGGGTGGAGGTAATGGTAATGGTAATGGGTGTATGGCAGCGTCAACTGGAGGCCAGTTACCCGCACAAATCATTTCCAACTCATTAAAATTGCACACAGACCTCCCTCCACACGCCCACTGTCCAGCCTCCGCCTCCGCCCCCGCCTCCACTGTGCATACAACAGGAGAAAGAAAGGAAGCGCGGCACAAGGGACTCGACATCCAGATACCCGGTAGCCCAGCTTCCTTTCGCCTCTGCCATGGAAATGCAATTTCCACGAATCGTTTATGCCCCTGTGCACCCCTTGGAGTGCCGCGCGTATAAAGGGAGAATAAAAATACGTCGAGGCATACATTTTAATGACTCTCGCACTGCGATTGTCCTTTGTCTGCAGCTGCAACTGCAACACGGTGGAGATGCTGCAACAAAAATGAAAAATGAATTGAAAGAACCAAAAACTTGCCAGCGAACAGCAGCAGCAGACAGCCAGGATTGGGCTTCAACTTCATCCTTGGACAAAGTCAATTTTTACGCCGTTTGATTCGGGAAAAGTTTGAATCCCTCCTCGGCGATGGCTCAGCCATTTTCCCCGACAGAAGTTTTTCTTTTAGACTTTAATCTGTTTTTGTATTGCCATCAAGTTGTCGGCAATTTTCGAGCGCGCCTCCCCGAAATTTCTAGTTGGATTTCTAGTAGCAATTTGTAGTCCTGGCAGGAGGACTGTGGACTGGGGACTGGCATCGGAATCGAAATATGAAACGGAATTTCAAATCAGGCTCGGATTGGATGCTGTGCTGTGCTGCTCCTGTTCTATCTCGTTCGTATGAATAAAATATCATCTCATTGGGCTTACGAATTCCTTGTTGACCTTGGCCTTTGCCTGTGCCTGTGACGGTGCCTCCCACGACGAGGACGTGGACGTGGATGTGGATATTCATGCTGATTACACCCAGGCTCCAAATCCCCGCCGCTCCCTGCAGCGATGTGCGCGATGCTCTAAATTGCCTGATTATCTCCACAGGACAGAAAGGACCGACCCGACCATTCATGCCACGAGTCGAATCTGTAGTCGGAGTCGGGACTCTGGAGAGGAGTGTCGGTTTAAGCGGGCAGCAACTTTAAAGCGGAAAGGCTTAAACTGTTTAAGGATTGCTTTTTCACATAATTTCCTACTGAAGTTTTCAAGTTTATGGACAAGTATTTCCCTTAGTTCTGCAGTTTGTGGGGTTTCCTGGTCTTTGATCGGGGTTTTTGGAGGTTTTCCCAATGTAATTTTCCAAGATTTCGCTTGCTGAATGAAGCGTTTAGTTCTTAGGTTTTTTCAGATTTCTTTCACGAACTTTTCCAAATTCTATGGGTTTTTGTTTCTAGGAGAATCTTTCTTTTTCTTTCCATACTACATTCCTTGGTTTTTTCTTAGTTTCATCTTTCTGAAGAGCCGCACTACAAGTTTGTAGAATTCTCGAAAGCTCTATTGAGCCCAGGACTTTTCCAGATCTCCCTGAAAGATTATCAAAGATTATTGAATGCATTGGCAATGGAGTGAAACGGAGAGCACAACTTGATCGGTGATCGGTGATCGGTGACCAGTAATCAGTGAAGTATCGCATGAAGTATCAAGCCATATGCCATATTGTATCACAAAGATCACTGCTGTACTGCTGAGAGCTATAATCTCCATGTTCTACGTTCTATAATCTCTGATGCTGTCTTGGCTTCTATCCTTAACTTTCTTTTGCCACACATTTAGTTTCCATTCGTCGCCTTTCGAAGTGCCTTGTTTCTTGGGAGTATCCACAGTTTTAATTATTTTCTATAATCTCCTTTAATTCATTTATCTCATTTTTTGCGCTCCAACGATACGATATCCATATCGACATATGTATAATCCCACCCACCAATAAATATACATACAATATATATATAATGTACAATGTATATCACACATGTATAATAACTGGAAAACCACACACACAGGAAAAGCATGTTCTCATATATGAAGTTCTGGTAAGAATCGAATCCACATTCCGTACGTAATTCATGTATTTCCGGTGCTCTTCAACTGCCGCACTTCCGGTTCCGCCACGTAGTGTTCGGTGTAGTACTGTGGCCAGAGTTCGTCTGTGTCGTCAGTGTCGTCTGTCCGCATCCGTATCTGTATCTGTATCTGTATCTATATCTTTCTGTGTGTATCTCTCTGGTAGATGATTATCCATCGATCGATCTGGTATGATCCACTCTCACACCCATTTCCCCTCTCCGCTTGCAGCGCCCCACGCAGCTCGAAGCCCTGGAGCGCGGGAAAGCTGAGTTGCAGGGGCAACACCTCACCAGGGCCGCTGGAGGCAGTGTTCTTTGGGCCACAGATCGGAGGCACCACCAAGTGCAGCGGCGGGCCCGCCGGCCGCCTCCTCCAGTCGCGGGCCATACACAAGGAGATCTGCTGCCTGCTCCTGGGGGCCATCGAGCAGCTGAAGGCGACCCTGAACGAATTCAGCACCGTGCTGCCGCCGAGCATCAACTCGCAGATCGGATCGCCGCCCCTGCGGGAGAACGACACGGGGGAGCGGCTGCAGCTGCTGCTGGACCAGGCCAAGCTGCTGGAGGCGGAGGAGGACTTCGCCATCAGGGCCAACTCGGACATCGCCCAGCTCTGTGCGGAGAGCATCTTCTGGTGGCGGCGCGTGCTGCTGGCCTCGCGCTCCTCCACGGCGGTGCACACGCTGCTGGCGCGCAAGCACCACATCCTGCGCGTGCGCCGCTTCGCCGAGGGCTTCTTCGTGCTGGAACAGCCGCGCCATGCGGCCGCCGCCGGCTGCCAGGAGCAGGCCAACGGCTCCCCCTCGCCGGGCCACTGTCACGGGTACGTGGCCATTGCGGAGCTGGCCCGCAGGAGTCGCTACCTGCAGTCGCTGCCGCCGCTGCCGGTGCACTGTACCCCCATCGACGGGGATGCCGGCTCGCTGCCCCTGATCTTCGAGGATCGCTATGTGACGCCGGGGAGCAGCTACTCCCGGCGCCGTTCCGGCAGTGATCCGCAGCTGGAGGAGACGTCCATGGGACCGCAGAAGAAGAAGGCCGACAAGACGCACTCGAGCAGCAGCCTGAACGGGATCAAGGACTGCCTGGCGTGCCACTTCGACTACGACTATCCGCAGATGAATGGCTCCGGGCCCGCGCACCCGCATGCCAAGTGCGTGGTCACCCCGCGCTTCGCCCTCGGCGGAGAGGTGCTCCAGGCCAGCCTCACGATTGCACCCTCGAAGGAGCCACCAGTTGTGGCTGTGGCTGTGGCGCCGCCACCAACCGCCGCCATGCGTCACAATCTGTCCAGGCACTCGGTCACCGGTCTGCTGGAGGACCTCGATCTGGATGGCCCGGGCGTGCCCCAGGCCAGGCACAGCAAGTCGCTCGATCAGTTGGACGGCTGTGAGGCTGCTCCAGCGGCCCCGCCCGCCAGCCACAGCACCCTGCCACGCCTCCAGGCGGACGACCTCATGCGAAACATCTGCGAGTTCCGGCAGCGCTACGGGAAGATCGACTATCTGCACGAGATCAAGCTGCTGAATCCCCCCAAGCAGCACCCGCAGCAGCAGCAGCCGCAGCCAGGGGCATACAACTCGCTGCCCAAGTCGATGGTGCCGCCGCGGAACTCCTATCCGCCGCCACCGCCCACGCAGCACACGACGATGCCGCGGAGCAGCTCCTCGCAGATTCCCCGGGCCGTGGAGATCGCCCGGGTGCGCGTGTCGGACATCAAGGAGATGCTGCGCCAGGGACAGCTGCGCAAGGAGTCCAGCAGCTCCGAGAGCGACATCATGCAGAAGCTCCAGATGCTCTCCTCCAGCAGCGTGCCCTTCCGCCTGGACGCCACCACCACGACCATCACGACGAATGGGAACGGCGGCAATGGCACCAGCAACAACAACACCACCAGCAGCGACCCGAACACGAGCGGCTTCAGCGAATCCCTGCCCAATCTGGCGCCTCCGCCGGAGTTCGACTCGGACTCGCAGCCGCGACGACAGCGCAGCAACTCCACCTCGTCGCTGAGCGAGGAGAGCGGGTGGGTGAGCAGCCGGAGGAGCTCGCTGGCCGCCTCCAGCCCCGACACCATCACCAGCACGGGCCTCGCCACGCGCCAGCGGCACACACAGCTCAACCTCGGCATGGGCATGGCCATGGAGACGCGTCTGAACGGGGAGCAGCTGCGCCTGCGGCTGCAGAAGGTCCTGGAGCAGCAGCAGCAGCAGCAACAACAGCAGCAGCAGCATCCGCACAAGACACGCAAGCGGCAGGCCGCCGGGGCTGCGGGCTCCTGCAGCCAGAGTCGGACGCCTGCCCGCCAGCAGCAGCAGCAGCAGCAGCAGCAGGAGATGCACAAGAAGACCTCCTCGGTGACGGTGACCATCAAGAGGAGCGCTCCCGCTTCCAGCTGGATCGACTGCGTCAGCTGCCCAACGGCGAGTCCACGGAGATGGAGGAGATGGAGCCGCCGCCGCGACGCAACCGCCACAGGCATGCGAACAAGTACGAGAAGTCCAAGTCGGACTTCGACATCACCAGCCTCAAGGATATGCAGCCGCTGGACGCCGTCTGCCTGCCGCCGCCGCAGCAGTTCCAGGACCAGGAGCAGGAGGTGATAGCCCTGGCCCTCACGCTGGCTCCCCCGCCACCCGACGAGTTCCGCGATCCGCCGCCAGAGCCAGCGCCAACAGCAGCTCAAGCTCCCGTTCCCATTTCCATTCCAAATCCGATTCCGGCTCTAGCTGCCACACCTCTTCCGGCGCCCAGAACCAAACTGGTGGCAGCGCCGCCGCCGCTGAAGGAGCGCCAGCCCGTGGGGGCCATCGATAATCCCGTGTACCACATCTACGAGTCGCTGCGGCCCATCTCCACGCCGGCCATCTTCAGCAACAAGCCGGTGCTCAAGTCGCACAGCCTGGCAGAGCTGAAGCGTCCGCAGAACCTTCCGAATCCTCCGAGTCACCAGTGCAAGACGCATCATGGCCAGGAGAACGGCTTGGATGCCGCCGAGCAGGATGAGAACAAGGAGAACGCCCACTCGCACGCCCACGGACCGGTGGACAGGCGTGGAAAGGCCTCCTCCAATGGGGGAACGGGAACAGGAACTGGCACCAATACCAGCTCGAAGCACAAGCGCAAGGGTCAGCCGGCTGCAGTGCAGGAGGCGCCGCCAAGCATCTCCCTGCTGGAGTTCGAGAAGTACCGCGAGGAGTTCCGCAAGCAGATCAAGTACCAGGGCACCATCTACTCGGACTACGTGCAGCTGGCCTCCGAGCTGCCCTACTTCTACATCAGCGACGAGTACCGCGCGTTCTCGCCGAACGGCATGCACCTGGTCATCTGCGTCCATGGACTGGACGGGAACTCCGCCGACCTGCGGCTGGTGCGCACATATCTGGAGCTGGGGCTGCCGGGCGTCAATCTCGAGTTTCTCATGTCCGAACGCAATCAGGGCGACACCTTCTCCGACTTCGACACCATGACTGATCGGTGAGTGGAAGAATGGTGACCCCGATCCGCATATTTATCTATTGGTTGCTTTCTTTGCAGGCTGGTTACCGAGATACTCTACCATATCGACAGCTGCGCCCTGAATCCCGCACGCATCTCGTTCGTGGCCCACTCTCTGGGCACCATCATTGTGCGGAGTGCTCTGGCCCGTCCCCAGATGCGTCCCCTGCTGCCGCGCCTGCACACCTTCCTCTCGCTCTCCGGTCCGCACCTGGGCACGCTCTACAACACCAGCGGATTGGTCAACATGGGTAAGTGGCTACACAGTGCCTCCGGCTCCTAACTCACTTGGGGGGGGATCCTTTTCCACAGGCATGTGGTTCATGCAAAAGTGGAAAAAGTCGGGCTCCCTGCTGCAGCTCTGCATGCGCGACACCACGGACATGCGCAACAGCTTCCTCTACCGCCTGAGCCAGCGGAGCACGCTGCATCACTTCAAGAACATCCTGCTGTGCGGCTCCAGTCAGGATCGCTATGTGCCGGCGCACTCGGCCCGCCTGGAGCTGTGCAAGGCAGCCATGCGGGACAGCTCCACGCTGGGAACCATCTACAGGTGCGTGTTTCCAATCCAATCCAAGTCCAAAACTAATCAAACTCTCGCAGGGAAATGGTGCACAACGTCATTGCTCCGATCCTGGCCAGACCCGAGCTGACGCTGGCCCGGTTCGACGTCCACCATGCGCTGCCGCACACCGCCAACACGCTGATAGGCAGAGCCGCACACATAGCAGTCCTCGACTCGGAGCTATTCATTGAGAAGTTCATGCTGATTGCGGGCCTCAAGTACTTCAGTTAACCAGTTAGCAATGCCCATGCCCATGCCCCCATGCCCCCAAGGGGCAGAACCAAGATCTTGCTGTCTTTTCATAGAGTTATAGCGTTATAGCGACTCCTCCACTACCCATACATATATGAAAATCTAGGGACAAGTACTCATACTTTAAAGTTATTTAATGTGTAAAATGAAAAGAGGATCCATGGTACCGTAACCCCAACCAAAACCGAAACTAAAACCAGATCCAGAACCAGATACATACATACATACGTCAGCCAACTGATTCAAGGAATTTATTGAAGCAAATCGTTAGACTTGAATTTTTTACCAAAGCAAATCTTTTGTAGCGAATTGAAATACAAAGGAAGGAAGGAAGGAAAGGGAAGAATGAAATCAAACCAAATAATGTTTAATCAAAAAAAGAAACAACAAGAAAACCAAAAGACCAGTATAACTACTCTGTTGAAAACGTGTGTGTTATCGGTGGTCAAAATTCGTACACTTTTGTAGCTGTAAACAGCGGGAAGGAGGAGGAGGAGGAGGAGGAGGAGGAGGAGGAGAAGAGTTACAGAAGCCAAAGAGCCATCTTCAAATAAGTAGTGTTACATTCGAGTTCAAAACTATACACGAGACTTTATTCGAAACACGCGGTTGAATTGCATTATGAAATTGAATGTTAACGTATACGTATGTGTTACGTTACGTAACGGTTGCACGCAAGGTTGCATTTTGATGACAGTAGCAGACAGCAGAATAATAATATTAGCAATTTTTAAGACTAATCCCCCAAGAAACAAACACAAACACAAAACAAACGACAACAAAATGGTTTTTTTCCAAATCTTTGTACTGTTAGAAAAGAGAAGAAACAAATTTAGAACAAACTAGAGAATAGAGAATAGAAATAGAGATAGAGAGCTAGAGCTAGAACTAGAGCTAGACGAGTTGGTAAAGTAGGTCTGAGGGCATTTTGTGGTGGAGAGCGTCAATTAAGATGGGTTTTTTTTTTGGAATGTTTGCCTGCAGATTTCGATATTTAATTGGGAACAAGAAGTTACATAATTGACGGAGCACAGCAGGAGCGAGAGCGGGAGCGGGAGCAGGAACAGTTAGGGACAACTTTTGCGAATTCGTAGTCTAGTCTTAGGTATAACTACAATCCAATACAATACAATATGATATGTATTTATGTGTGTGGTCTTTGTGTGTTTTCAGAGCTTTTTCGAATTGTTGTTGTGAACAAAAGAAACGTTTGGCCGGCCCCTCACTGGGAGCCGAGACCACCTACCCTACCAGAACTTGCATTCTTCGTACTATGTGTATAACCGTCCTAAATGTAAAAAACTTTATCAACTTGCTATAAAAAACCACAAAACTATAGGCAAAACCAAAGAGAAACTGATTTTAAAAATGTTTTTGTGCATCCAACTTTGAATGTGAATGTGTTACAATGTTTCCTACGGCACTTCGATTTTACTAAATGAAATGTATTCCAACAACAAGAAAATTGTGCAAATTCCCCTAAGTTGCAGTTGAATGTTTTCCTTATTCGAATAAACTATGCTAAAATTAAATTTTAGTGGAACATAAGTCGGCACAAGTTCAAATCATTGGGTTGGGGCGGGGCGGAACATCCGACTCGCTAGCTATCGATAGCGGCAGTCGATAGTTGCCATATCTGTCTCTCTCTCTCTTCCACTTCTGACACCAACACGAGCCGTTCCATCTCGCTCCATTTCACGATTAGAGAGAGAGAGAGAGAGAGAGAGAGAATGGGATAGCGAATGAGTCAGCCCTTGGTGGGGGGGAACCATGTAATGTAAGTAACGATACTGGTTTCGAACAAGATGGCGTCGAAGGAGTCCAAGAACTAGATGAACCATTTCTTTTTCAAACGTAGGCGCGCAGCTCTTCCAACCGCTCTCATTTGTTGTGATACTTTAGATGTGAAGAAAACTTTGTCACTAAACTTAACCAATCTTGTAGACAATTGATTCATCAATCGTATTAAATTATGTGCTCAGGCCTGAGGGTCCTAGTTAGCTAGTAATATTAAATGGAATATCAAATTAGAAAAAATTTTAAATTTAGGGGTGTCTGGCATAAAAATCGATGTTTGAGAAAATATAGATATTTTGTTGACTTTTAGCCGTCGTGCTTGTTGGGACTTTTTAGGGATTTTGTGGAGGCAACATCATCCCAACAATTTCCTTTTTCATCGCAACAAAATTCTTACCTTCCATGCTCACTTACGTTGCTTACGTTACATTCCATACTCACTTACGTATTTTACCATTGGCAACATTTTTTTGTATGGGCCAGCAACATGTGCCCCGAAATTAGCGACACTGTCCCACAACATTTTCACGGAATTAGCAACATTTGCTACCCCTTAGGACATGGATATTATAGAATTTAGAAAATGTTTGCCTTACCAGGCACCAATTATCACAGAAAGTCAGTCTCCATCTCAGAATATTGTATGGTTTTTGGTCTTTTTATAAAGACGGTGTCGGAAAATATATTAATAAATTAATCAAAGCATTATTGGGTCAAAAAATGTAAATCTGTGCATAATACAATATTAAATACATTTTAGAGCAGCTGGGAAAAAACATTTTTACATATATTAAATGAAAAAGGGTATAAACAAGTCCATACCACCGCTTAAGTTTCCAAATGACGTGACATTTCATGCGCACTTACGTTTTCTTACGTCGCATTTCGTGCTTAAACGTCATTTCAGAAACAATCTAAAAAAAAGGGATAATTGATAATTGATAATTATCAAAGGTTGCACATATTCCGACTCCGACATGGCAATGGCCGCCCGCCCGCCCTCGCTGCGCCTGGGGCAGCAAGACCTGAAGTGCAGGAGGGGCTGTGGATACTACGGTACTCCCCAGAACGATGGCCTCTGCTCGAAGTGTTTTCGCGACCGCAACGATAAGCAGCGAAAGATGCGTAAGTCCCGCTTCCAGTTGCACCACAGCTTAATCTGCAGTTGAGCCGAGCCTTTAGTCATGATGTTGCGCTTTGCAGTGAAGGCTGGCGACATGCAGCCCATCGTCGGTGCCCATGCGTCCGCTTCCGCTGGCGGAACCCTCGAGCGCAGGTCGCCGCAGCATTTTCTGGGGCGGGAGACGCCCAGGAAGCAGGTGGACAAGGAGCCAGACACCACCTCGATGCTGCAGAAGAAGAAGTTCACGGCAGTGCTGCAGAAGACCATTCAGGCGGGCGCACAAAAGAGTAGGTGGAATCGGATCATATGATGATTAATGATATGATGATTACCTCTATGTTGTGTGCATGTGTTGCAGTTGCCCAGCAGCGTGGATATGTCCCTGATCCCACCGAGAGTCAGTTCGTGAAACAGCTGCAGAAGCTGCGCATTCCCGACGACGGCAAGCGCAAGCTGAAGAGCGAGATCCAGCGCCTGGACAATGAGATACGGAAGTACATGAACAGCCACAGCAGCAAGAACATCGACGAGCTCTCGGACACGGTGCAGAACACCTACACAAAGGTGGCGGACATTGTGCACAACGACCCGCGCTTCGAGATCGCCACCAACGAGGACCGCGAGAGTGCCATCGACTTCTTTGAGAAGGTCGTGATGACGCAGAATCACAAGTGAGTCACCACCCCAGCCTCGAAGAACTATCCCCATTCATGCACTTATCACTTATCAAAAACAATGGGGGGAACCTCTTGCAGATTCCTCTTTAGCCCCTACTTCACGACGGACGAGGAGAGCGACGTGAAGGTGCAGAAGCGCATACGCCAGCTGAGCTGGATAACGTCCAAGCATCTGGACTGCAGCATCGACGAGGTGAACGCCGAGGCCAGGGATCTGATGTACAACGCCATATCGGAGCTGGTGGGCATCGACTCGTACTACTCGCCGCAGGAGAAGCTCCAGTGCACCGTCCGCTGCTGTCGTCACATCTTCGAGCTGCTCAAGCGGGCCACTGGCGGGCCGGCCAGTGCCGACGACTTCCTGCCCGCCCTGATCTTTGTGGTGCTCAAGGCCAATCCGGTGCGGCTGCACAGCAACATCAACTTCGTGACGCGCTTCACCAACGCCTCGCGCGTGATGAGCGGCGAGGGTGGCTACTACTTCACCAATCTCTGCTCGGCCATTGCCTTCATCGAGAATCTGAATGGCGAGAGTCTGGGCATCAGCAAGGAGGAGTTCGACGCGCTAATGTCCGGCCAGCAGCCCTTCAGCAGCCCCTGGGAGAGCGCCCTGATGGCCTGCGAGAGTCTGCACCTGATTTCGGAGAACATGAAGCAAATGGAGAAGCTGCAGCGGAAGAATGCGGACATCAGCTCGGGCATAGCCTCATTTGAGAAGGAGTTGATCGAGTTCCAGCGGGAGGTCAGCGAGCGGGTGGACACGGTCATGGCGAAGGCCCCGCTGACGCTGCTGCCCATCAAGACGCCCGCCTTCCTCATCGGCCAGGCGCGCGCTCAGCTGCTGCAGGAGATTCACGAGGGCGAAGCTGGTCACTATCAGGCGAATGTATTGAGTGGCTCCCAATCCCTGACAGTCCACAGCGGAATGGTTAAGGCCTCTATGGCAGCGGCAGCGGAGGAGTCCGGCCTGGCCCTGAAGGACACCAGCATTAGCTCCATTGGACGCCTGTCGCCGCTGCCGAATCTCCAGCAGCCCGACAACCTCTTCGCCTCTCCCATCTTCAACTACGCGGCCTTCGATGCGGTGTCTCTGCTGGAGGAGCCCTCGTCTGGCGGCTGTGCGGATGTCCTAATGCTGGGGGCAGAGCTCCAGGGCGGCCTAACGAACATCAATTACGACTTTGATCTGTCGGACCAGAGCGGAGAGAACAGCACGGCGGAGGAGTCCAAGTTGAATCTCGATGAATTCGATCCCCTGGCACAGCCGCAGCCGCAGCCAGCAGCAGTGGAGCTGGAGAGCAGCCTGCTGGACACCACCACGGACAGCCTGATTGACAGCGATGTGCCCGGCACTTGTGTCTCGCTTCCCTCGCCCCTGAAGCCGGAGGTGGCCAACTACCGGGGATTCTCGAATTTCGAAATTCCGAGCATCTCGTGTAACACGGGAGACTTCAGTTCGCTGGGCCACGACGTCGGGGGGGGGCCGCCTGCCGAGGGACCCAAGTAGCTGGAATGGAAGACCGATCTACCCTGCACGTACAACAGAGATGTAAATAGATGTATGATTTAGTTAGCCCCTAGCTCGTTTCAATCCAACAATTTGCACATATTTATTTGTACAATATTTAAATAGCTTTATAGAAACAAAGAAACAGACCAGACGCGACGCCTAAATAAATTTCAATTGACTAGTAACATTACTTTTGAATTTACAGCGAGGCGCGCGACTTCCGTGCTGTTAAGCGCACAATTGAGTGTGTTTAACAGAGATTTAACTCCAATGCGGACTGTAAACCGTTAACAGCCGTAACTTTGAACGAGGCGCGCGATTTCCGTGCTGTTCAGCGCACAACTCAGTGTGTTTAACAGAGATTCAATTCCAATGCGAATGTAAACCGTTAACAGCCGTTACTTAACAGTAACAGCCCCAACAACCCAATCTCCAGCGAAGCCACACACATCACACATCACACATACGCGTTCTCCAAACAAAAAACTGGTAAATCAGAGAAACAGAATCAGAATTGAAAAAACACTCGCGTTGAACGGACGCCCACTGCTGCCCCCCACTCGGAACCGGAATGTCGAGAACTGTAACCAGAATGTTGCTGCTGCTAGTCGTGGCCAGCGCCGCGATAAGCGCTTCGAGTGCCTCCAGCATACCGGCGGAGGTGGCCCACAATCCCCTGGAGCACGACTCGCTCCATGTGCCGCACTTCGATGGCGCCGAGCACAACCCGCAGTTCGACCACGAGGCGTTTTTGGGGCCGGACGAGTCAAAGAAGTTCGACAACCTCTCGCCGGAGGAGAGCAAGCGGCGGCTGGGCGTGATTTTCGACCGCATAGACGAAGACAAGGACGGACTGGTGAATCTCTCGGAGCTGAAGAACTGGATCTCGTTCACGCAGAGGCGGTACATCGAGGAGGACACGGGTCGCCTCTGGAGGCAGCACAATCCGGACAACAATGCCACCATCAGCTGGGAGGCGTACCGGGATGCGGTCTATGGTTTCCTGAATGACTTGTCCCCGGAAGAGCTGGCACAAGAGGAGAATGGTGAGTGTTCTCTCAGTTTTACTCAGTGGAGAATCTTTAATCAATCATCCACTCCCATCCCGTCCAGGCGTCAGCTACAAGGGATTGCTGAAGCGCGATCGCCGCCGGTGGGCCGTGGCCGATCAGAATCTGGACGACAGCCTGACCCGCGAGGAGTTCACAGCCTTCCTGCACCCCGAGGACCATCCCACCATGCGTGACGTGGTTCTCCAGGAGACGGTGGAAGACCTGGACAAGGACAAGGACGGGAAAATCAATGAGGATGAGTACATCGGCGACATGTACCGCCCCTCGGAGCCCGACGAGGAGGAGCCCGAGTGGGTGGCCAGCGAGCGCGAGGCCTTCGCCAAGTACCGCGACACCGACGGCGATGGCTATCTCACCGAGGCGGAAGTGCGCCAGTGGATCACGCCCCAAGACTTTGATCATTCCGAGAGCGAGGCCAAGCACCTGATCTTCGAGGCGGACGTGGATCACGACGAGAAGCTAACCAAGGCCGAAGTCCTGGACAAGTACGACGCCTTCGTTGGCTCCCAGGCCACCGAATTCGGCGAGGCTCTGGCCAGACACGATGAGTTCTAGGTACTAGCTTGTAGCTTCTATACTCTGCCAATCCCTGAGATTAATCCCCAAAATACGAAACAAACTCTTAAGAATCTCCCAACTCGAATGCCAAATAATTTTGTAAAACTCTCCTTAGATCTAAGACAAAAGTGCATTATAAACGGATAAACTAAAGCTAAACACAACTAATATTTGCCCCCTGGTGTTTAATTGATTTGATTTGGTTTTCCTAATGGAAAGGCGTCCACGTCAGCGTTGGGTCCAGTCCAGGCGGCCATCATCTGCTCTGCTCTGCTCTGCTCTCCTCAATGGAATGGACACGTCACTCCCCATTTGACCCCTCTGCACTCCGCTCTCTCCCACACACACAAACATAACAGAACAGCATACATGCATGTGTGTGTAACATAAACATAAAACGGTTTTAGTTGTTTCCAGATTCATTCCGAGCTGCGAGAACATTCCACTACACACACACACACACACACACACACACACGTATAGATGTGTTCTTACAGTGAGTCCAATTATGTTTCGAGACACCATTATGTTGTTTCACTTCCTTCTTAATGCAACTGAGTGGGTGTAGACTTTTTCCACTCACTGTTTATTCAAAATACATCAAGAATGATAGACAGAGAGAGGGACAGTGGGACAGTGGGCTAGAGGGGCAAGAACAGAACGAATCCAATCCGTTGTCGCTGCTTTGTTGCCTGCCCTCAAGCTGATTTTGATTATTCTTTTGGTTTGGTTTCGACTTTCGCCGAGATAAGCAAATATTTCCATTTTCGGGTTTCGGTTGATAATTCTGTCTCCCAAAGACTGTGGAGAGTAGAGGAGAGCAGAGAGATAAAGAGAGGATAGCAGGCAGTACACCATTCCCCTCCCCTCTTTTATCTTTTATCTGCATATTGTGTAAATATCTTCAACTGTAGAGAGAATGATGGTTGATAGTTGATAGTTTTTGTTGTATGCTTTATTGATTTCCATTGAAATAGACACATTTATATAATTATCTTGGTTACGCTCGGTCGGCGTTTGTGTTTGAATATTTTGTGGTTTTTAGAGTACAAAACAAAGTATTCAAAGTTGCTCAGTTTCTTTTGTTTTTGCTTTTTGCTTTTGTTTTGTTTTGATGATTTTAATTTCAGTACAGTACAGTAGTATACGAAGGACTTTCTCATCTTATATACACATACATGTATATGTATATAGTATTGTGTGTATATATGTATGTATATATTGATAGTTCCTGGATCTAGCAAAAGTTTAAAAAGTTTTTACCTGCCGCCTGCTCTCCTGCTCCTCCATTTCCCAAGCCCAGTCTAATCGATCGATCGATTCAACAACATCTAAATACAATACAAATATGTAATAATGTGTATGTGTAATTGCAATGGAACGTTTTTCACTTTACTGACTCTCAAGTATCTCAAATATCCTACTATCCAGATAGATCCCCCCCCAAGGATCCCCAAGAGGCCCCTTGGGGATCGACAATCAATCAACAGGCGAACTCTTTTTGCTTTATGCTCTTTATGCGGCTATTCTCGTCCCTCTCTACTGTCCTTTCCTCTACTATATTCTCTCACTTCTTTTTTGTGTGGTTTTTTTTGGTTTTACCTCAGTTTTACAACATTAATTTTAATTACAAAAAAAGGTTATTAAATAATACAAAAAATACAGTTACAGTTACAGTTACAGTTTTCTCCATTGGTTTTTCCTTCTTTCGTTTAGACATATCTACGTACGTATGTATGTAATGCATGTGTGTATTTCGCCACAATCCGGGGACAACTTTTAGTTCGAATTAATGCACATGGAGAAACTACCAATAGAATCAGAAACAGAATTATAGATTTGAACAAACACGGACACGGAAACTGAAACGGAAACGGAAGCGTATACGGAAACTGAAGCTGAAACGAACATGGAAAACGGAATTTGAAACGAAATCAAAACAGAAGCAAGAAGTTGTGGCTGGGGGGGGGCGTCCCTCCCGAAATTAGTGGCAAAAGTTCAACAAAGGAGGCTGGACCACATCCACATGCCTGGATGGGTGCCTCGGGTTGTCTTATCGTTAATAATATTACGTTTACATAGAAAGGTGTGTGTGTGTGTGTGTGTAATGCTTCGTGGGTTGTTTTTGCTTCTTCATTCTTCATTGACTTGGGCCAACATATTTTTACTGCCCTACCTCCTGCTGGTTCCTGCTGGAATCCTTCTTTTAGAGCAGGGTGCACTTGCGCTTCGACTTGGGCTGCAGCACTGGGCAGAGCACTGATCTGATAGCCTCGTCGAACACCGTCTTCAGTCCCTTTTGCGTTAACGCCGAGCACTCCAGATACTTGACGGCGCCAATCTCCTTGGCCATGGCCAGGCCCTGGGGATAGGTGATGGGGGCCAGCTTCTTGTCGCGCAGCTTCTCGATGGTGTTCTTGTCGTCGCGCAAGTCCAGCTTGGTGCCCACCAGGATGATGGGTGTGCTGGGGCAGTGGTGCCGCACCTCCGGGTACCACTTGGCGCGCACGTTCTCGAACGAGGCCGGGTTCACCAGCGAGAAGCAAATGAGGAAGACGTCTGTCTGTGGATAGGAGAGCGGACGCAGCCGGTCGTAGTCCTCCTGCCCGGCCGTATCCCACAGCCCCAGGTTGATGGGCTTGGCGTCGACCATCACGTTGGCCGAGTAGTTGTCGAACACGGTGGGTATGTACTCGCCGGGAAACGCATTTGTCGTGTAGCTGATCAGCAGGCAGGTCTTACCCACGGCTCCATCGCCCACCACGACACACTTAATCGCCTGCATATTTGTTGCGTTACTTTACTATTTTTCTGTAGCTGGTAGCTAGTGTCTGCTGTGCTGCTGTTGCTGCTGTTGCTGCTGCGGCTGGAGTGCTTTGTGTGTGCGGCGGCTGCTGATTGTGCGGCGTAGTGCGGGGGGGTGTGGTATGTGGGATGGTGGCTGCTCTGCTCTGCTCTGCTGATGGTTGGCGTTTTTGGGCGAGGGCTGTTGCTTGCGACGGCCGAAATGCGTATGTATCACCACTTGTTTTATTTGCCGTTTGGTCCTCTCGACGCGTGGTAGTCGCGCCTTTCTCTGGGATTGCTTTTGTTCAAGTTTTGTGCGTTTGATTTTTCCCAATTTTATCAAAAAATTAATTTTCTCAAAAAAATTAATTTTCTGTGTACTGCGGTGTGACCCTATTTTATTTATCGAGTTTCGCAACTATCGATGCGATGTATTTGTGCTGCAGTGTGCCCTTATGGCTCTCCTGCCATGAAATACTGAAATCTGACATCGATAGCGGTTACTAGATTCAAAAGTCAGTGTAGGAAAGGCACTCGACTAATCGATTGTGCTGCAGTCGGCACGAATACCAAACCCCATTTCGAATAGTTTAGTTTTTTAGTTTTCTCAATTAGCTAAACCATAAACCCCCCAGTTATTGCGCATCCACCAGCCATGTCTGACGTGTACATTGTGTCTGCGGCCCGCACGCCCATAGGTATGCAAATCGAACTACCCCCCCAGTAGGGCAGGTGCTTCGCGATATCCAAATTCCGGATGGTAACTTTCTCTTTCTGCTCTGCACTCAACAGGTAGCTTCTGCGGAACGCTTTCTAAGGTGAAAGCCTCCGATCTGGGCAGCGTGGTCATCCGGGAGGTGCTCAGGCGGGCCAATGTGGAGCCCCAAAATGTCAACGAAGTCATCATGGGTCAGGTACGTTTCTCCCAGTTGTTTATCTTTTATCGTTTTGCCTTGCCGGATAATGGTTCGGTTGCTTCATTATTTGTTATGTAAATCTTGGCCAGGCGCTCGCCGCGGGTCAGGGCCAGAACCCCGCACGTCAGGCCTCTCTCAAGGCGGGCCTGCCCATCCAAGTGCCAGCCTACGGCATCAACATGCTCTGTGGTTCGGGTCTCAAGTGAGTGTTGAGTGAGTTCTGCCTTCGAAATCCATGCCATTCTTCAATTCTTCCACTTTGAAGGACCGTCGTCCTGGGCTACCAGTCGATCCGTTCCGGGGATGCCAACATCGTGATTGCTGGCGGCCAGGAGAACATGTCCATGGCTCCCCATGTGATGCACTTGCGGCAGGGCGTGAAAATGGGCAACGGCACCCTGGTGGACACGATGCTCCACGACGGCCTCACCGATGCCATGGAGAACATCCACATGGGCGTCACCGCGGAGATCCTCGCCGAGAAATATGATCTGAGTCGCGAGGTCCAGGACTTGGCCGCCGTTGAGTCGCAGACACGCGCAGAGGAGGCCCAGCAGAAGGGCTACTTTGACAACGAGATCGTCCCCGTGGAGGTCAAGGATCGCAAGGGCACCCAGATCTTCAGCAGGGATGAGTACGTCAAGGCGGGCACCACTGTCGACGGCCTGCAGAAGCTGAGGGCTGCCTTCAAGGTCGGTGGCACCATCACCGCCGGCAATGCCTCGGGCATGAACGACTCCGCTGCCGCCGTCCTGCTGATGTCCGGCGAGGAGGTCGCCAAACACGGCCTAAAGCCGATGGCCAAGATTGTCGGCTGGACACAGAGTGGCATAGAGCCCGAGGTGATGGGTCTGGGACCGGTCACAGCCGTGGAAGCCTTGGTAAGCCATCCTTTCCCGCCTCCTCCCCTCAATTCATTCTCTTAATCCTTGCTGTTTCCGTTTTCAGTTGACGAAACTCTCGTGGAAGCGCGAGGAAGTCGATCTGTACGAGCTGAACGAAGCCTTTGCCGCCCAGTCCCTGGCCGTGCTGAAGGACCTCCAGCTGGATGCCAGCAAGGTGAATGTGAATGGCGGCGCCATTGCCCTGGGCCATCCGATCGGCGCCTCGGGGGCCCGTGTCCTGGTCACGCTGCTGCACGCCCTGGAGCGCACTGGCGGGCGTCGTGGCATCACCTCCCTCTGCATCGGCGGCGGCATGGGCATTGCTCTGGCCGTCGAGCGTGACCTCTAATCCAATCCTAATCCAAGCTAATTTATTAACCGGTGCAGTGCCCCGTTTCCCGTTTTCTGTCTCAAATGAAGCATTCAAGTATTTTCCCCGTACTAACAGTAGATCTTACATATGTATGTGTGTGTGTGTATGCCCCATGCCACATGCCAATTAAAGGAAAATTCCATAAGAAAATTGTTTCAATTTAGGGAATTGCCAATTTCCTGCCCCTGCCACGTGCCCCTGCTACGTGCCACATGCCTTGCGTAACGAATTTGCGCATTTTCCATGCAAATTTTCTCTGGTTGTTTGTTTATTTGTACACAAATCAAATATTTGTACAATGGGAACATCAAGAAGGCTAACACTGCATGTACACTGCGCGTCGCGAGTGTAATTCCATTACTTGTATAAATTTTAGCTAAAAAATTCCTATATATTCTACTCTATTATGCGATGGATTTGTTTTCGTCTATGGAAGGCCTTAACGCTATGACGTGCACTGTATGCATGCCCTGTAGGTGTAGCTGTGGGCGCAGTTGCAGCAGGCGTTTGTTTGTTCTCTGGGATCCAGTTTATTGCCATTACGCGATGCCATTTTATTGTACGATTTCTAGAATTTTGATGAGATGCAGCTGCCGCAGTCGCAGTCGCTGCCGCAGTCGCTGTCGCTGTCGCTGCTGCTGCCGCTGTCGCTGGATTATCTGCAAGTCACGTCGAAGGCCTTGGGGTTCATAGATCGTTTAATGGTGGCGAGTTATCATATGCCGCTCCCAGTGCCGCCCTGCCAGCAGCTCGAGGGCTGGACCATCTCCAGCTCCTTGGGCAGCCTGGGCGAGAAGCCGTACGCATTGGTGCAGACGATGCGCTGGGCGGGCGTCTGCCGGGCCACCTCCTGCATGGAGGGCACGCAGATCTGGGCGAAGCTGCTGATGAAGTTCGACCAGAGGGTGGGCTGGCAGCCGATGGCGAAGTACGAGCCCCACAGCTGCGAGTCGAGCTCGGCGAAGTACGGGTAGTTCTTGTCCTCCATCAGCAGCTCCTCGGCAATGGCCACGGCGTCGAAGTCGCGGTGCTTCACGGGCGTGTACACGTCCTGGATGATGTTGTCGCCGAAGTACAGGGCCTTGGCCTGGGCGGGCTCCTTGTTGAGCAGCTGGGCGAGCGCCTTGTGCAGCTGGTGCCAGTTGCCCTGCGAGTAGATCTGCCCCGGCTCCAGTACCCCGGCGTCCTGGGGCAGCTCCGTGTTGGCCAGCTCCTTCAGTTGCTTCACATCCACCTGCAGGAAGGGACGCTGGATGGTGAAGAAGCCCGGCTTCTTGGCGTAGGTCACCACAAAGTCGAAGTACTCCCTCCAGTCCTTGCCCAGCGCCTGGGTGGCCGTCAGGTTGGCGAAGTCGATGTTGGAGCCGGTCAGCAGGAAGAGCTTCTTGCCGGACTTCCGCAGCGCCGACAGCCAGTCCATCACGCTGCTGTCCGTGCACAGGACATACTTCTGGGGATCCGCCCGCATGCCCCGGAAGTACAGGCTGACGTCGTTGGAGAAGTGATCCCTGCTGAAGATGTGCATGAGTCCGGCCTGCAGGTCGCGCCACACCTCGTACTCCTGTGGCGGGGACGCGCTCTCCTTGTCCACCAAGTCCACGGCCTGGGCGAACACCAGGGCACTGGGCATATCGAAGTAGTCCAGCAGGGAGCGCATCTGCTCGGAGGCCGCGCCGTTCCAGGTGGACAGCGGGTCCTTGTAGAAGGACGTGGTGATCTCCCACTGCCGCTCTGGGCCGTAGATGCGCACGATTTCGTCGTCGGTCAGTTGCCTGGTGCCGTGCGTGGCCCTCAGGATGTTCGCCTCGCTGCTCAGCTTCAGGATGTTGCCGCGCGGCCCGTCCAGGAACAGACCCTTCTGCAGGAAGTCCAGGTCGATGGGCATCTCCAGCAGCTGCCCGGAATAGCCCTTGTTGTCGACCAGGTAGCGCTTCAGCACGTCGTAGATCAGGGCCGACATGTTGGTGAGGTTGTAGCGCAGCAGAGTGCCGTCCAGGTCGAAGCCAATGATGTCATAGTCCTTGAGGTGCAGCTCCTTGCAGTAGGAGGTCATGATGGTGCTGGCCGAATATCGCGAGTATCTCCTGGAGGCAGCAAAAGCGTGTGGCAAACAGTGTCGTCGCGTCGTCTGGGTCGTAGTGGTATTTCTCGTGTTTGTTCGTGCTGCTGCTGCTGCTGGGGCTCCAAACGTCATTGAATTTTGCGCCAAATTCACATAATTACGTAATAGGCACAAAACATCTGTTTGACGATTGCGCGTGTGTGCGTTTGTTTTTGTTGATGTGGCGTACAGTAGTGAGGTGGAAGTGGCCCCCACACTGTGGCCCCACTTGCCCAAGGCGTGCATCCCGCTATCTTATCCGCTAGCACATCTCACTTTTCACCGAATTCAGGATCTAAAATTAAAAAAGATTGCACATTTTTCCCTGTAACTCTATCTTCGTTGCTGTGTTGTTTTTTTTTTTTGTCTGTGTTTTTACTGGTTCTCTCCTCCCTCCCATCCTTTCGATAGCAACACAGTGTCGATAGTTGTGGTTATCGCTACCTGCAGTATTTTTTCTACAGCCATCGCCAACGGGGGCAACGCTGTGAGTGCCATCTCTAGCCAGCGTTTGCCGAATTTTTTCTTTTTTTGGATTTTCTGCACATTTTTCGGCTTTAAAGCGGTCCTTTGTGCTCAGATAGTTGGCTTTTAGGCCAATACCGCTCTAGCCATGTCCAACTGCATCGAAATACCCCTGCAGGACACCGATGAGGTGAGTTTCTAAAGGGTCTTTTCCCGATTTTCGCAACCGACCCGCAGGATGTATTCGCATTTTCGTATGTTCGTATTTCGTAGGTCATTGAGGTGGATCCTGACCAATTGCCGGACTGCCCGGAGGTGCTCAGTATTCTCAAGCAAGAGCGTGCCCCATTGCATGTATGGGTGAATGTGGCGGTAAGTCTAAGCGGAGTCTCCCCTATCCTCTAATGGTGGCCACATGGTGCTCTGCTCTGCTCCGCTCTCTTCTAGCTGGCATACTACAAGCAGAAGAAGACCGATGATTTCGTCACGCTGCTGGAGGATTCGCGTGGCCCCGAGGCCACCAAGGAGTACCGGGACTCGGACAAGGATCTCATGCGGGCCCTGGACATGCTGGCCGCCCACTATGTCCAGGAGGCCTACCGCGAGAAGTCCAAGGACAAGAAGCGAGAGCTGTTCATGAAGGCCACGAACCTCTACACGAACGCCGACAAAATCATCATGTACGACCAGAGCCATCTGCTGGGTAGGGCCTACTTCTGTCTGCTGGAGGGCGACAAGATGGACCAGGCGGACGCCCAGTTCAACTTCGTGCTCAACCAGTCGCCCTCGAACATTCCCTCGCTGCTGGGCAAGGCGTGCATCGCCTTCAATCGCAGGGACTACCGCGGCGCGATGGCCTTCTACAAGAAGGCCCTGCGGACGAACCCCAACTGCCCGGCCAATGTGCGGATCGGCATGGCCCACTGCTTCCTCAAGATGGGCAATCCCGAGAAGGCGAAGCTCGCCTTCGAGCGAGCCCTGCAGCTCGACCAGCAGTGCGTGGGCGCCCTCATAGGTCTGGCGGTGCTGAAGCTCAACCAGCTGGAGCCCGAGTCGAATAAGCTGGGTGTCCAGATGCTCTCCAAGGCCTACACCATCGACAACGCCAATCCCATGGTGCTCAACCACCTGGCCAACCACTTCTTCTTCAAGAAAGACTACCAGAAGGTCCACCACCTGGCCCTGCACGCCTTCCACAACACGGAGAACGAGGCGATGCGCGCCGAGAGCTGCTACCAGCTGGCCAGGAGCTTCCACGCCCAGAGCGACTACGACCAGGCGTTTCAGTACTACTACCAGTCCACGCAGATAGCGCCGCCCAACTTCGTCCTGCCGCACTACGGCCTGGGCCAGATGTACATCTATCGCGGGGACACGGAGAATGTAGGTTCCCCCTTTGATCCTTTGTTTCGCAGGAGAATCACTAACAATTGTGTCACCTTTCAGGCCGCACAATGCTTCGAGAAGGTTCTCAAGATTCAGCCCGGGAACTACGAGACAATGAAGATCCTCGGCTCGCTGTACGCCCACTCCAACTCGCAGACGAAGCGGGACATGGCCAAGACGCACCTGAAGAAGGTCACCGAGCAGTTTCCGGACGACATCGAGGCCTGGATAGAGCTGGCGCAGATCCTCGAGCAGAACGACCTGGCCGCCTCGCTGGCGGCCTACGGCACGGCCTCGAAGATCCTGAAGGACAAGGCCAAGTACGAGATTCCCGCGGAGATACAGAACAACGTCTCGTCGCTGCACTACCGCCTGGGGGACCTGGTGGAGGCGAAGGTGAAGCTGGAGTCGGCGCTGCAGCACGCCATCTCCGAGATGGACAAGGACGTCAAGTACTACGAGTCCATCCAGGTCACCATGAAGTACAACCTGGCCCGCCTGAACGAGGCCATGAGCAGCTACGACGTGGCCGACAAGCTCTACAAGGAGATCCTCAAGGAGCACCCCAACTACATCGACTGCTACCTCCGGCTCGGCTGCATGGCCAGGGACAAGGGCCTGATATTCGTGGCCTCCGATTTCTTCAAGGACGCCCTGAACATCAACAACGACAATCCGGATGCCCGCTCGCTGCTGGGCAACCTTCACCTGGCCAAAATGCAGTTCGCCCTGGGCCAGAAGAACTTCGAGACGATCCTCAAGAATCCGGCCACCTCGACGGACGCCTACTCGCTGATAGCCCTCGGGAACTTCTCCCTCCAGACGCTGCACCAGCCGAGCCGGGACAAGGAGAAGGAGCGCAAGCACCAGGAGAAGGCGCTGGCCATCTTCAAGCAGGTCCTGCGCAACGATCCCCGCAATATCTGGGCCACCAACGGCATTGGCGCCGTGCTGGCCCACAAGGGCTGTGTCATCGAGGCGCGCGACATCTTCGCCCAGGTGCGCGAGGCCACCGCCGACTTCTCGGACGTCTGGCTGAACATCGCCCACGTCTACGTGGAGCAGAAGCAGTACATCAGCGCCATCCAGATGTACGAGAACTGCATGAAGAAGTTCTACAAGCACAACAACGTCGAGGTGATGCAGTACCTCGCGCGGGCCTACCTGCGGGCCAACAAGCTGGTGGAGGCCAAGGCCGTGCTGCTCAAGGCGCGCCGCGTGGCCCCCCAGGACACCGTGCTGCTGTTCAACATCGCCGTGGTGCTCTCCCGCCTGGCCATGGCCATCCTCAAGGACGAGAAGTCCACCCTAGAGGTGGTCCTGCAGGCGGTCCACGAACTGGAGCTGGCGCACAAGTAAGTCTAAGCCCCCTTCTTGTCCTGTCCTCCCTGTAATCCTCTGTTCCAATCCCCAGATACTTTCAATATCTGTCCGTGCATGGCGACAAGAATCGATTCAACATCGAGGTGGCCGGCGTGGAGGCCAACACCTGCCAGGACCTGCTGTCGCAGGCCCAGTACCATGTGGGTCGTGCCCGGCGCATTGACGAGGAGGAGCGCTCGCTGCGCCGCAAGCAGGAGGAGGAGCGCGAGGCCTTCAAGCTGAAGGTCGCCGAGGAGCGCAAGAAGCGGGAGGCGGAGGCCCAGACGTCGCGCGACCAGCTGCTGGCCAAGCGCCAGGAGTACGTGGAGAAGACCAAGAACCTGCTGATCATCGCCGACGCCCCGGACAAGGAGCGCAAGAAGGGCAGCGGCAGGCCGCGCAAGGACGACTACATCTCGGGCAGCGACAGCAACGAGGGCGGCCCCCGCGAGGGCGGCGAGCGGCCCGCCAAGAAGAAGAGCAAGGGCGAGCGCAAGAAGGGCGGCAGCGGCCGCAAGCGCAAGACGGAGAAGTACGAGAGCGACAGCGAGGAGGAGCCCAGTGGCCAGAAGTCGGGCAAGCGGAAGAGCAAGAAGTCCAAGCCGGGCGCCGGGGCCAAGGAGTCCAAGGAGAAGCTCTCGGCCAAGCAGCGCCTCAAGATCGTCTCCAAGGAGACCATCTCCACGAGCGAGTCCGAGAGCGACGGCAAGCGCAGCAGTCGGAGCCGGAGTCGCAGTGGCAGCCGCGCCAGTCGCTCGCCCAGCGGCAGTCGCAGTGGCAGTGGCAGTGCCAGCGACCGTGGCCGCAAGCGCAGCAGGAGCCCCAAGAGTGGCTCTGGCAGTGGCAGCGATAGCGATGGGGCCGCCAGGCGTAAGCGAGCCAAGAATCGCATCGAATCCGGCGGCGAATCGGACAAGTCGGACAAATCGCGCTCTCGCTCGAAGTCTGGATCCCGTGCCAGATCTCGCTCGAAGTCCGGATCCCGTGCCAGATCTCGCTCCCGTTCCAAGTCTGGTTCCCGCTCTCGCTCACGCTCCAAGTCCGGCTCCAAGTCCCGATCCCGCTCTCGCTCCAAGTCTCGCTCTCGTTCTCGTTCAAAGTCTGGCTCTCGTTCTCGTTCCCGCTCAAAGTCTGGCTCTCGTTCTCGTTCGGGCTCTCGTTCTCGTTCGCGCTCTCGATCTGGCAGCAGATCCAAGTCCGGGTCACGCAGTCCCTCCGGCTCGCCGGCTCCTGCGGCAGACTGAGAGACACGGCCAGCGGCGCTTACAAGATATTTTCGACTATATTTAGTGTTTCCTTCGAGAGTTGCAAAGAGTATAATAAAAAGAGATGATAACAAAAACTGATTGCGACCACACAAAGGCAGTGGAGTGGAGTTGGAGGGGGAGGTGGTGGTGGACTCCCACTAGAAATCCTGGCACATCATTTCCGGCGGCTCTGCTCGATCATTTCCCGGACAATCCCTGCCACCGGCTGCGAGTGTCGCAGGACGAAGGCATGGTCAATTTTTTTGGCGTCCAGCGTGGCGTCCACCTGGGGGTAGTCCTTCTTAAGCTGCTCGTAGTAGGAGACGGGCACCCAGCCGTCCGTGGTGCCGTAGTAGAACTTCAGCAGGTGCAGATTCTTCTCGAGGATCTCCTTCTGGAGGCCGCGCACACGGCACATCTCGTCGTCGGCGAGGAACACCACCTTCTCGGCCACCGAGGGCTTCGAGTACTGGAGAGCGGTGCCGAGGAACGAGCGCGGTATGGAGAAGATGAGGAAGTAGATCTGGATGAGGAGGAGGCGCAGCCAGACGGGCAGGGCGTTGAAGAATCTGAAGAAGACGTAGCCGAACACCGAGTACAGGGGCATGGCGATCTTGGTGAAGACCCAGCCGTTGGGCGACTCGATCATGCGCTCGACCGTGGGGAAGAGCATGTAGCACTTCTGGACACGGCTCCGCACGCTCTCCTCCTCCAGCATCTGGAGGATCATCCACGCCCCAATCGAGTGTCCGATCAGGTGGATCTTCACATCCTTGGGCACGTACTTCTCGATGAACGCCACCTTGTGTCTGATCTGGCCGTCCAGATTGAAGATCTCCTCGTTGCCCGCCAGCTGGGGCACCTCGCGGATGCTCGCCGCCGGCGGATCGTCGTGGCCAGCGTGTCCTGTACGGAGCGATAAGCGATAAATAGCGGAACATTCTCTTGTGCTGTGATTTTATGATTCCCTCACCAATTACCCACACCGGCAGGTCCCCCAGTTGCTGCTGCAGGGTGCTGGCAAACTCCGTGTAGAAGCCCGGCAGCCCCGGGTTGCCTGTTATGCAGATGACGATCTCCTTCTCGGTGACCGTCTCCTCGATCCACCTGCCCCACGTGAGTATGTGGGTGGGGATGGAGTTGATGTTCACATAGGCCTCCTGCATTTTCCTGTGCCTGTTTGCTGTTTTGGCTGTTGGCGTGGCAAATGCGATGAAAATCAATCGAAACACCTGCGCTGCCCCAAAAACACTGTTTCCAGTCCACAAGCGGCCAAGCGGCAACCGGTTTCGAGTTTTCTCTCTCTCGCACTCTAGCTCTCCCTCTCCCTCTCTCTCTCTCTCTTTCTGCAATCCAGCAGAACGTCCGTTAACTGAGTTTTGAATGTTAGACCGAATGGCGCGATTAATCTCGTTTGATCTGTGATAACGTTATTCCGTTTTCGGCTAATCTTTTATGGCAATCGAACAAAGGTCAGAGGTGTTCCGCCGTCGGTTGCGTGCCGGTGGGATGGCGGGGTGGTCGGTGCGGTGGCCTGATGTGAAACCACTAGCGGTGCTGCCAGCTCGGCCCGTTCGTTGTGCTGCCAGATCAGTGAAATTAGTCGAATATGCAACATCGATAACTTAATCGATAAATAATCGGTGCTCCTAACCACCAGCTGTTAGCTTTGGCGCGCAGTTTGAAATCACAATATTTGTCGTCAACTTGTAGAGAATAGCATGCCATTTATTCAGGATCGAATTGAGTCGAAGCTAGCGAAGCAAATTATTCTCCAATGAGTTCAGTTAACAAACATTAGCCTAGCCGATCAGCACTTTGTAAAAATATATATTTTTCCCGAAACGAAACGTAATACATTTTGAATTCGAAGCACTGAACATTACGTTTCCGCGTCGGAGCAGGGCAGAGCGCGAAAGTTCGTAGTATCGTAGTAGTGTGAACAGGCATAGAACCGGAATAGAACCACAGGAATACCCACAATTTGCCGCGAGTTGGCAGCCACAAAAATTATTTGTTGGTTTTTTTGTTGCGGTTGCAGTTTTCTTTTTAGTTTCTTCTAGAAATGCCCAAAATTTAACAATAAACAATTCCAAATTTCGGTCAACAAAAGAACACAACGCAACGCCATGGCCCTCTACTGCTGGGGCGACGCCTCGCACGGCCAACTGGGGCTCGGCGGCATCGAGGATGAGCAGGTGAGTCCTCGTCGTCGTCGTCGTCTGCTAAGGACATTTTTGGACAAAAACATGGTGTGTTTTTGCAGATCCTTGTGCCCAGTCCGATCCCCTGGGAGCCCGACTCGCCGGTGCAGCAAATCGCCTGCGGACATCGCCACACGCTCTTCCTCACTGCCACCGGGAAGGTGTACGCCTGCGGGAACAACGCTCACCACCAGCTAGGACACCAGCTGCCCACCAAAAGGCCACGTATGTCGCCGTTTAGTATGTAATTTTCATTATTCGTCTTGTCTTTTGTCCTCTGTCTGTTCCGTCCATTCGTCTCCTCCATCAACGTCTATCAGCCCATCATTCGAATCGCCGGCCCCTCGCGCCTGCCACCGCACTCACCGCACTTCTCTCTCTCTCTCTCTCTCCTTCTCTCTCGCACACTTGCAGTGCTGATACCCGAGCTGGAGGCCTACGTGGTCGTCCAGATCGCCTGCGGCAGCCGCCATTCCATGGCCCTCACCGACTTTGGCCAGATCCTGAGCTGGGGCGACAACGACTGCGGCCAGCTGGGCCACGCCACCGACACGGACGTGATTGAGCTGCCGAAGATCCTGCGGCACCTGGTGACCAAGACGGTGGTGCAGATTGCGTGCGGCAACAACCACAGTCTGGCACTCACGAACTGTAAGTAGTCACCTCTCTGAAGGATTCCCCCTAGTGTCCAGTGTCGCTCCTCCTTCTAGGTGGCGAGGTCTACTCGTGGGGCTCCAACATCTACGGCCAGCTGGGCGTCCACTCGCCCCAGGGTCTGCCGCACAGCAACACGCCCATGCCGCTGACGACCGTCCTGGGCATCCCACTGGCCGCCATCGCCTGCGGGGGCAACCACTCGTTCGTCATCTCCAAGTCGAGCGCCGTGTTCGGCTGGGGCAAGAACACCTGCGGCCAGCTGGGGCTCAACGACGAGGAGAACCGGGCGTATCCCACGCAGCTGAAGACGATGCGCACGCTGGGGGTGAGGCACGTGGCCTGCGGGGACGACTACTCCGTGTTCCTCACCAACGAGGGGGGCGTTTTCACCTGCGGCGCCGGCAACTACGGCCAGCTCGGGCACGGCGTCAAGTCCAAGGAGATGATACCCGCATGGTCATGGAGCTGATGGGCAGCACCATCACCCAGGTGGCCTGCGGCAACCGGCACACGCTCGCGCTGGTCCCCTCCCGCGGTCGCGTCTACAGCTTCGGCCTGGGCGGCTCCGGGCAGCTCGGAACGCGGTCCACCAAGAGTGTGACGCTGCCCCAGGTGGTCGTCGGTCCCTGGGTCTCGCCCAGCGGCTCCGCTCTGCTGGCATCCAGCGAGGGGGCCGACGAGGCGGTGGTCATCCAGCACATCTTCTCCGGCGGAGACCAGTCGATAGTCACAACCACCCTCTACAAGGACAAGGTGCCGCCCGAGGATCTGCGCAGCTTCAAGTGGGACGCCAGATGCGACTCCTGCTGCCGGAGACTAATGCCATCTTCTGTTCTTCTCTCTTGCAGGCCCAAGTCCCAGATCCTCTCGCTGACGGCAGCGGCCACGGAGCAGTGCGCGGACATCAGGCAGAGCGACCAGAGCGACATGGACCTGCTGCAGTCCATGGAGGTGATCTTCAAGAGCCAGGCGTGCCTGAACGGCTCGTTCCTGATCCCGAACGAGAAACACTTCGGCTGCTCCTCCCGCAACTACGGACTGGACCTGCACGCTGCCGAGGAGGCGTTCGATCACCTGCGGAATGTGCAGAACGAGAGCATCAAGCAAGTGGTGGGTACATCCACCAATCCACCCACCCACCCATAGCAGCTCCCCGATCTCTGCTCTGTGTCCTTTGCAGATCTGGGATAATGTAACCAAGGAATTGATTACCTCGCTGGTGCCCTCTCCGGCGGACGTGGAGAGCCTGCGCGTGTACCTGCTGCTGCCGCTGTACCACGAGTTCATGAACTCCAGGCACTACGGGAAGCTGCAGGCGCCCCTGGCCAGTGCCATACTGAGACTGACGGAGAACCCGAGCAGGGTGCTGCACAAGTGGCTGAGCCAGACGCCGGTGGAGTACTTCGAGCGGCTGGTCAAGATATACCTGCACGTGGTGGTGCACATCATCAGCCTGAAGATGGGACTGCTGCCCATCAGTCCAACGCTGGACAGTGCCCAAAGGGTGAGCACATCCCTTGCCTCCCCCTTGGTCTATCCTTAATGCTCCCTTTCAGCTGATGCCATACAACGCCGATCTGGATGTCATCCTGAAGGTGATGAACGCCCTCTTCCTCATAAACAACACGCGCAGGGAGCGCGTCAGCTACCAGAGCTTCTACTGGCCCGAACTCGACTGGTACGCGAACGTGAAGCAGGAGTTCGTCAAGTGGATCATGGGCACCCCGAACGAGTTCAGCATTTGCAACTTTTCATTCCTATTCGATGCGTCGGCCAAGACGTCGATGCTCCAGGCGGACCAGGTGGTCCAGATGCATTCAGCGATGGCCAATGCGGCCACCAATGTTAGTATACCCCACTCCCTCCCTGCTCTACGTCCTGCTGATTACTCTCGCCTCCCGGTTTGCAGGGGTTTTTCAATCTCTTCAACTACGGCATGCCCGTGTCGCACTACATCATTCTGAATGTGACGCGCGAGAACCTGGTGCAGGACTCCATCCGGGAGCTGGAGCACTACTCGCAGACCGATCTCAAGAAGCCGCTGAAGATCAAGTTCCGCAATGAAGAAGCCGAAGACGCAGGGGGGGTGCGCAAGGAGTTCTTTATGCTTCTCATCAAGGACCTGCTCGACCCCAAGTACGGCATGTTCAAGGAGTTCGAGGAGTCGCGCGTCCTCTGGTTCGCGGACATCACCTACGAGACGGAGAACATGTACTACCTCATCGGCGTGCTCTGCGGCCTGGCCATCTACAACTTCACCATCATCAACCTGCCCTTCCCCCTGGCCCTCTACAAGAAGCTGCTCAACAAGACCGTCGACCTGAGCGACCTGCGCGACCTGTCGCCGGCGGAGGCCAACTCCATGCAGGCGCTGCTCGACTACGAGGGCGACAGCTTCACGGAGACCTTCGACCTGCACTTCGAGATCACCCGCGAGGTGTTCGGCGAGGTGCAGACCCTGGCCCTCAAGCCGAACGGCGAGGAGATTCCCGTCACTCTGAGAACCGGCAGGAGTTCGTCGATCTCTACGTGGACTTTGTGATCAACAAGGCGTCCGAGAAGCACTACAAGGCCTTCCACAAGGGCTTCATGAAGGTCTGCTCCGGCCGCGTTATAAACGTATTCCAGCCGGAGGAGCTGATGGCCGTGGTGGTCGGGAACGAGGAGTACGACTGGAAGGCACTCGAAGAGAGTTGCCAGTACAAGGAAGGCTACACCTCGGGCGATGCGACAGTGAGTGGAATCGGAAAACTAATCCCAACCATATAACAATACTCTATGGGGTGTCATCTCTGTCCTTTGCAGATCAAGTGGTTCTGGGAGGTGATGCACAACGATCTAACCGAGGCGGAGAAGCGCAGCTTCCTTCTGTACTTAACTGGGAGCGATCGTATACCTATCCAGGGTATGAAAGCCCTTGGGGTGAGTTCTAAAGCAGCAGCTGTCTGCAATCATAATGGTAATCCTCCTTTCAGTTCACCATTCAACCCACAACCGACGACAACTTCCTGCCTGTGGCCCACACGTGCTTCAATCTGCTGGATCTGCCGCGCTACAAGACCAAGGATCGCCTCAGATTCAAGCTGCGGCAGGCCATACAGCAGACGCAGGGATTTAGTCTGGTCTGATCATCCGATCGGAATCGGTGAGGGCTTGGCGGGGCGTTGCGGGTATAAAAATAGACTACAGGTACTGGAAAACACACACACAAACACCACACACACATACCACACACACATATATTTTTCAACGATCAAATCAACTAAAATAATGTTGTGTTTAAGGCTTTAAATTGTTGGCTAGTTATCAATCAAAAAATACCACACTGTTATCGAGATGAGAGAACAAAATAAATCGGTGAAGTATAACGAGCGAGTTTGAATATAGCGTTAACGATAGACGATACAGTAGTAGATACTGTAATCGATTGTTGGCTAGATATCAATAAAAAATACCACACTGTTATCGAGATGAGAGAACAAAATAAATCGGTGAAGTATAACGAGCGTTTGAATATAGCGGTAACGATAGACGATACAGTAGTAGATACTGTAATCAATTGTTGGCTAGTTATCAATAAAAATACCACACTGTTATCGAGATGAGAGAACAAAATAAATCGGTGAAGTATAACGAATATTTGAATATAGCGATAACAATAGACGACAGTCTGCTACTGTAATCGATTGCCCGAACCGAACAGCTGTTTTGTGCGAAATGTGAATGTGGCGGCAAATCGTTTTTCGAGTCAGTTAAGCTTTAACTTTCTGCCGCCGCGTTCGCCTTTGCCTTTGCATTTGCCACTGCCTTTGCCTTAGCCGGCAGCTGCTGTTACCCGCCCGCTGAATTGATAATTAAGAACATTTTTGGACACTCATTTGTATGCCGAGGGCGTGCGGGGCCTGACATTATAAGCGAATACGAATATCCAAGTGCAAGTGTTGTTGTGCTGTGCGATCGTGTTTTTTCGTGGCCTGGCCTGTGTCGCCGTTGACGCCGACGCCGTCGCCGAGACACCGCGCTGCTGCCATTGCCGGGTCAAGCTAACGGTACCCGCATCGAAAAAGAAATTCAAACAGGTACAAAAACAAAAAACAAAACAAAAATAGGTAACGACTTGGGGGACAGTCGGTGAAATTATGAGGTACTTAGCCACCTCTGGCTCTGCTACACCGCATTTGCTTTCATTTATCAAATGTGTCGTCGGCCATCGTTTTGGCCAACTTCTTAATCCACTGGCACAGGCAGAGGCACAGGCACTGGCCTGGCTGCTAAGCTGCCAACTTGATGATGATGACTCAAAATTGGGGCCATAAAATCAATTAGACTGACAATTTTTGCATATCCTGACGGCTGGCGGGCTGGCTAACAAATATGTGGTATGGTGGCATGGTGGCATGGTGGCATGGTGGCATGGTGGTAGTGTGGCACCTAACAAGATACGAGAGTAGGAGCCGCGCGCTGCCGCAGCGGGAACGTGAAATAAAATAAGATACAAAATAAATATATGTACGAAAAAAGCCGTTCTGCCGGTTTGCCCCCTGGTTGATCTCGTCGTCGCTGTCGCTGTCGTCGTCGCTGTCGCTGGTATTTGGTCGGTCCGTCGGTCGGTCCGTCGGTCGGTCGTGATCTGCAGCGTCTTCCGTTGCCCGCTTTTGCCTGCCTGCTTTCTTTCTTCTTCCTTTGCACGATTTGAACTTGCGACACCAACAACAAACACGAGAGCAACCGCAACAAAGAGGAGCACAAATCTGGTTTATGCTTATGCCGAAGCCCAGGCCGCTGCCGATGGTGGTGTTCCTCTAATAAAGCGAACGTTTACGCTGATGAAGAAGACCCACACACTGACACACACGCACACGCACACCAAACACCAAACACTCCACATACCCCCCACATATCCCATGGTGCACTCTCTCTCTCCCTGTCTCTCCCTCTCCCTCTCTGCGGCTCACACGCACATTCGCTTCCTGGCGGGAAGCTTCCTTTTCGCACTCACCTGCACTGCTCACTGCTCACTCCAGGGTATATCGAATGGTGAGGTGCTTGAAGGAGTGCGAAAGATCTGCTGCCCTCTCCTCTCCCGCTCTCTTAGAGCCTCTCTCTTCCCAAAGGAAGTGTTGGAAAGCCCTGGGATGCTCTCTTCAACGGAAGTTGAACGAAGTGGATCGCCTCACCTTCTATTTGCATGCACCTTGACCGATTTGCGACCTCTTGGGATTTCGTTTCCTTGTGTGTGGCACGGCACCAATCTTTCAGCTCTAGCTCTTGCTCTTGCTATTCCTTTGTGGCAAGTTTGTTTGTCTAGGTTTTATAGCAGGAACAAACAAAAACGCCTCACACACACACACACACACACACAAAGAGGGTCAACATTGTCGTGTCTCTTCTCGCTGTTAAAGTCCTCTGGTGTGTGTCTGTCTGTCTGTTTGTGCTATGAGTAATCATTAATCCAGTCGATGGAAATATTGACCGACCTTTCGACAGAGAGACAGACAGACAGAGAGACAGAGACAGAGAGAGAGAGAGACAGAGACAGAGAGACAAACAGACAGACAAACCGAAGACCGTGGATCGAGCGGGGGAACCAATTGAAATTTGTATCAAATTTCGATTTCAATTTCAAACTGCGCTCCATTGAGATATTTCTTGTTGTCGCTGTCTGTGATGTGACCCATTTTTCCCATTTCTGTTCGGTGTGGCAATAAGCTGCTTAGACTCCAAAGACTCCAAACTGCCAGTGACTCCAATTGATCGTCAAGTGAAGCCCAAGACCAGGGCCCAGTCGAGTCACCACCCAACAAACAACAAAATGATTCGCCGAAAATCTGCAACACAGCTGTGCAAACGAAGCGTTACCCCTCCCCCGCACCCCCCATCAAGCCACACACCAATGTCATGGCATATGGAATTAAAACGAGTTAAGAGACTCCACAAACAGATTTCTGTTTTGTTAATGATGTAATTTCCCCCCCGAAACAAACCCAAAGCCAAAAGCAGAAGCAGAAGGCAAAGTAATAGCAAAAGACCCCAAAAAGAACAACAGAGAGAAGGGGAACGGAACGGAACGGAACGGAACGGAACGGAACACACAACAGAAAATTGCACGCATTTTGCTTCTGGTAATTGCGATATTCATCATCATCGTCCGTTCGTTTGTCCGTCCGTCAGGTGATGAAAAATGTCTCATGTCTCATGTAGGGAAATCTGAAAGCACCCAATGCCGCACCCCACCCCATCCCACACCCCACCCCACCCCACAAACAAAATATTACCTAAATAAACTTGAACTTTTGTCTTATCGGTGATGGCATGGCATGTACTATACTCCGATATCGGCGTGGGGACTGGCGTTATCTTTCGACGGGGTTCAAACCAAATTTCCAGTGATACGACAATCGATGATGTTCCAATGTTCCAATGTGCCCCACCTGCAAGCAGGGTGCCCCAGAATGTGGTTCCCGTGCGGGCCACAGTTGCATTATACGACTTTGTCTTTTATTTCCTTCCCAGTCTTCCCAGTACTTCGATAAGATAAAGCAGGGGAAATGCCCAGAGGCCCAGAGGAACGCAAACGATTGTCCATAAAGTTTATTGTTCCTCTTGAAAGACTTGCAGAAAACGTGAACGAACGTGAAGGAACGTGATTGATGGCACACAAATGATAGGTATACCCTGTGGCCACAGATCAAGCTGATCAATGATCAATGGAGTGACTTTATAGATGGCTATAATCTGTAATGGATCTTCATTGAAGCATCTACCGATCTGATCAGTTTATGAGCAAACATAACATGGAATATGCTGATATTATTATGAAATAAATAAGAGCAGATCACTGAATCTATCGTGTTGGAATACACCAATCAATGGATCAATGGAGTGAATTTATAGATGGCTATAATCTGTAATGGATCTTCATTGATCCTCGCCTTGAAAGCATCTACTGATCCGATCAGTTTATGGGCAAACATAACATGGAATCACGGAATTCTCCAACTAATGATCACTGATTTATCTCCCCTGAGAAAAGTCGTTCTAATCTCCCATGGGAAACTGTAACCATGCCCCAAAAATGGAACCCACAATGGTGTACATATATTTTCCCATTTCCTTGTGATAATACTGACACTCTGCCCTTTCCTATAATCAATCTATAAACCACAATGTAGCCCCACTTTTGCCCCTCCCCCTCGCACCATTATCGACCGCAAATAAATAACAAACACTGAAAAAATCCCCACACTTGTCATAAAACTTCGATTCGATTGATGCGCGGGCCCCCAGTCACCAGTCACCGTCCCTGCCCCTGCCCCTGCCCCAGAATGCTTTGGTTCGGTCTGCGGCTCCACAATTCCATTTTCCATTTAATTTCATTTCAGTTCTTTGGACATTTGCAAGAAAGCCGCAGTGGAGTGAGGACCGCGTCGCCTCGTCGCGAGTGTTGGGGATCGTTTTGGTTTCGTTTGGGTTTCGTTTTGGTTTCGTTTTGGCTTCGTTTCGCGTGGTTTGGGCCGGAGATCACAATTACAACATCGACGGATCGGCAGACAGGGAGACCGACTCCAATTTTCACTCCATATTGAAGCGGCAGAGCGGTAAAGTGTCAACCTAAGGGCTTTTCGTGGAAATCCAAAAAGTGTCTGGTTCGTGTAAAAAACAGCAAAAAAAAGCAACAAAAAACAAGAGGTAAAAACTGCCACTCTTTATACTTTTTGGCATCGTTTTCAGCTTTGTATATTGCATGGTGCAGGGGAGGGGTATATTTTTTGCAATTGGCAGTAAAGCCGCGTTCAAGATCACTTCATTCGCTGCCCCTGCCCCTGCCGCTGCCTCTGCCGCTGCCGCCTGCTGTTGACGCTTTTTATGGCCAGGCAATGCGCTGAGAAAACAGCCAAATAAAACAAGCAAAAATACAAAATAAATGTGCAAATAAATGTGCAAATAAATGTGTGCTGTTTAATGCTTAATGGTTATCCGCGAGAGAGACCCCTGGGCCATGCGTCACATCTGTGGCGTGGCTGGGCTCCTCGATACGTGCCCCGTGCGCATGAGTCAGAGTCTTGCCTCGAGAAATTCGCAAACATTTTTTGGGAATCGGAACCCGATTATCGACCCAAGAGTGGGCCAGCGGCCTCTCAGGCTTCCAGTTCTAGAGCGAAGAGTTCTGGGCAGACCTTGAGATCCACAGATCATGGGATCTATGACAATGATCTCCTGGGAATCTCCACCAAGAGAGATCCATGTTGAAAACTAAAAGAAGAAACCACTTTTAAAAGTAAACAACATTTTCATGGAAATTCCAACATATTTGGATCTCATTTCCATATCTTAGACTTTCCTTCAGTCTTCCTTTGTCCCAGATCTTTACCGAAAGAAGAGAAGATCTCCCTGTCAGTCGCAACATGCAGCAGTGCCCCTCGGAAAACGCTTTGCTCTGAAGTTCTCGTACACTTTCTTTTTATTGGAAAACCTTATGGCAAACAGATTAAAGTAAAAAAAAAAATAGCTCAAGGCAGAGGAGGGTTCAAAGTTCAAGGTTCGATTAGGCTCTGGCCATTTGCAGCAGGTGGTAGAGCGGCACAATGTTGGCCGCGTTGGCCCTGCCCTCGAGGTAGTTCTGGGAGAGCACCTGCCTGCCCTGGAAGACCCCGGGAAGGGTGCCGTCGGGGCCGCCGCCGGCCACTTGGTTGTCCACTTCGGTGCCGGAGCCGGAGGAGCGGTAGAAGGGGTAGTAGGGGTAGCCGGGGTAGCCGGGATAGCCTGGATAGCCGGGATACCCTGGGTAGAGGCCGCCGCCCCATCCGCCCCCGGGATAGCCGCCCGGGTAGCCGCCCCCCCAGCCCGGGTAGGAGGGGTAGGGTCCGTAGTAGGGGGGTTGTGGCGGCGGAGGTCCTGGCGGGGGCCCCCACGGAGGCAGCTGGGGGCGCGGCGGGTGCGGGGCCTGCAGCCAGGGGGGTACGCGGGCGGGGGCCCGTAGCCGTACTGGCGCGGGTGCTGCTGCTCCTCTGGTGGATAATAGTAATGGTGTTGTACTGACGGTTTGGGTGTGGTCGTGGACGACGAGCCGCCGGCCATCACCAATTTGATCCCGCCCTTACCGATAGTCTTCAGCAGGTGGTCGTCGATGCCGCGGCCCGAGGACGAGCCCAGGGCGTCGTCCAGGATCTGCTGCTGCTTGTCGTTGCGCGCCTGTCCGGTCACGAGGCTCGTCTGCACCGGGGCCTTGTCCTGGAAGGAGAGGGAGCCCCCCAGGAGCGAGAGGAGAACTGCGGGTGGATCCTGGGATTAGGGGCCAGAGTTCGAGGGAGCAGCGGAGGCGACTTACCCAACCACAGTGCCGATACTCGTGGATCCATGATCGTCGAGGGAATGTTCTCCCAATGCACCTGCACTCCGTATTTATACCCCGTTTCGGATGCCCCAAAGATGCATCTTCCAATGGAGATTATCTGGGATCTGGGATCTCGTTCCCCGCTTTTCTCATTAGAATAATTCTCGTATCTAATGCAGCATCCACTGATTGAGTGTCCCCAATTCGGAGTCGCTCCACAACTCCCATTCATTTGCATACAAATCTCTTTTCGTTCTCTTCGAGTTCTCTCTCCTCTGAACCCATAAACCCACCAGAAAAAGGGTTCAATATCCCCCGGTAGAGCCCACGGACCGACTGTAGTCTCTTGATGGTTGATATATGACGTCATTTGTATGCATAAACCCAGTTTACAGCATTTCTTTGTGGGTTTTTTGGGTTTCTTTGGGGTTCCGTTTCCAGACATTTTTATGATCTCTCGAGCAGGGTTCTCGCTGGTTACATCATAGACGCCCGGAGAGTGGGACGGAGCCTACGCTTTGTGGAGCAGCGGAACTGGTTTCTCCACTCAATTACAAAGCCACCTTTTCGGAGATCAAAAGAACGAATTGAATGAACGAATGCCTTTTCTTTCTTCCACAGAGAAGTCTACAGAGAGAAAGTCAATGACTTTTCGATACTCTGGAATCTGTGTAGGACATAGGTGGTTAACTTGGGTTTACGATGGACCAAATATCAGCAGGTAGTCAGAATTCTCTTTTATTTGGAATCTTTCAATGGTTAAAGTCCCCATCTTTGGATTCTACTTTAAAGAATGACTTTCCATGAAGATCCGTCTTTAAAACCTTGTTTTTAGGTTCTACAAGAACGAAGGTCACCAAGTTACTAGTCAGAATGGTTACCCCGTAGGATCTAGTTGCTATTCTCTGAGATTTTCGAATGGTTATGGTTAATACCTAGAGATCATTTCGAATACCATGAAATCGAATCAGTAAACCCTTGTTTTTGGGTTCTAAAAGAGCAAAGGTCACCAAATTACTGGTGAGAATGACTAGATGTAGATGTCTAGATGTACTTCTCTGAAGATCTACTCGAGATCATTTCGAATACCGTGAAATCGAATCAGTTTTACCTCGGTTTTTGGGTTCTACAAGCGTAAAAGTCTCCCAGCTACGGATTATACTGGGTAACCATGCGATCTAGAGGCTCAGCCACTTGTTGATGGGGCAGATAAGAAGCAGTGCTACGAATACCCGCCTTAGTTGTAGCATAATCTCAGGCGACTTTCAATTAGTTTTGAGGTGAGCAATCACACATCTATGTACATAGATATATATCGTCGATGCATGTGCAGTGTACATACTCGTATATCATGTTCTATCCATCGATTCTACGTGCAATTAACTAATTATGTGACAAACATCCACCAAGGCAATGCTTCCCCTGTGGCTAATGGAATCGTAATTGAATTGAGGCGGGGGGGGCGGGGACAGGGGGGACAGGGACATGCCTCAACTCATGTTTGCCGCCTGTCTTGTGGCGAATTCACAGGAATTCTTCTCCGCTGCATCGACGGGCAAACATTGCGTAATTAGCGAGGCATTTGCTTTGTTTCCAACTCAAGAATGGGATTCGAATGGGGAGTACGAGTACGAGTACTCACACTCACACACACACTCACACACACACTCACACTCACACTCATGTACTCGTACTTGTAATTACAACAACTTCGTTCGAGTATTGTGTTTAGCAATGACTTATTTAGCGCACTGATAACTGATAACACGGGGGCGCTAAATGCTGTCACAGTCTCAAACTGCAACCGAATCTCTGACTCAGAATCTCTCTCGCCCTCTCTCTCTCTCTCTCTCTCCCGCTCCCTCTCTCCCTCTCTCTCTCTCCCCTCTCTGTCTTGCTATCAGCATCGCTGTCGAATTTTGAGTTGTTTAAAACAGAAACAACGCCTAATGAGACTGGAATACTCTACAGGAAAGTAGGACGCAATTACCATTAGCTATAGAGATCGTTGCATTACCTTTTAGGTTCGCAGCCAGAAGAGAGCCCTCACTTATACATCTATCAGTGATCTGATATCAGTGATCAGTGATCTATTCATGATCACATGAGAGGCAAGGCTCATGCTTCATTCGCATTCGCCAGCACTCAATGCGATGATCAATGCAATCACTTACTGATCACTGATCACTGATCATATTCCCAGGAATGCGAAGGTGCAAACTTGTATCCACCCCACCCCGAATACACCTACCAACACCTGTTAAGCCCCTCCAAGAGATAGGAGTAGAAAGATCAACGATCACCGATCACTGATCACTGATCACCGATCACTGATCAAGTTGCGCTAGTAAATACCAAACACAAAAGTTTCCCGTCTCTCTTGCTCTCTCTCTCTCTCTGGCTTTTACTCTCTTCCACTGTGGCTTGGTAATAGAGTTGAGGCGATGAATGGTGAGCTGTGATGCTGGAAGAACATTTTGGAGATTGTGTTCTTCTCTCTGCTTTGCTTTAGGATAATGATTTCTTGTTTCTTATTCGAAATGATTCACATTCGTTCTCGTCATTCATTGAAGTGCCAGCTGGAACGAAACCCATTCAATCTTTGACTCAGGATGGGAGTACGATAAATGACATCATGCTCTCTGATCTGGGATATATTTTTAGATAGAGCAGGACAGAGATGGTGCCATACCATTGGAATGTCTGCTGGTGTGGATTGTGGCTGTGGATGACTCTACCGCCACCCAAGTCATGCCCGTAGTTTTGGTCGCTGATTTGCGAAAGCAAAAGGCACTATCTAATCGGAAACTGATTGGCGGCAATGGCAATGCCAGTGCATGCTCTCCGCCTCCTCCTCCACCTCTAGTCCTCCTCTAGGAGGTTCTCCAGAGTTATATTATCGTTGATAAATGTGCCGACAGCAGCGACAGCGACAGAACGACTCAGCGACGAGGCCAATTGATATGTAGAGCAGAATGTATTGATGGTTAAAACGCTCCAACTGGCGGCGGATCGGTTTAGTTTGCCACCGGAGCCGTCGTCAATAGGCGGAATATGCGCGAAATCAGCCTCTGACGATTACCCAAAGTGTCTGTCGAAAGTGAAACGCGATTCCGAGGAAGAATCTTTACTGAGAGAAGAGAAGAGAGGATTAAGGATTAAGCATCAATCATGGCCAGGTAGAGCGAAGGAAGAAGACTCCCATTCCTGTTCCTATTCCTCCAGAAATCACTTGAAAAGTTGGAGTGGTGTTGGGTGTTGAGTGTTGAGTGCTTTGACACTTTTACAGTTCTTATGACATCGGACATCGGATCGGAGCTCTTTGCGCCATTGCGTAATCGTCTTTTTATGGATTTACCCCCGCCTTAGCCGTAGTCGTCGTCGTCGCTGTCGTCGTCGTATCAGTGAAACACAAGAACTAGAGCACCGCCCCACAGGCGCACAGGCGATCCAATAAAGCTAATTCTCTCTCTCTGCCTCATGAATTATGGCACTGATAAGGGGCACAGCGTACCCGTACCCGCAATTGCACCTGCCCCAGCCACCCGCCACCCGCCACCCCCTCCCATTCCCATTCCCACCTCTCTATAAATACCCAAAGATTGTATTGGATTTCGTACGAGTTCTAATCGAAAGATAAAACATTATTGAATTGTGGGCCATAGATTTACGTTTATTGCAATGCCAATTCCCATTCCAAATTGAATTCCAGCCCAGTCCATCCGTAACTCCATTTAAGCTGGCATTTCCGTAGGGCTCTCCAGAAATCCACTTGCAAGTAAATCTTATCGATGGCCCCCGACAACCCTTTTGGGAGATTAGGGTGCTGAGAGATAACGAAGCACCAAGAGAGTGCTTTCCGCGGAACCACGTAATTCTTCACCAGAATCCCAGGGCATGTGATCTTTCCAAAGAATTGTGCCTGGAAATCTTAAAGAAGAGATCTCTCACGCGTCATACAGCAGTGCCTCTCAGTCACCTTTCTCTGCTTCTAATACTCTAATCTCTTTTCAGTCCCACAACTCTGCCTTTCTTGAGATCTTTCCAAGGAATCGTTTCTAATCTCCCAAAGAGCTGTGCATGGAAATCTTAAAGAAGAGATCTCTCACGCGTCATACAGCAGTGCCCCTCGGTCGCCTTTTTCTGTTGCTAATACTCTAATCTCTTTTCAGTCCCACAACTCTGCCCAACATGGAGACGGGCCTGCATGAACGCGACCGAGCCGGCGTCCAGGACTTTGTGCTGCTCGAGAACTACCAGAGCGAAGACGCCTTCATCGACAACCTGAAGAAGCGCTTCCAGGAGAACCTCATCTATGTGAGTGACCCAAAGTTGTGCCTCTGCCACTCTCCTCTCCTCTCTGTTTGTTTTCTGTCTGTCTTTGAAATGCTTTCGATCGTACTTTATCAATTATTTAGTCGGGATGCTGGAGCTGCGTAAGCCTCTGCCTGGGAGTCACTCCTTCCACCCTTTCTAATCTCTATTCGTGTGCCCTCCTCTTGCAGACGTACATTGGCCAGGTGCTGATCTCCGTGAACCCCTACAAGCAGCTGCCGATCTACTCCGATGCCCACATCAAGGAGTACAAGAACAAGCACTTCTACGAGATGCCGCCCCATGTGTAAGTCTCCCCTTATCAGATATCAGCTATCAGCTATCATCTATCATCTGTCAACAGTTTCGCTGTGACAGACAACGCCTTCCGCTCGCTGATCGAGGAGAACCGCGGCCAGTGCGTGCTCATCTCCGGGGAGAGTGGCTCCGGCAAGACGGAGGCCTCCAAGAAGGTGCTGCAGTACATCGCCGCCTGCTCCGGCCACCAGACCACCGTCGAGGGGGTGAAGGACAAGCTCCTGAAGAGCAACCCGGTGCTGGAGGCCTTCGGCAACGCCAAGACCAACCGCAACGACAACTCCTCGCGCTTCGGCAAGTACATGGACATCCAGTTCGACTACAAGGGCGCCCCCATAGGCGGCAACATCCTCAACTACCTGCTGGAGAAGTCCCGCGTGGTGGCCCAGATGGGCGGCGAGCGCAACTTCCACATCTTCTACCAGCTGCTGGCCGGCGGTGACGAGGCGCTGCTCAAGGAACTGCGCCTGGAGAGGGCTCTGGACAGCTACAACTACCTCAGCGATGGGGTAAGCAGAGCCATTCCACCCATTCCATCCAAATCCCCTACAATCCTCTCCCTCTCTCAGCTCAAGGGAAACCTCTCGAGCATCAACGACTCGGAGAACTTCAAGCAGGTGCAGCAGGCGCTGAGTGTCATCGACTTCAGCGCCGAGGAGCAGCGCGAGATCTTCTCCATTGTGGCCAGCATTCTGCACCTGGGCAACGTCAGCTTCGAGGAGGCCGAGGGCAATGCCCAGGTGGTGAGTCGGGACCTGGTGGTCACCGTGGCCCGCCTGCTGGGCGTGAACGCCAGCGAGCTGAGTGCCGCCCTGACGCACCGCACCATTGACGCCCGCGGGGATGTGGTCACGTCGCCGCTGAACCAGGAGCTGGCCGTCTACGCCAAGGACGCCCTGGCGAAGGCCGTCTACGACCGGCTGTTCTCGTGGCTGGTGCAGCGGCTGAACATCTCGCTGCAGGCGAGGGAGACCCGCGGGGCCAGGAACAACGTGATGGGCATCCTGGACATCTACGGCTTCGAGATCTTCGACAAGAACAACTTCGAGCAGTTCTGCATCAACTTCTGCAACGAGAAGCTGCAGCAGCTGTTCATCGAGCTGACGCTCAAGTCCGAGCAGGACGAGTACCGGCGCGAGGGCATCGAGTGGATCCCCGTGGAGTACTTCGACAACAAGGTGATCTGCAACCTGATCGAGGAGAAGCACAAGGGCATCATCTCCATCCTGGACGAGGAGTGCCTGCGCCCCGGGGAGCCCACGGACATCACCTTCCTGCAGAAGCTCACCAACAAGCTGTCGGAGCACCACCACTACGTGTGCCACGAGAAGGCGCCCACCCACATCCAGAAGATCATGCTGCGCGACGAGTTCCGCCTGGTGCACTACGCCGGCGAGGTGACCTACAGCGTGATCGGGTTCCTCGACAAGAACAACGACCTGCTGTTCCGCGACCTCAAGGAGACCCTCAGCAAGGCGGGCAACAGGATCGTGCGCGCGTGCTTCCCCGAGCAGGAGCTGCGCAGCAAGAAGCGCCCCGAGACGGCCATCACCCAGTTCCGCACCTCGCTGAACAACCTCATGAAGATCCTGATGTGCAAGGAGCCCTCCTACATCCGCTGCATCAAGCCCAACGACCTGCAGTCGCCCGGCGTGTTCAACGACCAGCTGGTCCTGCACCAGGTCAAGTACCTGGGCCTCATGGAGAACCTGCGCGTGCGCCGCGCCGGCTTCGCCTACCGGCGGGCCTACGACCTCTTCCTGGAGCGCTACAAGTGCCTCAGCAGGTCCACGTGGCCGAACTACAAGGGGGCCGGCGGCCCCAAGGCCGGCGTCCAGCAGCTGGTCAAGGATCTGGGCTACGACGGCGAGCAGTACAAGATGGGGGAGACGAAGCTCTTCATCCGCTGGCCGCGCACCCTGTTCGACACGGAGGACGCGTACCAGGCGAAGAAGCACGACATTGCGGCCATCATCCAGGCCCACTGGAAGGGGCTGGTGCAGCGGCGCAAGTACCTGAAGCTGCGCGCCCAGGTGATCGTCCTGCAGAGCTACTGCCGCCGGCGGCTCGCCCAGCAGGCGGCCAAGCAGCGTCGCGAGGCGGCGGACAAGATCAGGGCCTTCATCAAGGGCTTCATCACCCGCAACGACCCGCCGAACGGCTTCAACGAGGACTTCATCGCCAACGCCAAGCGCATGTGGCTGCTGCGCCTGGCCAAGGAGCTGCCCAAGAAGGTGCTGGACAAGAGCTGGCCCCCGGCTCCGGCCCACTGCCAGGAGGCCTCCGGCTACCTGCATCGCCTGCACCGCCTCCACCTGGCGCGCATCTACCGCCTCGCGCTCACGCCCCAGCGCAAGCGCCAGTTCGAGCTGAAGGTCCTCGCCGAGAAGGTGTTCCAGGGCAAGAAGAACAACTACGCGGCGAGCGTGGGCACCTGGTTCCAGGAGGACCGCATCCCCAAGGAGCACATCCAGCGGGTGAACGACTTCGTGGCCAGCACCTTCGGCAGCGAGCAGCTCAAGTACCAGTCGTTCTGCACGAAGTTCGACCGGCACGGCTACAAGTCGCGCGAGCGCTTCATCCTGCTGAGCAACAAGGCGGTGTACGTGCTCGACGGGAAGACCTACAAGCAGAAGCACCGCCTGCCCCTCGACAAGATCGACTTCACGCTGACGAACCACAACGACGACCTGATGGTCATCCGCATCCCCCTCGACCTCAAGAAGGACAAGGGCGACCTGATCCTGATCATTCCCCGCATCATCGAGTTCTGCACGTTCATCATCGACACTGTGGGCACCGCCCAGATCGTCTCCATTGTGGACAGGGACTCGTAAGTCGCCAGCGAATCGAATCGGGAATATATATCTATATATATCTTTTCTCCTCTCTCTCAGATTGGAGCACAACAAGGTCAAGGGCAAGAGCGGCATCATTGAGTTCCAGACGGGCGCCGAGGCCGGTGTTTTGCTTGACAACAAAAAGCTGGTTGTTGTAAGTGCCACGCCCCCTTTTGCGGCAATCATTTGTTATAATCCACTTTAAATTTCAGATTAATACAGCATAAGGAATTTACTTTGACATTCGACAACTAAAAACGTGGCTTTACATCGATGGAAAGATGAATTATTATTTTTTTTTTGTTATATTCGTGTAATTTATACTGTGTACTTGTGTATTTTTTTGTTAACTTGAATTTTGTATTCGTATGTTCCGTATATTCGTATGTAATATAAATATATATATATCGAACTGAGAGCTTATATAACTGTATGACCCCCCGCCCTATCGATCAACGGAGAACAAACCCACTTCGAGCAAGCCTGCGTCTAGGGACCATCCGATTGAGGTTAGGTTTTTGCATTGCACGTGGCATGTCTTTGGTAAATGTGGTAAAAGAAGTAACCGCCTGGCACAAGCATTGAATTCATAAGTTTTCTTTATTATGCACACAGTTTTGCTCGAGCTGGTGATACATTTCGTTCTGCGTGTGAGTATTAAATGTGTCGCTTGACCGCATGGTTTCGTGGTTTAGTGGTTTAGTGGTTTAAGGGCTTTAGTACAGTAGGAGCATTCGTAGTTTATTTGTTTCGACGGCTGAGCCTTCCTAGTCCTCGTCTTCTTCTTTGGTATCCTCCTTAGTCATCTGAACTAAGAACTTTTGGCTCTGCTCACAGGTTTTCTTGAAATCGTATCTTCCTCACTGCACGCTCGAAGCAGGTCAGACATATGTTTTCCGGATGTACAGTCTCCTCGTCGAACTTCGTATCCGTACACTCGCTATAATTTCACCAATGCAAGTGTCGGGTTCCAGACGTACATCAAAAATATTATTGAATGGTCCGACGTTTCCAGGCACACTCTGCATATATTCTCCATTGTCAACGGAAAGAAAATGTATCTAAAATAACGGAACACAGTACAGGAACGCAAATATACATATATAACAAAAATAACCCACTATATGCGCCCTTTCTGAATTGAACAATTTTGTCGCAAACTTTTGCGGATTTTTTAAAGTAGTTATGCTATTGGTGGACATTCGATAATGTATCGATATACTATCGCATAAATAATCACTGCATGTGCTCAAAAATATCTATTGTGACTTTTAGTGAAGACTGCGAACACAAATTTTGTGCTCTAAGTAAATTTAGTAAATTCCAATTGGTAATTGGTAAAAAAATGGACATTTCTGCTGATCTGATTTTGCCTTTTAGCCGATGGTGTTCACCTGTTTAAATAGAGGGGGTGGCGCGGACTAACTTCGTTTTTCCTATCGACCTATTTTACGGTATATATTGAAAATGAAACACGGTATAATTCGGTATATTTCTGAGGGTCAGCCTGATACTTTTGCTTCGATAATTTTTTTTTCCGCGGTCACACTGCACTGACATTTTTGTTCCAGAACTTTTACATAATCTTGAAAAATTCGTGCAAATATTGTCCAATAGTTATTATTTATTGCATTGACAGAACCGTAACTTAATCCTGGTCATCACACCATTTCCGTTGCAGGAGAACCACAATGTCGTTCACACAAATCGCGCGTAACTGCGGCCGACTGGCAGCGGCACTGGGCCCCAAGCGGATGGCCAGCAGCGCCGTGGTGCAGTCCCAGGCGGCCAGGATGATGCACAGGATTGCCGTGCCGGCCGTGGCCAATCAAGTGAGCCAAGTAAGCAGAACCCCTCCTGGTGGACTAGTGGTTTTTTGTTTTGTGTGTGTGGATGGTAAACCACAAGTTATATCGATTTATACCCTAACCTCATTGCAAATGCCCCGTCGGCGGAGATTGTGGCAATGTAGCTCCGGAAAGGATGTAGATGCGTGGAACATGTGATTCCAGAGAGCCAAACCAAATGATTGCATCACATTGTTGCATTAAAACATGAGTTGATTGTTTCTGCGCAAAGCACACACACAAGCACAAGCACACACATGCACATGCACAGTCACCGGTCAGCCTGCAGCTGTGTGCCTGCATGTGTGTCTGTGTGAGTGAGTGTCGAACCACAATAAAATTTCATTATCAATTCTTGCAGAAATTCACAGTGCGTAGCTATTCCGCCAAACGCACCATTGAGGACATCAAGTTTCGCGTGCTGAAAGTCGTGTCCGCCTACGACAAAGTGACGGCCGATAAGGTAATCTTCCAGCCAATTCAAGGACCCACTAACGCGGCTGTGTGTTTGTTTCGTTCTTATCTCCTCCACAGGAGATGGTGTCGAGCAGATGTCGCTGGCAAACGCAATCGGTGCGCAGATACTCGGCGAAACCGCCCTTGTCGCTGAAGCTCATCAATGAGCGCGTCTTGCTTGTGCTGAAGCTCTACGACAAGATCGATCCCAGCAAGGTAAAGATCACGATCACGACAAATGCCACAAATTGCCTTTGCCAGTTGATTTATAGCCACAAAAAGAACTAAACTTCACTCATCCCATCCCATCTAAACACTTCTGTTTTTTCTGTTTGGGTATTCATGCTTTGTTTTCCTCTTGCAGCTGAACGTCGAGTCCCATTTCATCAACGACCTGGGCCTGGACCCTTGGACCACGTGGAGGTAATCATGGCCATGGAGGATGAGTTCGGGTTCGAGATCCCAGATTCGGATGCCGAGAAGCTGCTCAAACCTGCCGACATTATTAAGTACGTCGCCGACAAGGAGGATGTGTATGAATAAAATGTCATAATTGTAATGCAAAACCATACCATGAAACAGATTACACTTTAATTTTAAATCGCGGAGAGGTCAAATACAATTTGAACAACTGAATAAACCAAATGTTACTCAATATTTTCCATGCGAGAAATCCATGCAGGAATCGGTTGGGATGGGCAAGCGGCAAGGCAATCCACTTGAATTCAAATGCGATAACTGTTATCGATAGCTACTGCTCGACCGACCGATCAGCCGCGTCAAAGCAACCCTGCGGCGAAACAAAACAAAAATCAATTCGAATTTCGAAATGTCGGAGGCTGTGGACGAATTGTTGACGGGACTGGGTAAAAGATTAAACAAACACGAAATGCACTTCGGATCATCGTAATCATCTTGGTATTCCATTGCAGTGGCCAATCGCCAGACGATGCAGAGACAGGCGGCCACCATTGAGGAGATCCTGGAGAAGTCCAACAACACACTGATCCACATCGAGTCGCGCAGCAAGGCAGCGGCACCGATGCCCATGACGGAGGCTGCGTCGGAGGCCCAAAAGGTGTACAGCGTGAAGCCCGACTGCAAGCAGGCGGTCGTCAAGATACTGGAGCACTTCAAGCAGCTCATGGAGCAGCACAGCGACGAGCGGGACGACAAGTACAGTGCATTGGATGGGGTCCTGGCGTACCGCCAGCGCGTCGAGCTCCTGGCCAGCACTATGCGCAAGCTGGTGGCCCTGTGCGACACAGTCCACCAAATGAAGACCCACCAGGAGGATCTCGACGAAGAGGGAGAGGGTGACGACTTTCCGTAGTAATTGTTTATTGTAAAAGAGTTTAATGTTAGCAAAATAAATCTATTAAGCCGCAGTGTAGGAGCTTATTTCCATTAGGGCGAAGGTGAGGACCTCCACCAACATCTCCAGGCGTGCGACCAGGCTGCCGCCAGCCACAATCTCGCTGGGATTCGGCATCTGGAGACGGTTGGATCGCAGGTAATTCAACTGCTCCATGTTCTCGGCGATGGCCAGCAGCTTCTGCTCTGCATCGGCCGTGAATGCATCTGCCGGTGGCTCGGCCTCCGACGGCATCAGCTTTTCTATCTGCTGGGAGAAGGTCTGCAGCTGCGCAAGCCTCTTTGTGTACACGGCCTCTGCCTTCTGGAGGGCGGCTGTCTCTTCGTTGGCCCTGGCCAGCTTCCGTTGGAATCCCTTGAACTCGTTGTACACCTTGGCGGCACTGCGGCGCTCCTCCTCCAGCCGCTTCATGCACTCCGAAAGCTCCGGCTGATCCGAGTTGGTAGCGCGCTTCTTGGTGATCTTCTGCAGGTTACTGGGATACTCCTCCAGCGACCTGAAGAGCTCCGCGTAGTCGGCCACTGTGCCCAGCTGTTGGCTTGGTGGAATCTCCGCCGTCTCCTCCTCCATTAGTTTCGGCAGACTCTCAAAGAAGTCCGTGGGCTTTATCACCGTCGTGGTAACGCACAGATCCTTCAAGTCCTTCACATGTTTCTCATAGTTTGCATGCTTCAACTTTGCGGAGAATTTGCTAAAGTCGATCTTGGCTTCCATTTTTTCGTATGTTTTGCGTGTTTTCCTTTGTTTTGAATGTCTTGCGCCCCCACAGATGCAACCCTGCAACCCTGGCGATAACTCAGCCACCAATCGGTAATCGACATTGAGCGGGGAGACGTTGGAATTTGAATTGGAACTGTACCTACTTAGCATTATGATTTATTAAATGAACACTTTCAGACTTTTAATGGACGAGTGGACGCGTGGACCGAGGGGGTCGCCTGGTCACCCGTACTCGGACTGAACGGTGAGCGAGAACTGACCCTTGGGTATGGTGTTGGCGTGATACCAGATGCGTGTGTCCACCAGAACGGCATCGCCCGGCTCCACATAGAAGGAGAAGGGCTGACACTGATGGTCGCACTCGGGAGCCGGTGCCAAGTACCAGCTCTTGTTGCCCTTCAGCTGCGCTTGCCACATCAGCCGTGGCATGTACTCCAGCTGCAGCGAAACACACAAAATGAATATGTCATTGAGTCATTGCCGGATTCAGGCATTGCATTTGCTTACGTGCATCACAGCCCCCTGCTCGTAGCCCATCAAGATGAAGTCCGTGTGCGGCATTTCGGCATCTTCGGGCAGAAAGTGTGGCCGGGGATAGAGTTTCCTGAGCTCCGCGAGGACTGTGGGATGGCAGACACTCCAGCCCACAAACCAAGGTGCTCCCTGGCTGAGATTGGACCGGCCCGATGGCATTGCAAAGACCTCTTTGAGTGACTTCAAGTCCGAGTTGAAGTGCTGGAACTGGCGCACGGATTCTGTGGAGCCGGGAACACTGTCGTACAGATCCCGGATGTAGTCAAAGCTCAGACTCTTCTGGGCTGGCCAGTGGGCCACGGCCCCCTTCACAATGATCGGCAGCGAGGAGTAGGCATGGGGGGCAAACTCCTCGCGTGTCAGATTCGACAATATGAGGGGGCCCTGCACGCCCTTGCAGAACGCACAGTCGCTGATGGGTCGCGTGGCCTCCCACACCAGGTAGTTGTTGGGCAGGAAACAGCGCACGCCGAGCAGGAACGAAATGGTCTCGTAGAAGACGGGCGTGGCCACCATTATGAAGAAGACGATGCCCACGAACCACAGATGATTCAGGCGATTGGGATTGAGATTTGTGTCGCGCGTCTTGCGATAGGCCTCCTGCAGATCCTCCATGGAGACCAGCCCCGTCCTCAGGGCGTTCAGATGGAGGGCATCCAGCCGGCCAGCCACATCCTCGCCGAGACGCTCGCGAATCGCTTGCATGCGATTGCCCAGCGTCCCCATGGGACGGCTAATAAACTATCGAGCAAGATTAGGGACTTTGGAGTTTTTTGACTGCCGCCAGATTTTGATTTTCTCACCAGAAACATTTTTATTGAATTTCCTTTAATTTCGCATCGCCTTTGTTGTGTTTTTGTTTGGCTGCCCAGGGCAACCCCCAGCTGATTATTGCGATGTCCAATATCGATACATCGATAGCACTATCGATGTGTCCCGAACCCCAATTATCGGCGGTCTCCAGCTCCAGGCCCCACGGTTCTGCTGCTGTGCTGCTCCCCCAAGTATCTCCAATGTCTTGCTGCAATTCTTTTTGCTCGGACGTAGTATCGGCCAGCGAAAAATCCAATTGATTCTTGAATCGAGGCGCTTGCCAACCGATTAGTACAAAGCCAACGTGACAATAAGCCAACTATGTGTCTTGGGTAGTGCGTGCATTTACGTTTTCATTCATCGTTCATCTGTGGAAGGCAGGCAGGCTCTCTCTCCCCTCTCTCTTGCTCTCGTTCAACGTGTGTGACCCCGAAAGCTGTCCCCGCGCACATACTTTCACTTCTTCCACCAATACTCGGCGACAACAGCAGCAACAACACAACAGCAACGATACAACGAATAATAACCTAGCATAAACAAATCATTGTGCAATACTATTTAGTTAAAATTTAACACAAAAGCATGTCTGCGCAGGAAAAGGTCATCCGAGTGGGGTCCCGAAAGAGCGAGGTAAGTGGACTGTCGACAGTGCAAAGTGTTGTAAATATGTATGGTGCATAGTACATCCGTGCATCCGCTTTGAATTTCAATCACACATTTTGTCTAGCGCGTGGCAAGCCCCCTTCTCCTTCCATCCATCCTTCTCCTCCTCGCTGTCTCTCTCCCTCTCTCTCTCTTACTGACTTGCACGGTGCCCGCATTTATGCAAGAGTTTCTGTTTTCGTGAGAGACTTGTTGCTTGCCTTCGGTTCGGTTCGATTCGCTTCGCGCTTCTCCGCCCCTCCACATGGTGGTCTCTATGATTTTTCGTTACTGTTACACAATTCGCACAGCAACAGCAAAAGCAAAGGCACGCACTTTACGGTAAAGCGGTAAAGCCGTAAAGGGGCAAAGGAGAGGCATATATGTACTCCATTTGTGTGTGTCTTTTCACTCAACTCAACTCACGACAAGACACGACACGATCTCTTTTCAAGCCGCTGCCTTGGCTTGTGCGTGTGCGTATGTGTGTGTGTGTGTGAATGAGAGAGTGGTATTTTTTTGGATGTGATGTTTATTTTTCTGTTAATTGCAAGCGGAGCCACCTTTGGCGCTGACAACCACAACAACAAAATGAAGGCCACCTTTGCTGATGGAATTTATATTTGAAATTACTTTGCTGTCGGACTGTGCTGTGTTTTAATGGGCAGCCGCTGTCGCCTTACTTAGCCCCGATTCCACCTCTCTCTCTCCCTCTCTCTCTCTCTCTTGGAGGTTCATTTGCATTTAGCATTTAAATCCAAGCAGCGGCAATTGATTAATTATTCTCTCTTTACATTTGCTTGCAGCTGGCTCTCATTCAAACCAAACATGTCATCGGCCGACTCCAGAAGCTGTATCCCAAGCAGCGGTTCGAGATACGTAAGTGAAAGCGCGCTGCAAAAAGCAGAACTCATGCTGCGTTGCGTATGAGAGGGTGGGGAAGGGGAAGGGGGGCGGGGTATTTAGTTATTTCAAATATTGTTTTCGCAGCATGACAAGGCGGGAATATCTTATCTGGTTGTTTTGATAGTAACTGAAACAAATGTTTCGTTCGTTTCGAATGGATTGCAAGTGATTTGATTTAACCGTCCAGCCGGTTCGATTCGGTTCGGTCTTCTGTTTCACTTCTTCTCCTGCTTTCATTTGTGGTCTCTACCGTTACGATCGTCGCTCTGTCTCTCTGTCTCTCTGTCTGTCTCTTTCTTACTCGCTGGCTCACGTGCCATTTTGGCAATGTTTTGCTCAATGTCAATGCTGCTGTGCTTTTGTTTTTGCTTTTGCTTTTGGCATTTCGAGATTAGGGCCGAGCGAATGCCGAAATGTTATGCCATACACACACACACACACGTTGAACATCTGTGTGTGTGATTGCAGCATTAACTGCGGCCGATCGTTCGTTCGTTCTGTCGATGATATCTGATGGAAATTATACCGATTAGATATTCAGCAGCCACATTATCTGTTGAAATGGCAGCGAAATCTTTTGAAATATTCGCATTTAATCGGAAATTGTTCGCCGAGTACTTTTTTGGACTTTGATAAGTGCTGGAATTTATGTATATTTTTTGAGGAATATCTTAGGTTTAGGCTATGCATGATGTCACTTCCTTTATCGATATTCCATTAAAATGCCTCAAGCACGCAACACAACACAACACTCTGCTCCCCCGCATCCTCTCTCTGCCTCTGCCACTGCCACTGCTCTACATAGTAGAATATTCAAATTATATTCAGTGCCCCCCCCTCCGGGTTCCCCTTCCTGTTTCGCCTCGCAAAAATACATACAATTATCATTGCGTGCTGACGATAGCGGAAGAAAGAGAGGGCGAAAGGTGTGGGGAGGGGAAGGTGTCAAAGATAGATAGATAGAGAGATGTGGCATGTCGCTCGCTTGATTGTTGTCATAATTCTGGAATGGCAGGGAATCTAGAGGGGGAGGGGGTGCCCCGTCCATCGGCTACTGTGTTCCAACAGGCGAGAATGCAATTAAGGGCTACAGCAGTAGGGGTAGGGGTAGGGGTATGGCAGGGAGGGGACATGTTGGACCCTTGTTAGATCAAAGTCTCAATGAATCGAATTGTTGTCTCTTTTCCCCCTCTGCAGACACCATGTCCACGTTCGGCGATCGCGTGCTCAACGTTTCACTGCCAAAGATCGGGGAGAAGAGCCTGTTCACACGCGACCTGGAGGACGCCCTGCGGAATGGCGGCGTCGACTTTGTGGTGCACTCGCTGAAGGACCTGCCCACGGCCCTGCCCACAGGCATGGCCATCGGGGCAGTGCTGGAGCGAGAGGACGCCAGGGATGCGCTGGTGCTGCGCGAGAACTTCCAGGGCCACACGATAGCCTCTCTGCCGCAGGGGAGTGTGATTGGTAAGAGATTGGAAGAGCACACCCAAACTTGGACCGAATCTAATCGAAGATCTTGTCCCTGCAGGCACCTCCTCGCTGCGTCGCACCGCCCAGATCCGGCGGCTGTATCCCCATCTGACTGTGTGCGACATCCGCGGCAACCTGAACACGCGGCTGGCGAAACTGGACGCCGCCGACTCCAAGTTCGCGGGCATCATCCTCGCCCAGGCGGGCCTGGTGCGGATGGGGTGGATGAGCCGCATCAGCCAGGTGCTGGAGCCCACCGATCTCCTCTACGCCGTCGGCCAGGGCGCCCTGGCCGTCGAGTGTCGTGCGAACGACGTCCAGGTGCTGGCGATGCTGCAGAAGCTCATGTGCCTGAACACCACCTGCCGCATCCTGGCGGAGCGCAGCTTCCTCAAGACCCTGGGCGGCGGCTGCTCCGCCCCGGTGGCTGTGTGGAGCAATCTCCAGGGCGAGCCCCTGGACGCCAAGAGCCAGGACGTGGACCTGTCCCTCACGGGCGCCGTCTGGAGTCTGGACGGGGCCATCGAGATCCGCAACCATCTGTCGTGCGCCCTGAGCGAGAAGCCAGCGGGGAAGCGTGGAGCCCCCGAGGATGAGCAGCAGCAGGAGAACAGCAGCAGCTGCGACTCCCCGCCGGCCTGCAAGCGCCCAAGGAACGGAAACTGCTCGAGCTCGGGCTCCTCCGATTCCAACTCGAATTCCAGCAGCCCGCATCGCCCGCAGGGCAGTCCGCCGGTGATCTGCGAGGATGTGGCCGCCTGCGAGGCCTTGGCGGGCTACAGCGTGGAGCAGCTGACGGACCTGGCCAGCCAGTGCCCCGTCCTGGGCAACAACAACACCCTGAGCGCCGGCGGAGATGCGGGTGGCGGCGACGCCGACACCACCAACGCCAATCGGTGTCCCATGCAGAGGGAGGCGGGCGGTCACTCGGGCGTCGATGCAGCCGGGGACTCGGACTCGTCTCCCCCTGTGATTCCGCCCACCCCCCATTGTCCCCTGCAGATGCCGGTGGGCGTGGACTTCATGGGCGAGTGCCCGTACGTGAACAACGAGACGAAGATCTCGTACGCCAAGGCCGGAAAGTGTCCAGTGACCCATGCAGCAGCCGCGGCAGCAGGGGCAGTGCCAGCCCAGTCGATACTCCCCACTCCGCCGAGCAGTCGGGCCAGCATTGGCAGCAGCATCGGCGACGAGGTGGACAACGTGGCCACGGGCTCCTCCAAGTGCCCCTTCGCGGCCATGCACCAGGGCAGCGGCCTCGAGGCGCCGCCCAAGGAGGGCGGGGCGCCGGCCAAGTGCCCGTTCCTGCAGAAGACGGTGCAGATGTTCGACTACGCGGACGAGGAGCAGCCCAAGCCGCAGTCGGTGCTCATCGAGGACGTGGACAACCTCTTCTGCGGCCTCTACCAGCACCCGTGCCACAGCCGCCAGGTGTACGAGCGGGCCCACCTGCTGGGCAAGCGCCTCGCCGAGGAGCTGATCAAGGAGGGGGCCCTCGACGTGATGAAGATCGCCCAGGCGGAGATCCACGGCAAGGTGGGGACCACCACAGGGACATCCTGAAGACGGGACAGCAGGGGACCACCATTGTTATCACAAAAACTATCGTTATCATCGTTTACATTAAGTAGAAAAAGTGTAACTAGAGAATATTGCATGTTGTTTCGACTCCCACTTCCCCTCCCACTCCCACCCCCACTTCCTCCTCCATTTCCACTTCCGCATCCAAATCCTCTTTTAGAAGTGTTTTCTGTTTCGTTTATTCTTTTGCTGGGAAATATAATGGAAAAAACAACGTCCTCTCGTCTAAACTAAACTAATTGTAATGTACAGTCGTGCGCGTACATTTTGCAATCTAACGAGTAAAAAGGGCCACCTCTGCCCCTTGCCCACTGTCCGGTGGCGCCTTGTGCTACATCTAGGTGTGGTGGGTGGGGGGCTTGCGCCTCCTCCCAGTCCAAGTCCAAAGTCTCGAGAGTGTTACCACTGGTGGCGCCTCTTCAGGTGGTCCTCCAGGAAGGGCACCGTCTGGAAGATCTTGGTGCACTTGCGCACGCCGCAGGGCATGTTCTCGCCGGCGCAGTCCATGAAGTGCACCACGTAGGACTGGCGGGTGCTGAACTTCTTGTAGCAGCCGCTGCACTTGAGCGACTTGCCGTGCACCTTGTAGATGTGCGACTCGAGGCGGCGCTGCGACTTGGCGGACTTCGGGCACTGGCTGCAGTTGAACTCCGACTCGTCGTCGGCGATGCTCGACTCGCAGATGGAGTCGAGCTTCTCGCGCTTGTGCGGCTGCACCTTGGGGTTCACCTCGGCCACCTCGTCGAGGGGATATGTCGGCGATTCGTTGCCATTCGAGATGCCCACAGACTGCGACTGCGACTGGGACTGGGACTCCGACTCCTTGCGCTCCTTGTTCTTTGTCTTCTTGGGCCGCGGGGGAGTCCACTTCTCCTCGTCCGACAGAAGCGAGACGAGCGTTGGCTTGGGCGAACTCACAGCTGCATCGTTGAAGGACTGCGACAGCTTCTTGCTCTTCTTGGCGGGCGAGGACACGGCCACATCAGTGCAGGACTCCGATAGCTTCTTGCTCTTCTTCACGGCAGAAGAAGACCCATCGGCCACATCGTTGCAGGACTCCGATAGCTTCTTGCTCTTCTTGACGGGAGAGGACTCGGACACGGACGCGGACACGACCACATCATTGGAGGTCAGAGACAGCTTCTTGCTCTTCTTGACCTCGTTGGTGGCCTCCTCTTCCACCTCTTTGGTTGGAGCACTCTTGTTCCGCTTCCTGGAGGGTCCCTCCTCCTGCAGGATCTTCCGCTTGGAAGCAGCTCCGTCTGCTGCGTCGGGGTTGGTCAGGTGCCAGGTCAAGTGGTAGTTCAGCGACTGCTTGCTGGCCAGCGACTTGTCGCACTTGTGGCACTTGAAGATCTTCGGCTTGTCGATGCCGTGCAGCTCGGACATGTGGCGCTGCATCATCTTGACGGACGGCTGCTCCGTTTCGCAGATGCTGCAGACCAGCACGTCGATCGCCGGCGACGGCCCTGGCTCGCCGTTGGGCTTCGGGGTCGAGGCACTCGATCCGTTGATGGCGAAGGTGTACTCCGCGTTGGCCACCTCCTTCTTCTGCTTCTTGCTGTTCTCGTTCAGGGCTCGGAACACAGCGAGCACAGGGGACTCCGACTCATCTCTGGCCCCCAATTGGAGCTTGGTCGGAGTCTGCAGCTTGAGTGTGGGAGGCTTCTGCTTTAGGGGCGTCTGTGGCTTCACAGGGGAGAGCTTCTTGAGCGAGTGCATTGCCTCCATGGCCTCGATGTCCTCTTCTATGGCCTCGAGGACTCCTTCATCGTCATCCGTTGCAGCCTTCACTTGGGCCAACTTTTTGCCCTTCTTTACGGTCGGCACCTCCTCCTTCTTCTTGGCCGCCGCCTGAGCTTCCTTCTCGACAGCCTTGAGGCGAGCAGGGGCGCCGCTCTTCTCCAGCTCCACGCCGTGGACCGTCTTGGCGTGCTCCTTGAGGGTTTTGGCCACCCCGAACGACTTGGTGCACATTGTGCAGCAGTAGATGCGCGGACGCTGCTGTCCGTGCACCTCGATGTAGTGCTGCTTCATTTTCTTGGGGTACTTCACTCTGAAGTCGCACAACTTGCACTCGAATGTCTCGGGCATGCGTCCCTTCTCCTCCGCGTCGCTGTCGCCATCCGCCACCAGGTCGACAGGGGCATCGCCTGTCAGGCCGAATATACCCAGAATCGAGGTGTTTTTCTTGCTGTCGGCTGCTGGTATTAGTGACACCGACTCATCCAGGATGTCATCAGCAACATCCTTCTCCTCGGCCTGTGGAGGAGCAGCGGTCTTTCCTGCAGCGCGTTTGATGGGCTTTGACGGCGAGGCTTTCGTCGCTGCCGGCGACTCCAACTGCCCAGGCATGGAGAATCTGCGCTTCTTCATCGGGATCTGGTTCTTCTTCGGCCCCTCATCCTCCCCCTTCTCTGGGTGCTCTTCGGCTCCGGGGTTCGCGGTCTTTTGTTTTTTGTCGACAAACTGCCGAATCTCCTGTATGGTCTGCTCGCACTGAACAAATTTGGAGAAGCAGAGGAAGCACACCTGGATGGCCAGCGAAGGCGGAAGCTGAAGATGTGTGAAAAGTGTCCCCAATCATCAGTGTTTGCCCCATTTCCATCTCTGCCTCCAGCCTGTACTTACAGTTTGTTGTGTGATGGCGTGCAGCATGTCGCCGAGTTTGGTGCCGAAGAACGACTTCTTCGACGACAAAACCTTGGCGGGCTCATTTTTGGTGCCACAGCAGTCGCATACAACTTCTTTCTTATCATTAACCATATTGAGTGCAATAACAAAACAGCAAAACAGAAAATATAATTAAATCAAAGAATCAGCGCGACCGCAGCACGTTTTTTTTTTTTGGATTAGTGTGACCGGCAGTGTGAATTATCGATACAATACACCGTTCGACCATCAGAAATATACCGAAAAGTACGGTCCTATTTTCAAAAAATATACCGCAAATATATCGACGAAAATCATATTCCTCGTTTCTATTTAATATTAATGAATTGAATCAATTTTCTAGAAGATTGGTTGAGTTTAGTGACTCTTTTTTTATATATACGTAATACATACGTACTTTTTGTTTTCAAACAGTGACCAACCAATCGCCAACATTTTTGAAAAGACAATGTAACTGCTAAAAATGTTGAAGATTTTCATTTATCGAAGACAAAAATCCCAATCCCGTAAAGACATTTTGGGAAATTGTGAGCAGGGAAATTGTTGGGTTGTCTGCACAGCCGTGGATTTTGCCATACAAAATACCGAAATAAGTCCCTTTTCTTACATGGCAACTACACGGTAACTACACTTTTGACTACACCAGTCGCCTACCGTTAACGGTATACTGGGTTTGTGTTGCTGTTAAGCGCACTCATTACATGAATGCTGTGAGGCGCAGTGTTAATTAACAGATGTACTGTCGTAATCGACAACATTTGGCGCGCACTTTAAAAATATTTGACTTTGTTTAAGGAAATCCCTTAGGCGCCTGAAACGTGCCAATTAGCACTTTGGCTTATCTTGGCCTGGCAACAGACTCTGAACAATTGGAGCGAGTCGTTAAACTTGTTCGAGGCAAAAAAGTCGCAAAACTAATTCAATTCAATTCAATTGCGTTTGCACGGATTCCGCATTGCCCAAGTGCTGGTGCGAGTGCGAGAGTGCGTCCAATGTCTCAAGTTCACAGCACAAATGAAGGCCGCAGCTAATGCTTATTGTTGCGCTGCTTTGCTGCTGATTGATTGCTGATTTCTGGCCAACAAAGTGCCAAATCAATAAACAGAACAGGTTGTCGGGTGTCGGTTGTCGGTTGTCGCTTTACAGTAGCCAAATGTTGCCCCGTTGCTTTCCATATTCAGTGGATTCCATTTCGATTGAATGGGAATCGTTGCCTGGTTGTACTTGAACTCTCTCTCTCGCTCTCTCTCTCTCCCTCTCTCTGTCTCTCTCGCTCTCTCTCTCTCTTCTGAGGTTCAAGTGAATCACTTAGGGTCTGCTGCTGCCGCTGCTGCTGCTGCCTCTTGTGGTCGCTTTTAATTAGCCCCAAAAGGCGGCGATTCTTATCAGCCATGGATGGCTGGTGGCTGGTGGCTGCTGGCTTCTGTCTGTCTTTCTGCTTCTACTTCTGCTTCTCTGCTGCTGCTGTGCTGTAATTACTCGCTTCGGAGTTTTGTAAACTTGATTTGCTACACAGCAGCAGCACAGCCGCAGCCCCAGCCCCAGCCCCAGCGGGTGTGACCTCCAGCTGAAGCTGAAGTTGAAGCTGAAGCCCATGCTTTACGTTCGGTCTATGAACATTGGCTTTGGCTTTGCCTTTGCCTTTGGCTTTGGCTTATATTCTGCGGTTGCTGTGAAATCTTCTACCAGCCAAGCTGCTGCCAAGCGCGGCTTCAAGGCCAAACGAATTACAAGAAAACGCTGCCAGGCAGACAGCAGCTTCTGTGTGCTGTGCTGTGCTGTGCTGTGGCGTGGCGTGGCGTGGGGTTCATTATCATACACTGACCCAATGACCGAATAAACAAGACACCTCCAAGCCAGTGCCTCCAGGCAGCTGCAGGGTATTCCAGTGGCCAGAGGGGGTTGAGGGTTCACCCTCCCACAGAACTCTCTTGGGAGTTCCGGATTAACCACCTCCAATGCCTGCCTTTCAGATCTAATTGAAGGAAATCTCATTCCACTGACTGCAAAGTCACCTCAAAAGTTCAAAAGTTCTAAAAATGATGGATCTTTTTTTTAAGTTTTTTTTTAGGTTTTTTTGTTTTTAATTTGGTTTAAAAAGCGGAAGTGTGGAACAGAAAACCCCAGCTAATTGCCTGCCATTATGGCTTTACATTTTAGTTCTTTAAATAGCAGGAAATATCTTTGGGGTTTATTTTCAGCCAGCGAGAAGCAAAAAAAATTCCAAAAATAGAGACCAAAGGAGCCCCAGAGCATCCCCCCATTGCCCCACCCCCCCCAGAGAGATCGACGCCCCAGTGACCTCTTTGTATCGCCTTTTGTATGGGAAGGCGGAAAAGAAACCCGAAAGAAACCTCAGTGTAATGGCATTTAATTGAATCAAATTGAATCGCATTGAACGATTATCCCGAAACAAAAGACAAGAACAAAAAGATCGAAGAAGAATCAATCAAATCGCAGACAGAAATACACCTGACGCGGCCGCTGACTGCCCAATGACTGGCCATATGTGTCTATCTACATGCTATATGCCCCTACCTACCCCTACCTACCCCTAGCTACCCCCATCTACCCCCATCTACCCCTATCATTAGCCACAAAAGAACTCATAGCATATGGCATGTGGCAGCATCAATTTTCAGCCATTAAATCAGCAAAAATACACACAAAAATATCAGAAAATAGCAGAAAATATCAAAAAATATCAGAAAAGCTGAAAAGCAGATCCTAACTCTTAGATCTCAACAAAGTTCAAAGATAGAACTCTCCTAAGACACGGAAAAAGGCAACCCATGGAATCTGTGGCCTCCAAGAGGCATCCTGGAATGATTGATGATTGAAGGGAGTTTCCAATCGTTTCGATTCGATTCGATTCGATTCCTTCCTCTGTTCTCGTCTCGTCTTCCCAGAGTCAAATCAAACAGCCATCAATCATCAATCATCGAACGGCAGGCACAAGCGGCAGGCCCAGCGTATTTCGCATTTTGTCGCAATAACAAAACAATTAACTAAACTAATTAATGTCTTCCGTAGGAGCGGCCCCAGAGTTCAGTTTCAGCTGCGGCACAGAGGCGGGGCAGAGGGGCGGCAGGGCATGACCCGGAAGTGACCCCCCGCCAAGGGGCAGCCACAGTGTTGAATGTTGAACGTTGAACGTTGGCTTTGGGGCAGACTCGGAGAATAAATGGAAATGGAGATGGAGTTGGCCTAAAGATTTGGGTTTGGCTTGGGAATGGGATGGAATCTTCGATGGGGAGAGGGGAAAATATGGAATAGAATCACCTGAATAGTCGTCCATGTTTAGGGGATTTCATATGTAAGAATAATCAAGTATTCTGCTGCTGTTTCTTAGAAGGAGATTAAATCGAAAAGCCCTGCTTTTTGTCATGGATTTTCATGTGGAAACAAGCAGATCCTTAGATCCTTGGATCCTTGGATCCGTGAAAGATGAGAGCTAACTTTTGCGAAGAATTACCCGAAATTCTTCCAAAAGGAATCCAAGGGAATGCAAAGGAGGAGCAAACTAGTTGGATTCGGGGTAGATTTTTGAGATTTCGGAATGGGTTCCATAGATTATTACGCAGAAAATCAGTTGAGAATTCTCCAATTCCCAATTCTGTGGGAAAAAACCTTCGGCGACTCTCGTTTTCTCGGCTGCTCTGTTTTTTATGTTCTAGAATCCCAAAAACACACACAACGAATGATTTTTCCAACGAAACAGACAATAATTTTGGAAACATTACGACCGAGCAGCGACAGAGGCAGCGTCAGAGGCAGCGGCAGACACAATTACCTACATTTTAGAGCCCCATTTCACGATAGTGGGGGAAGGGGGAGCTGGGGGAGGGGTGAACTGGGGGGCGGGGGGTGTGTGGGGGGCATGTACGTAGTCAGTGCTTTTGGTTCAATGTCAGGCGGCGGCATTTACAGGAAGCATTTTGTGTTTCAGCCTCGACGCTGGCTTGGCCCCTGGCCGCCTTATCACGATGAAGCGCCCCTATCCTCCCACTCCCCCCCCCCCCCCCACACACACACACTCACACACATACACACACACTCACACACATACACGTTGCTTATCAAATGCGAAATGTGATCGTCGAATAAAATTATCTGTTGATTTGTCTTCGTTTTATGGCTTCTGTTTTTTGGGTTTTGCTTTTGTTTTTTGTGTTTTTGCTTTTGTTTTTGCTTCTGTTTCAGCTTCTGCTTTTTGGTTTCTATTTCTATTTGCGATTCCTATTCGATATTTCGCATTAAAGTTCAATTAATTATACAAGCAAAAAATGCCAAAAAAAAATGCGAAAAAAATGCGAAAAAAATGCGAAAAAATATCGATTTCTGCACACAAAAAAAAAAACACAGAAAAAAACCAAAGAAAATCCGAAAAAAACACAAAAAAAAACACACAAAAAAAAACCAAAGAAAACCCGAAAAAACACACAAAAAAAACACACAAAAAAAACCAAAGAAAATCCGAAAAAAAACATTCATTAGAATATGCAATCTATGAATGATTCAAGCCATGATTCAATCCATGATTCAATCCCATCCTGAATGTCAGGCTTATCACTCGTAAGCCCATTTAAATGAATTGATTTTCCCGCTTTTCCGGACATGCAAGAAGCAAGGGGGGCAGGGGGAGGGGGGAGGCGGGGATAATCCATTCGATTGGAAAATAGAAACAGAATTTGATGAACGATTTGAACGATTTGAATGACTTGAATGGCAATTGAATGATTGAATTGAATAAATTATGAGTGGATGAATCATTCCATGAATCATTCTGTTTTAGGGGTCAAAGGGGGGAGAGGGGTGCGTGCGGGGTAACGGGAATTCCTTAACCAAAACCTTCTGATTTTACGATGATATTTTTCGAGGTATTCCCCCATTCTGCCACAATTGAGTCATCAATCGATCGACAGGCGGCTGCCCCCAGAGTCGGAAAACATTCACAAGAATCCACCTAAAAGCTTCCCAGAATTGGATGGCTCTATGGATTATGGCTTACCCATTCCCATGCCAGGCAACTCAAAGATCCACCCCGAATCCATCTCATTGGCTCCTCCGCTGCATTCCCTGGGGTTCCTTGGGATTCCCTTGGAAAAATGCAGGAATTTCGGGTAATTCCTCACAAAAAAGTAAGCAAAAAAGTAGGCAAAAGTTAGCTTTCATCTTTCAGGGGTCCAAGGATCCAAGGATCTGCTAGTCCTGGCCATTTTCCATTCCCATTGCATGGCTATAAGTATCTTAGATTAGTTCTAGAGCCACAACCGAACCGAACGGATCCGATGCAACCAAAATCAATCGAAAATTCGTATTACATTTATTCCCAGATTCCCCGGCAGTAGTTCCCCCCCTGCCCCCTGGCACTGGCTCCCTGTTCCTGCATTCCATGCCTCCCCGCCCCTGCTGCTGCTACTGTGCTTCCGTGCTTCCGGTAATTCCATCAATCAAAAGACTTGGACAACGAACTTGTCTCTCGCCTCGCGACACCTCGCCCAGCGCCTGACCTTTCTCATGACCCACAGAGACTCCGCCAGTGGCAGTGGTGCCCCCCGTCGCATCTCGCATACAAATGAAGAATTATTCAAGTGAACTTTAGCTACGATGTGCCACGCCCACACTCCTCCCCCCGTAACCCTTCATAGAGCGGAGAGAAGCCAGAGAAGCCTCTGGCCAGGTAGAACTTGGATCTGGTTGGGTTTTCGTGTGCGGACGTGATGAGTCCATATATTAGGGGTATTGATTGGGGCAGGCAAAGGGGGGACAGAAGGGGGTGGGGGGTGACAGCGACACGTCATCGTTGTCATCGTTGTCATTCGCTGCTGCTGTCGACATTCGTGTCTGTGGAATGCAAGGCAAGAGAGCATTCGATTCGTTGTGCCCCGCCGAAGGCAAAAGGCAAAAGGCGGCAGGGGGAGGGCAGGGGGGCAGGGGGCGGCGGGGGTGTTACGTGTAGTGGAATTTTAATTTATATTTAAACTGAAATGAAAAATTGATGAAACGTGTGACGGAGCAGCGGCAGAGGCAGAGCCAAAAGCAGAGCCCAAAGCAGAGCCTCTTCAATATTTTGGGTTTTGGGATTGACAGTTGACAAGTGACATTGCCAGAAGGCGGCAGCGGGAGTTCAATTCAGTGTTCCAGAAGCCACCAGTTCGAAAAGTTCAAGAATTCACAGAAGAAAAACCAGGAAAAGCGAAGGAAAACCAAGCCAATTCGAGGCGTAGAAACCAGTGAAAAAGCAGCAGGAAAACAAAAGAAGAAGAATGAAGCCACAAGAAAACGCGAGCAAAGGCGTTCATTGACACATTGCATAAATGAAATAACAACAAAAACAATAACAAGAAAAAGCAGCAACAAAAACCAAGAAAAAGCAACAACAAAAACCAAGCAAAAACCAAGAAAAAACCAAGAAAAAAACTCAAACAAGGAACCACAAAATTCAGCAGCAAAAACAAGCAACAAATGCGTCACTTTTCTGTTTGTTTTTGTTCAAAGTCCACTGCAAAATAACTAGAAAATTTCAATAAAATAAAACACAAAAAATAATAAAAAATTAACAAGAAAATTCCAATAAAATAAAATACAAAAAATAACAAAAAAATTACTTAGAAAATTCCAATAAATAAAAAACAAAAAATAATAAAAGAATTACAAATAAAACAAAGAAAACAAAGAACATTTAAGCCAAAAACAACAACAACAAAAAAAGGTAAGTAAATGCATAGTCCACCAAGTGAAATATTAACCCAAAAAACGGACAGAGAAACGGAGGAGAAATTAAGTAGACAAAATACTAAAAAAATACTGAAAAAATGCTGCAATTATGGTGAAAACAAGCTTTAAATAAATGATGAAAAAATGCATAAAAAATGCATAAAAAATTCAGAAAAAATTCTTTAAAAAAGCTTAAAATTTTGCTAAAAAAAATACTGAAAAAATACTTTAAAAAATTAATACTAAATAAATACTAAATAAATACTAAATAAATACTAAATAAATACTAAATAAATACTAAATAAATACCAAATAAATACTAAATAAATACTAAACAAATACCGAATAAATACTAAATAAATACCAAATAAATACCAAATAAATACTAAATAAATACCAAATAAATACTATATAAATACTAAATAAATACTAAATTAATACAAAAAAATACTGTTCAAATTAGAGAAGAAAATGCACGAAAATTCGAATGGAAAATGAAACCCAAAAGTGGTCAAGGGATGAAAGATAATGTTGCTCCAGTGGGGGATCTAAGATCTGGGAAAACAGTTTGGGCTTTTGGGGTCTCCCGAATATGCCATAAATATTGTTAAAGATTTTCACAAATTTCAGAGAAATATAAAGTTGACTTACCCCCGACTTTTGCGATGATTTCTTGCAGTGTATTTCGCTGTTGTTTGCTTCCTTTTTTGCTGATTTGTTGATTTGATTTCTTTGCGGTTAACTTTTAAGCGGCTTTAATGCGATTTCCTAAGAATTTGCACAAGAATTCCACAAAAAACACAGCAACAAAAACACAGCAACAAAAAGTTCACTGAATCTGAAAGACAGAAGAAATATTTGAGATACATTTATGCATAAATTTAGTAGCAGTTTTTGTGGCTGTGGCTGCTGCTGTGGCGCCTGCTCTGAGTGGCTGCTGAATCACTCGAAACATTCATAGATACAGATACAGAGTACAGATACAGATACATTCCGAGCTCCGAATTGCGAGTGGGAAATCGAGAACCAAGAGTGTGGAAATTGGCAAATTGTTCAATCAATTCGATTCGATTCTGACTTCAGGGTCGGGTTCTGATTGCCGCAGCAATTGATTGATTGATGGGCAATCCCAGAGGGGCAGGGGGGCACAAAATGCGCCACAGGCGAGGGGGAGACGAATAAAGCAAATGGCATCCAAATTCTTGGTTCTGTGGCCCCAAGGAGGTGCCAATGGCAGGGGGAGGGTGGTGGTGCCATGGAGACCTGTGTGCCTGTCAAGCCATAAATCTCCTTCAATCTCCTCCGCCGAATAAACAGCTGTGTGCCCTACAAAAGATACAATATCTACCCACTCCCCCCCCCCCCCTGCTTCGAGGCTGCTTTGAGGGGGAGGTGGGGGGCCTGTAATTTAAGATCCAATTAGCAGAAAGAAAAAAAAAGCTTGAAGCTGCTGCTGTGATTATCACCTTTGGGGTCTCCCCTCCCCCACCCCCCTCTAGCCATAAAAACTTGCACATCTCATCATCATTTGCCACGATATGCATATGGATATATGTATCTGTATCTACATCTGTATATGTATCTGTATAAGTATCTACATCTGCATCTACATCTGCATCTGTGAATGTATTCCATATAAAAATGTTGTCATTGCATATGGATATGGTTATGGATATGGTTAGAGGTAGAGGGGGAGAGAGGTAGAGGGGGAGAGAGAGGGGAAGGGGTATGGGGTGGGGGGTGAGGGGTAGGGGCTGGGGGGTAGCTTGGGTGAATCGTGTATTCGTCAAATGAAAATCGTGTCTAATTTGTGACTTTTTTCTCTCACATCTGCTGCGGCTGCTGCTGCTGCTGATGCTGATGCACTACATCGATAGTTAGATAGATAGTTAGATAGATACTTAGATACATAGATACATATATATATATTTGTTTGTATGTATCTTTACGATTGGCAATTGCCTTAAGGCTTAAGCATTTTGCATTCATAACTCAGCAGCAGAGCAGATTTAAAAAAAACCCATAAAAAACGATCAAGACTGCAAAATGTAGATGTAGATGTAGATGTAAATTGTTGCAGCAGTCGCTGTCGCTGGCCCGCAAATGACATATTTATTCGGATTTGAATTTCGAATTTGCAAAGTGAGGCATTAGACAACACTGGACAACAGGATTGGGTATGAATTGGGGATGGATTGGGGATGAATGGGGGGCTAAGCTGAGGATGGATTACGGATGGATTGGGGATAGTTTGAGGATAAACTGAAGATGGTTCTGGGGTGGATTGGGGATGGATTGAGGGGTGGATTGGGGATAGTTTGAGGATAAACTGAAGATGGCTTAGGAGATGGATTGGGTGCAAACTGAAGATGGTTTAGAGGTGGATTGGGGGCTAAGCTGGGGATGGATTGAGGATGGTTACAGGGTATAGATTGGGTATAGATTGGCGATAGCTTGAGGATAAACTGAGGACGATTTGGGGATGCTTTGAGGTGCCTGTGGCCAATGGAGAATGTCATCCAGGGGTTGGAAAGTAGCCAAAGGTAAATCCAGAGATCTACGACGGAAATTTCTTTCTCCTACAAGTGGAGAAACCTCTGCCTTAAGCGGTTTTCCACCTACGATTCTCAGCTCCCCTGATTTCTAAGCCTTCCCATTGCCTCCCCTCCCCATTAATGCAATATTTTCCATAGCAGATGGAAATGCAGACTCTCTTCTTTCTTCCTTTCTTCCTTTCAATTCTTCCCTTAGTTTCGCTTCATTTCCCTGTAGTGCAGTGTAATTCTGAACCCGGCATCGGGCATCTGACATCTGGCAGCAGCAGCTGCAATTGCAGTTGCAGTCACCCTGCCCACCTGTTGTACTTAGTCTACCCTCCTTCCCCCCCCCTCATCCCCCCCTCTGTTGAGCCCCTTTTGGCCCTGTTTTATGTGGCCGAACAATTAATGCAGCAGCAGTCTGCTGCCCGTTCATAATTGCCCCGTGAGATTGCGATATTTGCTGCCACCATCTGTGGCCAACCCTTTGGTGCTGCCCCCTGCCCCCCTCCTCCCCTGGCCACCCACTCAATGTCGTCTGTGGTTGCTAGGCAATCGATTGGACTCTCGGATCGGAGCAATTATCAAACGCTTGCGAACGCCTCAACGAGTGTCTCGGCTGTCTAATGTTTATTTATATAATGCCAAATGATCTGGCAAATCGATGCAGAGAGAGAGAGGGAGAGAGAGGAGGGGGGGTGGGTGGCTGGTGGGGTGAGTGTTGTATTCATTAGGCAACAGCTGGAGAACCGAACCGGAGGTAACCCGAGGAGGGGGAGGAGGAGCAGCCTGTTCTTCCATTAATGAATGCAAATCCATTTGGAAACCGAAGCGTGGGAAACCCATGAAAGTCTTCTTCTTCTGCTGCTGCGATGACCCTGTGGCACGCTCGATCGCCGCTCGGTTGCACCACAATTCGGGCCACAATTCGAGTCTAATTGAAACGAGGAAGTGCTCAGAACTCGAGAGCTGGAAGTGGATTACATTCGAGGGCCGACTCTGGGGGCAATTAGCCGCAAAACGAACGCAGATCTCTGCACGGGGAGGAGGAGGGGAGGAGGAGGGGGGACGGGGTACAGAGGTGTGTAATAAATCAAAGACAAAGACGGATTTCCGAGCAATTCTTCCGGAAGAGTTCCAGTTCCGTGATGCGTGTCCAGGCGGCCACCAGCACCCGCCCACACCTCCCGCCTCCCGCCTTCGGTGCTCTTTCTGTCTGAAGGTCGCTCGAATATCAAGTATACGCAGATGATGAGTAATGGCCATTAACCATTAACCATTAACCATTAAACCATTAGCCAGTAAATGGAGTTGTTATACAAAACACACACAGAGAGAGAGAGAGAGAGACAGAGAGTAACGGCTGCTCTCTGCTGCTCTCCTAATGGTCTATAAAGCATCGAAATTAGCCATTAGATAGGCAGCCAGAAAGAGAGAACAAAAGAGCAGGAAACTACTTGGAGTTCGACTTGCAAAAATGCAGGAAAATAATGCTTAAAAATAGGCAGTAAACATTAAACATTTAACGCCTTCGAATTGAATTTCGATCGCTGCCAACAAGTGCCTCAAACGGGGGCATCGTCTGAGTGTTATGGGAGGATCCGTAGATCAGGGGGATCCTTGGATCAATGTGGGTTGCTTTTGCTTTAGAGGCGCCTTCTGTAGCGCCTTCTCTAGCGCCTTCTCTAGCGCCTTCTTTCACAGGTCACAGGTCGTTTCGGGTGGCGTTCCTCGACTCATCAAAGAGCCAGGCAGTCGAGGGGAATCCCAGGTTGAGCTCAGCTCTCCTGATGGGTGTCCTGCCTGCTCCTCTCCCCTACCCTTTGGACAGTCCATCCGATCCGCACTTTGTGGCTGCAGATGCAGACGGATTGCCAAGCAGCCACTGCAGCTGAATGCAGGCTCCAGGATCACAGGATCCTCAGCTTCTGTGTTTATTTTGGCTAACTCTTTCATCATCTTTCGCTGCCGAATGTATCTGCAATGCGTTTACCACGTTCCATTCATGCCATTGGCTCATCCGTGGAGCCTTGACAGAGGCCTTTGGCACCGCTTTCGCAGCGAGAGAGAGAGAGACGGAGGACGGAGGACGGAGCGAGAGACGGAGACCTTAGAGGGAGCGTTTAGCAAAGCAGAAAACAGACAGCGAAAAAACAGTGGCAAGGGCAGTAGATATCCGTCCATAGCATAGCCCCCCGCCCCAGCCCCCGCCCCTGCCCCTGCCCCCGTCCGAGAGTGAAATCTGAAATTTGAAATTTGAAATCTGCCCCGAAATCAGCCTCAAAAACTGAATGCTCGAAACCGCAGGCGGTTGAAGGTTTCCTTCCACACACAGACACATACACATATGTACTACATATATGTAGATGTACTGTAGATGTAGATGTAGTTGTATGTATGTACGCTTATAAATTGTAAATAATTTGCAAGCTTGTTAATTTTCGGACGTGGATTATAATTTGATTGAGCTACCGAAAAATGAAACGAGGCACGAGTCCCCCCCGCGTCCGTTACTCTCTCGTGGCACTCTCTGCCCCTCTTCAGTGCCACTTCTGACAGCTGCACGTCACTTGACCGCCACCAGCCATAAAATATTATTTTTTTTCCTATTTTCTTAATTTATATTATTTATTAAGTTATTCTCATGTTGAGCGTGGCCAATGGCCAAAATGTTTTGCTAATAAACGTTTCAGCTTCGCTCTCTCTCTCTCTCTCTCGCTCGTTCAACGACCGATAAGCAATGCGACATTGATCGCAGTCCCCCTCCCCTCCCTTCCCCCTCTTGTGTACCCTCTAATTTCCCACTCTTTAGATCATTTAACACCTGCGATTATTGGTAATTAGAGTTGTCATAAAATCCAGCAGAGATTTATAGCATTTTGTGGAATGTTAATTATGGCAAATTGGCAAGAAATCAATTGGTTCCAAGGGGTACAACAGGTACTTAAAGAAGAGGCCTATCCATTGCCTATGACTCACCTTTATCACATTAATAATCTCCATATAGAGAGGCCATTCCGAATGCACACACACAAAAAAAGAAGACATAAAGAGAGCAAAGCAAATGAGAACATGCACACTCTTGCGCTCTCTTGCTAAGCACTGCCGTTGTACCGTTACATTTGCCATGATGGCCGCTGCTGCTGCTGCTTATCTGCTGCTCCCGCACTGCAGCGCAGCTTTGACTACATTTTGTTCTCTTTTCTTTGCACACACACACACACATACACCGCCAAGCGCCAAGCGCGCGCCGAACACCGAAAACCACGTGCAAAAAAAAGAAGACAAGACAGATCTTGCACTGCGGGAGCTCTGCTTTCGATTTTCACAGACTTTTAAGCTGAAAAAACTTCACTTCACTGGTTGCACTTCACTTTCACATACTTTCACACATTTTACCTTCATTTTGTGGCTTTGCCTACTGCAATTCGGGGAATTAATGACAAAAGAATGCGGAGCCGGCGGCCAAATGTACGCGTCGATTGCGTGGGCGCTCTGCTTGCCCTTTTCACTGCCTTTTTCACTAAAAAACTTCACTTCACTTGTTGCACTTCACTTTCACACATTTACTTCACTTTCTGGCTTTGGCTGCTGCACTTTTCATGGCCCACATTGGCACAATACACCACGCGACAGCGCGACTATTTCCGCGTTGTATTTTCACCACTTGCACGCTTCTTACGGGGGATAAATGGCAGAGGAACGCGGAGCCGGCGGCCAAACGAACGCGTCGATTGCGTGGGCGGGGGGGAACTGAAATGCATAAATATGCAAGAGCGGAAGCTCACCTTAAAGCTTACTCTCTTTACGATGCTCGCGCGCTCTCCACTTGATCCAAGGCAAAGCATAACTTTTGTTCTCATTTACTGTGGGGGAAGAGAAAGGGAGAAGATAATATGTAACTTCTGTTCTCGTTTACTGCAGCGGAGGAGGAAGGGAGAAGATAATATGTAACTTTTGTTCCCATTTACTGCAGCGGAGGAGGAGGAGAGTGGGAATAGTTTCTATTTAGCTGCTGCTGCTGCTGTTCCATCATCTTTTTTTCTGTTCCCACTTTAGTGCTTATCCTTTCTGTTCTCTCTCTCTCTATCTTTTTCTATTGAGTGCCCTGCATTCCCACAATTCCCTGCCACATTCCCAGGCATTAATACAATGTTTTCCTCTTGTCTAATCATGACTTTTGCACTTGGGTTGGTTGCTTCTCCCTCCCCTCCCCTCCCCTTCCCTCCCCCATGGGAGCCATGCAAAATGTCAGCCCAGACACCGTTAGAGCGAGTAGTAAGTAACTGTAATTAAAGCCTGAGACAGAGCCAGTGCCAGTGCCAGAGCTTAAGTCGCGGCTAAGTCGCTGCCAAGGCTGGCGGCTGGCGAGGCGGCGGCCGGCCAGCCCGTGGTTTTGGCATTTGTCAAGCGATCAAATGCTCTCCCCCTCCCCCGACCCCAGGCCTCGTCGGATCTGGCATTAATTCCACCCCCCCTTCGCCCCCACCCCCAACGTAGGGGAAAATATTATTTTTAATTTGCATTTCAGCCAAGGTTCTTTTTCTGCGCCGAGCTCTGATCCACTTTCCTGCCTTTGCTGTCCATTGTCTGTCCATTGTCGGGGGGGGGGGCCAGACAGGGAGGCGGCGAGGCAGCTGTGGCAGGGGGAGGGGGAGGTGTCGGGGCTGTGACCATATTTTGGCTAAAAATTAACAGACAATTCGCAGCTGAATGCTAAACAGAGCCGTTTAAGCCGTTTCGGGTCTTAAGCTGCAAAGAGCCATGGGGTGGGGCGCAGCAAGGGGGGGGGGAGGGGTGTAGGCCTGGAAAATCTGCCTCGTCATGGGGCAAACAAAAACAGAACTGACCATCGGCAACGACAACGACAACAACGAATCGAAACGAAACGAATCGAATCTCAGCGATGCGATAATCAATAAAAAATCAAGGGAAGGCGGAAGGCAGAAGGGGAGGGGGAGGGGTCGGATCAGATTCGTTTGGGGGACGGGGTGGGGGTGGGGAGTTCCGAAATGTTTCGCATTTATCAGATGGTGGAACGGAACGTTAATTCCCAGTTGATGAAATGTGAATTGATGCCTCGGGTGTCCATTGATTTATGGGTTATTGTCGAGAATGGGGATGGGGATGTGGAGGGGGATGGGGAGGGGGATGGGGATTATCTATAACTCTAGTACTTCAATCTATGTATTTTTTATAGGTTATTATTGGTGTTTTCTTTCATTCTTCAGAGCTACTCGGATAACCTTTTGGGCTGCAACTGCAACTGCATTTCCATGCATCCATCAAACTATTTGCAACACATTCACTGCCCCATTGAAATCAAGTTCATTGCCCCCCCATAACCTACTCCACATCTCTCTCCCACCTCTCTTTCTGTCATCTGCCTCCCTCCCTCTCCCCTGCTCGCTTCGCTTTCTCATCCAATGAGTCATTCATAAAAACCCATCGAGATCCATAGCAGATCTCCCTCTCCCTCTCTCTCTGCCTACCCACCAACAGGTGGGAACAAGTGTCGTTGACTTTAGCCGCCACCGAAATATATGTGTCAAGGTCGCCACTCACGCTCTCTCTCTCGCTCTCTCTCTCTCTCTCTTTTATCTATCTATCTTTATCCATCTTTACTCTTTTGTGTACGTGCTAAAAGGCAGCCGCAGACTTACAGAAATAAAAAAAAACCGAAAAAAAGAAACACCCAAACAACAACAAAAAAAAAAAACTATTTCACAATTTCCAGCAAAAAGTTGATCAGACTTTTGGAGATATACAAATACATACATACATATACATATATATTTATGTGTGTGTGTGTGTGTGTGTGGCTCCCGCATGGGAAGCCGCCCCCATGTAAGAGCGGAACAATTAAATGTGCATTACACAATTCCAGCCAAAGGACAGAGACAGAGACAGAGAGAGAGAGAGAAAAAGCGAAACAAAAGAAATGGTAACAATGTTGTGACCTTGATTTTGAAACTGTTTGCTGGGTGTGTGCTGCTGCCCTGCTCTATTGCAGTAGCTTTTGCACAACTGTTCCCACTCTCCTGTGGCTACTGTTCCCACACTCCTGTTGCTACTGTTCCCACTCTCCTGTTGCTACTGTTCCCACTTAACAGGAGTGCTTGGCTCCTAGAACTGTTCTCCCACTCGCTCACTGTTGCTGTTCCCTAGCAGAGCTGCACTGCAGATCTCTGCACATTCCTGCTCCCACTTTTTGCTCTCTCCACTCCACTCCCCGCCTCCTGCCGCACTCTGCTCTCTCAACCCAATCAAACTTTTGGCATTAACCGCAAAAGTTCAGCATCAAGCCCAAAACCAAAATAAAAAAAGAAGCGCCATAGAAATTAAACACCTTTATGCCTCTACACCTCCCCTCCCTCCAGCCCCCTGCCACGAGCAAGTACGTCTATTCCCATCTGTCTATGCTCTCTGCAGCACTGCTCTCCGTCTCTGCCTCAGTCTCTGCCTCTGTCTATGGCTCTGTCTCTGCCTGTGTGTGTGTGTGTCTGTGTGTGCAAACAATGTTTAATGTACAATTTTTTGTTTAATACTTGAGGCATGGGGCGGCCGCAGTCGCCGTCATTCACCGCACAGCCGCAACGGAGTGTGCACGCGTCAGCAGAGCAGAGCAAAGAGCAGATCAGATCAGAAAACCAAAACAACTCACAAAAGTTGCGTTCAATTTTGGCTCAGCAGCAGCAATTCCTTGGACACCCAACCGCCAAAAGCTTCGAATCTGAATCCGAGTTTTCCGAGCCAGTTTTCCCAGTGACTGCGAAAATTAATCGTTTTCCTAAAATTCAAGATTCAAGTTGTGGCCTAAAGTTCGAAATTCGAAATTTGTTTTTTTTTTGCATTTTGCATTGCGCGTAAAGTCGAAATTGTGGACAAAGAAAAACGCAAAAAAGTGACACACTTCAAAAGTTGCAGAAATAATTGTAAAATAACGAACGGAATATCCGAACTGATCCACTGATAACCTTCAAAAATCCAAGCCCAAAAATACAAAATAAGTTTTTTCAAATAAACGCAAAGTAGACTCAAAAGTGAAACAAAGACAACACGATAGACGAAAGTAATCTAATTGAAATTCGATCGAGTGGAGGAGCGATTGCCATCCCGCCCAGACACCCACCCAACCAGCCAACAATCCACCCACGTGTGTGCTCCTTGTAGATAGATAGTCATCTCCCTTACACTCACTGGGTATCAGCCATGGATGCGCCCAAGCAGGTAAATGACAACAAATGTATAAACATAACCCTGTCTCCCCCCCTGCCCCCCTGGAACACATTCAATGGTTAAATGTTGTTTGCAGTTGCTGCAACTACCGCAACAACAACTAAACGTGGCCAAAAGAGAGACAACCAAAACAAAAACCAAAAAAGCAAAACAGCAACACAAGTGCGTGACAAGTCGGTCTCTCTTTTAGCCACCGAAAGAAACAAGAAAGAAAAGGAGGAAAGAGTTTCCCCAGAGCCGCCACTTTAGATACTCTTGAATACCGATTGTTTCCATGTCGTTCATCGATTTCTGTCCTTTATCCTTTTTATCGATGAAACTGTATTTTGTTGTACAAGCAATAAGTTTTCCTCAAAGAAAACCCAAACAACCAGTAAAGAAGACAAGTTTTGGGTGCCAAAGTCTTGTCTTGATCAAGTACATCCCCTTTGGTGGGAATTACTTAAGGATGCGAACCCATCTAGAGGGTGATAGATAGATATCTTTAAAGCAACGATTCCCAAGTTAATTCTGGTCAAAAATCATATCCTTAACTGCTGTAATGATCCCTCGCGGGGTAAAAATCATAGTACCCCCCGCGGACAAGAGTATAGAGTACACAGCAAAAAAACAGTACATATTGCCACGCCCCTTGGCCCATTAATGCCATGCCACACACCGCAGCAACACAAACCCCCCCACTCCCCCGAAACGTGTTTACAATCTTTAGTTTTTTTTCTGTTTTTCTGCGTGTCCCCTTTTTTATTGAGGTTTTTTTTGCTGTTGAATGGTTGGATGTGTCGTACGACTTTGCCAATTGCAAATTTTCCCAACCTCCCCATCATTCATCATAATCAGCGCTTAGCTCCCCAGCCCCAGCCCACCCCCTCTCCTACACTACCCTAATCTCATAAAATATATATATATATCGAGTGGGGACAGCCGATTGATCAACTGATCAAATGAATTGGAATTTATTGCTGAAATCGCGATTTAAAGTCGGGATTTTTCTTTGATATGCCACAAAAACAAAAATAGACGGAAAAAAATAGAAAATAACTGATTTGATCTCATTTTGATTGCAGCACAGTTTTTGGTGGAATTAGTGGACAGGAAAATAGTTTGAAGGAGATAATTAGGGTTGATATTTAAAGGATGTAAACTAGGGGAACATCTGGGAAAAAACCTGTAAGAGATTTGAATTTGAATTTGAAAAGCGATAAGTAGTCGATCCTGGTGCCAATCGATACATGAAAAAGGAATATCCTCCCATCTCTGTTGAACTTTCAAATTTTGAATTTAGATTTGAAAAACGATAAGAACTCCACCCACTCAGAAGCCATTCGATAGGCAGACAAACAGAGAGGACTATAGAGTGCCCAAGGATCGTGGCGTCATTGCATATCCTGTGGCACTCTTCTAACAAGCCAATCGATAGACAGATAAGCGGAATTGTGTCAGTACTGCCCTTATAGATTTTTTGAACTAAGACCAACCAATAAAAAAAAAGGAAAATAAACTGCACTTTGTTCTTTTGTAAAGATTGATTTTGATTTTGTAATAAGTTAAGTCAAAGGCGACTCAAAGAGCCTTAATTGTTGCCCTGCTAAATGTTATTGCACTTTGTTCAGGCCACAAACGTGCCAAAGAATTAAAATACAGATGCAAACACACACAGATACACTTTAAGCACATAGATACAAATTGCATTCGGTTATTAAAATTGTTTAAGAGAACATACAATTTTTTGTTGGCTTTTTTTGTTGTATTTTTGTATTTCGGCGGCTGCCTTCAATGCAAACTTTAATTGCATTCAATTTTTGCTGCTTTGCTGTTTTGCTGTTTGATAACCTTGTGCGCGAAAAACTACGAAAAAAGTCTAAAGTAAATGCTAAATGTTGGCCAATTTCTGGCTGCCAGGCCAGGCCATGGCATGCAATTTGGTTTAATAGCAAATTGGATAAAGTTTCAATGTGGTGGGGGGGAAACTCCACTCCACTCCATAAAAGTTGGAGCCCAAGTAAAGCCTAAAAGACTCTTTTCAGTGGCGACACGTGTCGCCAGAAGTCGCCAGCCAGCCAGCCAGAAACTCAATCAAAAGTTGATCGCATTCCCAGAGACAGAGACAGATCAGACGCTACTTCTCCCTTCACTTCTGACAATATCATACACGACAGTCGACAGAAGCAGCGACAACAAGCGACACCCACGAGATTCCGATTCCGATTCCAAGCCTCAGCTTCAGCCTCAGCTCAGAAGCGAAAATAAGAATGGGGAAGCATCTCGGCTCGGATCGGATCGGTACGGATCGCATCGCATATCCAATTTGGCAGCGAAATCCACACACAGCACAAAAATATATCCACACATACACATACTCGTGCATATGTACTTCCAAAATGTATTATTGTGTAAGAGATACACAAATAAACAACAATTTGTGAAGTGAAGAGGCTGGCTGGCTCCTTTTTTGTGCGGCCTGATCTTTAAATCGGATAATGACTGGAAGCCCAAAACGGATTTGGAATTGGAATTCGAGAATTCGAGCATTCGAATGCGATTTCTCAGTTCTGCTGGCTTTTCACTTTCGCAACAAAAAAGATCAATTAAAATATCATTCGAGGAAGGAAGACGATCTTCCTAAGATGCTTCCTACTCGACAGATGACGTGTGACCTGTAAGAGATTTGAATTTGAATTTAAATTTGAAAAGCGATATGTAATCGATTCTGGTGTCAATCGATGGGGAGAGGGAGCCATATCCTGTGGCACTCTTCTAACAAGCCAATCGATAAACAGAAAAGAGAGTATGCCTAGCCAGAGCGAGAAGACTACAGAGTGCCCAAGGATCTAGGCGCTGTATATCCTGTGGCACTCTTCGAACATATGTATGTATGTACATTTGAATTTAAAAGATGATTAAAGGAAGTGCAAAGCATTCCATCTCAATGGGGTATCCAAATGGTGGTTGGATTCTGTTTTGCTTAAATGTGGAAATGATCTAAGAATTAAGAGCTAATGCAAATAATCCTCACACTTGAAGCTTTTATTGGAAGCTTTAAAACAGTTCCTAATTGGATCCCATTCATGGCGGAGCGATACATATGCATATGCCACACACGTTCATTTCCCATGCAAATCCCTGTCGCAAGGTGTCCGCCAAGAATGTATTCCCATTCTCATCGGCAGATCCCCCAGTTCCCCCAGATCCCCCTAGATATATGTGCATATTTATGGGGGAGCGATAATCATAAAAGACAGACGGAGAGAAAAAAACGCTTCCACGTGCCAATCGATGAGTCGCGCTGAGTCGCTGTGCCTCTCCTTCATTAATGCGCGAAATGTGTTAACTAATTAATAATAGAAATTAAGAATTTTGCTTTGCCTCGAAGGAAAGGGGCAGGCAACAACAAGGCGGCAACAAAATTGATATTAATTAGAAGTTCATTGTGTTCAGAGGGGAGGATCGAATCGGATCTTGACTTTTTTGTGGACCATCGGAGCAGCCAATTTGGCACCTCACCCATGACTCAAAATTGGTCGGCGAATTCCCCTTTGATCAAGCAGCAAAAAGGTTTCGTTTCGTTTTGTTTCGCTGCCGCTTGTCGTGCCATCCAGGGGTGACCTGGTCTGGCCTGACCCAGGCCTGGGATCGCTCTGAATTGGCTACCCCATCCGCACTGATTTATTAGAATTTCCAATTCCATCGCATGCCAGTCATCTCTGCTTGTGCAATCTCCCACCCACCCACACACCCATGCACCCAAACACCCTTTCGACGCCGCTTTCAAACAAAGTTCAGAGCATGCAATTCTCAGACTTGACTTCTTGGCTGTTAAGTAAAAACCGTTTTCGTAAGCCACTTTTGGCCATGTGAATGCCGAACGCCGAATGCTGAATGCTGAATGCTGAATGCCGGTGGCGAACAACAGCAAGCGATGTAGCGACGTGTGACGACGGCGGCATACACTAAGAGAAAATCTGACGGGAACCTGTAAGAGATTTGAATTTGAATTTGAAAAGCGATATGTAATCGATTCTGGTGTCAGTCGATAGGGAGAGGGAGCCATATCCTGTGACACTCTTCTAACAAGCCAATCGATAGACAGATTAAGAAAGTATGCCGAGCCAGAGCGAGAAGACTATAGAGTGCCCAAGGATCTAGGCGCCATATATCCTGTGGCACTCTTCCAACATGAACCGATCTCTATATGTCGATCTTTGGCGAACGAAATTCGAAATTTCTGACACTGCAAAAGCAAAAGCCGCAAAAAAAAGCGGAGATTTTTGTTTTGTTGTTTAGTTGGCCCGCACTTGAGGTTGAGTTATTACACGGGTTTCTGTCTCCATCTCACCTGAGCCTCCACACCCCACATCTCCACATCTCCACACCTCCCTCGTTGCCTCGCTGCCTCTCTGCCTTTTTGTTGTTGTCTCTTTTATGTGTGTCGCCGCCGTCACACTCTGCCTCTGACTCTGCCTCTGCGCTGCCTCCTCCCTCGCTCATTTGTTTGCTTTTCTGTTATGAAACGGAAATTGTGTCAAGGTCAAATTTGCATGAACACGCTAAGCAGCCGTTGATGGGGAAGAGGGGGAGGCAGGCAGACAGGCAGGCAGGCAGTCAGACAGTCAGCCTCTCAGCTGTTCTGTGAGAGCGAGAGCGAGGGAGACGCTTTGCAAATAAGTTAACCTCACTTTAGTGCTTGCGTTTTTTCTGCTTTTTCCACATGTTATATTCCAATCAGAGAAACTGTCAAAGTAAATGGAAATTAATGGACAACCGGGCAAATATCTCTAGAGATATATCTAGAGAGCGGGGGGTATGTATGTAGGTGTAGGGGGGTGGTGTGCCCCCAGCCCAAAGTCAGACTCCGATCGACTCGGAGCGAGCGAGCGAGCGGGCGGGCATTTCCCATGTCAACCTTAATGACACGACACGTCGTTTATTGTTGACTTTTTGTTTTATATTTAACCAGACGAATGTGTGAATAATTATGCAAGTGCACAGAGGGGCGGCCACAGGGCGGCGGGCACAGGGCGGGGGGCGGGGGCCGGAAAGCCTAACCATCAATTAGCTAATGAAAAGTAAATGATAATTAAAACAGCCAACGAATTGATGTAAGACCCCAGATAGAGATAAAGATCCAAAAAGTTGTCGAGCGAAATTCAAACAGAAAAACCAAAAATTGAGAGGTAAATTTGGGGATTTTCAGAAAGGAAAAACCTTGCTTAATGGGTGGGATGGAGGATCTACTAGGAAATCTCTGCTTGAAAGTCTTTAACAATAGAAGGTCTATTGCCCCCTCAGAATCCATTCATTTTCCTCTCGAATCTCTCCAAAAAGACTTCCTCGTTGTTGAAATCCCAATCCCCCTGGTGAATGGTGATGGTGCACTTCCTGGAGTGCACTTTCTGTAGATTTCTGAAATTATGCAATTCTATGCAAGTCTCAAGCATTCTCCTACACAAGAACTTCCTCTATTCAGCAGAGAGAGGCCTGGGCCTGTTCGAGTGAAATCATTCTCTAATTATTCGATTTACTGCATATCTATGCAACGATGCATCATCATCATCATCATCATCGTCATCCTCGTGTGTGCTGTAGCGATCATCGTTTCGATGGCTCTTCGATGCCTTTCACGGACACACAACATTCCCGGATGATGAAATGTTTAACAAATGATATTCTTGTATTATTAATAATCTCTGATTATCCAACAGCGGCCCCATACCGCATACCGCACACCCCTGCCCCTGACCATACCCCTAACCCATACCCTCGTTTTCGAAAGGCCTGTGTATAATTCTCGACCTCCCACGATCGTATCTCCCCAGCTGGACAAACAAATTGTTTGTTTTCGTCTGGTTTTATCATTAATTTTAGCAAATAAACCCAAAAAAGGAAGTCGAAACGAAGCTGAAAACTGATTCATGCTTTGCATTAGCCACCCCTTGGACTGGGGGGAGGAGGGGGTTAGAGGTGCGGCATGCCAAAGGAATCTTGTAATTCTAAGGATTAACAAGTGGAATACATTTAACCATTCAGTCACGAAACAGACTTTCCTAAGCCTTTCTTATAGCTATTCCATCCAGAACATTCCCAAAGCAGACAGACAGACGGAAAGATAGAGACAGACAGACACTGCCACTGTTCCCCTCTTCCACTTTTCGGGGGCTAATAAAATTCTGTTGTCGCCCGCACTCTAAATACCATAAAATTAGTCATAATTCAGACAAAGCCGAAAGCCGTAAGCCGAAAGCTAAGCCACAAAATGGCCAATTAATAGATCTCTATCGGAGAACGGAGAGTGGAGAGCGGAGAACGGAGAGTGGAGAGCGAAAAGCGTTGAACGGTGGCCCAACAGCTGCTGTTTAAACGGATGCTGGAGGGGGTTTGCGACTGTTTTGGGGTCGTTGTGGGCCATAGAAATATAAAAATATTATAGAAGAAATTCGACTCGAAATGGGAGTAGAATATGCCATTCCAATGCACTTTTCTTTCAGGTAAAAACAGTTCTAAGAAATAGTATAAAATCTAATTGGATCTTCGCTCTATTAGCATTCAAGCATACAGATTCTGTACTGTTATACTGTTATACCTTTCGCAATACAGTTATACCCATAAATTGGTATCCCAATCCGAAATCCAAGCCAAACCGCGCTAATAGCATCGATAAATCGCTCAATCCAGATATGCAAATAGCAGGCAACAACTTCAGGCAACAGACAGACGGACGGACAGCAGGTACCAGCCAGGCAGCCAGCCAGTAAGCAGGCAAACAAATTGTGTGATAGCCAAAAGCTAATTGGAAATTCCTGCAGGCAATGGGAGCCCAAAAAAGTGAAGGCAACAGCAACAGCCACAAGCAGAACTGCAGCAGCAGCAACGTGGGCGACGTTGCCAAGTCCGGGCAACCAAGTCCGGGAACGCAGCCGGATACACATAATATATTTATGTACGATTATACCATATATGTGTATTGACAGGCCATACTTAGAACCCTGGAATTGGCACTGCCACTGCCACTGGACTGACCGAATGAATGGCTGATGAAATGCCAAACGGATTGGCCATAAGCCCCACAGAGAGGAGAGGAGAGGGAGAGAGACTATGACATTAATCTCTCGTGCAGACAGGCACATCTTTTGGGCCAGGCCAATACATTTGCATGGCCGCCGCCTATCCCCTCGTGCAGCGAATGGCACTCTGCCTCCACACTCCACAGTTCATTGGCGTCGTATGACAAGCCCACCAGGCAGCAGCAGAGCAGACACAGACGGAGCCCAAGTCTGGTTTCGGGCCTCCATCACACACACACACCTCCACCTCCGGCACACACCCAATGCCAGAGGCAGAGGCAGCGCAGAAATAAGAGAGGAAGGCTTGCCGAAGAGACGAAGCTTTTGATACCCTTGCAGATGGAGCGATCGACACATGGTTATGTTTGAATTTAAATTTGAAACTCGATAACTGCACTTGCATGTGCATATCGATAAAGACAGAAGGAGACAGCCTGCCAATCGGAGGGAGCATGTCAGAGAGGAGAGAGCGAGACCACTATAGGGAACACACACTCAAAATACAATAAGGAATATCCCCACATCCTCTGATGTTGATCAAGAATCAAATATATGTATATGTATATATAGGGTCACACACCCCTTTTTTCTGTGTGTGGCAAACAATAGCTAAAAGTCGAAGTACCACTGGCAAGCAAAGAGTGCCCCACTCTCTTCTGTACTTCTCTTTCGGCATCCAGGCATTTACTGTTAACGCTGCGCTGCCTCTGTTGCCGCGCTGTCACTGCTCTGCTGCAGCTTGACCTTCGAAATGGTGTGCCCGACAGAAAGCTGCCTGCTATGAAGTGAAAAAAGCTTGGCTTAAAATATAAATTCTGGGACTTTTGATGGGAAAACCAGACAGCAGACATTGAAATGGGGATGGGAATTGGGGAAGGAGGCGTGACCCAGCATGACGCTGGCCTTTACAATAGAGTCATCAGCCCTGATCAGTGCCCCCTCCCCCTCTGAGAGGGAGACTCAGACGGAGGCTGAGACTTTTCGACTGTTATACTTAATGGGCTAGACGCAAAAGCCAGACCAGACCAGACAGATCAAATGTTGGCTAAAAATAACAAAATGGGCCGCAATTACCGGCAGAAAACAAGAGAAAACCAACAAAAAACAGGCACCGATGATGTTAAAAAAAGAAATAACCCACGCGACCAGCAAACAATCAAGCGGCAGCCGCAGCCGCAGCAGCAGCAGAACGAACGTACGCCCCAGAGGCCCCAGGGGCGGGGAGCAATTTGTGTGTTTGGAGTTTTTTTTGTTTTGTGGTGGGAGATGTGGGAAACACTCGAAATTACCAAAAATTTGAGGCGGCTGTCGAAATAATAATACACACAGAACAAAAAACCTCAACAGAACCGAACCGAGACCCCAAGAACCCGGCACCCGGATTCATTATTTATGGCTCTTATTGCTGGCTGAATGGCTGAATGGCTGCCTGGCTATATATAATATTTAATATTTATTGATTTCGCAGCTGGAGACAGCAGCCGCAGACGGGCATTCATCACGTGCGTCATTTAACAGTTCAATTGATTTGAATACTCCTCTCGTCCGAGTGCTATTTATAGAGCTGTGACTTTAAGGAATACTCCATCTACTCTATCTATAGATCCCCCCATTTGCAGTAATTGCTTTGGGCCCCAAGGGCCATTGTTCGCAGAGAGATTTATCAATCAAAACAATACAAACCGCAAACTAAATCTTTCTCCGCTCGAGCATCTCCATGACTCACATTCTTAAGTGCAGGAAATTTATGGGATTACTTAATAGCTCTCTATAATGCCGGCGGTATATGGCATCTGTGGTGTATGGGCTTTCTCTTTCCCTTTGGTGGTGGCCTGGCCTTTCCGCCATCTCTTCTCCATCTTTTCAACCGGTCTTCTAATTGGTCCGATCCGGCACAAACCTAAAGCGGATATCTGTATCTGTCCGTAGACCGCAAACCGAAAGCATTTTGTACTTTCCAATTTATAACAAACAAAATTCCACATTTCAAACACGAAATCCGGTTCTACTTCAAGTTCTGTCTTTGTATCTGGACATGTATCTGCGTATCTTTGTATCTGTGTTTGCTCCACCAGTAATTTGTTACAATTTATTCCGCACGGACTCTCTGGGCTACTTATTAGCGGACGGGGAACGAGAACTCCCCACAATGCGAATGATTGTTTGTTTGTTGTATTGTTCCGCAATGACTGTAATTTATGATATTAATTGGTTATTAATTAGGCAAAGCATACGAATACGATCGCATGACATACTCGAATACCCATAACCACCCACATGGGAGTCGTCTTATCCCCCAAAGTCATCTTCCTTTGTGGCCTCCACCCCATTTGGTGCGGTGAGGAAACCAACCCAAACCCAAACACAACCCAACCCAACCCAAGCCAACCATTCCATTCATTAATTAGTTTTTATATTTTTCAAACATTGTTCCCCACCCCACCCCAAGTCCTCTTCTACGGTTTGTTAAACACCGAGTTTCGAGATACGTTTTATCTAATTAATGACCTACGAGAATTAACAACTAAACGGGGCGTGGGGCCTGGGGAGGGGGGCTATCAGATGTCCAACTTTTCAACTAGAGATGGTCTTGGAGAGAAACTCTTTACACAAATATAGTTAGCATTTATTGGTAGAAAGAACTTTCGACTTATCGATAGATTTCAGTTTCAGTTTGGAAAAAAAAAGTAAATAAATGCCTAGGGGTAGTTGCTTAAAGTTAATACTTGAGGCACTCCATAGAAAAGGTTCTTCCAAAAGTTATTACGTGTCACGCCTCCAGCACGCCCTCGGCACGCCTTTTGCACGCTTTCATCTCTAATCAGAAACAGAGCAAAACAATAAAACACTGGCGCGTGGCAAATAAAACCTCAAAGGCAGCAGCAGGCAAGACAGCAAAGCAAATTAGTGGCTAAACCATTAACAAATTTGCTTAGCTTAGCACTTTACAGATTCCTGAAATACGATATCGATCCGATCCAACAATTTATCGATCTACTATTGCGATCGAAACGAGTCCAGACGCCAACAGGGAATCCAGATCAATGACCCAGAGAGTAGAGAAGAGAAGAGAGAGATCCGTTACAGTTAGGGTTAATCCATTTGGGGGCGGGGCACGTTGAGGGTGAAATTGGTGAACAAATTAGCCCGAAAATCGAATCGAAATAAATCGAAATGTTGAATAATTACCTTGATCTTTCGCGCAGATTTCCGCTCCTTCTCCTCTCCTGCTTCTGCTTCGCGATTAATCGCTTTGATCGCTTCGATCGTGTATCGCTTTCACTAAACAAATTGTTATTAACATATTGGAAATATATTTAAAAGTTATGGGGTTTTTGTGTGTTTTCTTGTATGTGTAAATGTTGCATGTTATACACATTGTATTTATTTATTTCTCTGCTTTTCTGGTTTGTTGTTTGTTGGGTTTTTTAATGTGTCTTTGAAGTATTCTACAGGAGCAGACGCAATCGAAAAAGAAAGATGTAGATGTAGATGTAGATCTTGTAGAAGAGACAGTAAATGTGATGAAAGAAAGTGAAAGATTGAACACATTTCAAATGTGTTTCGTGCGAATATTACAACTAATTGAATTTGCATTTGGAAAAGTCCATCTCGGGATGCTGCTGTCGGAATCTGCAAATAGACGAAACAATTGCCAAATCAATCATCCAATACCTATTTCGGGTGCACGTACTTTTCAAGTATATCCTGCTTCTTGCGGTCTTCGCTGGTGGGCAGACCCATCTCCTTCTGGCGCTGATCGAACATCATCTTCTCGACCATGCTGCGCGTCTCGCCGTCCAGATCGGACAGTTTCGATGGCTCCGGATTGATCTTGCGCGTGGATATTTCGGGGTCGCTGGTCACCAGGCGGTTCCACCAGTTCATCTTGTTGATCTTGTCCAGGGTGATGAGCACCGTCTTGCTGTCCTGCAGCACCCACACGGACTCCTCCTGCTTCACCTCGCCGCACAGCTCACCGTCGATGATGGGCTCCTGGCCCTTGAGGCCCACCTTTAGGGTCTTCTTGCCAATGCTGACCACCAGATCGCGGGCCCGCAGAGCGAATGTCACGTTGAAGGGTATCTTCAGCTGTAATTCGAAAGAGATTGGGGGTCGGGGTTAATGATGCGGCACAAACTGGAGTACAGCCATAGCCCTGTGCTGTGTGTGTTTTCGAGTGGATGTGGATGTGGCTGCGGTGGAGATTAATGATCGGAGATCAGAGATTGGATCTCTGTGTGTGCACAGAGATTCTTTGCTTTGCTTCGCTTTGGTCAGTACTCAACCTTGGATGGGCTAATAGTGCTCTATAAATAACTCTCGTCCCTCGTCTCGAACTCAATTCAACTGCAGGCGACAGGGCAGAGGCACGTCTCTGTCCCTGTCTCTGTGTCTGCTGTATCGCAGCTGCAAGATCTCTTCTGTTGTTTTCGTTTTTTCTGTGTGCCCTTCACCAGATCTCAGTCTGGTGGTGGCTATTGCTCTGCTCCCTTTGTCTCAAGGACTGTAACTGGAACGGGAATCTAGTTTAACGGCCAGTTCCAAGGACGTACAGCGGTTCTTACGAACAGGATCGGATCCGGTTGCCGGTGGCCGCTGGCCGAAGGAATGCCGTTCGACAGGTTGCATGGCTGTGCCTGCCTGCAGATGGATTTATGCCGCTTCTGGCCAAGTTCGTAGCAATTACACTGGCGTCTAGAATTATGTGCCACGGCTGGCCATTAATTATAACTCCCCTCCCCCTACCCCACCCCCTGTGGTGCCTCTGGTGCATACATATATTAACACCTTTCCCATTAGGCTCTCGCAGCATAATTAAAGCCCAGAGTTATTATTCGACAACCACTGTGCAATCAATTAGCGATTCTCATGTGGCAGAATACAATGCCACAGTGTGTGTGTGTGTGTGCCCCCTCCCTCCCCCCACTGGCTAAGGTAAACCTTTAATTTTAATCTCACGATGCGGCATTCAACCAAGGACGCTTACGCTCCATCTCCATCTCCATCGCCATCTGCCCGTCCGTCTGTGTGGGCAGTGGAGCCAAGGCAGCCCCACAGCCCCACAGCTACAGCACGCGGCCCGTGTCAACAGAAGCTCCACCACCGACAACGACTCCAAGCCGACTCCGACTCCGAATGTGGATGTGGGTTGCATCTTCATCACAAATCACAAATCATATACAACAAAATGTGTCAAAAGCTGAAACTGAAGCGGATGTCAATTGGGGGGCAAAAAAACTAACTATGAATTGTACACGGATGTGAGGCACCAAGAACCAACCATCTAACCAACCACCACATCTGCCACATCTGGATGGGCCAGACGAGTGTGGGCACACAGCAGAGCAGCTGGCAACAGTTGTGGGCAAAAGTTTTGATTGATTTGCCCCGCAAATTGGGAGCAGAAAAATAAAACGGGGCGTTACACGATCGCATTAGAAATGGCATTGTACAGCACTGAACTGAGTCCTGTATGGCGATACTATCGATACAACAGGGCAATCGATTGTCCTAGAACGTTTGTTTCTTCATATATTTCAAAAGTGTAATTAAATTTATTCACTTCTCCTCAATGGCGATGACGATGGCGTTGCCATGGCTTTCTATTCTGCACAGCCGAAGGTTATGCAAATGGCAATTCATACAATTCTATGCTCGGAAACTAGGAAATTTACACAAATCACCAGACAAGAGGGAGACACTGCCACGCCACACAAACACACTCACACACACTTAGAGTGGCGGCCATTAAATGCACACAAAAAACACACAACACACACACACATACTCGTATGCAAATGCTGTTGATCTGTGAACATGATGCGGCTAAAAAAAGACAAAAAACCAACAATAGTCGTTAAAGAGGGGCAACACACACAGAGAGAGGCAAGAATAGAGTTGAAGAGCCACTGGCTGGCACTGGCACTGGCAGGCTGACAGTCAAAGTCAGAGTTCGTTTTTGAGTTCAGAAAAGGTGTCGTGAATGAATTAATGAATAATAACCAAATATTGATGACTGTCAATGCTGTGACGACGACAGCGACAACGACACACGAGACATGGCACATGGCACACTTATCAGAAGAGAGAGATGGCACGACACGACAACCATGGAGGAGCATGGAGCGTCTGGAGCAGACGAAATGTCTGACAGTTGGCAATTTTATGCAAATTCTCTGGCCACACTCCCCCCTCTTTCGCTCTCTCTCACTCTCTAGCTAATCAATCATTAAGTGGCAGAAGAGAAGTCTGCACTAATTCGGTCTCTCTCTACCCCTCCCTCCGCCACCTGTGTGTCTTTAAAGTGAAAGAGATCGGCTGTCGGCTCGTCGGATCGTCGGCTGTCGACTCGCTTCGGCCTGCTGCCGTTTTAACTGTTTAAACTTGGCGTCTTCTTCTGCCATGCCATGCCATTGCCATTGATTAATTCTATAAAATTTGCAAAACATTTCATTTTCTTTAAATAGTATACATCGATCTAGTCGAGAGTATAATTTATGCTAAAAGATGCGATGCGGTGCCAGGCACCACCGAAAAAAACGATCTCCAACAAAAGTAGCGTTCGAAACACACACACACCAAGCACACACACATACACACCATCAAAACCAATAGCGGCAGCAACTGCCAAACAGAAAACAGAAAACCATTTAAGACAAAAAACCAGAAAGGAATACGGCATACGATTTAGATACTCTTCCAGATGATATACACATATCCGGATTCATATAAAATTCATTGGAATCTGAGCAGAAACATTTGCCATATTTTAATATTTTTATATTCCCGCCTGCAGGAAGGCAGAAAGGGGGCCTGTCTGTGTCCCGAGAAACCCAACAACCCCTTGGACAGGGTAGGGTATACCAAACAAAACTAGCTTCAATAGAGTCAAGTATGCGGAGTGCCCATGCCCCCCATCATGCCACCCCGCTTGCCGTTCGATTGAAGTGCTTTGTATTCGATAATGTTATCAGACAAAACAGCTGAGCTGAGACGAGACTCAAGCCGCTTGCCGAAGGCCAGGGCATACCTCATTAAAAGCGGCTTAAACTTGAGCTTATTTGTGGGCCAGAAGTGGAGTAGCTAGAGAGAACCCCGAAGCAGAGACACAGCAGCACAGCAGCACAGCAGCACAGCGTGGCGAATGATTATTATTATTTGTTTGCTCTGAAGTCTGATTAGAACGTTCTCCAACAGACAGACAGACAGACAGACAGAACAGACCAAAACTAGTTCCTACTATTGGGAAACGCCAGAGACTTTGATCCGCTCCCCGCTCCGCAACGGGAGAGGAGAGAGGAGCGGATCTCTTAAGAGTGTGTGCACAATGGAATGAATCCGTATTGACATTTGCATGGTTCCTCCTGGCTGGCATCAGGTAGCTGCCGTCTAAGCGGATTACAAAACAAAACGATACTCAAATATTGGGGGTATATCCCCAAACAAAACGATCATCCAGTTTCAAGATCTGAGATCTCAGATCTGGCCAGAATTGAAAGTCTCGTCTTCATGAGCCAAATAAATTATAGAATAGAAATCTTGAAAGATACAATTTATAGATCTTTCCCGATCTTTGCATAAATCAACAAAGATGGAGGAAGATATTGTTGCCTTCTATAACAAAATCCTGCCAGTTATGGGAGTTCTCTCCCCATTATTGATAGATCTCTCTATAAAAGCAGTCGAAGATCTCTAATCAGGAAACCAAAAAGCGAAAACGGATCTCTAAAGCGGTTCATTTACCCGGGGCAGGGCAGAGTTCTTTGTTGGGTTCTGCTTTGTTCTGGGCTTGAACCCCGCCAAAGTTGACTCTTTTTTTGTGTGGCTTTTGAGTGATTTATAGGAGAAACCCATTAAAGCGTTTTATAAGCTAAACAGGTGTGAAACGGACAAATAAAAGATCAGTTTTCGTTCATATAAACTGCAATTAGAGGCACTGGCATTCGACTCGAATACAAACACATACGTAAGCCGATACGTAACGCTCTTCTTCTTGACTGTGCTCTGACGTGAGGAATATATTTGAGAATTTCCGCAGCAGCTGTCTATGAGTCAGGCCTCTAGGAATCCAAACCAAGGAACTAATCGGAGCCCCTGAAGGCAGTGGCGGCAGAAGAATCCGCCAAATTGTTTGAATAGTTAAAAGCGTTTTCTAAACATTTAATAGAGGCAACAGCAATCAACGGAGACTCCCCCCGAGGGGAGTCCGACCAAATAAAAGTCATAAGCGTGGCATACGTCAACGGCAGCCCCAACCCCAGCCCCAAGCCCCCCAGGGGATTTCCCCCATTCATATTTTTAGATATGTCGCTAATCCCAATTGTTGTCACCCCAAATGGAACAGAAATCGTTTTAGCCAAAAGTCGTAAGATCCGTGCGAGCGTCAGCGTCACTCTGGCAGAGTCGTCTCCGGAGTCCGGACGATTGCTATTTTGCATGCTTAATTATATGCATAAAAAGAGCTTTGTTTATTTGTTTTTGGTTGGTTTCTGGCTTGGTTTTTTCCTGATGCGATGTGAATGTTGTGTTGATTCTATTCAGAGAACGGGGGAATGGTTCCGAATGGTTCGCCGATTGCTATAGAGCAAGTGTTTTTTCGGGGTCTCAGCTTCAGCCTCTCGCTTTTGAGTGCCGCCTGCCTGCCCATCCGTCCGTCCCTCAATCTTCGTCTTCCCATTCTTCAAGTGATCTCTCCACCTGATGAGATGAGATGAGGTTCGGTTCGGTTCACCTCTATCAATTCTCGTTTAGTGGAGAGTACATTGGCCGCTCCGTGGGTCCGCTCTCCGCTGTTCTGTTGGTAACCTGGTAACTGGCCGTGTCAGGTAATCTTTGTCAACGCGGCTGATTAAAGCGACAGACGGCAGGCAGCACTTCACCCATACACTCTCGCAAAACAGAAAGCAAGCGTCTTGGCTGGCTTTGGTTTGGTTTCGGCAGGCCACTCACTTGTCTCACTTAAAAGGTGATAACAAGATGCTCGACACAGCAAGGCACAAAAACACCAACCAAAAAGCAACAGTTTCGTAAAGATTCGGTAGAATCTAAAGCTCCCGCCTCCCCAGGCCCAGGCCCAGACCCAGGCGCAGACCCACTCCCAGTCCCAGGCAACACCAACAGATGACAGATGGGGTCTCGGATGTCAGTGGTCGGTTCTCGCTTCTCGGTTGTCGGCTCTCGGTTATCGGATCTCGAATCGGATCTTAAGTCAACAAAAGTGGTGTCAGTGTAATGGGTTATATGTGTGTGTGTATATGGGGGGGATTTTTGGGGAATTCATTTGTTTATTCAAGCGATTCTCCCAAGGGATTATTAGTTTAATGATATTATGACAAGTAATTAGATGTAGATCGAGAGAATGTTTGAAGAGTTATACGGGAGCGGGGGCGCGATGGATTTCCATAGAAATTAAAACAAACAAAAAATCCACCAAAAGAAGGAGAAGAGAGAGAGAGAGATCGGATCTCATATTACCCATAATTCATCGATAAAGATTTTTGGCATTTTGTGTTTATTTGTTTTTTGGAAATGGTAATGGGAATGCGCTGAGCGTTGATATGCGGCTTTTGTTCTGGCCATTGACGTTAATACGCTTTTTGGGAGAATACACAAATTAGCCAAAAATAGACGCAGCTCTTCTCTGAGTTGTTGCCTAAATATGAAAAAATAGCCATATAAATCCCAGCCATCGATGATATTTATAAGACCATCCAAAACAGGCGTTGATTTAATAATACAAATGGTATCCAATATCCAATAACCAATAACCAGTGAGCCAATGAGCCAATGAGTATCTATGATATGATAATGAGGCTATAAAGAAACGGTACTACAGCAAAGGGGTGGGGTGGATCGATCATCGTGTCGGTCAAGGTTTGCCCTTAATTAAGTTAACATTAAATTAGAATTATTGGACTGGGGGTTTTACCCACAATCAAAATTGGATTTCGGAACGGATCTAGAAAACGCCTACACGAAAACCCAAGCCAGGCGGAGAGCCCTTCAAAAGAAGAAGAACAAAGCAAAGGAGAATAGAAAACATACAAACACAAACAGCACAAACGGATTGCAGGTTAATGAGAGTATCAGCATAGGGCAGAGGCAGATACAGAGATACAGAGAAATGAAAGTAGGCAAAGAACAACCTGATGAGCAGATCAAACATCAAAGCCAAGACCCGAAACGAATCGAATCGAATCGAAAGAGGAAAGAGCTGCCAATCGACTAGAAATGTACGAAATGATGGGGGGGATATGGGATGGATAAATATAGCCATAGCCCCCCACAGAACAACAGACAGCGACGACGCCGACGACATGTTATGACATGCAAAATCCGGCAAGAAAGTCGCCAGGTACAGAGCCCCAGCGCAGCGCAGCGCAGAGCTTTGCGCAACGCCAACAGAAGCAGCGCGACAGCGACGCCAAAAAGCTTTGGCTTTGGCTTCGCTTCGCTGCTGCTGCTGCTGCGGCTGCTGTTGCTGCGGCTGGCTGCTGCGAGACTGCGAGGCCGTCCCGGCCAGGCCTGCTGCCAAGTGGGACTTCATTTCGATTCTAAAAGCCGTTAAGATCGGTTCTGTTTGCGGTACGCGCGCCACGCCACAAACCCCAATCGAAGAAGACAATAAAGAAGAAGCAGAATAAGAGGCAGAAGATCCGAGAAACGAGATCGTGACTGAGATAAGGAGAACAGCAAGCGCACAGCCAAACGGTTTCCCCAAACAGCAGCTGCTGCCGAATGTCAGCTGAGTGTTTCGCGAGCCTCACATCATCGTAAATTAGGCATTTAAAAATATCATAAAAGATATACATATATTTAATTAAAGATCCAGACCCGCAACGCGAGAGACAGACTGACAATCAGAGCAAGACTCTGCTTAAAAATACCTGAAATTGTGATACTTAAATTAAATTATTTTTTCGGTGCTGTGTGATAAATTGTTGTAATAATATATAGCCACAAATAACCACAGATCAGAGCACAAAATACACAATACACAACAAATTAATATAAAAAGTAAGTAAAGCAAAGTAAAGTAAAGTAAAGCTTCCCACAAAACGCAACACACAGCAGCCACATTGTGTGTGTGTGTGTGTCCCAATCCAAATCCCAATCACAATCACAAACAATCACAAAGAAGGAAAAAAAACTGGCAAATCAAGTTGAATTAATGAATTTTGTGATAAGACTTCCGCATGCCTAAATAATATTTACAATAAATAAACGCAAGAAGCAGCAGCGACACACACAGAAATTTATGGAACTTCTGTTCTTTGTAAGCCCCACAAAAGCACACACAAAAACACACAACACAACACAACAGAAAACGCACAAAAAGCACACACAAAAATTAAGCGCGTCAAACAAAAGACGCAAGCAACAAACTTGAATTGCAACTTTTGTGTGTGTGCGTGTGTGTGTGTGTGGTGTGTAGGCTAAATTGATTTTTGGAGAACTTTTACGCTCCACAGAATTAGAATTAATTGCAACAATTAAGGCAGAAACCATTTAAAGAGAAAGGCTGGCACAAAGCCCCAAACAACGCCAAACTGTCCCCAGAAAGCAGCAACAACAATAACTAAAAGAATTAATAATAAATAAATATAAAATCAGGCTTTTAAGCAAACCAGAGGCCCATAAATTTCAAACAAGTTGGTTGGCAAATGCAAACGAAGAGACAGACGAAGACAACTCGAAAGTTCAGTTCAGCTTTTTTTCTGCTATTGCTTTTGTTTTTGTAGTCGTCTTCTTTTATGTAAGAGGAAGAGCGCCCCCGACGTGCGTGCCTTTAGGGAACAAATGTTCTAGCGGTAAATGCAGAAAACACATGCAGACAAAAGCCCAAGTAGTGAGAAGAGAGTGAAGCTTTCCTCTCAGTGACAATCTGCTTCTCTCATTCACTCCTACTAAGGCGCCTGCCATTCCTTGATCTAAGCTCCCTCTCTCTCTGTTGTTTGGCTTATTCATTCACTCCCATTCGAAACTCACACAGGCACTAAACCTTTTCTATATTGCTCTCCCTTTCTCACAGATGCAGGACTATTGGCACATTCCACGCGCCTCGCTGGCCTCCTCCAGCAGCTCGGCCATCAGTTCGGCCAGCTCCTCAAAGTCATCAAACAAATCGAATTCCAATCCCCCCACACTGGCACAGCGGAGTCACCATCAGCAGCAGCAACAGCAGCAGCAGCAGAACAGCGGCAGCGGCAGCGGGAAGACTACAAGTGCGACAAGTGCCGCCGTGACCGCTGCGGCGGCAGCAGCAGTGCTGGCAGCAGCCAAACGGGGATCGCGCAGCTCTCAGGGCTCCAGTGACAGCAACAACAGCACGCGGGTGAGTAAGAGGGTGCCCCCACGCAGGCGGATACACGAGCCATGTGACTCACGTCGAAACATTCTCATTCTCTTCTACATATAGAGCGCTGCTTCCGGCTCACTGCTGCTGACGGCAGCGAATCTGGAGCGCTTCGCGGAGATCCACAAGAAGCAGGAGCGCCACAACAAGATGCTGATGAACAGCACGTCGCCAGCCTCCTCCTCATCGGCCAACTACAATGCGAATCTGGCGTTGGCCAGCAACGGCAGCACTCCGGGCAAGGATGCGGTGATTGAAATCGATGGCCACGATGGAGCAGAAGCCGATCCAAATTTGCACTATATCAAAACCAAAGACCTCGACACCGTGTCCATTGCCAGCTCCATGCACTTTACGATGGTCAACGGCGACAACGGACCTCCAAAGAAGCCCAAGCGTGGACTCTGCGATCGCGGACGCCAGGTCACAGTGCTGATTGTCAGCATGAGTACCATCTTCATGCTGCTCATCATGGGCATGGTCTATGCGCTAGAGAGTGAGTTCCACCCAAGGATTTCGATCTAAACTGGATGTTAATCTTTCCGTTTCCATTTCCCTTTGCAGTGCGTGCCCGAGACATGCCGAAGAGCTAATGGGATCTACGAGAGTTTCCATCTCCTCCACTGGCTAGCAAATTAGTTTATTATTTATTGTATTGTATTCTGCTGCTATGTTTTGAGCCACCCCCAATTATTTTTTTGTTATTGTGTCGTCTTTGAGCTAGTTGCGTAAGCTATTTATTAAACATTTTTTTTTGAAGAGTCGGTTGAAGCTCGGAAAATCGTATCGGAAAATGTTTCACCCCAGTGGCACCCTGTGGCACACACACACACACACATACATACACGATGCTAGTATTAAGACAGAGAAATATGCAATCAAATGGAAGCATGGATGTATTTTTTTTTTCTGGTTAGCAATTAAGCTATTTATCCCTGTGATATGTTTAATAAAGTGAATTTTCTAATTGTAAACCCTTCGCACACCTGCCGCCAGAGGTCAATGCCCATAGAGCATCGAACCATAGTACCATAGGCAGCCCCTAGCAACGTCTCAAACCATGACAACACCCCGCACTGGGTCAAAAACAGCGGACCAACGGAGGGATGTTACGGAGGGAAATACATTTTCTCGGACTCACCTCAACCTCCTGCAGGGTCTGTGTCCAGGTGTACTTTTCCAAGGTGCAGCCATTGCCGGCATTGGGCTGGAGTTTGCCCACCTCCGCCTTCTCCGAGTCATCGTCCACTTTTTCTATGGGCTTGGATATGTCGTCGAGATTCGAGGCGCCGGCAGAATCGCCACCGGCTTTGTCCAGCAGCTGCTGGCGTTTTCTGGAAGACGAAACAAAACACGATGTTAATCAGAAATCGGAATTAGCAGCCAAAAGGCAATCCCCCTACTTGTCCTCCTCCTCTTTGATAATGGCCGCGGCTTCCTCATCGGAAATATCACAAATTTTGTTGTCGTCGATTTCCTTTTGGCGTGCCTCGCGCTCCAAGCGCTCTTTCTCGTCCTTCATGCGTTGGGTAGCCTCGCGGGCCTTGAGCTTTTGGTTGTGTTCCTCCATTGCGACGGCCGATTCCTTGCGGAAAGTGTCCAGGAGGAGTTTCTCCCATTCCGACTGCTTGGCGCCAGTGAAGAAGTCGGTCTTGCGACGTAAGAAGCTAGCCAGTGTATGTAAGAACTGAAAGGGAACAATGGAACAATGGTTAAAACAAAGAATAAACAAGACACAAAGAGATATTCAATGGAACACGATGGGAGGAACTGTTTCTTACATCGGGCACGCCGCCGCGGTGCTTCTCTGCCACGGCCAGTAGAATGGTGTCAAACTTTCCCTCTTCGGCAGACATTGTGCTAGCTATGTTCTTTACTATTGTAACAAGTTAAATTCGTTTAATTTCTAGATGTTTCGATTGAAAATTCAGATTGATATTTGCTGTTGACCGGCACATGTGATGATAGAGCTGGAGATATATCGATGTTAACATCGACGCATCGATGTTTTTACCATTTTTTCAAACATCGATTTTTTATGGCAAAACATCGATGTTTAGTCTTAACGTCCTGTTCCGTTTTTGTGAGAGAAAAAAATTATTTTTCTTAACAAAAATCAAGACTTATTTGAAGACATATGTACTATAGGAATTTTTTTTTTTTTTTAAGTTTCTGAAGGAAAGCTAGGAGCTATTTTAATGAAAATGATCCCAAATGAAAATGATCTCAAATCAAAATGATCTTTAATAAAACTGTTTATTTTTCATATCTTTAATAATATATAATATTTTTTATAATATTTTTACAGAACTTTTTACCTTTTACCTCGAAAAACATCGATGTTTTACTCAATTTCGACATCACAATATACCGAAAATAATATTATATACCGTAAATGGTGACTGGTGGAGTACACAAAAACCACGATATCTTTCACCTAAGCTGCTCGAAAAGTCTACAATTTTTATATTTTTCAACTTTTCCTACTCTTTTACTGGATTCTTTATATAATAAGGTTTAAACAACAGAAATATCCGGTTTTTACATGGTAACTACACATTTGCTACAGTGTACGGTGTATTTCAGTATATTTCTGATGGTGAAACGTATTTTTCGAAAAATATACAGCCCCATCATCTCCCCGCCGACCAAATCCATTCGAAGCACGGCCTTGCCGCCCCAATGTATGCCTCACAAATGTATCTCTATCTCAGATAGTTCGGGTCCTTTGAAGTGAACGCAGCGAAAAAAATCAACTCAGTCAAATTCAGTCGAAGTTTAAGTTTAAGTGCTAAAAGCAAAAATTAAAAATTTCCAAACTTTTTTTGTTGCGTGATAAAGCACAAAGTTCTGATATCCGGTGTAGTGTTGAAGAAGAAACAAATAAAAACAGTTTTATCTGCAGTTAAAAAGTAAATGAAAAGAGTTTCGTGTCTAATTTTTTCCTAGCCGACCACGCTGCTGCAGAAGAAGTGATTTGAAACTAATTCACGCACACATACACACGCATACAGAGAGTTATAGTCGCGGGGAAGGGGAAAAAACGCAATACGGAAAGAAAGATAAGCGTAGGAGTTGTTCTGCAAAAATCAATACATTTTACATACCTACAGACGCACACACACACGCACACATGCACACGCAGCTTTATTCCTCTCGCACATACATATACTCAAAAGCTGGAGCGCGTGAAGAAGAGGAATCCAGAAGCACAAGAGGAAGAGGCAGGAAGAAGTAGAAAAGCATGCTTGCTCTCGCAAACAAGAACAGTGTCTCTAAACAACACTGGAGTTCACAAAATTAGAAACGGTTCATGGGGCGATGCTCAAACTGTCTGCTACTCTGATTGATTACGTTAACTTAATTGATTGGAAATCAATTTCAATTTGGCATTCATAAACTCAAACTAGACTGCACTTATCTGAATGGCCGGCACTGTGGCTTTCGCTGCCGCCCGCCTGCCGCAAACTTCTCGCTCTTGTCGTTGTCGAAGTTCTACTGCGTGTGTGGCTATGTGTATGTGTGTGCATGTGTATGTTTGCCGACACACACAAAGCTCTCCTACCCCGCCACCCGGCTCGTCGTTGACTATTATACGGCCTGTGCTTCATTCGGAATCTCGTTTCGCTATTTCTACACCTCCTCCAGCCCAACCCTCTCCCAGCGCGCCCCCTTCTGGTGCTCCACTGCAGACCGACCACAGCAGCTGCTTCTCTTGCTCCGCTTCAAGGTCAGAGTAAGGTTAGGGCTCTGCTCTGCCTGCTCTCGGCAGAGCGAGATATCTGGAGAGCAGATGAAGGAAGGGCCATGGACCATGGCAGTGATTTCTGTACAGTGGGCTCCATCTGTAATAAATGAACCAATAAAGTGCCACAAATTGCTTCCCTAATGGAGGTGGTATCAAATTTAATGACTGCCTCTGTGTTTGTATTTCCATTGTTTGGGACTTTAGTTATACGCAAGGAATATTCGGTGGGAGAGAGTGAAAGCGTTCGAACGTTACATCCCCCATCCCCATTATCCCTTGTGTGTGGGCGTCAAAGTTTTCTTCCGTCTATGCCACGCCACTTGCCCTTTGACATTTACACACTGCTGCTGTCGACGTCAGCTTCCGACCGCGTGTATCTGTGTGTGTGTGCTGTCTTCCACTCTCTTACATAACAGTTATGTAATCGCCACACTTGGCCACTCTGTGGAGGGCCTTTTCTCTCGTCAATTGGCTTACAATTCAACGGATAACCAGCTGTGCATTGTCTTATTGTCCTTTTCCGCTATCCCAAGAGCTAGGCAAGCACTTCCGGAGGATTCTAGAAGGCTCAGAAGCAGACAATAGCCACCCAGGAGACTTGACACTCGAGAAGAGAGCCCAAGCCCTCTCTTGCCGCCTGCCGCTTGCCGTTAAGTAAGAGCCAAAGCTCTCTGCAAGCTTATCATCAGGCGCAGAGAGTGGATGCACAAACATTCCCATTCCCATTTCCAGTCCCCTCCCCCCGCCTCCGTTGCATGCCTTGCACATTTTTCATGCCATTAAATTCCTAATTGAAATTTGATACGATACGAGATACGAATTGTGGTAGGGTGCTCGTTGTGGCGCCGCAGGTTGTTGCGGTTTACCGGTTCAGTGATTTTCCAATTGCGTCGCAGCCTCAAAGAGAACGGGGTGAGTGGGTGGGTGGGGGGAATCGATCGGGGCATCAATTACGATAACAAAATGTTGCTTCAATTCCAGAATTGAAGTTACATTTTGATTGATTCTCTATCGCTGGATTACCTATAGTTTGCCCATGGATTGATAAGCCCCGATAGAGGCCAGTCCCTGTCCCTGTCCCAGTCCCAGTCCCGAGGTCTCTCACACAAACAGGTAGCACTCCAGACAGACCTCGAGACCTCGGGACCAGGTACCTGACTCAGACAGGCCGACAGGCAGACGGGCAGACAGGGCTCCCCGCAACCACTCCCCTTTCTAATTTACTTTGTATTTTTATTGTTGCCCCGCCGCACACACAACTGTATTTACATAAGGGAAGTATCCGGGCTGAGGGAGGGGCAATCTACCCCAAAAGTGCAACGCCAACGCGCTCTGTCTCTGTCTCTGTCTGTCTCCCATCTGGAGGCAGGCAGGCAGGGAGCTTTCATTGGAAACTAATGCAAATTGCGACGTTGCTTGTTTATGGACTGGCAACTGTACCTCGGCTCTTAATTAGCAAAGGGAGGAGCAGCATGGAGCATGGAGCAGGGGTATGTGGTGGTGTGCTGGTGTGGTGTGTCCCGCACCTTTTGCCATAAATAGCAAACAGCTGCGATATATAATATCGGAACAAGGGTAGGGTATCGTCAGTCCACATTCCACATATGCCGTGCCGGAGCGAAAACAATGTTCCTTAGGTTTCAGCCGGTCTATCGTTGAGCAAACAGATCAATGAAGATATAAATACGTTATTTTATTTCATCATTGGCAGGTCCGAAGTCCGAAAACTGTGAAACATAAGAGGTTTATGCTAATTGATGGACTATTAGCACTTTTCACAGACATCTCGAACCTGGCAACGCCTTTTCAAGTTTAATTAGCCAACAAACATTTTCTCTACAGTTAAAGCCATCCGAAATGCTCCACAGGAAACCCTCCACTTGGATCTGCTTTCATCCCACTGTGCGAGTAGTTCCAGATAAAAAAAAGAACAACAACAAAATAGTTTAACGTGTAATTCCAAAGCGCAATAAAAAGCAAACCACAAACCCCAAGGCGATGAAGGCGGGGTGGGTTGGGGTGCTGTAGAGATTCCATAATTAAACAAAAACAACAAAAAATAGCCCAGCCAGTGGCGATAATGAACACAAATTGTTACTATTTTTAAACAGCCTTTTTTTTGTTCCCCGGTTAATTGAGGCGGATTCCCTTGCGGAGTCCCCGCCCCCGCCCACTCGTTTAGGGGCCCATAAACTAGGTCTCTGCCGAGCACTTGAAGTACCCCCGAGTCCCGAGTCCCGAGTCCCGTCTCCGATAAGCCCCGGAGTCCGGTCAGATAATACCCGGCCCGCCAGCCCTAAAATCGATCATAAATCGCTGAAATACAAGGAGCCACCGGGCAGGGATTTCCATTCAGCAGTGTCTAATGCTAATGGCTATTCTATTGGCTAGAGCCTGACACGCATTAGGACCGCTGATGGCTGATGATTATCCTTGAATAATTGCCCTTTGGCATGCCCAAAACATTAACCTACCACACGCGATGTGCAATGTTTTCGTTATTTATTTATCTATTTCGGGGTTATTGAAACTTGTTGCGATTCTTGTTTACATTATAAATACATACAATGTAAAATAGAGGTACGCATACGCACATCTCTGCATACATATGTCCCCCATGTAGCCCCCCCATAGCCCCCGCCGATGTATCGTAGAGATGTTACCCGTAGATGTGGGCCACACGCGGCTGCCGCGTTTTCGGACTTTGCACCAAACGCCATGGAAGTGCCTGGCCTCTTCCTCTCCATGGCTCTCACTCTGCACTCTCTCTCTCTCTCTGTTCTCCGATCTATTCTCAGGTTGAATGTCTGCAGACTTGTTTGCCATATGTACAATATTGGATTTCTCTGGCTTGTTTTCTCGCCGCTGCTTCAGTGGAAGTCCAAATATTTGCTTTGACTTGCGAGCAGCAGAGTCTAGAGTCTCGAGTCTAGACTCTAGACCCTCTATAGTCTCCGATTTCTGGATTTCTGGAGAACAGGGTGTACCACTTAATCCCTTTCTATTTCAGAGAATAATTGCATCACCTAAAACCGAAGTAAAATGTCAAAACAATCACGCGACTCACGTACAATTCCCATAGGAATTTATGCTCTTAACGTCATCTATAGCTAAAGTGGAATGTGTATTATATTCCGGTATGAAAATAGAATGGTTTCTGTGACGCACAGTGGACGGTAGAGTTATGCAAGGAGAGCCGAACAGAACTGAGGGGAAACTATGAGATGAATGAAGGAATCCAAATGATTGACAGATGAATACTTGTAGGGGGCTTCTGCAAGAGTTCATCCATCTAATGGATCTTCCAGATTTATCTGCTCTTTTTGGCTACCCCAAAAATCTACAAAGATATCTGGTTCTGTTGTTCAAGTCACGATTATGATGCTATAAAGTTAACAAAAGTTCTGGGGCTCTGGGGTTATCTTTTCCACAAATCTCGCTGCCAAATTGCAGACACTTGAATTTTGGTCAAAACTTTCCACTGTGCCTGTGCCGTGCCGTGCCTGGGATTCGCGATCTGAATCTTCCACTCTTCCAGCTACGTCACGTCACGTTCCCGGCCAATGTTTTCTCATAGGAGGAGGGGGAGGGAGGGCTCTTATCGGTCTTTCTGGGCCTGAGAGGGCATCCATTACGCATTCAACCAGAAATCGAAACGTATTTATAGCGCTCTTCTCTCCCAATCACGCATGCAAATCGTGAATAATGCTGCGCTACCCCCTGCCACCCTGCCACCCTACCACCCTACCACGCTTATCGGTGATAACCCCCGTGCACCTGGCATGGGATTCAGGCAGGAAAGTTCACTGTGCCATTAGATTCTTGCGGCTGTGTCGCTCGTGTCGTGAATGAATCTTATCTAAGGCCTGGGAGAGGCGAGTCGGTGCGGGGGGCGACGCCGAAGATTATTAACAAATCGAGAAACACACAATAATAAAGAGAATTTCTCTCCCGCCTGCCAGCCCCTGGCAGACACTCGTTCGGCACATGCTAAACGCCTGATCTGATACCGAAAAGAGCTACCAAGAAACGAGAAAAGAGTCTAGCAAAAAGCCAAGAAATCGATTGATCGACAATGGCGATATCTCTTATGGGAATCACGATAACCGTGGGATCGATAAACGATAAAAGAAGATCTAAAGAAGGAGAGCAAAGGTCTACCTTTGTGGATTCCATTTCGTAGATCACATCACATATAACCCTAAACCACCTGCTTTAACAGGGATTATCTGAGGAGTAGATCATTTTGATAGATTGAGAAAACCGATTGATCGACAATGGCGATATCTCTTACTGGAATTATATGATAACTGTGGGACCGATAAACGATACAAGAAGATCTGGAAGTAAAGATCTGTTAAACCACCTGCTTGAACAGGTATTATCTAAGGAGTAGATCATTTTGATAGGTTGAGAAAACCGATTGATCGACAAGGGTGATATCCCTTATGGGAATTACGATAACTGTGAGATCGATAGACGCTGAAAGAAGATTTGGAAGTAAAGATCTGTTAAACGACCTGCTTTAACAGGGATTATCTGGGGAGTAGATCATTTTGATAGATTGAGAAAACCGATTGATCGACAAGGATGATATCTCTTATTGGAACTAAAAGAAGGGCTAAAGGAAGATTTGGAAGCAAAGATCTATCAGATATAACCCTAAACCACCTGCTTTAACAGGTATTATCTAAGGCGTAGACCACTCTGATAGGTTGTGAATGTTGACACACATTTTTGGGGCATTTGTCTGCTGGGTGCAGTTGGACTCTATACTCTCCCTCGAACCGATTCCAGAATGTGTGCAGGAATGTGTCACCGTCGAAGATTGAGATTGTGGGCATGACGTCGCCAGCCAACCGCCTGATAGATTCCCATTGCCCCTCTGCCCCGCTGCCGGGTGGGGGGGGGACTTTGAACCATATACATACTCGCAGTCGTAGTCGCAGTCGTATTTGTATTGGGATGTATGCATGTATGCATATAGTATTCGTAGTAGTCGTTTGCGTCTGCGGAGCACAATAGAAAGTCTTTGATAAGAAGAGGGGAAGTGATTTCGGGCTCGGTCTGGGTCTGGGTCTCGGTCTGGTTGGACCCCATGAACTTGGCCGCTTATCGCCGCCCACCGCATCGCACCTTTTGATTGATTAATTTATGCTCTCCTAATTAAAGCAATCGAACTATTAAATCGGGGCCACCAGTTCCTGGGAGAAAGATTGCAGGCAGAAATTTAATTATGCCACAGAAAAAGAAAGAAAAAAAGAGAGAATGATCTGAGGAATTGATGGAAAATTTTGTTGGCAGAAATGATCAGATTCGGATCTAATGGAGATTCTATTTTAAGATGAGCTCGCAGCAAGAACGCAGAGCATCTATAGCATCTACATCTACATCCACATCTATGGATATTCCAAAAATATATATGCATATGCATAGATCATTTCAAATGCATTTTTTCTTCTTTTTCGTATCTCTGGTCAAAGAGTTGAAGGACCCCATAGAGAGAGATATGCAGGCGATGGATAATGGAACGACGACGACAGCGGGTGACAGTGAATTATTGATGGCAGGCAAAACACACAAAAAACAAAAACAATATCTAAAATTATAATCCTAAAACAAAGACAAAGACGATTCTGGTTGGTCTGGTCTGGCCTGGTCGGGGGTTGGTTTTAGTCGTTAAAATATATTCTCGAAAAAAACAGAATTGAATTTGTTGTTCATTTCGAATATTTGAAATTGTTATTTCTCAATCTTTTTGTTGTTATTCCGCTGTTGTTCCGCCGTACTGCACATATTGTAAATCGCATTTTCAAGCATACGATCGGGCGAGTATGTGATCGAGGGAGCGAGGGAGGGAGGGGTGAAGGGAATTTGTTTATAACATCGTTCTGTGACGCCATTTGATATGTATTCTCTACAGTAATATAGGTACGGCTTGCGGGGGTACGGGGCGTATGACAAATAATTCCACATAAATTGCAATTTGATAAGCCACAACACAGGCAGAAGTGGCAAGCGATTGTGGCAGTCCTGTCGTTCCTTGTTCGATATCGAACGATTTTTCGCATTACGTAGTCGTAGTCGAGCATTTCAAGGTCTGACACCCTCCTCTCTCTCCTCTCCTCTGGTCTCCTCTGGAGGGGCGGGCAATCGATTGTTTAATCAATCTGTCAATCAATTGTAGAGATCGATCGTCGAACTGTCTATTTAGGAAGCAATTTAGCTAAGCTCTACAGGTGGAGAGCCTCTCACAGCGAGAGAGAGAGAGCGGGGGAGGCAGTGCGAGAGGAAAAGTGTGTTTGAGTGGAAAATAAAAATGTTTTTGTGATAACAAATTGCATTACATGAAACCGATTGGAAATTGAATCAGGCTTCCTTCCATTTCCTAGGCGAGAGCCAGCACGATCGTGGGAGAGAGCAGCGATCAAGGTGTGTTTGCAGCAAGGTGAGGCAGTGCTCTTGCTATGCGCTCTCTCTCTTGCTTTGTGTGTGTGTGTGCGGAGAGCAAGTGCAGCTGCACTGAAGCAGGCAGTGTGTGAGAGTGGGGAGTCGTTCTCTCTCTCTGTGTCGTTCAAGGTGGCGCTTTCTTTCATGGCAGGCCTCACCCTAAGCCTTACACACCTTGGACTGATCTGCGATGGGGGTTCACTGGGGCGCCGCTGCTCGCTCCCCATTTCATTCGTTTCGATTCATTCGCTTGTGAGCAGCCGTCAGTGTCGCGTGTGCCCCCCCAGAAAGCGTCTTGCGCGAGAAAACTTAGAGAACTTTGAGGCAAGACCAGAACAAGAATCTCTGTGTGTGTGTTTGTTTCAGTGTCTGTGTGTGTGCGAAGATAGTGCAAAAGGGAGACCAAGGAGGAGACTGTAGAAACGTGCAAAAAGTGCAACTGCAGCGGCGGCAAAAAAAAGAAAACATCAATTAAATATTTTTTTCTCTTTTTTTTTACAGCCAAAAAAAAACTAAAAAATAAACAGAAATAACTGTGAACTGTGAAATAAACTTAAAAATAAAAACAATAATTTTAAATAATTAACCGCCAAGCGACACAAAAGCAGGAACAAACCAATCTGTAGCAAGTGCAAAGGGTACATAATCGTATAATGGCACCAATAACCACTGACAATTGCGAATTTGAATGTGAATCCTCTGTTGAAACATCCATCGATAGCATCGATAGCATCGAGAACTCTGTGGCCAGTGGAAGTGGCAGTGGCAGTGGCAGTGACGCGTCGCGCACCAACGAACAATCGAATGAATTGCATTTGAGCGAGGGTCAGGAGCAGCAGCAGGAGCAGCAGCAGGATGATGTCTCTGAGGAGCAGATGCCATGGGAGGCACCTGGCAAACAGGGACTCTACGATCCCCAGAACGAGCACGAGGCCTGCGGCGTTGGCTTCATTGTGGCCATCGATGGCAAACGCTCTCACAAGGTTAGCCAGCAGTCCTCCAGCCCCAGCCCCACCGCATACAGCATCTCTAATTGTTCTCCGATTTTGTACGCTCCTCAGATTCTACGTGATGCCCAGACCCTGTCAGAACGGATGAATCACCGTGGGGCCTGCGCCTGCGACAATGACACCGGCGACGGTGCTGGCGTCTTGGCCTCCATTCCCCATGGACTCTATGCCAAGGCTCTGTAAGTTCCACCATAGTATAGTGTCTAGTGTTAGGCATCTAGTATAGCCCGTACTCGCATGCCGGTTTGCTCCTCTGTGGCGCCGCCGCTGCCCGATTGCCATTGATGAATGGCTTACACGATATCGCTGCGATCTCGTGCGCGAAATACGAAAATAGCTCAAAGCTGTTTCCCTCTCTCGCATGTCATTTGCCGCTGTCTGTCACTGGGAATACCCTTTACAGAGAGCAGGGTATATCGGGATAGAACTGACCTAAAAACTAGGAAGAAAAGTAATCACAAGATGTTCTAACATTTTGATGTCGAGGTGCATTTATACCCAGAGAAACAATGGGTTTTCTTATCCTGGCTTGAGCTTATCTTTATGCCACTTTTATGGCTCTCTATTGTATCTTTTACTACCTCTAATGCAGGATTATAGACAGTAATAGTCTGACTGTAGACCGTAAATACTGTTTATTGATTGGAATTTTACCAGAACAGAATGCAATCCATTCATGGGGCACATGACATGACACATGACAGTTTTATGCCAGCCATGACTGCCTTTAGCCACTGAATTTATGGAGCTGCCTAGGAATACAATCAATGAAGTGCATTCAAGATTTCCCCTAAGCTTTCCCTCGAATATATCCATTTCTTTACGGGTGGGTACATTGGCTGCAACCGACAGACAGACAGACGGACGGACAGACAGCATCAGTCGTCAGTCGGCAGTCGAGCACGTCAAAAATAGTTTGCTGTAATGAAGCACAAGCCAAGCCAGCAGCACAACCCCCCACAAGACACAAGACTGACAGAAAACAGAGACCAAGACCCAACCATGGTCATGTATGAGATATATATACGATACATACAGACATATATATATACAGGTAGATGTGTACCGTACAGCAATCCAACATCTGCTCTCTGCTCTCTCTCACATCCGATGTAAATTCTGTTTTCTGTTTCAGTTTTCTGTTTCTGTTTATTTTGTCAGCATTTTGGCACGGTTTGTGTTTTCGTCACGCATTGCCCAGAATCCGGCATCTATATAGACATACAAACATACGTATGCGTGTATATATATCGGTATATAGCCCTACTATACATATATGTATGTGCATACATTGTTGTTTATTTGAGAGGGAATCTAGAGGCCATTACTTTGGGTCAAATTATTCCATTAAACTATTATATTTTATTATATTATTTGGAGGCAAGCTCCATGCTCCATGCTCCATGGATGGAAAAGTACAGAAGGTCTCCCCGGAATTACTAATGTATTCCCAAGTGGAGAGGAGATGGTGTGCATAGTAATGAGAGGGAGGGGAGTGGCAGTGGGAGGCGGCGGGGTTCTAAATGGAAGAACAATTTGTGAATTTTAGCAACCACAATAATGATATATGGGGGTAAACGGTTAATCCAATTGAAGGTACTGACAGGTGCTTCTCGGCATAGTTATAGAGAAAGATCAGTGATCAGCGATCAGTAAAGCATCGCATGGATCATGTTTTGAGTACAGCTGTACCCGAATGATCCAAATGCCTATGGGGAGAGTTATAGAGAGTGGAAATTCAACCAACCAGCACAACTTGATCAGTGATCAGTAAAGTATTGCATTGATCATGTTTTAAGTACAGCTGTACCATCAAAGATCACTGATCGAGCACCACTGCTCACTATATCCAGGTGTTTACTGGCTGAAATTGATCCATAACCACTCCTAATAAATATGACACTGTCCGTCCAAGCGATTTACAGCTCGATGAGTGCTAATCAATCGAACAAATTCGCGACTATTAGTGCCACAGCTGTCGGAATACATATATACCCTATACATACATATATAGATTATATGTGTCCAGTGTAGATTAAAGCGCGTAATGTCGCACGACAGGCCATAAATCTAGTTTAATTAGCGATCAGCCCGAGGGTACAGGACGGAGGAGGGGAACACGCAATTCCCTCCAGACAGACACGTGTTAAGTGATATGAGATTTGGTTTGCATTTCAAGTTCAAGGAACGCAGTCTCGCAGTCAGTCAGACATTCAGACTAATTGTGAAATTATAAGCGGGGCATGTTCACTCCCCCTTGAGCCACCCCCTTCAACCCCCACTGGAAGAGCCTGCTTCTAAATGCGCTACCCCCCAGCCAAGGGAGAGGGAGGAGCTGCTGCTGCTGCCGCTTCTGAATGCTGCGACGTAATAAGAACGAGATCGAATCGCGAGGCACAGCCAGCCCCCGCAGCAGTCTGTCTATAGTCTATAGGGGTACATATAGTACATACGCAAACGCGATCATGTCTCTGAATGACAAACAGGTGGACTGGACTGGACTGGACAGGGGGGGCCTGCCAGACGGATGGACGGATCGACTGGCTGACTGACTGACTGACAGCTATAATGCTGAGATGCTGAGATTCCGAGATGCTGATCGTCACTTGAAACTCAATGGATTGCATCAGATTGCATCGGAGGGTGATTGGGGGGGATGATTGGGTGGGCACATGGCGCGATGAATGGAAATGGAACGGCGAATGACAGAACGGAAAGCGCCTTCCCAGATTCAGATTCAGATTCAATTGCACGAAATCTGACTCTGGGTTGCACTACTTTTATGGCGCATTGCACACGAAACGACACGAAAATGATTTCTTTCTCTAATTGCCAACACATTGTGACATTTTCAGGGCCAAAGAGGGCATCAGCCTGCCCGAGCTGGGGGACTATGCCACTGGCATTTTCTACCTGGACGAGGCCCAGCACTCGGCCGCCGAGAAGGAGTTTAACGACTTGGCCCAGAGCCTCGGTCTGGAGGTGATTGGCTGGCGCACCGTGCCGGCCAATCAGCAGGCCATCGGCGTGGTGGCCCGCAAATCGGAGCCCCTGTCGCGGCAGGTGTTCGTCCGTCGTCCCGAGGGCAGTGACGAGAAGGACTTCCAGCGAAAGGTGTTCGTCCTGAGGAAGCGGGCCAGCCACGAGCTGGCCAAGCAGGGCAGACGCTTCTACATCTGCTCGCTGTCGGACCGCACGGTGGTGTACAAGGGTCTGTTCACCTCGGACCAGCTCTGGGACTACTACACGGACCTCAAGGATCCGGAGTTCGAGACCTACCTGGCGCTGGTGCACACGCGCTTCTCCACCAACACTTTCCCCAGCTGGGAGCGCGCCCACCCGCTGCGGGTGCTGGCTCACAACGGGGAGATCAACACGCTGCGCGGCAACGTGAACCTCATGAAGGCCCGCGAGGGTGTGATGGAGTCGGAGGCGTTCGGGGAGCAGCTGAAGAAACTCTATCCGGTGGTGGAGCCCAATCTCTCGGACTCGGGCTCCTTTGACTGCGTCCTCGAGTTCATAACGATGGCCAGCGACCGGTCGCTGCCGGAGTCCGTGATGACCATGGTCCCGGAGGCGTGGCAGAACGACAAGACGATGCCGCAGGAGAAGCGCGACTTCTATCAGTGGGCCGCCTGTGTGATGGAGCCCTGGGATGGACCCGCTCTGATCAGCTTCACCGATGGCCGCTACATCGGCGCCGTGCTGGACAGGAACGGGCTGCGTCCGTCCCGCTTCTATGTGACCAAGGAGAACATCCTCGTGATGGCCTCCGAGGTGGGCGTCTACGATGTGGACCCCTCGCAGGTGACGCTCAAGAGCCGCCTCAAGCCCGGCCGCATGCTGCTGGTGGACACCAAGGAGAAGAAGCTCATCCAGGACATTGAACTGAAGCAGCACATCTCCAAGTCGCGTCCCCATTCCGAGTGGCTGCAGCAGAAGGTGAGTGAACGTCAGCCAAACGCACACACACACAGACAACACACAAACACTCAAACACACACACCAAGACACACAACAGGTAGAGCATCCACCTCTCCTCCTCCCACTAATCATCTCCAGACACCACCACCGTGACACAGAGACACACCACCACGAATCTTTCGGCTCATCTGAAATCTAAAATTGTATTTTTGTCTAAATTTGTCCTCATTTCTCTCTCACGCTTTCAATGTGAATATGAATATGAAAATGAATAACAATGAATATCAATGAATATTCGTGCCCCCCCAACCCCCCAACCCCCAAAAATCTACTTACAAATGTTAAATGTATTTGTGTGGCGGGGACTAATGCAGATGGTGAGTCCACAAATGTGTGTTTGCCCCTTGGCCCCTCTCCTAGTGTTGCCCGTAGTTGTTGTCCCTAGGACGAACTTTCTTTCCGTTGACTTTTTGTTGCTTTCTCGCTTTCTCCCGTTGTTTGAGCTTTTCCGAGTTCACACGACTCTAAAAAATATACCAAGAATAAAAAAGGATTAAAGATTGCACAAGTCTGTTCTTTTTACGATTTCTGATGCATTCTACACGCTACATGCTGAAGATTTCATCGGTTCTTTCAGCAAGGCATAAATTGCGCTGAAACGAAGGAAAAAACGATGAAATCTGCTGCACGTTGCGTTGAAAATACTGCAATTTTCATGGATCTTCTATGCAGTGAGGCAATCCGATGAAATCTGCTGCACATTGCGTGTGAAATACCTGAACCTTCATGGATTTTGTACGCAATGCCCGAAATCTTTCTTTCTAGTTTTGTTTTCTTGGTGATTTTTGTAGTTTTCGTTGAGTTTCATTCCATGCATGCTCGCAAGATCATTCGTAGAACCCAACGACCTCTAATTCGCCTGGCTTTCCTTCCCAAAAAACAGATCACTTTGGATGAGATACGCAATGCCAACATGCTGAATGCTCTGCCAGTGGAAGATCTCTCCTTGCTGCCAGCCTCCCAGCGCGGGATCTTCGATCCACGGCTGTCGCTCTTCGGCTACACCACAGAGACGGTGAACATGCTGCTGATTCCCATGTTCAAGAACAAGTAAGTAAAGGATAAACCCCACCCAGTCTACCCACTCTACCCACTCTTTTCACATCTAAACCCTCTCTCTTCTTTGTTTACAGAAAGGAGGCTCTTGGCTCCATGGGCAATGATTCCCCGCTGGCATGTCTGTCCAACTTCCAGCCGGTGGCCTACGAATACTTCAAGCAGTTGTTCGCCCAGGTGACCAATCCCCCGATCGATCCATTCCGCGAGAAGGTGGTCATGTCCATGCAGTGTCCACTGGGGCCGGAGGCCAATCTCCTGCAGCCCTCCGCCCAGCAGGTGCATCGCATTTGGCTCACCAATCCCATACTGAGCATTCCAGACACCCAGCTCCTGAAGCGGAACACGCATCGCGGCTGGAAGACCAAGGTCCTGGACATCACATTCCAGTTCAGCGACGGCGTTCCGGGGTACCTCGAGTGCATCGAGCGCGTCTGTCGCGAGGGCTACAATGCCGCCCAGGCGGGCTACCAATTGATCGTGATCTCCGATCGCAATGCCGGCTCCAATGGCATGACTGCCGTCTCGGCCCTGCTCGCATTGGGGGCACTGCATCATCATCTGATTGAGACGCTGCAGCGCATGAAGGTCGGCATCATTGTGGAGACGGCGGAGGCCCGCGAGGTGCATCACATTTGCGTGCTCCTCGGCTACGGCGCCGATGCCATTTGCCCCTATTTGGCCTTCGAGCTGGCGCAGGCTCTGCGCGATGACGGGGTCATCGGGCACGAGGTCACGGACAAACAGATCTACGCAGCCTATGCCCAGGCCATCGACACGGGCATTGCCAAGGTCATGGCCAAGATGGGCATCAGCACACTGCAGTCGTACAAGAGCGCCCAGATCTTCGAGGCCGTGGGCTTGGGCAACGATCTGGTGGCCAAGTGCTTCCGCGGCACTCAGTCCCGCATCGGCGGCGTCACCCTCGAGATCCTCGCCAAGGAGGGACTCGAACGCTATCAGCTCACGTACTGCAAGATCTCGCCGGACACACGGATCCTGCGCAATCCCGGACACTACCACTGGCGCCATGGCGGCGAGGCGCACATCAACGAGCCCTCGTCCATCGGCAGCCTCCAGGAGGCGGCTGTCAACAAGAATCTGGACGCCTTCGAGGCCTTCAAGAAGACCACCCTGGACAGCGTGAAGAAGTGCGCCCTGCGCGGGCAGCTGGAGTTTGTCAGCGATCGCCAGAAGATCGACTTGTCGGAGGTGGAGCCAGCCAGTGAGATTGTGAAGCGGTAGGAAGGGGCTAGGGCATGCTATGCTTAGAGCAGGAACTAATGTGATCTATTCCCCGGTTAGCTTTGCCACTGGCGCCATGAGTTTTGGCAGCATCTCCTTGGAGGCCCATCAGACCCTGGCCGTCACCATGAACCGCATTGGTGGCAAGAGCAACACGGGCGAGGGCGGCGAGGACTCTGATCGCTATTTGAGTAAGTATTTTCGGGTCGGTGGCATTGCCCTGAAGCAGAGCTAATACTTCCCCCTCCCTGCGATTGCCCTGCAGATCAGGATCCCAATCATAGCCGCCGTTCGGCCATCAAGCAGGTGGCATCGGGACGCTTCGGTGTGACCGCCTCGTACCTGGCGAATGCCGACGATCTGCAGATCAAAATGGCCCAAGGCGCCAAGCCCGGCGAGGGCGGAGAGCTGCCCGGCTATAAGGTGACCAAAGACATAGCCAAGACCCGTAAATCGGTGCCTGGAGTGGGCTTGATCTCTCCACCGCCCCACCACGACATCTATTCGATTGAGGATCTGGCCGAGTTGATTTACGATCTGAAGTGCTCCAATCCGAATGCCAGGATCAGTGTGAAGCTCGTATCGGAGGTGGGCGTTGGCGTGGTGGCCTCCGGAGTTGCCAAGGTGAGTAGCCGTTGTAGCTGCTGGAAGGGATTTCCCCTATATCTCCCCTTGCATTCGCATTTGTATTGTAGGGCAAAGCCGAACATATTGTAATCTCGGGTCATGATGGCGGCACTGGTGCCAGCTCCTGGACGGGCATCAAGAATGCCGGCATGCCCTGGGAACTGGGCATTGCTGAGACGCACCAGGTTCTGGTTTTGAACAATCTACGATCACGGTAAGTCATCGACCAGGAGAGCGGGCTACCGAGCAGATCTCTCCAGGAGATCCCCTCCCGCCGCTCTCCCTCTCTTGTTATTCTACTAATCATGAAACAAAACCCATTACTGAAAGTGTGCCTGGTTTGGTGTGGTTATCCCCCACCCCTCCTCAGCGATGACAGCGTTGGAAACAGCGTAATCAGAATAAGCCTAAGAATGCTCTAAGAAACAGAGAGAGAGAGAGAGAGAGAGAGAGATATCTGATCTAATGATCGATTGATTCCTCGTTAAGTGTGGACAAGAATCATTGATACACTCCAGTAATCGGAAAAGATAGATGGAAATCTAAGAAAAAACACTGATTGAAAACCAGAGAAAAGATCCCAGATAGATCCAGAGTAAGAGAAAACGCTGAAAGATCCATTCCATGTTGATCTTCGATGAGACTCCTGGCCAAAGATCGAAGGAAAGCCTTTATTTTGATCCGATCCCCTTGATTGTGTACAGTCTCAGCGCAGTCTCTGTCTCGTGCTGTGCTGATTTTTCGCTGCCAAATCGTTCGTTTCAAGAAATATACGATCCAATCCACTCAATCGCTCACTCGCTCAGTCGCTCACTCCACTCACTTCGTGTCACGATCGTCGCTGTGTGATCCATTCGTAATTTCTTCTCATTAAATTAAAACTTGCGCTGTTCTGTTTGCTAACATTGCGTTCCTTTTTTATGTCGTGTCTTCCCTACTCTCCTCAAACGGTCTGGACTCCTTCCTCCACTCCTGTGTGATCCTTGTGGGGTGCAGTGTGATTGTCCAAGCGGATGGACAGCTGCGCACTGGCTTCGATGTGGTTGTGGCCGCCCTTCTGGGTGCTGATGAATTCGGCTTCAGCACAGCGCCATTGATTGTGATGGGTGAGTAAAACGAATGGATCCACCACTGCACCCAAGAGACTAAACCCGCCCTCCTATATGATTCTCTCCCCTCAAAGGTTGCACCATGATGCGCAAATGCCATTTGAATACCTGCCCCGTGGGTATTGCCACACAGGATCCAGTGCTGCGCAAGAAATTCACTGGCAAACCCGAGCATGTCATCAACTTTTTCTTTATGCTGGCAGAAGATGTAAGTTCCTCCAGGATACCCTCCCATACATGGCTAATCTCGCTCCCTCTCTATCTCTCTCTCTCTCTCTGTATCTTTTGTAGATTCGCAAAATCATGGCCAGCTTGGGCATTAGCAAGTTCCAAGATCTGATTGGACGCACCGATCTGTTGCGTGTGGCCAGCCAGCGGGATCCCAAGGGCAGTAATTTGGATCTGAAGCTGCTCCTGCAGCCTGCCCTGCAGCTCCGGCCAGGCACCAACATTGTGGGTGGCTCTGTGAAGCAGGATTTCCAGCTGGAGAAGCGCATGGACAACGAACTGATTGCCAAGGCGCAGCAGATCTTCAATGGATCCGATGACAATGTCACCGTCAAGATGCGCATCCATAACGAAGCTCGAGCATTCGGCTCCACCCTCAGCTACCATATTGCCTGGTGGGTACATCTTAGATCTGAGATCAATCTCGGATGGAATCCTTACACTTGTATTTCTCTTTCAGCAAATATGGCGAAGCTGGTTTGCCGGCTGGCAAGAGCATTGACATCTTCCTCGAGGGCTCCGCTGGCCAGAGCTTCTGCGCCTTCCTCGCCCGCGGCGTGAATGTGACCCTCAAGGGCGATGCCAACGACTATGTGGGCAAGGGGCTGTGCGGTGGCAATGTGGTCATCTCGCCCCAGGACACGGCCACCTTTGAGTCGCACTTGAACGTGATTGTGGGCAACGTGTGCCTCTATGGCGCCACCGAGGGCACTGCCTTCTTCCGCGGCATCGCCGCCGAGCGCTTCTGTGTGCGCAATTCGGGCGTCACCGCCGTCGTCGAGGGTGTGGGCGACCATGGCTGCGAGTACATGACGGGTGGACTCGTGGTGATCCTGGGCCTGACCGGACGCAACTTTGCGGCCGGCATGTCGGGTGGCATTGCCTATGTCTATGACATTGATGGCTCGTTCAAGCCCAAGGTGAATCCGGAGAGTGTGGAGCTGCTGCCGCTGGAGATTGCGGAGGATGTGCAGATTGTGAAGAAACTGCTGGCGGATTTCATTGAGAAAACCGGATCCAAGGTGTCCAAGGAGTTGCTGGACAACTGGGCCGCAGCGCAGGCAAAGTTCGTGAAGGTCTTTCCGTACGAATACCAGAAGGCCCTGCAGGACATGGCCGAGCAACAGGCGGTGGAGCAGCCCCTGAAGGCAGCGGCCATCGAGAACGGCAATGGCAAGCACGAGCCGCACATCAAGGACATCGAGGAGGCCATCCAGGATGTGGCGCTGGAGCAGAAGCGCGCCGATCGTGTCCTGGACAAGACGCGCGGCTTTGTCAAGTACAAGCGGGAAACAGCCCCATATCGGGATGCCGCCGATCGCCAACAGGACTGGAACGAGGTCTACAACTTCCCGCATGTCCGCAAGAACCTCAAGGTGCAGGCCGCCCGCTGCATGGAGTGCGGAGTGCCCTTCTGTCAGTCCAACTCCACGGGCTGCCCGCTGGGCAACATCATACCCAAGTGGAACGACCTGATCTTCAATGGCGAGTGGCAGGAGGCACTGCGCCAGCTGCTGCAGACGAACAACTTCCCCGAGTTCACGGGACGCGTCTGTCCGGCTCCCTGCGAGGGCTCCTGTGTCCTCGGCATCTCGGAGCCGGCGGTGACGATCAAGAACATCGAATGCGCCATCATCGATCACGCCTTCGAGCAGGGCTGGATCAAGGCGGAGCTCCCAGAGGTGCGCACCGGCAAGCGGGTGGCCATCGTGGGCTCCGGTCCCTCGGGACTGGCGGCCTCCCAGCAGCTGAATCGGGCGGGACACTTTGTGACCGTCTTCGAGCGCAACGATCGTGTGGGCGGTCTGCTGCAGTACGGCATTCCCACCATGAAGCTGTCCAAGGAGGTGGTAAAGCGTCGCGTCGACCTCATGGCCGACGAGGGCATCGAATTCCGCACCAACGTGCATGTAGGCAAGGACCTCAAGGCCGAGCAGCTGCTAAATGAGTGAGTAATCCATCTGACAGCGCCTACGGGAATCGTCCTCTAATCCGCCTTTATGGTTCCCTCTGTAGATACGATGCTGTCCTGTTGACCACTGGATCCACATGGCCCCGCGATCTGCCGCTAGCCAATCGTGACCTGAAGGGCATTCACTTTGCCATGGAGTTCCTCGAGGCGCAGCAGAAGAAACAGCTGGGCGGCAAGCAGGACATCATCTCTGCCGCGGGCAAGGATGTGATCATCATTGGCGGTGGCGATACCGGCTGCGATTGCATTGCCACATCTCTGCGGCAGGGCGCCAAGAGCATCACCAGCTTCGAGATTCTCCCAGAGCCGCCACTGAAGCGGGCCGAGGACAATCCCTGGCCCCAGTGGCCCAAGGTATTCCGCGTCGACTACGGCCACGAGGAGGTGAAGCTAAAGTGGGGCAAGGATCCGCGTCAGTATTGCACCACCACCAAGGAGTTTATCGGCGAGAACGGGCACATCAAGGGCGTCAACACCGTCGAGGTCGAGTGGACCAAGACGGAGACGGGCCAGTGGCGCATGCAGGAGGTGGCCGGCTCTGAGAAGTACTTTGCCGCCGATCTGATACTCCTGGCCATGGGCTTCCTGGGACCCGAGAAGACAGTGTCCACCGAGCTGGGCCTCGAGCTGGATCCGCGTGGCAACATCAAGGCCACCAATGGACAGTATGGTACCTCCAATGCCAAGGTCTTTGCTGCGGGCGGTAGGTTCTCTGAGGTTCTACTCTTCTTCGATTTTCTATATCCTTTTTGTTTGTTTATAGATTGCCGGCGTGGTCAGTCGCTGGTCGTCTGGGCCATCACCGAGGGTCGCCAAGCAGCCCGCCAAGTGGATTCCTATCTGACCGGTCGCATTAGCGGACTGCCAGGACCCGGCGGCGTCATCAGGACCTCCTAAGAAGGAGCTCCAGCACCGGCGGCGGCGGCGGCGGCAGTCAATATCAAGTTTTGTGTGCGTGCATCGTCCCTTAGCCTAGAGAGAAATTCTTTACCGATTGCAATTTGTGATTTTTATTTTCGCGATTTTAGTTTAGTTAACACTAAAAACAACAACAAAAAGACTTGAGTTTTTTACACACCAAACCAAAAACAAATCAAAAAAACCGAAAACGATCGCCGTTTCCATTTAGTTTCATTTATTTCTATTCATTTTCTGGCTGGGGAAAGAGTTAGACTTTTCTTTTCTTCAAATGAAAAAGAGCGAGATAGAGACAGAGAGAGAGAGAGAGAGTGAGTGAGTGAGTGAGAGAGAGATGTGCCCTCCATAGGATGATGATGCTGCGGCAGGAGTCAATTAAGCGTGCAAAACTATTGAAATGAGGTTGAATGTCAATCGCAATCCAGAACCTAACATATATATCGAATATCCAACAAAAAAATCTAAGGACAATAACTAGAAATTTACCGTTATCGTTATGAAAATCAGAAAAAAAACACAAAAAACCAAAAAAAATGTTACAAAATGCATTATTTTTCAATGTTGTTTGAGTTTTGTGTTGCCTGTTCGTAGAAATTGGTATGCTGATCTCCAACCTCCATCTATATTAAATATATATACTATATACAGACAGTCCGGTCCGACAGACAGACTATTTAGATGAAAACAAGTGTATTAAGCCCGATATCGTAACGCATTTTTTGTAGATGTTGTTTGTGCGTGTTTTGAACTACAACTACAACCCGAGACGGAGACGGAGACCCTTAAACGCAGAAGTACCTAAGTGGATGAAGTGAATGTTGAAAAGTGTCCTCTTTGGCAGTTATATGGAAATACCACTATTTATACAACAACAAATATATATATATAAATGTAACCCAACTTGTATACCCTATACATCTATATATGAATATATTTATGTGCAAGCATTTGATGAAATAAATATTCAAACTATTGAAAGCATTCATTTAATTCATGAAAGTGATCAATTCCAACAGCTATTGCAAATTTAAATCTTCAAATTCATGTACGGTCACATCTTCACACCGATACCACCACTTCTATCGATAACAGACAAGTTTCGATCAGGGTGACCGTATTTTAAAAATGAATCGTCCGCCGTCGCTCTGGTATCGATTCTTTTCGTATTTGGCAACACTGCGCCTCTGTCGCACGCGTATTTTTCTTGTAATTTGCGTGGAAATTTTACTGTGAAAATAGTCAGAAAACAACCGAAATCATGGCGAACTTTGATCTAACACGCATCAACTGTCAATACCTGGACAGGCATCTCACTTTTCCGCTGCTGGAATTCTTGTGCGGCAAGGAGGTTAGAAAATTTTCGCGGTGCCGTGTCACCAGCGCCGCAGCGCAGCGCAAAAATGACAAGCCAGATGAACGGGTCGGGGGCGTGGATTGAATATGCATAACTAATGGACAATGTATTTTTGCAGATCTACAATCAGCAGGAACTGTTGGAATACATCCTGGAGACGGTAAACAAGACGAACATGATTGATTACACTATGGACACGCGCAAGCGTCTCAATCTGAGCCAGGAGATGCCCGAGGAGCTGGTGCAGCGCAAGGCGGAGGTGCTGGCCACGCTCAAGCAGCTGCAGAACGAGGTGGCGCCCATCATGAAGGCCACCGACATTCTCAAGAACGGCGAGAGCATGAAGGACTCCAAGACCTTTGTGAATGCCCTGCAAAAGGACTACAACTTCAAGGTGGAGCATCTCGAGAGTGCCTACAAGCTGGCCAAGTACTTGTACGAGTGCGGCAACTACCAGGAGTCCACATCGTACTTGTACTTCTGTCTGATTGTGATGTCGCCCAACGACAAGGTGAGGCAAATCAGTCGCGAAAAATCCGGCCGCAAATTATAACTGAATCTTTGCGTCGTTGCAGAATTATCTGAATGTGTTGTGGGGTAAGCTGGCTGCCGAGATTCTGACCCTCAACTGGAACACGGCCCTGGAGGATCTGACGCGTCTGCGCGACTACATTGACAGTGCCAATTTCTCCACCATCCAGGCCCTGCAGCAGCGCACCTGGCTGATCCACTGGTCCGTTCTGGTCTTCTTCAACCACCCCAAGGGCCGTGATCTGATCATCGAGATGTTCTTGTACAAGCCTCTGTACCTGAATGCCATTCAGACCATGTGCCCGCACATAATGCGCTATCTGGCCACCGCCGTTGTGATCAATCGCACCCGTCGCAACGCCCTCAAGGATCTGATCAAGGTTATCCAGCAGGAGTCGTACACATACCGCGATCCCATCACCGAGTTCCTCGAGTGTCTGTACGTGAACTTTGACTTCGAGGGCGCTCGCCTGAAGCTGCACGAGTGCCAGACAGTGATCCTCAACGATTTCTTCATTGTTGCCTGCCTGAATGAGTTCGTGGAGGATGCCCGTCTGATGATCTTCGAGACGTTCTGCCGCATCCACCAGTGCATCACCATCAGCATGCTGGCCGACAAGCTGAACATGAAGCCCAACGAGGCCGAGTGCTGGATTGTCAACCTCATACGCAACGCCCGTCTGAATGCCAAGATCGACTCGAAGCTGGGGCACGTGGTGATGGGTACACAGCCGCTGAGCCCCTACCAGCAGCTGGTGGAGAAGATTGACTCGCTGTCGATGCGTTCGGAGCATCTGGCCGGTCTGATTGAGCGGAAGAGCAAACAGAACAATAAAGAATCGATCGACTCCTGGAAGTACTACTAGAACAACAACCAACCATAAGCTAAGCCTAAACTTTTGTATCCCCCCCGCCCCCTATAAACAACAATGATTGAATGTAATCGAGCGAATAAACCAACATCTACCCATTCGCAATCGTCACGCGGATTACTGATCTTTCTATGCTTTGTACTCGACGTCGAATCTAATTTTATTTCCAATGGAATCTATTAAGTTACAGACGAAAACAATACCAAGGCGGGAATTTTCAATTTCACTAGCCTACACAGAATGCAAACACACTTTCTGGTCCTATAAATAATAGCTGGTTTGTACGGACGTGGTTAGGCGTGGCGTGGCGTTAGCGTTAGCGTCAGCGGCAGCGGATCACACGATTAATTGCTACCGCGACTTGTGCTTGACCACAAGCCACGACCGTACCGGCAGATCCTGCAGATAGACGATCCACTTGTGCACCACCAGCACCCAGATGATGCCATAGACCACACAGAAGAACGACTCCAGATAGTAGCCATCGAACGTAATCTCGCATTTGCCTTGTAACGATTCACAGCTCTGTAAGGGACAGGGCACAAGATTAGTCAGAAAGTGGCCACAGAAGAGATGGTGACTCGTACCTGTTGTTCGTCCTTGTTGAGGCAGGTATTGTCCGGATTGGTGGTGCACTGTTTCCAGGTGAGCACGTCCACCAGCCAGAGCACCACCGTGTTGGGCCAATTGCCGCCCAGGTTGCACAGCGTGTTGAGGAATGTCATGTATGTGCCCCCCACGGCGGGGTCCGAGATCTTTGCAAAGAATGCCATGGCCGCCACGAACATCGAGTACAGGAATACCTGATAGCAGGCATAGAGGACGATCAGGAGGACATAGTAGTACACTGGGACATGTCCTTTCTGCACCATAAAAGGTGTGGCATAGGCGAACATGGTCGCCACGGCGGCCAGAAGGATTCGATATGGTATGGCCTTCACATACACATCCATGGGACGCGGGCCGTTGGTGTAGCGACCCATCACCAGGGGCAGCACGAGCTGCAGGGGAATAAGGGGGATGGCCAGCAGAGCCAGCTGATCCTTGGGCACCCCGGCATCGATGAGCTTCAGACTGGTCACCGCATCCGATGCGGAGAAGGTTACCTTAACGGTGAGCAGAATGGCGGCTAGGATCTGCACTGGGCGCATCTTCACCATGTCCCAGAGGATCTTGTAGCTCTGGCGGATGTTCAGCTCGTGCTCCTCCGTGTAGCGCGCATCCGTATGGGCATCTTCAATGTCGTTCTCCTTCTTGAAGATGGCCACCAGAGTGGTGGCCACCACAAAGACAATGCCCCAGAACCAGAGGAAGCGTGGCAGCGTGATCATGCCCTCGTTCAGGGGCACATCCCTCATGTACTTGTTGCAGAAGTCCTTCGATTCGAGAGCAATGAACACCACATAGCCAAGGAAGTAGCCGGCTGTCTGCCCGACACTGTTGCAGGTGGAGGCGTAGCCCACATTGCAGCGCTTCAGCATGGTCAGGGCCCAGCCGTCCACAGCGATGTCCTGGGTGGCGGCCAGGAAGTTGAGCAGAAAGAAGAGCAGCGACAGCAGCCCCACATTCGGCTCCACACCGTCGCCGCCCAGCCAACGATCCACGTAGAAGGAGAGGAACATCATGAAGCCGCCCAGCAGATACTGCACCGGCACCAGCCACGATTTGCGGCGCCCGAACCGCCGCACGTACAGCGAGTCCACGATGGGGGCCCACAGCAGCTTCAGGCTGAACGGCCAGTAGGCAAGGAGAACTCCGCCTGCTGCTTGTAGCTGGCTCCCCGGTTCTGCAGCAGCATGGGAACGGCGGCAATCAGGCCGATGGGTATGCCCTGCAGTATGTACAGAAACAGCAGGATGGCTATGTTCCGTCTGTCGCCGCGTATGTCTGGCGTTCCATCGTCCTTTTCCGCCAGCCCTTCCTTGGGATGGTATTCTGTGATGAGTACGCTCTGGTCATCGCCAGCACTGCCCTGGCCCTGGGGCCGCCGCCGCGCTGTAGACATATTGGAAGTCTGCCAGAAGGAGTACCAAACTGATTTCAATCTAGATAATGCTCAATGCACATGTCGGTCGATCTCTCGCCCGCCTCACCTCACCTGTTTCTAATCTTTCACGTCCACGTCAGTGCACTGCCGGAGCTTTCTAAATCACAAACGAGAGTAAGTATTGTCGCGTACGCCTTGCCTGGGAATCTACCTAATATATTTGGATTGATTGTCACTTTGCTAACTCATTCATTTTCGGCTACATTTAATTTATTAATTTTTATAGGTCGTGGCATACGTTTGTTGATGTTGGCCTTTGTGCAGTGTTGCCAATTCAGTTGTTTTATAGCTAGTTTTTGCTATTTTGAGCTTTTTCGATGGGTTTCACAAAAACAGTTATTTTTACTTATAAAAAGTTGGCAGCACTTATAAATGAACCTGGTTCAAACGGAACCGGAACTGCATCCAGCTGGAACCGGTCTCGATAGATTATGCCAGCTATTTCGATATATGCTACAGGGTCACACTACACTCGTGAACAAAAATTCAGATTGTTCGCGCCCAATCAGAAGATGAAATGCAACTTGGGACCATTTTTGATGGGCTATTTTTAGATGGGTATACATGGGTGGGTATACACACTGCGATAGTCCAGTTGCTCGACTTCCCATGCCCACCGATAAGACATTGTTCAACTGGGGCATGTACATACATATATATTCGCACAATGTATACAATACATTAGCATGCAGATAAAATTCAATTTCGCCCATCCCATTCCATTCCGCACAAGCAGCAAAGCACAGCAGCCACACAATACAACACACACTCATGAAGATTGGAAAAAAAGTGCATATTTAATTCGCAGCATTTGTTATTATAATAATAAATTGAATTTCTGTTTCGTTTGCTTGGCGAACACATTCAGATATTTCATTATAATTAAAAGTAATTACTGATACAGGCTCCAGAACCAATTGGTGGCTACACAAACGGACCGTGCCGTGCCGTGCCGGCCCGGGTCTGGCCTGGCTAGTAGACTGGCCTGGCCTGGCCCGGGCCGGCCCGGCTGGCAAGCGGACAGATCATCATCAACGACGATCCGATCTCGAACAACAATTTCAATTTCAATTTCCAAATACGATTTCAATATGCATTACTCGAGTAAAACTGGTTTCGGCTGTCGCTATCCTCTTCCAATGCAAGGCAACATTTGTGACTGTTCTGTTTTTCTGTTTCTATCGCTTAGAGTCTAATTAAGTAAGTGTTCAATTGATACTTTAATGGCTGGCTGTTTCTGTTCTGTTCTGGTCTGGTCTCTGGTTATCTTTCTGTTTCGGTTTCTGATGTGGTTCCCTAAACAGTTTGCTTTCGTTTTCATGGTTATTGTGGTTTTCGTTCCCCCCTGGTGTTGTGTGTTTTGTGTTGTTTCCATTTCATCTCGTGTGTGGCGTGCTCCAGTCCAATTAAAGTCCATGGAAGGCTGTTAACATTTACTCGCCCTCCTCTACGCTCCACCCCAAACACGCCTACTTGGCGGGCGAGGATCGAAAACTGGCTCCTCCATTTGTGGTGCACCTCGGGAGTCAAGTTGCTTATCTGCACGTGCACGGCCTGGTGTTTCTCGTACTTTGGTGGAATGGCGCACAGACGATATTTGACCTCATCCCCGGGCATGGGCACATATTCACCTTCGATGCTGGAATTTTTGTGAGCAGTGAGCGAAACGAAACGAAACGTTTAAACGTCAAAAAACGTTGCTGGGCGAAGGATGTGATGTGAAGGTTGAATATGCATTATTCAACAACTTACTCGGAAACATGGCAAAAAACGTCCTCGCCACCGGCGGTGGGGATTATGAAGCCGTGTCCTTTGCTACGGCTAAATGACTTTACCACGCCGGTCACCACTGGGTTCTCCAAGGCCCGAGCCGAGCTAAATTTGTTCCATTTTTTTTTTGCGTGTGTTTTGTGCGCGCGCAAAAGCAACGGATAAGGTCGAGCGGATGCAGGGTAGGAGTAGAGTAGGAAGAGACAATTAAATCAATGCCAGAGAAAGGGAGATGGAGATGTGTGGATGTAGGAGATGGACTTACGTCGAGGCCGTGCGTGTGCGTCGCGTGATTATGGGACTCGGTAGCTGCAGCGAGGCGTTCGGGCTGTGGCTATTATGATGATGGAACACTGGCGGCTTGGCGGAAAGCATCTTCTCGGGTGTCTTTGGCTCGGCCATGATTCTCTTTAAAGCGGAAGGGTTCGGTTCGGTTCTGCTCGGTTCTTTTCTTTTCTTTCGGTTAGTAGAGCGGCAGTGGCAGGAAAGCGGCTTTCGAGTATGTGTGTCTGTGTGTCGCGGCGTCACTGTATCTGTATGGACGGCAGCCAAGTCTATTGAGTTCAAGGCCAGGGGCGCAGAGGGTTAATTGCGTTGTCGGGTATTTCGCCCAGCAATGTCGCTTACCAATCTTTTCTTTTTGGAAAAGCTCCCACTCACTTTATCGCTGCCTCTCTTTCCTTCTAATCAACACCTGTGAATGATTTACAATTGTAATTGGGAACTTTCTTTGGCTTGGGCTTTGCTTTGGCGGCGGCGCCCACCAACACTGATGCAATTATTTGCCGCGAGGCGAAATGCCGGTTGGTCCCGCTTGGATTCTTACTTCAACTCGGAATTCACTGCAGGGGTTTCACTGTACGTGCCGTTATTGTATTCAGCTCGTTTATCTTGCACTTTTACCGACTTTACAAGCAGCTTTTTTGACTTTTTCAACGAATCGCGGCTGCGGAGGCGTTAGAGCTGGAGAAACATCGATGTTAACATCGATATTGTCGATGTTAGGGTCCTCACTGCAGACGTCGATAGTTTTTTCCAACATCGATTTTTTTGCCAGATTAACCCCTAACTTTAATCGATATGATTTGGTGGTATGAACATATATATTCCCTTTTTCATTTGAATAATGTTAAAATTCTTTTATTCCAGACGCTTTAAAACGTATTTAACAGGGACCGTAATCTTTATAAGTTATATTTTAAAAATCACGTCATAATGATTGTATAATGATTTTTAGGATTTTCCTCACGGATAATGATTAATTTTGATTAATTTTATAATAATCATAAATAATTATTATTTTTGATCAAAAATAAAAAAACTCAAAAATAATGATTATCAATGATTTTTATTTTTTTCGCTTAAAATAAAACTCAACAATAGCTTACGGCTTCCATGTACCACTTTCCGCCGATGTGATTACATACTCTTGATCTGCGATTTAATGACTTTCATATGATACATCACATGTCCTTCAAGGACGACTTTTAAGGATTCAACTATTTTCTATTAAATTTCATTTATGCCTCTATAGTCTGTTGTATGTTCTTTTAAAACAAATCTAAAGGATCAAATTTGTGTGTTTGGTTTTGCCACGCCCCCATTTTTCTCCTCTGAAAATGAGAAAAAATTGAATATTAAACCAAACTTTATTTTATTTTTAATTGTTATTTAATTTGACAAAAAGTAATTTTGAGAGGGACTCGCTTGAGAGATTGCACCTCTGATCCGTTAACAGCAATTTGAGTGCTGAAAATGAAATGTGTTCGGGGCAGATCCCCGCCAAATAGCGGCTGGCCAAATAGCAGATATTTTTTTGGCCTTCAACCGTACATTTACATTCCTACATACATACATATGTACATATTCTGTTATTCTTGAACTGCTTGCCCTGCTAAACGTTCTCTCAAAGCTCGCGCTTCTGTTCGTTATCTATGCTCGGCCTTATCTATGCTCTGCGTTATCTATGTTTGCCCTATGACAGCCCGTAATATCCAATATTACTATTATTATATCCAAAATACTAAATACTACATACATATGGGCATTTCTCTGACGAGGTCCACCGAGACCAAAAAATTAAAAATCAATAAAAACGCATTTGAATATAGTTTTCTCGGGATTTTATTTTTAAAAGATATTGAAAATCTGCCAATTTAATTAACTAACAGATAATATCATTAACTTTTATCTGAAACCTATTAAAATTAGCAAAAGTTCACTTTTTTGGTATATTTTTGGTATTTTTTTGTCATGTTTTCCATTATTTTTTTCGCATATAAGAAAGATGATTCTTGAGAAAAGTTTTTCCTCAAAGTCTCCCTTACATATTGAACTATCTAAAAAAAATCCCAGAAAAGTTTCTCAATTTCGGTTAACGGACTTAATGTAACATTTATAAAGCCAAGAAATTTTTGTCCCGTGCGACATGTCCCGTGCGACAGAGGCTTAAATTGAACTAAAATAAAACTACAAACCATACATGCTTAAAATTATAACCATTTTAAAGAGTCATCAATGCAGAACATTAATCAGAAATTCGCATAAATATATCGCCGCAAATTTCGCTGAAATCTGAGTTTGAATTGGTCGCCGCGAAAACCACTTCTATATTTGTCCCGTGCGAATACCATGCTTTTTTGCAAAAAAGTTCGAAAACGAACAGTAGCCCAAAATCGCCCTTAGCACCAGCTATAGAGCTAGTCAAGTGGCGAATCATAACGGTAAAACAATTTTGAAAAATTTTTTTTTGAAATTTTTTTGGACATTTTTACAACTTGAAATGCGTACGAACGTCCCGTGCGACATCAGAGAAATGCCCATATGTACATACTACAACAGACTATAGAGGCATAAATGAAATTTAATAGAAAATAGTTGAATCCTTAAAAGTCGTCCTTGAAGGACATGTGATGTATCATATGAAAGTCATTAAATCGCAGATCAAGAGTATGTAATCACATCGGCGGAAAGTGGTACATGGAAGCCGTAAGCTATTGTTGAGTTTTATTTTAAGCGAAAAAAATAAAAATCATTGATAATCATTATTTTTGAGTTTTTTTATTTTTGATCAAAAATAATAATTATTTATGATTATTATAAAATTAATCAAAATTAATCATTATCCGTGAGGAAAATCCTAAAAATCAGAATTTTCAAAATCATGGCTGAAATGCAGACTTCTTACAAAGCTAAAGATGATGGTATGGTTCACTTATTTCTACGTCCATTAGAAGTGGATGATTTATTTATTACAAAAAAAACAAAATAATCATTATTTACGGTCCCTGGTATTTAGTATTGTATTTTGCACATATTTACAATTTTCGACCCAATAATGCATTTCATGAATTTATTATTATTAACATATCGATCCCGATACCCATTTTCAGTCTTTATAAGAACACCAAAAACCGTAAAATTTACTGAGATAGAGACGTTTCTACAATAATTGGTGCCTAGTAAAAAAAACTTTTCTTAGATCCTATAATATCCGTTCTTAAGGAACAAAGATAGAGGTATTAGTGATTCTAGAGCCGGAAGTTCAAAAAGTAAGAGTCGAGCCTATGATATATATAGTCATAAGGATATACAATGTGTCTTCGGTTTGTTTTCCCCGGAAGATCACTGAGAGGGCGGGCCAGAGAAAGTTTTCGCCCAGTACGTCAGTGTGGAGTTGGAGTAGGAAAAAAAATAATATAATAAAATAATAAATATATAAATCTGTGATAGAATGTGATATTGAAATAAGTTAGTAAGTCGTAATTGTAATTCTCCCCTGTTTATTTTCGTGTTTTAAAATTGTCTGCCTCCACAAAATCCATCAAAAAGTCCCAGAAAAAGTCCCAACAAGCACGACGGCTAAAAGGCAACAATATATCGATATTTTTTTCAAACATCGATTTTTTGCCAGACGCCCCTAGCTGTTGTCGAATTGAAAATTGAAAACACACTAAAAATCCTACAAGACTTTACAAACATTTAAAAATTTAAAATCCAAAATTAATTGCGAAATTGTGGATGACACTGAAGGATAATCAAAAGTTATGAGTTGGGCGCCTGATTTCGACGACGACGCCACCGCCGATGTCGGAGCCTCTGCGGAGGATAGTCAGGAGTCTCTCCAGCCCTTTGTACGACGGCAAAACTGGCAAAGAATTATCACACAGTATCCCGAAATCGCTGAGGTTGGAGGGGTGCATCTGGAACAACTTCTGGGACCGCTGGGAATATTGCTTCCGTTGGAGCCAGAGCCCCACGAACCCCCCGAGCCCGAGCCCGAGCCTGACACCGACGCCGAGCCCGAGCACGAGCGCGAGCCCGAGGTCGACTCTGAGACGCAGCAAATGGCTGCAGAAGATGTGGATACTCTTGAGGCAGAACTGCAAGCCCTGGAGGAGAATGAGGAGGAAGTACCGCAACAGCAACCTGCCAGTCCGCCGACCAACTCGCACAGATCCCCAGGACAGGGCAATATCATAAGTCTAGACACACCATCACCGCCAAAGAAACGCAAGCGTCTATCCGCTGCAGACACAAGCCTGAAGAAATCGCCGGAGTCAGCAAAGGGCACTGCGCCGCCACAAGAGGACGAAGACGATGGTCTCACGTGTCCCATCTGCCTGGACTCGTGGGAGATGAGCGGAGAACATAGACTGGTCTCTTTGCGGTGCGGCCATCTGTTCGGAGAGGCCTGCATCCGCCGCTGGCTGAACGAAAGCCAGAAACAGTCGTCGGTGAAGGTGTGCCCCCAGTGCAAGTCGAAGGCCACCTACAAGGACATCCGGCACCTGTATGCCAAGCGCATCCTAGTGGTGGACACCGAAATCAAGAACCAGCTCGAGGAGGAGCGCCGACGCAACCACATCCTGATCACTGAGCTGTCGGCCGCAAAACTGGCCCACTTTGTGACCAGCGACAAGCTGTTGCAAACGCAAAAGAAGTACGACCAGCTGCTGGCTCTGACCGAAGGAACTGGCGGCCGTGGAGCCTTCTCCGCTTTGTCGGAGGCTGGAAAGAAGCGGACCATCCAGCAGCTGCCCAAGCATCGCCTCTACATGGAGAAGAACTTTGAGATCACCCGCGACCCCGGCTGCCGGGTGATGCACTTCTCCGGCAAACACTCGCTGCTGATGGCCAGCCAGAAGAGTGGCCAGAGCCTGTTCCCCGGCTACGGAGTGCGCTTCATCGATCCGCTGACCTTCCTGCCGCTGCAATTCCTCTACACCACTGCCATGATGGTGCGGAATATCGCATTCAGCGACTCGAAGCAGCTGCTGGCTGTGTCCAGTCGGGAGTCCAAGATCAGGCTGTTCGATGTACGCAGCAAGCTGCAGTCGTGCATGTTCTCGGCCATGGATAAGCCGCTCTGGGCCTGCGGCTTGGATCGCAACGAGCGGGATAACTTTGTCTACGGAGGGGATCTCCGTGGCGGGGCATACATCTACGATCTGCGCTTCCCCGATAGCATTCTCGGCCAGTACCAGGCCAACGGTGGGTACCTCCATTGAGCATTATCCGATTAGTAAAACATGCATTTTGTGCCCTCTTTCAGAGAACTTTAGTCCTGTGATACACATCGAGGCTGTGCCGCCGAACAAGACCTTTCCCAATGGGGGATTCCTTGTCTGCCAGCTGTCTGCGTTGTCTTTCTACGAGTATACCACAGCGGGCGAGGTGGCCGTGCCCACGCGCCTCAATGTCGACGGTCCGTTCCTCTCCATGCAGTACGACCCCGTGCAGGACACGCTGCTCATTTCGGCCCGCTGCAATTCGAGCTCGCCCAACTCTCGCTTCATTCTGGGCCAGCTGGACAAGATCGACGACATCCCGCTGCTCCGGGTGAAAGTCACCGTCTATGGTCCCCCAGCCACGCCCATAATGACACGACCCACACAGCTGGGCGTCGAGGATAACACCCTGATCGTTGCCTATCTGCAGGAGAACAAGCAGCTGATGCTGCACGACGTCCGCCGGGAGGAGCGTGTCCAAACGATGCCCGTCAACGAGGTGATCTACGACTTTTGTCCAGTGAGCAACAGCCATGGCTCCTATCTGGCTGCCCTCACCGACAACAAGTGTCGCGTGTACAAGCTCAATAGCACGGGATAGACAAAGACAGAGATAGAGATGGATAGATAGAGATAGAGATAGGTACATAGATAGGTGGATGGAGTGATCATTTTCTGTGAAAATGCCACCCTCCCCCGCTCCGTGCTCTTCAATTAATGTTGAATGTTTAAGTTTATAGTTGTAGTTTTTTCTTTTAGTTCTTAATTCTTTCGTTTATTAAAACATTTATCAGAACATAAATCTCTAAATGTAAATTCCATGTACTGTACTACCTGTTCACGCACCTACTCACGACTCGCGACTCACGACGCATTTAGTACTCATTATTCCATCTTTTGATTTTCGGATTTTCTTTCTTTATTTGCGAATGTGTGTGTGTTTGTGGGGAGTGTGTGTGTGTGTGTTCGTACTTTTTGTATAAAATGCTTTTTCCTTTTTTGTTTTATTCCATACGATTAATATACATATAAAGCTATAAAAAAATTGTGTTATTTTATTCATACGAGTATTCATTATAGATATATGTAGATACACATGTATATATATACTATATATGTACTCCCAAAAAGGTTCAAGAATGTATGAAACGATGAAAATGATGATGCTTTCTGAAGAACAGTCTCTCGAAAAGGAAAATGTTTACAACAGAATTCCCTCCTTAAATCGATCGTTTTTTTGTTTATCGACAAAACTAAATCTAAACGTGAGATGGAAAACCACAAACCACAGGGATCGATCGTTGGCTTCCCTATATCCCTATAAAGTTGGTATCAAAAAAAGTGTTGTTGTTGCTGTTGTTGTTGTTCATCGTTGGTCATTTGTTGTGTTGTCTCTCTGGCATATCGTAAATATCTGGCATATCATATCGTATCGTATCGTATTGTATTGTATATTCGAACAGTAGTATGTATAATGTGTGTGTGTGTGTGTGTGTGTGTTTTTCTAGAGTTAGTTCTTGAGTTGAAAGACGTGTAGATCTATACTTTTCAAGTATAATTTGAATATATTTTGTGTTGTATGTGTTGTGTGTGTGTGTGGCTTCTGTGTGTAAGATTAGAGAATACGCGTAATCGTCTCGTATATGGTATAGTATTATGCATATGGTTAGAGATATATAAGATACTTAAAGAACTGCGTAACTTAAATTGTAAGACAACTAAATATACAGTAGCGACAGAGACAGTTAGAGAGAGAGCGAGAGAGAGTAGATATATCTTTTTCATATAAACACTAGAGTCACTTAATAGCTAAACTAAATGCAAAACGTATAGCTCCTACGCCTAACAGAAGATGGAAGGAGGAGGAGGTAGAGGTGGAGGTGGAGGTGGAGAAGGTGTCTGGAAGGTGTCTGCACTCGTCGGAGGGGATGCCGATGCAGATTCAGATCAAAACGTCCATCCCCTGGACAAAATGTAGACATCATCATTTACAAGAGTTAAAAAAACAAAAAAAAAAAGTGTTTGGGTTGGGTTGGGAGAAAGTGTTGGGGGGAGGTGGGTGGAGGGGATCTGCTTTTGGTTTTTAGTCCGCTTAGTCGTCTCCTCCTCCTCCTCAATCGATGCGCGCATAGCGCGGCACTATGTCCTTGCTGATCCAGTAATTGCAGTGCTCGTAGTCCTCCTGCGGCTGTGCGTCCTGCCCCACGTTGATCACCCTCCGGCGTGGCTCGAAGGACTGGACCGTGCCGTGGGACACGTAGTAGTAGAAGAGCTGCTGCATGGCCGACACGTAGCGACGCTGCTCGACGGTGTGGGGCTCGTAGCGACCCAGAATGGCCTGCACGTCGGCGTCCACTGTCGCCAGCTGATCCTCGCCCTCGCCCTGGGTGACCACGTAGAAGGGCACGCTCGGCTGGAGGCGGGCGTTCGTCAGCAGCGGGCAGACGGTGCGTATGTCGGTGATGATGGACACCAGAGCGGCGTAGTTGGTGGCGTTGTAGCGTTCGATCACCTCGTCGGTGAGGCCGAGGGCTCCGATCTGCGAGTTGTTCAAGTACTCGCGCACCTCCTCCTTCGTCCAGTTGGCGTGCAGCTCGCGCAGCTTCTCAGTGTGCGCCTCGTGGGCGGTGGCTCCCACCACCAGCAGCGGCTGCTCGGTGACCTGGTCGCGCTTCCACGACTCCGAGGGATGCTGGAAGAGCACATCTCCGTCCAGGACCAACCACTCGTGGCGGCTGCCGCTGTTGATCTCCTGTGGCTGGGGCAGGTCCTGGGGGAAGTGCAGCCAGGTGTCGGGTGTGGCGGCCCACAGTTTCTCGCTGGAGGCATCGCGCAGGCACTCCACGTCGCTGCAGTCCAGGGTGACCATCAGCTGCTGGTTGAGCTTCTCCGCCTCTGCCAGGGGTTTGCCGGGGAATATGGCCGATCCGGAGGAGGACCAGGCCCGTGTGTACAGATCCTTGAGCTTGGCGGAGCTGACCAGCGCCGAGACCAGAGTGGCGCCCGCACGATGTCCCAAGAGAGTCACCGACTTGGGATCGCCTCCGAAGTTGGCGATGTTCAACTGGATCCACTTGAGTACGGCAATGATGTCCGTGAGAGCGTAGTTGCCAGAGGTCCTGGGATGCGCCTCCTTCGTGAGCGACTCCAGAGCGAGGAAGCCAAAGATGCCCAAGCGGAAGTTGGGGCGCACAAAGATCACGTCGTGGGAGCGAGAGTAACGGGCCGAGGGACGCAGTATGCCGGGCGACGGCCCCGCCAGGGACTCGGCGCCGATGAGCACCACCACGGGCAGGGGGTTCGTGTAGCGCACGTGGGGCGTCACCACGTCCAGGTAGAGGCAGTCCTCGTCCCCCACAGTGGTGCCGTTGCCCAGTCGCTGAGTGCACACGACGCTGCTGTTGTGCGTCTGCAGCGTGTCGTTCCAGCAGCCGTCGATGCTGTCGACCAGCTGGGCGGGTCTCCAGCGCAGGGCGTCCACGGGCGCCTTGGCGTAGGGGATGCCGCGGAAGGCAAAGGCTCCGTCCTCCTTGACACCCTCCACGGGTCCGCACCCGGTCACTGCGAGAATATAGCGACCCTCGCGTAGCGGGGGAGAGGTCAGGGTCTCGTGGGTCAGCACATAGCCAATCACGGCCAGGAGCAGCACGAACAGCAGGATGCCGAACACAATCAGGGCGTCGTCCACGCTGCACTTGTAGCCGCGCAGGCGCTGCAACAGCGACACGGGACGGTCGCGTTCGTCCTCCTCGGCGGCGAGCTTCTGCTCGGCGGCCAGCTTCTCGTCCTTCAGTTCGCTCTTGATGTCATCGGTGCCGTTGGCGTTCTTGACGGGTGCCCGATCCACCGTGTCCTGGTCCTTGAGCGAGTCGTCCAGAGTCTCCATCGAGGCGAGGCCCGCCTTGCCGCCCAGCCCCATCTCCACATCGTCGCCGTTCTTCCGCTGCTTGGGTATCATGTTCGCGATCGGCAGCTTGATGGCATTCAGGAGTCCTCGCTTTGGTGGCGGATCCGCGGCCGCTGCTGCTGCGTCCTCCGCTGCGGCAGCTTCGGCAGTAGCTTCTGTGGAAATGGAAAGTCCAAAAGTTAGTTCTGGGCAAGCAGGAAAAGCAGGAAACTCTGTGACATACCCGACTTGGCATCCGCATCTCCGTTGACGAGCGCCTTCTTCTCCTTCTCGGCTCCTGGCTTGCGCACAAAGAAGCTCCGCAGACGCTGTCCCAGGCCAGGACGCGGCTTGGCCTCTGCTCCAGCTGCTGCTGCAGCAGCGGCATCGCCATTGACTGCCGCCGCCGCCTCCTTGTCCTTGTCCTCGGCCTCCTTTTCGAGCAGCTCGCCCTCGGCACCGTCGCCCTCGGCCTTGGGCTTGTTCTTCATGAAGAAGCCCGGCAGCTTGAGGCCGCCGATGGGTATCTTCTTGGGCTTCACCTCGCGCTCCTCCTTGCTGATCTTCTTCTCCTCTGCTGCTGCACCGCCGCCCTCCGTCGCCTGTGGCTTATCCTTGTCCTTCTCCTCGGGAATGTCAATGATCTCGTGTCCTCCCTTGGTGTCCTCACTCGGTTTCTCTCCCACCGGGGACTTCTTGCCCGCATTGGGGGTGGCCGGCTTCGAGGACTGGGGACTGGGCGTCTTCTCGCTCTTCTTGGTGTCCAGCATCTTGTCCGTCTCCTTGGGCTCCTCCAGCGTCTCCTGCTGCGCGGCCGTTGTCTCTGTTGGTGGCGTTTCCTTCTCCTCGAGTTCTCCCATTTTCCTGCTTCTTTTAGATGGTTCTTTGGCTCTCAAGATTCGTTTTAGAGAACTCTGCGTTCTGCGAGAATTCTGCAGCAAATCAGAGAGGGGAGAGAGAGAATGTTTAGTGGAAGGCTCTCTCTGACGGAGGGTCCTGGCGGCAGGACAAACCTTTGACTTAGTTGCTGCCACAAACTGCGTTTTCAATTGTGTTTTCTATTTGTTGCGATCTACGATCTAAGATCTGTCCCGATCGCTGGCTGAAATGCTTCTAGCTGCCGCTGCCTGTTGTCAGCGTTCTTTATACCATCCCTCCCTTCCTGCCCATTCCTGATCCTTTCCCAATCATTTTCTCTACCTGGCACGTACCTTCTGCTCTGCTCTCAGGTAGAATCCTGGAAAATTGCTCAAATTTCCATTGCAACATTCCCGTTTCCCCGAGTTTTCGTTTTTTGGGGCGGGAAGACCGCAAATTTATTGAGGCGACAGCTGCGCGCAGGACTATCATTCGGTTGCAGATCGTCTGATCCCAGTCCCAGTCCCTGACCCATTTCCTAGATCCTTTTATTTTCCTTCCTTTGGTACTCTTGGTACGTGCGCCTCATCGAATGCTGCTGCCTTTCACACGTTGCACACGCTGCACGTTGCACGTCTCACGTTCCACGAAAACCGTTCTTTAATTAGCGAAAACCTATAAAATCAACGCTTCGCTTTCGACCAAGGACATTCCGGTCATTAGAAAAGGTAACGCCGCCCCAGCGGGCTCTAAGCGGTAGCGAAATCACGTCTGCACCTCGGGATGGCTTTGGCCTAATGGACGGCCAAAAGTCATGGGAAATTTATGATAAAAAGATGCCGAGAAACGAGAAATTGTGACTTTTGGTTGACGTTCATCTTTTGCTGTTAATGATCGTTTTAATCGTTAGAATTGCATTAGACTGCGACTGCAGTCATTCGGAATACATTAGACAGGAAAACCCTAAGAAGCAAAGGCAAACGGTGGACTTTTACAGGGAAAAGGGAGAAAAGGGAGTTCTTTGCTGTGTTTCCTGTACAGATCCTAGGAGTACTCAAAGGAGGAGACGTGGAATGATCCTGTAATCACTTTGATTTCCATCTTTAGGGATCCAGTAAGCCTTTGGTAGCATTGGTAGCATTTGGTGTACAAATACGAACCCCCACTCCTACCCCAACCCCCACTCAAATGATTTCCCATCGTTTTCATACCTTCATTGTCTCCATTTCCACTTTTAAGCAACATTTATCTGCCGTTGGATGAGATGATCCCCCAAAGAGCAGAGTAAAGGTACAATTTCTCCATATAAACCATTGATCAATCAACCAATACGCACACAATACACACACATCCCCCACAATCAGATCCCTCCTCTCGTTAAGGGCTTATCAATCAAGGTTATGATCTCCGTTTTCCCTACCATCAGTGCAGGGCCTATCAATGGATTTCATTTAATTTCATAGAACACCATTCCATTCCGTTCCATTCGGCCGCCACAAATGACACACTAAACTATAATCTCCCTCTTCAGTCGCTTCAGTCACTCGAGAGCCCAGACAAACCCACACCATTCCATCCCCAACCCAATCCCCAACCCAATCCCCAACCCAATCCCCATCCCAACCCAACCCATCACTACACTCATTATTTCCCCGTTTTCCTCACGCATGAAAGCGACACACAAAAGATATGGAAAAACAGCAATAGGCAGTGGAGGAGGAGGAGGAGGAGGAGGTGCAGGAGGGGGAAAAACGATGCCAGGTCGCGACCTTTGCTGGCTCTGCTGTCATGTAAATCAACCGAAATTCCATTAAAATTTGAACTTAAAGTTCAAAACGCATTGCGTGTAATAATCTGTTGAATATTATCACTATATTCTCTATGTACTCTTCGCTTTCCCCCCTCTCCCTCTCCCTCTCTCTCTCTCTCTCTCTCTGTCTTTCTTTGAGGGAAAAGTGTGTGTGGGTTAAAGTGTAAGGAAAATCGAAACCAAACCCCAAGCTAGAATCGAGCATCGACATCGGTTTGGTTGCGTATCGAAAGTGAAAAGAGTGTCACATGTGTGTGTGGTGTCTGTCTGTCTCTGTCTGTGTGTGTGTGCGAGAGAACACACAGAAATCCAATTGAATCGGATTTCAAAGCATTAACGGACAAAGCAGGATGGGAGATGGGGAATGGGAGATGGGGAATGGGAGATGGGGGATGGGGCTAGCCGATAAGTGTTGTCTGCTTCTCCGATTCTCCAATTCTCTGGCCCGAAGTGCAGACACAAGTCATGGGGCCACAAGTCGCACAAACATGTGTCTCTGTATGTGTAAACCCCTCCTGCCTGCAGAAATGCAGGTCAAAGTAATTACAGCTCCCGCTGGAAAGTGGAAAATGGAGTAGCTCTTAACGAGTATCTTCTGGACACTGGAACCACTAGAACAGTGCGTTTCAGCACCACAAATACCACAAATTAACAGTTGTTCCCCTCCATCGCTATCTCCCTGAATGTATCCTTTCGCTTATGCGAAATTTGAGCAGCAAAGCAACGGCATTCCCGAATGGAATCAATGGAATGGAACAGGACTCTTGGCCATAGCAGCAAGCCCTCCCAAAAGTTCTCAAAAATTACCAAAAACAAAGACAAGTCTCTCGAGGGTTCAATGGGGAATACTACTGGACCGGAAACCTCCATTTAGCTGGCCGCTTGAATATCCTTAATCGCGTTCTAGGCAATAATTCTACACATCCTTCCGTACCTACTATCTGGTTTTAGAGTCGTGCGTTTTAATGGCTCTTCTACCATAGCTTATACTTTTGAAACGCACTGTCTTCGCCATACATAACTTAAAGTCTTCCTTTGACAATTGCAAAAAGAATCTATTAATAAACTAAAGAGAGAGAGAGACAGAGAGAGAGGTCCAGAGACATTCCATAAAGTGCAAAATATTTAGAGATAGCGACAACTAACGACGACGACGACGACCACGACAACGATGTAGATCAACGTCTAATCATCCGTTTTTTGTTGCTGTTAATTAGCTGAGAATGAGAATCGTTTGTGGTGTGTCCATCGTCGCGGGGGTCAAAGAATCAAACAAAACACAAGCTTGGACGTTACCAAAAAGGCAATGAAAAGCGGCACAAAAGAAAAGCGTTCCCTGTTGACACGCACTCCCCCATAGCCCCTCCCTCTCTCCCCTCTCTCTCTCTCTATGTGTGGCATATGTGACCGACATGCGACGCCAAGGGGGGTCTGGGTCTGAGTCTGGTGGCTGCAATTTGTCTTGGCTCGTAAATTAAATCAAATTCGAAACTTGCGTTTGACATGCAATTTCCTATCCCTCAGTTGACTTCCTTCTCCATGTCCTACACCCCGCTCGGTCCTCCCCCTCTTCCGCAGCTTTTCCAAATTTAATTTCCCTTTTTTTGTGTGGGAAATTACCGTTAAAACATAAAAAATTGACCACAAAATGCGGCAGGGATACGCTTACGGAGCATTGACAGTGGGCCAACAGTGATAGAAAAGTGGAACATCTCCTATTTGCAGCACTGCCTTTCAGTTTTGCCCCACTGTGCCTGGTGCCTAGCGCCCAACGCCCCACCGTAAACCCATGCACACAGCACACAGATCGCCGCGTAGCTTAGGCGCAACAAATACATAAATTCCCGTGGAATATCTCTCCCATATCTTGCGACATGTCAGGAACCACTTTGAAATGCATAAAAATGCAATTGCTTTTGGCCATTTATTCTATTGTTTCATGAACGGCTGGAGAGAGAGTGAGAGGGGAGTGTTCCAGGCGATAGTCTCCCCCCCGCCGCCTGCTGTGAGTGAGAAAGCGACAACTGCTACACGAGTTTTCAGTACTAACTGTCATTCAAGACGCAACCTGTGTTCGTGTGAGTGTGTGTGTGTGTGTCCCTCTCCCACTCTCCCACAAACTAATGGCAGCGAAGCATGAAACGGAAACAGGAGGGGGGACTGGAGAATGAGAGGAAGGAATGACAGCGTAGGCGAAGGGGGGTGAGAGGTAAGCAGACCTGCGTCCTGTTATTAATATTTATTACTGTTCTTGTTTTTGCTCCTGCTGTCACTTTACTCGTTCTATTCGATCAATCCCACTTCTCTCCATCGCCCTCACCTATCCTTCTCACACTCCCACACTCAGATCACTCCTCATAGTGTAGCTCTCCCACTCACACTCCCACTCCCACTACCACTCCCACACGTTCTCTCTCCTTTCTCTGCCATATTTTGACTTGCGACCAAACCACCAGATGGCGCTTGCCGCCCTTCGTAGCTGCGTGCGTGTGTGCCAGCATTAAGGTGTTTCATGAGGTGAGTGCAGGCAGGAGCCAGAGCAGGAGCTGGAGAGAGGTGGGTGGACAATAAAAAACACTCACTTTTACACTATTACTATTATTAATGCACATTGGCGTGCGTGCGTGTGTGGGTGCTTTTTATGCTCAATTAAACAGGATATTGGAACAACGGTTGACACTCGTCGCGTCAGAGTCCCGACATTGCGATTCAATGATAACGAACCAACGAACACTCATTTATAATTACAGACAAACGAGGAAATTTGTCTAGACAGCCGCTACCGCTACCGCCACCGCCACCGCTACCGCTACCGCAACAACAATAACAGCAATCAACGGCAAATGCAATTTCCAGGCTCCTACACAAGTGGCTCCTGCTCCTACGCCACACCCCCACCATTCCCATTCCGCCCCCAATCAGTGCTTTTGATTCAATATCCTCGGGCAACAACATAATTTTTCAATTTGCTCCTCGAATATCCCTCCAGCAAAGCGGCGGGGGAAATCCTCTCCCTAACGAAGTCAATTTGTCAGCCAGACGCCATCATCCAAAAGAGCGGCAGAGAGAGATGCCATGCTAACGGGCTTTTGACTGCAAGGTGAGGCTCTGCCAGGAAGCTCTCCTACGAGCTGCAATGCCTCACCTGTGTGAGTGTATGTACCTTGGCAATCTCTGGAAACGACGCCCCTAAGGGCCAACTCTTGAAATTAACTTGAAAATATTTTGATCTAACAATTTATTATGCTTATTTCTTTCAAGTTTGTTAATTTCATGGCAATTTATAGAGGGGGGCAAATGATGAGATGGGGGGAAGAGGCGATTCCAATCAAAAGTGGGATGATTAATGAAGACTTTGGACACGTGTGCCACGGGGTAAGGGGAAGGGGCGCGAAGTTCACTCAAGCATAAGCTATGACGACGAGAAACACAGAAACTAGAAACCGCAAAACCCCAAAAGGTTTGCTGTGCACGTGCTCTCCTCTCCTCTCTCTCTTTCTTCCTTTTTGATAGATGATAATCTCCAGAGGCCACAGAGGGGAGCAGAGCAGGTAGCGAGCGGAAATTGGTAAACAAGTAAACACCACACACACACACACACGCACGCATACACATAGTAAACCTCAAAGGATCTCTCCCCTCCCGGAAGGCGCCAGGGCTCTCTTGTGGTGTTGCTTTCTGAGAGAGGCGGGGAAGAACAAACAAGCATGGTGTCGAAGAAGAACAGGGGAAAGGGAGAGGGAGAGGGAGAATACCACTTCAAAAAAAGGAAATTTTTATGAATTTGTTATTACACTCGAGAGAGTACAGTGCAAAAGCAACAGCAACAAGAGCAGGGGAACAATGTGCAAAGGGAGAGAGAATAACCTTGAATTGCGTACATCTCAGTTTCTTTTTTTGATACCTCCGCTGGGATAGACTCCAAAGAGTATGCTCGAATCGTGGAGATCAGTGTAACAGTTGATGTAGTAGTAGATGTGACGTGGATAGTGCAATCTACAGAAACCAGATCACAGCCAAAGCATATCAATTTTGGCATAGAACTCAAAATGTTCAAGTTTTTGAACTCCCGATAAGGTATGATCATGTCCACTGATCTACAAAACTATCATCATATTCGGAAAGAATCATGGTAAAGGGTAACCTTCAGTCGACTAAAGTAGTCCATGGTATTTTGTTTGTCCTTTCTTTGCTGTCATTCACATTTTATTGCGCAGTTCCCTTTTCCCTCTTCCACGAGAAGGAGGGACACACATAGATAAGCAAAGATTTCTTTCGAGATAAAAATGCCTGGAATTCTCGTGGAAAAGGCAATTGAAATTGTCAACAAATTATTTATGATGCTCCTTCTCCTATTCTACACTCCTCCCCTCACCGTTGCCGTTCTCTAGGGTTCCACATGTAATCCTCTCATTAGTCAATTGTCAGCAGCTCTCGAGTGGCGGATAGGATATTCTCTCTCTTCCACTCAATGATTGCTGATGGATTTACAGTTTAAAGTTGAGGAAATTCTCAAACGTTTTGACCGTGAACTCGACTTCCCCTTGGAATCGAATCCGAAAAACTGTTGTTGTTGTTTACCTTGGAAAAGGCGGGTGGAGGGGAAAAAGTGTTGAAAATGTTGTTTGGATTGTCTTCAATTTTCTCCATTTCCTTTGCTATCTTTTTCCCTTAATTGTTGTTTACTTTTCGAGTGAAAGCCGTCAACACACACGCCCTGGACGCCCCAAAACTCCGCCCATTACATAAGGAAAATGTTTCCAATTGAATTGTAAAGCAAAAGAAAATGAGAAACTGTGGCACACTCATCATCATCATCATCGTCGTGCCCCAAGCCGCATGCCCCATTCCCCATTCCCTGGCGGCTTTTGTCTTTTGAAAACTTGGCAAAACAATGGGGAGGGGGAGGGGAGGGGGAGGAGTTGTTCCCTCAATAAATCTCAACTTTTCGAATGCAAATGTTGCGTCAGTTTCAAAATCTTCACAGCAGATGACTTCTTCTTGGATTTTCCATGGGTTTTCGTTTTCATTGGGTTTGTTGATGTTTTTCTTGGGTTTACACATCCACGATTGCCCGGAAGTCGTTTTCTTAGAGCAGATCCCCTTTTTTTGGTGTTTTTTAGAGCAGCAGCAGCTGCGAAGCAGCAACTTTCTATTGGGGGATCGGGGGATCGGGGGAGGAGATGTTTCATTTGTGATCTTTTCCTCTCGTTAATTGCCATCACCTATTCATTAGTTATCGAATTATAGTTTCTTCATCCCCCCATTTCATTCATTTCCTTTTCATTTGTTTATGGAATCATTGTTGTCTTTTTAGGGATTTATTCTCCCGAGTCGGTCGGTCGGTCTCGGGGCTATTTTTGGTCCCGCCCCTCCAAAATGTTGATGGATTGAAAACTGTCTCCCCGAATGGCATTCGAGGATTAGCAGACACATAGACACATATTATTGTTTATGAAAATGTTCAAAAGGATTTGTCGCGCCTTTGATTTATGTCAAATGTTAATGTTTTTCTCTGGAGAGAAAGGATGGAAATGGAAGTGGAAGTGGAAATGGAAATGGCGTTACAGATGGAGTTGAATCTTCTGTAAAATCATTTGACACGAGCCATTAGACCCCAAGAGCCACCATGACGATGACGATGATGGTGATGGTGATGGTGATGATGATGATGGGTGTGTGTGTTCCATAGAATCATGGAGAGGGCGCCATTAATCTTATTAAGAGCTCAGAATCGAAGCAAAGTAAGAAATCTTGCAGCAGCCAGAGAAATAATTATTTTGGGTGAATGTTTTCGAGAGGCAATTTGGGGATTGTGGGGGATTAGAATGATGTCTCTGATGGCTTTATATTATTTTGGGAAATCAATTTTTGAGTCCCCGTCCTCGAAGAAGACTTTAGAAACATTTGTGGGACCTTCAGTCACAAGTTTAGCTTACGCCAATAAATTTCCCAAATTCCCCACAAAATATCAGCAGCTCAAGAGTGGGATGTCCCTCGTCGGCTCTCGGCTCTCTTCGCAAAAATGTTGCTCAAAAATTGCCTGCGAAAGTTCCCATATGTTGGAAGGGTATTTTTGTGACGTCTTTTATCCTATTGCACTAATAATATTTCCCCTCCCTTCGTTTTCCATTCCTTTTCTTTGTTCCCCTACTTGTACTTGTGTATTCCTTTTGTCTTCTCTTGTCCCTTTTACTCGCAGATTCCTTAAATTGTTAGCGCAATTGTTTGATTCTTACTTGTTTTTCAGTTCGTGTTGCTTGTTTTGTTGTTTGCCGGTCGGTCCGGTCCGGTCCTTCGGTTCGGCTGCCCTGCTGTTGAGGAATAATCCGAAGATAGGCGATCCGAGTGAAGCGTATACGAAGTCCCTCCTGCAGGACGCTTTAAGGTGTGTATAACTGGCTTACACAGATTTGTTGTATATTTATTTGTTAGTGGTTATCTCTTTCTTTTTCGATTTATTTTTGCACTAGAATTTTCGTTTGTTTGATTTTTACTTGGCGTAAAATGCACTTTTTACTTGGACGAACGCAGAAAAAAATTGGTTCCCTTTTTGATATCTGGTTTTGATTTTGTGTGTTGTTTTTCGTTTGATTTGATTTCTGTCTGTTTCTGATTTTTGTTTTTATCGCAGTTTTCTCTGTCTCTCTCTTTCGAAAGGAGCAAAGAATCGAATCGGAGGAAGAACCGCCGACGACAGAGCCAAAAGGAGAGAGCGTGCGAACGGTCGCGATTCAAACGGTAAAGTAAAGTCGCGCTCTTGTGCTGTTTTGTTTTGTGGCGGTCTGTGCCTGTCTGATGTTGCTCAATTCGAATGTTGCCAGCGGCGGCAGGGTGTGTTTCCACAACGATGTGGCGTCCCGCAACACACGGCATCAACGGCCATGTTGCAAGGCTCTACCTTCTGCTGGTATCACACCCTGTTTGACGTTTCCTAGCAACATTTTCTGAAGTAGCAACACCACAGAGAGAGCAAAACGTTTCTCGCTCTCTCTCTCTCTCTCTATGTTTTTTACTTTCTGATTGTCACTCTCTCTGCTGCGTTGCTGGAAGCGGCTTGCATACATGCAACAAAGCCGGCATACAGTTGCGAGCAAAATAATAGCAAACCAAGTTGAAATTTTTAATAACTTGATACTGACTTTGGCTCTGTGTTTCAATATTATCTTATGAAATGAAAAATACCAAGGTGGCTCACATAGACACACATATAAAGACTGATAGTTAACTGTTATTTTCGTATCATTTGTGAGTGCTATTATTTTGGTCTCAGCTGTATTCATGTTTGGCTCTGGCATTCAAGGGTTGATTGGCGCTCCATTTCATGCAGCTGGAAAGCAGCAGGCGCTCTCTCTCTCTCCCGCTCTCTCTTTTGATTGTGCATGCGAGAGAGAGGACTATGTTTTGTTGTACAGTACATGCAAAATAGCGTCTATTGCGCGTTGATGTTGTTTTTTTGTTTTTTGTTTTTGGTTTTGTTTTGGAACCGCTCAAAAAGGAACAAGCCGACAGAATGACGGAGAAGGGAAGGGAGTGGGGGAAGCGAAAACCGGCTATAGCCTATAGCGATTGTACAGGGTATGGAAGGGAAGGGTAGGGGGGCTAGCAGCAGGACCTCGGAAAATGGCAAGTGCCAAAGGATTTCGAAGCGCAATATTTTCAGTTTCTTTTGTGGAAACATCTGTCAGAGATCGGATCGTCGGAAATTCCAGGCGCTGATGCGTCATTACTTACAAACGCAACCCTTTTTCGGGGGTAGAGAGGTGTAGGGGGGTAGCGGGGGTGTTAGGGTTCACTACCCCTGAGAAAAACCACTTTTTGGAAACAAGACTATGATGATTTTTCACGTCAACTTAGAGAGAATGGAAATTTTGATGCGTAACAAATGGGATTTACTACAGATGTTCTATGCAAGACGCTCAGAATAAACGGAATAGATACCATCTTCAAAGTGATATAACTCCCAAACCAAAGATCGGAGTGGCATAGGCTATATATCAAATAGTAGGATACATTTAGATCTTTCGTTCGGGAAATATTCATAGCGATCAGTGGCACCTCCTCATAAAATGATTAGAGCAATAGGCCCCATGACGACACGTGCTGGGAATGGATTAGTAGTTCCGTTCCTCTCCCACTTCTTTCCCTCTTCGGATAGTGCACCCACATGTCAACAACTTTCACGCCTCCTAAATATGTGGGTTCCCTACTGGAAACCGTTTGGAGCTACTGAACCATTTCATTAGATATTATGTTAGAGGCGACATCTGCTACCGAAAACCCAAAAAAGGAACAAATGCAGGAAACAAACGAGGGATAGAGTTACGTAGTAGCCGTCCTGCCCTGCCCTGCCCTGCCCTGCCATGATGTATGCCTGTCACGTAGGATCACAGAGGATCGGATCGGCTTCGAATCATTGAGGAAACCCACAAAATGTGGCGGGCAGGGGGAGGGGAACACACATGTTACTTTGTTCCCCGTGTCTCTTTCTGGTTTCATGTGTGGGTCGGTGCTTCTGGCATACATATAATTAACAAGTTCTTCCTCTGTTTCAGTTTCTGTTTCTTATTCTTGTTTTAATTTAAATTTGGATCATCATTTGGCGTGGGCCCAGGAGGAACAACAGGAAGCGAAATGGAAACCAAAAACGAAACCTTTAAGAAGGGTGACCCCGACCGCGACAGCGCAGAGAGGTGGAGGTGGTGGTGGAGAGATGTGTAATTCAATCAAGCAATGATTCAGCTTCAATATGTGCTTCCCCCGAAAAAAGCCTGGAGAAAGCCGCTTAATGTTTGAGCTCAATTATATGGCTTTTCCTTGTCGGTGGGGGGAGGGGAGGGGAGATTGGCACCCATCCTCCCCCCATAAACGCCTCAAAGGCGACTACAAATGGTGGAACACGAAAGTTAAGCTTCCTTTTTGTTCCATGGCAAATTTTGTTCCGGACATAAAAGACCAGACCAGACCTCCTCTATATTCCTTTTCCTTTTCGTTTTCGTTTTTTTTTGGCGAAAAACTACCCACAGTTCGTGCAACGCCGCTCTCTGTGTGGTTGCAACCACAAAAGTTACTGTTTTATTTACTCAAACGGCCAGAAGGAGGAAAGAAAGGGCGAGGCCAGGTCTCAGGTCTGAGGTATGAGGTATGAGGGTTCTGTGGTCTGTGGTCTGTGGCCTGCCGCATGAGGATGCGGTGCATGTGGCAAACAACAGAAACAGAAAAACAGCAAGTGCTGTAGGTGGTTTTGTGGCGCCCCTTAATGGTACGAACACCCACTCCTCGGACTCCTCGACTGACATGAAACGCTTTTAAGTGTTCTGTGGGATCTGGAGGTTAAACACCTTAAAGGAGACTCCTGTCCGTCTCGTCTCCTGCTCTGACGAGTGGCTCAGAAGGAGTGGAGTGTGGAGCTGTGGAGGAGTTTGGGTTTGGGTTTGGGTTTCTTCCTCTTCTTGGGCGAATGAAGATACAAAACTCCAGTCGAGACTCTAAAGAAAGTCGTGGGATTGATTCTATTTGGGGGGATTACAAAACTCTTCAAGGGTCAAATGTTGTCGCTGGCCATCAAAACACATCCCAGCAGTTGCTGTGACAATCTCACAGATACAAGATACAACACACAACGCACAAGAGGGAGACCCACAAAAGTGCATAAAAGATCATTGAAGAATGAAAATGAATCTGAAAAGATGCAGAAGAGGGTGCCTGCTGGATGCTGGATGCTGGCTGCTGGCTGCTGCATCTCTGAGTCAAGTGAGTGGAAATAATCAGCCCAGACAATAGAACGAAACACAGGGAGGAGGGAAGGAGGGAGTCCACAGTGGCAGCCAGAGCTACTGCTTGCTGCATTTTGTGGCATTCAAAGTGCCAACTCAATTGCAGCAGCGAAAGATTGGTGGAAAACGGAGGGGCAGGAGCTAAAGTTCAAGTCGTTGCACTTTTCTCAAAAGTGTTGCACTCTCTCGCTCCGCCAATGATTCAATGATTGGATGGGGGAGACTGGAGACTGGAGGTCCCAGCGCCACAGAGTCACAGAGTCACAGAATTGGCATTCAAATTGTAATGCAAATCATATCTTCACCCCCCCCAAAGCGATGATCCACTGTGCTGCGAGCTGCGAGCTGCGATTCTGACATTGAAATGGGCTTGCAGCACAGAGCAAGAGGCTGCCACACCAGCCAGCAGCAACAGAAGCAGCAGCAGCTGCCCCTCAATAAAGTGCGGTTCATGCCTCGTCGTGTGGGCCCCCTGTTTTCCCTGTTTCTGGGTGGAGGGGGGACACAGATCTCCCTGCCTCCTCCTGCTTCTCCCTGCCTCCTCCTCTATTAATATCCGACTTCCTACAATTGGGTGAATGCTGCATAAATTGCATCTCAAAGGAAAAGACGGACGACTTTAATGCGTCATAATTGAGGCACAATACAGGGACAGGGACAGGGGCAGGGCCACGGGGCGACAGGGGGTATGGATGTGGTTTTGTGGCATGATTTGATTAACCAAGAATGTATCTCAAGATACAGACACCCACTTGCCCACTCTCGGTGGCAGATACAATAGATGAAAGCTTTGACTTACTGCCAAATTATTGATTTTCATTCTACAATTCTACAGCTTGCAGCAGATACATTTGTATCTGTATCTCTGTGTGGGCGTCTGCCTTTTTTCAAGGAAGCCCTTCAATGTTCTTTTTGCTTTATTTTTCCACAATTATCCGCTTAAGAGCCGCTCAAAGCGGGCCAAAGCAACACTGGGCAAAGTATCTTTAAGATGCAGCAGTGCACAAAAAGTATCCATCAGATACAGATACACAGTGCTCGTGCAGTTCTTTTAAAGTAGCTGCATGTTACAGAACGTCTAACGTCCATTTGCTGCCAAAAGTATCTTTTGGTTGCACAAAATCAGTAGAAATGTATCTTTCCAGTTGAGAGTATCTGAGAGATTCAGTGGTGGAATTAAAGCGAATTTAAATGCTGCAGCTGTGCAGTAAAAAGTATCTTAAAGATACCCTACTGTTGCAGTTGCATCTCTAAGATGTGCCATAAAAGTTGCTGTCGACGGGCAATCGAAAATAAATTTTCAATTAAACGCCCATCAACGATCCGACAGCTATCTAGCTGCAATTGTCTTATCTCACAGATACAGATGCAGATAGAAATGGAGCTGCAGATACAACAAAGAAGAGGGGAAGGAAGATGCTGTGGCAGCCTCTAATGAAGATGATGGGGCGCATTTTGTTGGCTGCACTGAGCACTGAGACGAAATCAAGACAAAAGGCCAACAGATGGACAAATGACCAGCGGAGATACATAAACTATCTGACGGATGCGACTCGGACAGCTGCTGCGGCCAAGAAAAAGCAGAAACCAATAAAGAGGAGAGCAGCACAGAGGGGGGAGGGCAGTGCAGCGCGTGCCATTGAACTTTGTGGTCAAAAAAAAGCGAGATACTTCATTGTGTCTTGAGTATCCGAAAGATACTTGTGAAATGCCGCATGAATAATTGAACTTTTGCCAATGAAATTCGAGTACTCGAGTGGACGTGGACGGCCTGACGCTTTCATTGTCCATGAAATACGTTTGCATCCCACAGATACAGATACTTTGCAGAAAAATCAATTTTCAGCTTTGCAGATACATTTTTTGGGTATAAAAAAGGGTAAAAGATACTTTTGTATCTCAAATATGCTAGAAATTGTTGTATCTTCTGCCCTCGATAGATACTTTTCGATTTGCTAGCTTGCCTTTACGTCCCACTGCTTGCCGCAGCCGCAAATCAAAAGCCACCTTTAATCCCCTTGAGGCGAAAAACCAATTTCCAATTTGACAGATGCCTTTTTTGCATCTTGCAGATACATTTTGTCATAAGAGAAAATCAATTCTCTGAATGCGACACCCGACGAGGCAGCAGCAGCTGTCGCTGTCGCAGCGAAGGAAATTGATCTGCCAGCAAAGCAGCAAAAACTTTGAAAGTATCTTATGGATGCATCCCCGCCAACCATGCCCCTCCTGCCGCGACAGCCAAGTCGTGCCACAGATGGAAATTGGGGCCACATTCATATTTCCGAGATAGATTCCAAAGGGATTGAGCCTTCCCTCTGTCTCTCTCTCTCTCTCTGCCTCTCTCTCTCTGCCTCTCTCTCTCTGCCTCTCTCTCTGCCTCTCTCTCTGTCTCTCTCCCTCTCTGGATTGTCTCTTGGTTGGTGGTCTTCTCCAGAGATCGACTGATCCTCGGATTCTTTAATTAAAGTTCTCCTTTTTGCCAAATGGCGCTGCGTGGGTGGCTGTCCCCGGCAGATCCTCCCTCCCCCCCTGCTGCTCTCCTCTCCGCCACTCTCTGGACTGGACTTCAGCTTCCATTTCAGCTTCGTATTTCTCTTGTTTCGTTCTTTTCTTTCATTAAATGATCTTTGGGCGGAAGGGAAAACCGTTGCGCCGGGCATTTAAATGTTAATTTTCGTGCCTTCAAACACGTGCAACCCCCCCTACCCCTTCCCTCCACCCTCTCCCCCCTTCCGACAAATCCAAAAAGATACAAAGCTTCGTTCGACTCAAGTGTTGAATGTCATTAGCGCTCTGTCGCCTCGGGGTCGGTCTATCCCTCTCCCCCTCCCCCTCCCTCTCCCTCTCTCTCGTTGCGTTGGGGGAGTCGTCCGTCGCTCGATGGGAAACCAACAACAAAAAGTGTTGCATGAACGAGGCAGGGAGACAGGGAGACAGGGGGGGAGGCAGCAATGGATGGTGGATCCGTAAGTGGCCAACTTGATGACCGGAAACGACAGCGAAACAGTTACATTTGCCGACTGCAGAGTGGACACTGCACAGGGGAGCAGATGGGGGGGCGGGGGGTGCAGCAACACCTGAGGCAAACAGCCCAAAGAAGCAATAAAAAAGAGAAGAAGAAGTGGAAGAAAGAGTGGCGGCAGAGTGGCAAAGTGGCAAAGTGGCAGGGCAAACCTCTTCTAGCTGCGACGTCCACCCCCGCACACAGCACCGTGCCACAGTGCCTGCCACACGCCTGACAGCCTGCTGCCGCTGCTGCCTTTGCCTCTGGCTCTGCCTCAACCTCTGCCTCCGTGGATGCAGCTTGCAGCTGCGAAACGCTTTCAAGTTCATTGCAAAAATTGGCAATTCAAGCGCAAAGCAAAACGAGAGCAAAAATGGAGAGGGGGATGGGGAGGGGGAGGGTGTGGGGGGCAGATTCAACGTTTAAAAATAGCCAAACATGTCACCAGAAGGAGGCAGCACAGGAGGGGATAAGGGAAGGGGACTGACACTGACAGCCCCTGCAACTGTGGCATCAAATGTGGCAATGAGGCAGAGAGGCAGAAAGCCAGCGCCCAGCCCCAGCTCCAGCTCCAGCCCCCGGAGCCCCCAGAGTTGGCTCCAAAAAAGGAAGAGGGCACACAAAGCAAAGATGAAAGCAGCAGAATCTGCTGATGAACCCTTGAAGTACCCTGGAACAAGCCAACTATGGGAGTCTTAGGTTCCACAAAGAGATACTTTTGCCAGCGAAAAAGATACATTTTGTATTGCATTATTATTGTTTTCTTTGATTTTGTACAGTATTTATTGCAACCGACCGAGGGCGCTGCCGCATAACGCGCGACTCGTTAAGAACTAAGAATTTAACTAATGAATTTCTAATTACGAGAAAGATATGAGAGTCTCATTAATTGAAGACTAGGAAGGAAGCTAATAGAAGATATGACATGGTAGGGGGAATTATAATCCTGGCATAGGACCCTAAACGGTTCATGCAAGGAGTAATTCGATCTACAAAGCGGAAGGATGATGAGTTTTTGGTAGATTAATTGTAGCACAAATACTTTTAAGTTTACTTTCCTTTGTTTTCCACAGATATTACTTAGTGGGGAATTACTGGTGACCTCCGATCTTCCACTTTAGGATCACAATATTCACTAGATTGCCATAGTTTACCCATAGAATACATATATCCTGTATTCCCATAGTGTATCTTATATCGTTTTATTCTTTCTTCTTCCGAAAACTGACTCACTTTCTTATAGGATCTGCTTGCATATGGCTTCCATATACCCATAAATACCATAGTATATCCCCTGGGAGCACTCTTTTGGGAAAGGTGATTCATTTGGTAGACTCTTTGGCTTTTGGTTCGTGAAGCTTTTCCTCCCTCGAACTCCTCCTCCTCCTCCTCCGCCTGGAACTGGAACTGGTGACAATTAGTGTAGGGGGGAAGCAGGGAATGAAAGCGACTCAGCAATCAGCAGAGGAGTTCCAGCCCAGAGGAGTAGGCGGAAGACGTATAGGAGGAGGAGCACTGGAGGTGGATCTGCCAGAAGAGAAGAAGGAAGACGTGCAGGCGGGGTGGGGTGGGGTGGGGCGTCGCTTGTCGTGTGCGTGATGCGCATGAGCGAAGCGTCATTGCGCCTTAAATGGGATCAGAGCAGAGCAGAGCAGAGCAGGCGGCAGGCGGCGGCGCACAACTTGCAACATAACTGACAAACGAGGGGCGCACAGCGAGAGAGCGAGAGAGAGAGAGAGAGAGAGAGGGGGGTGGGGGGAGGCAGAAGCAGATAGCAATGTTTTTTGCAACATTTCTTATTGTTTTTTGTCGGCTGTCGCATTTGTCGGCTGTGCAACGATGCGTTGATTAATGTTGCGGGGGTGGGAGGGGGTGCGGTGGCGGGGGGTGGTAGGGGTAAACAGGGTCATTCCCTCCTCCTCCTCCTGTTCTGGTCTGCCATTTTTGGGCAACTACAACATGGGGCAACTTTTGGGGTCGTCTCACACACTCAGCATTCAACAACATTCATGCAACATGCAACATTCAACATGCAACATTCGACAGAGCCCCATAACTCTTTTCATCCAGGGGCCAGGCCCTCGAATCCCTTTGGTTCTTTTTCTTTTGCATTTTGTGTGGATTTCTTTGGTGAATTATTGAAATTGCTGCTGCGATTGATCTCTGAACGGAGAGGCAGCGTTGCATGGCTGCAGCGTGGCAACGTTGCAGCTTCTGTTTACTGCAGGGAGTCGTCTCGCAGGGTCAGGGCCTCCTCTGACGCCGGCTGACGGCTGACATTTGCCGGCAATCAATCAATCAAGGAAATAGTCAAGAGATATCGTCAAGAGTTCTCCTCCTCCTCCCTCGGGGAGAGGGGGGACTTCAGAGCGGGACAGTCTTGAGTGAGAGAGAGAGAGAGAGAGAGAGAGAGAGAGAGAGAGAGAGAGAGAGAGAGAGAGAGAGAGAGAGAGAATGCACCTGGGGTAAAGGGAAGAAGGGAAAACCTTTTGCAAAATGTTAGATAGAAATATGCACAAAATGGGGATTAAAGATTGAAGTTTTTACTTACCTTTTGTTACTGCTACTCTTGGGTGAATATAGATAGATAGATATATAGATAGATAGATACATGGATGTACATAAAGATAGATACATAGCTACAATCATATAAAGATATACAAATATCTAGCTGGATAGATCGCTAGATAAACGCATGATAAGACACATAGTTAGAGGCATAAATAATATTTAGAAATATAAAAATATATTTTAAATTAAAATAAATAAATTGTAAAATATAAATAATATTCAGATATAAAGAAAATAAATAAAAATATATTTTAAAGCTGGGAGAATGGATCTACACGTCTTCCAAGAGCCTCTACCATAATCCCATGAAAATACTCCCAGTGGAATTCTATGGAATTCCACTTGGGGAAAAGCTTCCAAAATATGTACTCGTAAATCCCATTTCAAGTGTCTTGGATCCAGAGATCGATCGCATCGGATTTCATGCCACACAAGCCACAAGCCACGAAATTATGTTGTCCCCTGATCCGAACCAAAGTCAATGCCAAACAACAACAAGTGGAGTGGGGGGAGTAGGAGGGTGAGGAGGGGAGTAGGAGGAGCAGGAGGGGTAGGAGCAGGGGGAGTAGCAGCAGGGGGAGTAGGAGCAGGGGGAGTGTTGCAGCAGCAGCAGAATGCAAAGGAGATTCTTTATATCTGAACAAATGTCGGTCGGAATTTTTGCGCTGGCTAAAAATAAAACATCAAAACGTTTCCCCCGCCTGTCCCTGTCCCCCCGTTCCCCCCGCTCCCCGAGGGAATTCAAGGGAAGGGAACAGAAAATGGGGACAAATGGGGAACGCAAAAAACGCAGGGAGAATCGGGAGAGGAAAAAACAAGCAGAAATGAAGAAGAAATTGAGGCACAAACTGCAGGCACTGCAGCAGCAGCAGCAGCAATCAGTGCCACAAACTGAGGCACAAAACTGAACTGCAGCAATCAGAGGCAGCAAATGGAGGGCAAGGGGGGGGACACGAGATCCCAAAAGAAATGGAATGACACTTAAGGCACAGCCACCTACCCCTCCTCCTCCTCCTCCTCCGCCACTTGAAAAAAAAACAAAACAAAGAGAAAGAAGAAAAGAAAAGAGAGAAAGAAGTAAAGAGTGAAAAAAAAACAATGAGAATTGCGGCCCATTATGACAAATTTTCAAATGAAATGCTGTTTTAATGCTCAAAGAAGGAATCGGAGTGGGAATCGGAGTGGGAATCGGTGGTGCCCCAAAGCCTCCTCCGTCCTCCGTCCCCCACACTGCCCCCCTCCCCCAAGCCATCCATCCACAATCAACGTCATCATTAGCACCCAAGAAACGTGGGATTCCTGTGCTCCAGCCAACTCCTCCTCCTCGTTCTCCTTCTCCTCCTCCTCCTCGTTCTCCTTCTCCTCCTCCTCCTCCTCCTCGTTCTCCTTCTCCTCCTTCTCCTCCTCATTCTCCTTCTCCTCTTCCTTCTCGCTATGAGAGCCTCTTCTCCTTCTGGAGCTCTGGCACTGGACCAAACAATTATTCGAGACATTCTCTTGTCTCCATCTGAGAGAAGTTTGACCTCAAAATGTGAGATATTTCGTAAGGAGTAAAAACAGAAGAAAAACCGAAAAAGGAATCTCCAAATGATTATTACATTAATATATATAAAAAGCAATAATATATATAAAAAACAATAATATATATAAAAATAAATCTGAAAAATCAAAGAAATATCAAATAATACAAAAAATAGTTTTAGGAACTCCAAGAAGGTGCAAAGTTCCAATAAATCTCCGAAATAACAAGTAAAATCCATTGAAATTTCATAGATTTAGGCATGGAATGGAATGGAATGGAATAGAAGTAAGATTATAGATAGAATAAGATATAGAATAGGATATAGAATACATTTCCCATATCCAACATTTGCTCAATTTATATATCTTCTATAATTTTCCACTTTAAATGTTATTCTTTATTCTTTATGGTTTTTTAATTGAAAAACTCCCCCGAACATCTTTTACAGACATTTTTATAGCATTGAAAGACCATTTATCATCAGGCTGTGGAGTTTTTGGCTGTTGGCTTGGCAAACATTTCGACCCTTAAATATGGCCCCATGGCTCTGCTCCCCTCCCCGAAAGCAATGGCACTTCCCTTCCCTTCTAAACCAAAAAGTATTAACAACATCCAGAGAATATTGCAGATATCCAAAGATATCCAAAAGGGGAGTATGGGGAGTGTGTGGAGTGACGCTCTATCTATGGAGTAGATTCTAGAGTCTATCTAGGGTGTAGAGTGGGGGGGTGTGCAGAGTGGGGGTGTGCACAGTGGGGGGGCGAGAGACAAGTAATTTTCGTAGGCAATAAATTTATTTACAATTCACGCACGACAGAACCACACGCTGCCCTGGGCTCTCTCTCTCTCTCTCCCTCTCCCACTCTACTGCCTTCTCTTTCCAATTTGCATATTCATGAAACTGGATATGGAGGGGGGTACAGCCCATACCTCCCCCCCTTCCCCCTTGCATGTGGGTATTCCCTCGTTTGGAAAATTTGAATTCAAATTTGAATTTTATTTCGCTTTTTTTTTGCTTTTTGCTTTTTGCAAACAGAAGGAAAGAAAGGGAAGAAGGAATCATAAGGGAGGAGGAAGGGGAAGCAGAGTGGGAAGACGTAACTGGAAACCAAAGAGAGAGAGAGAGAGAGAGAGGAAGAGGCAGAGAGAGAGCCAGAGCACGTGCTATGTTCCTCGTGTTACCGCGTAATGACGTCATTAAGTGGCAAGAGCCGTGGCCCATGGCCATTGTGGCACCAATAAAAACTGTTGCAGTCCCTCGATCCCTCCCTCCCTCCCCCTCCCTCTCTCTCTCTCTCTCCCCACGACGACGACGATCATTAATCCGCGAACGATGCCGATCTTTGACATTTTCCTTGCCCCACAATTTTCCCCCAAAAGCAATTTCTTTCTAAATGGCAAAAGTACTCTTCTTTTCTCTCTCTTTCTCTTTTTCGATCAGATTTGGCTCTGAAACAGAGAGGGGGAGGGGGAGTGGCAGTGGTAGTGGGAGAGAAGTTATTGGCCTGGCCAATACTCGTAGATGCAAAGATTATTATAGTTGAGGAGAAAACCCGGAAAAAAACATTGTTAATGGCTAAAGAGAAAGAGAGCGGCCAGGAGGAGGGGGGTGGGGGGTTGGGCGGGGGAAAGAGGAGTGGCAGGCAGGCAGACTTAGAAGAAGATCAAGAAAAGTCGTGAAAACTGTTTTCTGGCGGGATAATTGCTGATCGGCGACGGAGGAGGAGACAGAGAGAGAGAGAGAGAGGGGAGAGAGGGGTAGAGAGGGGGGAAGAGGCGGGGAGGTTCGATGAAAAGTCGGAAATTGTTTGACCCACAATCTGAACTTTCGGGAAATTGTATCTCGAATGTGGGCTAAATGCCGATCGCTGATTGAAAACGGGCTAATCGAATCTCCAGGGGGAAATGTGCCACCAAATAGTCGAAGGATGAAGGTAGTCCTCCTCCTGGTGCTCCTCCTGGTGCTCCTCCTTTTACTCCTCCTCCTAGTGCTCCTCCTCCTGGTGCTCCTCCTTGTACTCCTCCTCCTGGTGCTCCTCCTTTGTGTCGTTCTTTAGTACTTGATGAATATTTGTTCTCTGCAGAGATTAAAACATTTCAGATGCCACACAGGGCACACAAAGAGAGCGAAAGGGCAAGGGAGGCCGCTCCTCCCCCTTTCCACTATCACTTGCCGCCTCCTGCTACTCCCTCTGCCACTTGCCACCGCCTGGTTGTGCAGCTTCTCCTCCTGGCTTCTCCGATTTCGATTCGACTGGGAGACTGGGAGAATGTGCGCGATGCGATGCGATCCACTGAGATGCATTGAGATGCGTTGTGGTCCTGTGGCGGTCATGGCCATGGTCATGTGGTGGCTCTTCGATCCGGGGCTCGGGTTCTGCGGCATCTGGACGTCTGGTCGGGGCATTTGGCATTTCAATTACAAAAGTTGTTGTGTGCCTTCGTAGACCTAATTGATTGACTCCACACAGCAGATGGTTGCCCCCCGCCCCTCCCCTGTGAGGCACAGATGGGGAGACCCATAAAGAAGGTGCTGATAATATTTATATCACGTACTCGATCCCCCCCCACCCCCCTTCCTGCCGCCATCCTTCGGTAGAATGCAATTAAATTGCATTTTCCACAACAGAGGAAAAAGCGCAAAGAGAGAGAGAGGGAGAGAGAGAGAGAGAGAGAGGGAGAGAGAGCTGCGAGAACAATGAGCAATTTTCATAGATTTCCACGCTTGCCACTCTGCCACGTCTGTGGCACGTTTCCTACATAAACCATAAGCATCGCAGGCGGCAGCAAGGGGCAAGAGGCAAGAGGGAGGGGACAGGGCACAGAAGTACTCGTGGAAGATGATGATGAGGATGATGGTGCCTCTGCAGCTGCTCCAAGCTGGCTGCCTCCCATCTATTGCTCCTTCTTGGACTCTCCCAATCCCCCCGCACTGCTCCTCCTCCTCCTACTCCCCCGGCACCCCGCACCTCTTGACTCCACCTCATTTTCCTCTTCTGTGTGCTGAGTTTTTTTTTCACAGTTTTCTAAAGTAAGAAAAATTATCTTGAGACCAGAAAAGCAGCCAAACGGTAAACGCGATGACTGCCTGCTCCTCCACAGAGAGAGAGAGAGAGAGAGAGAGAGAGAGAGAGAGAGAGGGGGGGGAGGGAGGGAATGCGAGTAACAAGTGCAACGTGGCACAATTTTCGAAAGCTCCGCCGCGCCACTCACGATTTTCACCCCGAGGAGCCGCCGCCACAGGCACAAAAAACACAAAAAAAAATCCAAGCCGCGAGCAGCAGATTTGTGATACCCTGTAAAAAGGGGAACAGGGTATGCCCGACGACACAAGGCAGAAAGACAGAGAAGAGACGAGGACAAGGCTACAGATATTTCCCTGTGGGAATCGATATGGATTCTCCTGGATCTCTCGATGGACATTTTCCCACTGGATATCATCCAAGTCCGTACCCCTGGCTCCCTACCCCATCTGCGATGCCTACCTGTGATGGTGGCTCTGCTGCCCCCCCTTTACCTTCTTTTTTTTGCTCGTGCAACGTTTTTTAATGGAGGATTATCCTCCAACGGAGAAGCACAGTTGCAGCAGTTGCATCCATCAACTGGGCTGGCAGGGGGCATCCTCTAGCCTGGAGGGGTGTGGCGGGGGGAGCTACCTTAGTTTTCTTTTTGTTGTTGTCAACATAAAAGTTTTCCCCGAACGAAGCTCAGGGATCGCTGTCAAGAGAGGGGCGCAGGAGGAGCAGCAGCAGGAGGGGAGCAGCTGGAGGAGCAGCAGCTGGAGGAGGAAATCACAGCAGGCGGCAGGCGGCGGGAGGCGGGCGCCGCAACAGTTGAATGAACTCCCGCGAAAAGCTGAAAAATGGTTCAGTTTTGTTCTCTTTCTCTTTTCTTTTGCTGCTGTGTTGTGTCCCAGGTAATGATGATGTTGCCAACGCAACGCACCGCCAGGAAACCAGGGAACCAGGGACTCCAGTTCTCCACCTCCCGTGTGAAAGGAAGGAAACGAGGCCAGAGACAACACAGGGAAACAGAGAGACAGAGAGGCAAAGAGGGAGACACAGACACAGACACCAAAGGAGGCCAAGAGAACAGCACAGCACAGAACAGAACACAAAAGCCAAAGAACGAAAGCAGGAAACGTGGCACAATGGGAGGAACGGAACGGAACACCACACGAGGGATACGATACGATATGGCAGAGGTATAGGCAGAGGTATAGGTATAGGATGTGTGATGGGCAACCGATGGGAGGGGCCACAATGCCACAAATGCTAGATGGGAAATGGCAAGAGGAGCAGCAGCATCGGCTGGAGGAAAGACTGTCTTAATCCCACAATCAAAAGAGTGGAGAGGTTACCTCCAGGCAGCAGCAGCAGCAGCAGCAGATCTACAGATCGATAGAATAGAAACAGCAGCAGCAGCAGCAGTGCGGGGGATCGCTGCAGATCATCATCCAGGCAGCAGCTACCGCAGATGCAACAGCAGCAGCAGCAACATCAGCAGATGCAACATTCAGAGGCAGAAGCAGCAGCAGTCCCCCCATTTGAAGGAGTCTCCTCTGGCTTCTCTGGTAACTCCAGCCAGCGCCTGCTCTCCCCACAGTCCCCCATCTCATCCTCCTCTTGGGGTAACTCAATGGCGTGTAAAATAACTGCCGGGCATTGTCCGGACATTTGGACACACAGCGGATGAAACGAGACGAGAAGGGGCGGAAAGGGGTGGCACTTCTGCTCTGCTGTGCTCTGCATATCTGCAGATAGAAGGCCAGCGATGAGCAATTCTCCGAGGAGGAGTCACAGTTTGTGGGGTGATCCAAAAGGCCTCCAATGATAGCCACGAAAGTCATTTATTTGACCAAAGACTAGAAATACTTAAATAAATACTAGAAAATACCAGAAATATACTGGTGGATATACCACTAAAGTCATTTCTTTGACCAAACTTGAGGGAAATGCCTGAAACTGAACTGTACTTAAATAAGACTAGAAATACTTAAATAAATACTAGAAAATACCAGAAAATACTGCTTAAAAATACTCAAAAAACTACCGAAAAATATCCGACAAAATTCTAGACGAAAAATAATGTAACTACTTTGCAGAAAGATCCAAAAATACTCCCAAAATTACTCGAAAAACTACCACAAAAAGGTAAAAAATTAAATGAAAAATACTCGAATAAAATACTGGTTAAATAACTGAAAATACCCAAAAAATACAAGGAAACAAACATCAGGAAAGTGCCATGAATATATTAGGAATATACCATAACATTTATTATCATTTTTACGACGGTATTTCTTCAGAACTTTTCACTTGTATAATAAAGGTTTTACCTGTATTTTGGAGATGATATATCCAAAATACCTATCCTTAGCTAGTAGTTCCTGGCAGGTTGCTTCCTCTTTGGAATGGAAATGGTTCCCCAAACACAAAAACCGAGCTCCAACCTACCAGATTCCCCTTCCAAATCCAGAGAGAAAAGAGGCCAAAAGGCGCATCTCTATGGGCTGTTTGGGGGGGTAGCCTGCCGCCTGCCCCACAACTCTGCAAACTGCAACTGCAACTGCAACTGCAACTCTGTCTCTGTCTCCTTCTCTGCTTGCCCCCAAGTGCATTGGCAATTGAGTTGATCGAGTGGACTGAACCCAATGTTGCATGTGGCAGAAAAATCAGTAGCAGAAGGAGAAGAGGCAAATGCAGCTGCTGCTGCTGCACCGATCACCAGATGGAGAGGCAGATGACGATTATGATGATTAGAATGCATAATGATGATTATATTTGTGGCTGCTTTCAGTTGCTTTCTGCTGCCTGCCGCCTGCCGCTTGCCTTCTGCTTTGTGCTACAATTTAATAAGTGCTAAAATAATCATCGCCTCTCCTCGCCACTCGCATTATGCAAACTTGTTGCAAGGCAAGTGGCTCGTGTCTCGTGGCAACAAAGTGGAAAAACCAACCCCCTGGAATGTTAACAGAGAAGAAAAGGTAGAGCACATATCTGTATGTATGTAGTTTATAATAAATGAAATAACATTAAAATTCTGGAATAATTGTAGCCAAAAACTGTCGCCATTTCCGCCTTGGATGGGTACTCCTATATCATCATAGGTCTCTATGGAATACTATACACTCTATAGACATACAATCGAATCCACAAGAACGTTGCGATGTTCTGTTGCTGTCTTGGCTGGGCTGCGCTGCTTGTTGCACGAAAGTCAATGAACTTTTGTTGCTGTTTTTGTGTTGCTGCTGCTGTTGTTGCTGTTGTTGTTCCTCTTGTTGTGCAATGTGTGTAATTCAAAGCGAACGAAAATTATAATGTTGAAGAAATTTTTTGTGTTGCCAGCGCAAAAAACGAGTTGAACGTTGGAGTAGTACCCCCACTCTCCCCTTCCCCTCACAAGAGCTGCCTCGCTCCAACACACAAGTTCTCTTCTACCCAGTGACCCCTCTACTCTACCTCTACAACCCCCACCCCTGCCCTGTCCCTTTCCCTGTCACTGGCTTGTTCTACTCCTATTCCCCCCCTCCCCCTCCTAGTGCCGTGCCTCCTGTCCCACTGAACGCATAAAATAATTTTTTATGACACCGAGAATTTCTTGTTGTCGCCGCATTTTGTTGTTGCTGTGCGAGTAATTAAATAAAGTTATGTTCCAGAAAGAGCAGAGAGAGAGAGAGTGAGACAGAGACAGAGAGTGCGAGTGAGAGAGAGAGCTCTTCTGAGTAGAAGAAGAGTGTGTGAAGAAGAGACTGGAGGCAGAGGAAGAGCCACGGAGCCACTGCCAAAGCGGCGATTGAGTTGACAAACCAAACGCTGGATGACACGCGAGAGCCCCTCTGGCGGCAGTGCCGCTGCCTCTTGCAACAAGCGACACGCGAGCGGTGTATAAAAATAGTTTCCAAATGCAAAATGACAGGAGGGGCAGGGGTTGGGGGGCGGTGTACAATTGAGTGCAACATGCACTTGACATCATCTGGCGATCTGGCAATTGGATCGGAGACATAATTTGATTAGCGCTAGGGAATTGCTCAGGGGATAGACGACAGACAGACAGACAGATAGACAGACAGACAGACAGACAGACAGGCAGAGTGACAGAGCGAGTGCGTGTGCAACTGGGATCGGGATCCATCCAATCAGGCGAATGCAGGCTGATCACACGACGGGCAGGGCAAGGCAGGACAGGGCTGGGCAGGGCTGGGCAGGGCAGGGCAGGGCCCTTGAACCCCAAGAGAGCCTACAGAAAGAGATAGAGAACACTCTCCAAAGGGTCCTTAGACCCCAACAAGTTCCTAAATCACACCCAAACTCTCCCACATGATATCTGGTATCATTATTAAGGCCTCAAACTTTTGAGACTCTTAATTAATGCCTTCTAGAGTTATTCTCTAGCTAAAAACACAATCATACCTAATGAATTTCTTGTATCATTCCCTCGCTTAAACAATTACGAAAGACAGACAACATTTCCCCTGCTATCTTTTCATTATCTTTACACTTCCATCGGTCGAACAGAACAGAACAGTATAAATAAATCTATCTACAATTGAAATATCATCGAATCCAAAGAGGAGAGCTCTCTCCTCTGCCAAAGAGAACATCGAAAGAAGATCGAAACAAATTGGCTGAACATTAGAAACGCATAAAACTTCATTAAGCTCGTATTCTGCTTTTTCCTATCAGCCACTGGCCGCCGGGAGATGTTGCCTCTTGCTGCCTGTTGCAGCCACAAATAACGAACGAGAACAGTACGAGTGCGAGTGCAGTTTTTACAATTAACTGAGGAAGAAAGAAGCACTAGAGAGAGAGAGAGAGAGAGAGGCAAGCAGGCAGCCAGATAGAAAAGATGCAACAGAAAATAACTACTATTCTTGACGATGACGATGGTTTGGCCCCAACCTGGACAGAGGGAGAGGGAGAGAGGAGAGAGAGAGAGCGAGCGAGAGAGAGCAACAGTTTGCGCCGCTTGAGTGCATCCGTTGCAAGACCAGGGACGACCGACGGCTTTTATTATTATCATTGTTCTGCTGCTGCTGCTGTTGCTGTTGCAATGAAAGTAGAAACAGTCGAGCAAAAACCAGCTAAGAAGAGAATATTCGCATACCCTGTAGAGCTGTTCAAAGAGATTTTCGGATAGTTTAAACCCAAGAAGACTTATGAGAAGATGCATCCAAATGTACCAGATTATTCGAAACCAAAAAGAAACTAATTTCGCTTCTTGCCACTGACGATTATGCCCCTCTCGTGCAGGGTATCATCCAACAGCTTAAACGAAATGCAATGATAGAGAGTCCCAGAGCCAACAGCAGCAGCAGCATAAAAAACTAGAAGCAACAACAGGGAAAACAATAAAAATACAAGCAACAAATAAAAAAGCAGAGAGATAGAATTGTACGTACAATGGATTCAGGTCTGGTTTTTAGAGTGTTTTACACTCGTCATCGCCCCAGCCCCACCCCGCCTCTCACTCCTCACTCGAAGACCCCATTCCGACCCCCTCTGGGGAGAGAGTGCACTTTTTTATTGTTGCACAGACAGAGACGGGGACAGAGACGGAGACTGAGACGGTGGAGGGGCATGAAATTTGATTCTCGGAAGAGTTCATTTGTAGCTTACCAGGAATACTGCTCGTACTCGAACTCGTGGAATGTTTGTTTGCTTTCTCTCCTACTCCAACTCCAACGCCAACTCCTTCTCCTTCGCGCCTTCTCCTTCAGGCGATGGCACTTGTAACTTAATTAAAACTGATTGCAGGTTGCACAGTGTTGGGCCAGGGTTGTCGCGGCTTGGTTTGTCGCGAGGGTTGCCAGGCAACGTGACTGACTGCAAACAAATAGCGGAATAACGGAAATATGGTTAAAGCCATTTAGACTGCAATAACATTCTGTAATGGGCGTGTCCCCTGGGTGGGTGGCAATGCATCGACAAGGCTGTAAATTCGATTTCACTGCCATTTCTGTGTCTTTGTTTTTATTACATCCTCGTTTCATTTCGTTTCGTTTCGCTTTGCTGTTCCTGTTGTTGACATTGCATCCCCGTGGGAGCTTGCAAGCCCGAAAATTGCCCCCACCCCAACCATGTCCATGGGTGGGACAGGGACAACAGCACAGACAAACAATTGCATGCATACATATACACACATATACATATGCATGCATAGTACGACAACTGCTACAATGACAAACAAAACAACGGAAGAACAAAGCGCCAAATGGCGGCTTTTGTTGTTTTCTACACCGCTGCTGCTGCTGCTGCTGCTGCAGAGGATAACTGCATTGATTTCTGACAGTTGACGTCGCTGTCGGTAGCATTCGCTTTTCGTGTCCATGGAAGCGTGAAGACAAACGGAGAAGCCCTCTGCTGTGGGGTTGCGTCTCCTTGTCACCCCCACACACACACACACAAACACTTCACTCAATGAGCAGCTACTGATGATCAAGGTACATTAAACAGAAGGTAAATCAGCAAGGAAAAGGGACTTTTCCTAGCAGCAGGGCTGCCGCACCCTAATATTTACTATACCTTGCTGTAATGATTTTATGCGTGTGGGTGAAGGGGTCCGGTATGGGATAGGGAGTAGGGAGTGGGGAGTAGTAATAGCCAACAATTTGTTTATCAACATACCAGTTTACACTTGAGTCTATTATTATTTAAAGCATTTCATTTGTCAAATTGTCCAATTAGTAATTGTGGCTGCCCACGCACTTGCAGCGAAACCAATGGCACAAGAAAAACTTATACACGAGCCAATATGGCGCATTAATGAAGAGAAATAACAAGACACCCAAAAAAAAAGTAAGAAAATTGCAAAAATGCTCCTTAAACGCACGCACACACACAGACACTAACGCACACGCGCAAGCACAATGCACTCAAATGATTTACCGCTTTTCTCACTGTAGTTTGTCCTTTATAAAACGAACGATTTTCCGGACTATTCCCACAAATGGCCACCACTTGAGGAGATACAAAATCTTAATTGCCATCAGAATTAAACGAAATGAGAATTTCACCATTTTTTAAGCCGTTCTCGCGCGTTTTTTTGTAAATTAACCAATTTATTCCCGAAACGCGTGGAGGTAGATCGCGCGGCGCAGAAAAGGAAGAAGGTGGGAAGCAATAAAAGGAAGAGATGATGCAAGAGCGGGATGGCACTAGTGCACTTGTCATATTTTCTCTTCTAGTCGGCTGTTTGAGCTGCAGAATTTAGTGAAGTGTGTAATTTGAATAGTTTATTTTAAAAGTGATATATAAAAAGCATTCAATGCATTTAGAATAATTTATTATTGTGTGGTTATTGGACAAATATAAATGAATTCTAAGCCGCGCGCGCCTTTTTTTTTGTGTCAATGTCCCGCCAATTGCAAATGCATTTGCACATGTTGACACATGCCAAAGCGGGATGGCATGATAGAACTGCTGCTTTTTTTTGGCGCCCTTTTCGCCGCTGAAAAAAAGTGCGAAATTTTGAGCAGTTTATTTGAAAATTTGCAATGATTCGGCTTGGTGGAAGAGCAAATGTGGCCCTGACCGGTAGGCCACCCTTGTTTTTCGCTGTAAAATTCGCCGACGACCGCAGTTGGCTTTGCATTTCACGTTTGAAAGGATTAAGAACGGGTTTGCAGCCCAGCAGAGCACCACCCTACGGGGCCCACAAAAGAGCTTAAGCGCGGGCCGGGCCCTGGTCTCTGGTCTCTGGTCAACGCCTGCTGCAGGCCCGCCTGCCCGCCTGCCTGCTGTGTGTGGTGTGGTGTGGCTTTGGCTCTGATTTACTCTCGGGGGTGGCTTCCTTCCACTTCATGTAAATGGCCCAAACATTAAAGCAACACTTGAGTTTGCTGTGTGTGTGTGTATCTTGCTGCCCGTCAAAGTCATGCCACACGCAGTCCAGTAGGGGGAACCACCCTGAGCTGTGCCGAGCTGAACTGAGCTGAGAGTACTATGGTACTATATGCAAAATGCAAACAATGGACAACGCAACGCAGTAGTCACGTGCTGCCAACACCACCACCACCAACCAGCACCAGCTGCTGCCGCTTCTGCCGCCGCTGCTGCTGCTCGGCCTCTTCCCGGGGACTCCAGCTCCATCCTAATAAGCGGCAAATAATTGGCAGACGAACTTGAGACTAGAGACTACCCCAACGGCAGGGACACGGCATGAGGTGTGAGGTGTGGGGTGTGGGGCATGCGGCATGCGGCTGCCCGTGGCAACTGCAATTGCCACTAAAAATCGATATCCACCCTGCCACCCAGAACAGGCCAGAACAGAACAGGCCTCACTGTCTGCTGCCCGCCTGCAGGTTGTCGATCCTGGAATGGAGTAGAATAATGTTTGTTTGCATTTCCAGTGCCCGGAGAGAGAGAGAGATAGAGAGCGAATGAATGAGAGTCTGCTCTCAGTTGCTGTGCTTGGAATTGGAGTACAGGTAAGTCCTGAGAACATAGTGCCAGCCAGCCCAGTCCAGCTCTGTTACCTCTGTTTTTTCTATCTTTTGTAGGTATGTTTATGTAATGTGCAACCTCAACAACAATTAGAATTTCCGGCTGTAAACTGTGGGGGCCCCCAGACCCCGTGGCAAGCGTTAGCCCAGAACCCCCCGTGTCATTTTGACCAAATTTGAATGTCAAACGCAAAACATGGGTGACACAGGGACGGATCTGAGCGAGAGCAATGGATATACAGAGGCACTGCATCCGCTCCTGTTAATGACAGTTGCATTCGGTGGCCCCCTGGCCCGGCCCGGACCGGCCTGGTGCTCAATGAACCATTCATTCATTCATTCTGTGTGTGTTTCTGTCTTGTGTGTTGCACTACGAGCGAACAACGAACATGGGCAACAACAATTAATATGGCCAGCGATGCGAATCTAATAATGTGACTACAATAGACCCGCTTCAACCAGTCGTTCGTTCTGTCTGTCGTCTCTGCGTAGTTTATGTAAGCCCTGGCCCGATCCGGACAAAAGCTTGGCTTGGGCCGCGCTCTGGCAGCTGCCTCGTGTGATATGTTGCCCGTTCTAACGATACATCATTGTGATATATCGCACATACACATACATGCGGATGTGTGTACACTGGAGCCACGAGAGGTGTGTGTGTACCTTAGGTGTGCCATAAATTAACACTAGATGTCCCAGTGGGCGGTTCTCTTGCCTCATAAGTGCAGCAGTGCCGGCAAAAGGAGAAAACAATTAACCATTGCATGTAGGACGCGGACTCTCTCTCTCTCTGGTTGGTTCTCTCTCTGGCGGTCAGAGGGGGTGCGTGAGATCGTCAGTGGGTGATAATCACCGCATGGGCATTGGGTTACAAATGAGGCGATCGTTTATCTAAATGGGTTACATGATCACAGCAGAGGATAGACAGCCAGCAAAACCAAACAAATTTGATAGCAATTTGAGGGAAAACTGAATGGTTCTACGTTTGATTCCTTTTAGAGCTTCTTTTGGCTCTCATCTGTGAGGACTCCCCTGCCACAATTCCCGCTCGTAAGTCCCATAAATCTTCAAAACAAATCTCTGGATAAGCTACAATAGCAGTTAAGTGTGGAAAAACATGCAAAAATCAATGAACTTGATGTGCATTTCCCTTTGGAATCAAAGTATACAAAAACAAAAAGCAAAATACAAATAATACAAATAAGGGAACATTTTCTAATGGTGAGAAGATGTGCAGTCCACACAGCAAAACGAAACCCGAATCCCGGGGACTCTGGAGTAAATTGCTGCCTATTTCCCAGGCGATGATAATCGAAATGGCAGTAGTGGCAGGCAGGCTAAGGGTTGATCCAAAAAGCTACCCTCCGCAATGAGTAACATTAAAACTGCAATTGCACTAAAGGACGAAGCAACCCCCGGAATGGAGTGGAAGCAGAAAAACCCTTGGAACAATGACCCATCCCCCTCCCCTCCCCTCCCATTCCAATCCATTCCATCCCATACCCATCCTTCGCCCCTTTTGTTGCCGCTTCTGCTGCTGCTGCTTCTCTCTGGATGGTGGCGCATTCTGGAATGACAAACAACAATAAAAATTCGATATCGAGGCGATCGATCAATAAGCAGTTACACACACACACACACACACACGTACACACGCAGACACGCACACACTGGCGCTGTCCCGCTCGCTCTTCATTGCGTGAAATTACAGACAAAGAGGCGACACATAATACCCGTAGAGAAGGATACGGAGAGACAGACAGACAGAGAGACAGACAGACAGATGGAGTGCGTCGTGCTCCCTAGATTTTGTAGAGGGAGGAGGGAGTGCAAGAGCAGTGGCAGCGGCAGCGGCAGCGGCAGCTGCGCAGGCGCCACAGTCGTCGCTTGGATCAGACCAGGGACCAGGGTCCAGGCTTTTCATCCCATTCGGGAGTAGCTGTGGCAGCAGCAGCAGCAGCAGCCTCCTTCTGCATTTGGTGGTGGATTGGAAAACCAAACCGCGAGTACAGTAGCGCACGCCACTGAATGGAGAGTTTATGCTTAGGCAATGATTGTGATTTGAGAAGGAAGATACCATTCCGGTAACCATTACAATATTTGTGTATTGATTAGAGATCCAAAATCCATGATCCATACTCCCATATTCCCATACTAAGCTTGAACTTCTGTTTATGGTTGAACCCGACTTGGCGAACGCATAAACCTTAGAGCCTCACGCACAATATCTCGTCCTCATTGCAGTTGAGTTTCGAACATTTGTCACTGTCTCGAATATGGATGGCTGTGCTGTGAGATGGCTCTAACTGTGTTTTCCGTCCTTAAAAGGGGTGACATGCGTCGTTTGTCCAATTTGTTGCGCAATCATGACGGCAGCAGGCTGCACAACGCCTGCCTGCCTGCCTGCTGCCTGCTGCCTTCTGCCACTGCCTGGACTACGTGCCCCAAAACAGACCATGAAAGTCCATGTCCAAGTCCCAGGTCTTTTGCTGGTAATTGGTTTGTCATTATAGCCTAAACAGCGAGCGAGACCGAGAGACGGAGAGACGGAGAAAGCCAGGGAACGGGACGAGAGAGAGGACATTGAACCCAACCCTGACTCTAAGGAGTGAGATTTTTGATTCGAAGAAACGGGAACGGCTTTTCAGCTGCCGATCTTGACACGTACTACGCAGCGGAGGGAAGGGAAGGGCAGGGAAGGTAGCAGCACCTCAGGGGAAACCCTCCCTTTCTTTTACCTTTCACACCTTTCATTCCCTAGCAATATTTTCTGGCTAATTTATGGCTTGGACCACAGCTGACGAGCCAGGGAGTTCCTTTCCAGAGTTACACTCTGATTTCTTGCAGTTCTGTAACTATGAGGGGAAAAGGATCATTTCGAATTCACATATTCCCATGATTTAAGTGAAAGATTTATGTGAAAACTTTATCTCGTTCAATGGAGAGCTCTATAAACCATTTCCGTGCCGAACAGTTGCATTTCTAATGTGATGAGGGTGACGGGTGGGGGTGGGGGTGCCGCCGCCTCCTTAAGCTTTTGTTCTCGTAGCCAATTACTAAACGTCAGCGAGGAGGGTTCATTCCTCCATAGAACTATCGACCCGACCCCACCCCACAAAAAGCACAAAATATTCAATGGATTCAATGATACTTTATCGCCAAACTTAATCTACACTTGAGAGGCGATGGGGGAACGACATGTGGCAAGTGGCAAGGGAACGGGGGAACACAAAAATAGGGGGAATGGGGGAATGGATGATGTTGTACAGAACCCAACGATGAGGGCAACAATGTTTCAATCAGTGCGCAGCATTTTTATGAAATCTCCATTCGAATATGATGTAATTCAATATTGATTTCAGAAAGGGTTAAATCAATTGTTGGCTGCTTGTAATTGCAGTGTGATATACGGGAAGGGGAAGGGGAAGGGAAGGGAGGGGCTTGGGTTATAATTGATCCAATCAAGAAACCAGGCAATTCCCCACGAAGGAATGTCCCAGGAGAAGAGGAGACGGCCAGGCCACTTCCATGAGAGCATTCAGGATATTGCAGTATATCTTCTCTGGTAGGGGGGCATTCTAGTAGGGGTATTCCGATTCGTTTACCCGCATAGTTGTTGTGTTGTTGTTGTGGAAATCTTAATCGAATTAACCACAGGGCCACAGAAATCTGTGTACACATTTGTGTATTCATTTGATTGCCATTTTGGTTGATTTGTTGCTATTGAAATATAATTTTTCTCAATTAAAAGGAAATACATACACATTTGAAATGTGATGATGGGAAATAACAGAAATATCCAGGGGGAGGGGGAGCTATGGAGGGCAGCCATGAATCTTTGGATCTGCTTTCGGATCATCTTTGGCAATCTTTGGCATATTGTTAGTTAATCCTTTTTTCCATCCATCCACAGACAGATGTTTGTGTTGAGTTGATATCACCACCCCACTACACCCCACCCCCTCCCTCGCTGTCTGCTCTAAATGCCTTGTTCGCAGGATTATCGAACAGGGAGGGATGGATATAGGATATGGTAGTGGGAATCAGGGAGCATGTGTGCTGATTTCTGCACTGTTGTGGGATTTAAAGCCGTATTAATTTTCAATAAGTGCAATGAGCTCTATGAACTGTTTGATAAATGGCACAGCGGGTTAATCCTGCAGATGGGACGGGATGTGATGGGGATGGGGAGTGTGGAACCGGGAGAAAACAGCCGGAAGATCTCATCGAGCACGTGTTTGCCACGAAACTACAACGTGACAAGGCATATTTAACCACAAATTTGTTAATCTACGAGTTTGAGGGAAAATCATCGTAATGGTAGATATATGAACTATGAATGGAATAGGCTCGTACCTTTAACATTATCAAGATTTGGGGTACCGATCATTTAGTTTTGGATCCTCATGATCCGGGGAGAATATGTTTGGCCCTTTGATCTTTCTTCATGCAAATATTCCTAATCCTTGATCCTCCATTAAATCAGGGATTTTCTTCCAACCACAGCAAGCCGTCGCACGCCTAGATCTTCCCTAAAATAGCAGCATCACAAAGCTAAAATAGAACACATTCAAACATTGCGCCTACGGCGATGAGTTGGGATCGATAACAGACTGCTATCGAACATTTCAGGTTCCATTTATTGCCGTCATATGCTGTGGCGTCATTTATTTTGCATACCAAAAGTAGGCAACAGAATTTTAAAATTGAAATTCAGGCCATAGCCAAGACAGCTACCGCGGACTTGAACCTTATACAAATTATGAAATTAATTAGAATGAAATAAAATGAAATCCCCCCTGATCAGCAAACTAAAGTTTCAACAAGATTCGCCATGTGCTTCCAAATGACCGGCTTCTGGCCAGTCTGTCGGTCTTGCGGAGTCTCTTCGTCCTCCATGCATAGCCTGGGTAATGCATTTTCTACTTGTTCTTGTGTTGGCCCGTGCCGTGATGACCTAAAAGAAATTTTAATTTTGAATGAGGAATTACTCTCCCTTTTTTATTTATATCTTTATTCCAAAGATCATTCTGGGGAATCGCTGCGTTTCCAATGTGTATTCTCGTAAAATCAATAGCTGAAAAACGTTTTGGTGCCTCATTGATAAGAAAACAATCACCTGGGAAGGCAGAGATTTCTTCACTTACGGAAATACCTAATGAACAGTGGAATTTTAATTGCACAGACATCTTAGAAACTAATCTTAATGGCATGTATGGCATGCTCCATTCAACCTTTGTTGAACTTTCAACTTGAGCCATGAACAGAGCTTATCAGAGGTATCCATTCTGCATGCCAACTCCCATGGTACTTCCTATATAAGCACGCACTTTGAGCTCAAGGAATCAATCGTTTCTCTGAGGCCGTCCCAATGGTAAGTCGGGAATGGATCGCACAACAACATCGTATCATCACGTTCCTTCCGCAATTATAGAATATCCTGAAAAGTTTGCTTTTTCTTGCCCTTCACCATGCTGCCCATGCAGACCAGGAAGGAAGTGGCTCCGGGGCATTTGATGAGGAGACGGACGCGACTGCCACAACCTATCCATTCTATTGTGCCCTAGATCCTTTCCTGCCGAACTGTCCACTGGCTCGTACAACCACCACGCACCCGACAACCGTGGAGACAACTCCTGAGCCGACCACTCCGACAACAACAACCGCGAAGACAACTCCAGAACCGACAACGACAACCGCGAAGACAACAACCACGAAGACAACACCTGAGCCGACAACAACAACCGCAAAGACAACTCCTGAGCCAACAACAACAACCGTGAAGACAACAACCGCGAAGACAACACCTGAGCCGACAACGACAACCGTGAAGACAACTCCTGAGCCGACAACGACAACCGCGAAGACAACTCCTGAGCCGACAACGACAACCGCGAAGACAACTCCTGAGCCGACAACGACAACCGTGAAGACAACTCCTGAGCCGACAACAACAACCGCAAAGACAACTCCTGAGCCGACAACAACAACCGCGAAGACAACCCCTGAGCCGACAACGACAACCGCGAAGACAACTCCTGAGCCGACAACGACAACCGCGAAGACAACTCCTGAGCCGACGACAACAACTGTGAAAACAACTCCTGAGCCGACAACGACAACCGTGAAGACAACTCCTGAGCCGACAACAACAACCGCGAAGACAACCCCTGAGCCGACAACGACAACCGCGAAGACAACTCCTGAGCCGACAACGACAACCGCGAAGACAACTCCTGAGCCGACGACAACAACTGTGAAAACAACTCCTGAGCCGACAACGACAACCGTGAAGACAACTCCTGAGCCGACAACAACAACCGCGAAGACAACCCCTGAGCCGACAACGACAACCGCGAAGACAACTCCTGAGCCGACAACGACAACCGCGAAGACAACTCCTGAGCCGACAACGACAACCGTGAAGACAACTCCTGAGCCGACAACGACAACCGTGAAGACAACTCCTGAGCCGACAACAACAACCGCGAAGACAACCCCTGAGCCGACAACGACAACCGCGAAGACAACTCCTGAGCCGACAACGACAACCGCGAAGACAACTCCTGAGCCGACAACGACAACCGTGAAGACAACTCCTGAGCCGACAACAACAACCGCAAAGACAACTCCTGAGCCGACAACAACAACCGCGAAGACAACCCCTGAGCCGACAACGACAACCGCGAAGACAACTCCTGAGCCGACAACGACAACCGCGAAGACAACTCCTGAGCCTACAACGACAACCGTGAAGACAACTCCTGAGCCGACAACAACAACCGCAAAGACAAATCCTGAGCCGACAACGACAACCGCGAAGACAACTCCTGAGCCGACAACGACAACCGCGAAGACAACTCCTGAGCCTACAACGACAACCGTGAAGACAACTCCTGAGCCGACAACGACAACCGCGAAGACAACTCCTGAGCCGACAACAACAACCGCAAAGACAACTCCTGAGCCGACAACGACCACCGCGAAGACAACTCCTGAGCCGACAACAACAACCGCAAAGACAACTCCTGAGCCGACAACGACAACCGCAAAGACAACTCCTGAGCCTACAACGACAACCGTAAAGACAACCCCTGAGCCGACAACGACAACCGCGAAGACAACTCCTGAGCCGACAACGACAACCGCGAAGACAACTCCTGAGCCTACAACGACAACCGTGAAGACAACTCCTGAGCCGACAACGACAACCGTGAAGACAACTCCTGAGCCGACAACAACAACCGCAAAGACAACTCCTGAGCCGACAACAACAACCGCAAAGACAAATCCTGAGCCGACAACGACAACCGTAAAGACAACTCCTGAGCCGACAACGACAACCGCGAAGACAACTCCTGAGCCGACAACGACAACCGTGAAGACAACTCCTGAGCCGACAACAACAACCGCAAAGACAACTCCTGAGCCGACAACAACAACCGCGAAGACAACTCCTGAGCCGACAACGACAACCGCGAAGACAACTCCTGAGCCGACAACGACAACCGCGAAGACAACTCCTGAGCCTACAACGACAACCGTGAAGACAACTCCTGAGCCGACAACGACAACCGTGAAGACAACTCCTGAGCCGACAACGACAACCGCGAAGACAACTCCTGAGCCGACAACGACAACCGCGAAGACAACTCCTGAGCCGACAACGACAACTGCGAAGACAACTCCTGAGCCTACAACGACAACCGTGGAGACAACTCCTAAGCCGACAACGACAACCGCGAAGACAACTCCTGAGCCGACAACGACAACCGCGAAGACAACTCCTGAGCCGACAACGACAACCGTGAAGACAACTCCTGAGCCGACAACGACAACCGTGAAGACAACTCCTGAGCCGACAACAACAACCGCGAAGACAACCCCTGAGCCGACAACGACAACCGCGAAGACAACTCCTGAGCCGACAACGACAACCGCGAAGACAACTCCTGAGCCGACAACGACAACCGCGAAGACAACTCCTGAGCCGACAACGACAACCGTGAAGACAACTCCTGAGCCGACAACGACAACCGTGAAGACAACTCCTGAGCCGACAACAACAACCGCGAAGACAACTCCTGAGCCGACAACGACAACCGTGAAGACAACTCCTGAGCCGACAACAACAACCGCAAAGACAACTCCTGAGCCGACAACAACAACCGCGAAGACAACTCCTGAGCCGACAACGACAACCGCGAAGACAACTCCTGAGCCGACAACGACAACCGCGAAGACAACTCCTGAGCCTACAACGACAACCGTGAAGACAACTCCTGAGCCGACAACGACAACCGTGAAGACAACTCCTGAGCCGACAACAACAACCGCAAAGACAACTCCTGAGCCGACAACAACAACCGCAAAGACAACTCCTGAGTCAACAACAACAACCGTAAAGACAACAACCTCGAAGACAACTCCTGAGCCGACAACGACAACCGTGAAGACAACTCCCGAGCCGACAACGACCACCGCGAAGACAACTCCTGAGCCTACAACGACAACCGTGAAGACAACTCCTGAGCCGACAACGACCACCGCGAAGACAACTCCTGAGCCGACAACAACAACCGTAAAGACAACAACCGCGAAGACAACTCCTGAGCCGACAACAACAATCGCAAAGACCACTCCTGAACCGACAACAACAACCGTAACGACAACTCCTGAGCCGACAACAACAACCGTAAAGACAACAACCGCGAAGACAACTCCTGAGCCGACAACTCCGACCACAACAACTGCGAAGACAACTCCAGAACCAACAACGACAACCGTGAAGACAACAACCGCGAAGACAACACCTGAGCCGACAACAACAACCGTGAAGACAACTCCTGAGCCGACAACAACAACCGTGAAGACAACAACTGCGAAGACAACTCCTGAGCCGACAACTCCGACCACAACAACTGCGAAGACAACTCCAGAACCAACAACGACAACCGCAAAGACAACTCCTGAGCCGACAACGACAACCGTGAAGACAACTCCTGAGCCGACAACGACAACCGTGAAGACAACTCCTGAGCCGACAACGACAACCGCGAAGACAACCCCTGAGCCGACAACAACAACCGTGAAGACGACTCCTGAGCCGACAACAACAACCGTGAAGACAACAACCGCGGAGACAACTCCTGAGCCGACAACTCCGACCTCAACAACCGCGAATACAACTCCAGAACCAACAACGACAACTGTGAAGACAACAACCGCGAAGACAACACCTGAGCCGACAACAACAACCGCAAAGACGACTCCTGAGCCGACAACAACAACCGCGAAGACAACTCCTGAGCCGACAACAACAACCGTGAAGACAACAACCGCGAAGACAACTCCTGAGCCGACAACTCCGACAGCAACAACTACGAAGACAACTCCAGAACCAACAACGACAACCGTGAAGACAACAACCGCGAAGACAACACCTGAGCCGACAACAACAACCGTAAAGACAACTCCTGAGCCGACAACAACAACCGCAAAGACGACTCCTGAGCCGACAACAACAACCGTGAAGACAACAACCGCGAAGACAACTCCTGAGCCGACAACAACAACCGTGAAGAGAACAACCGCGAAGACAACACCTGAGCCGACAACAACAACCGTAAAGACAACTCCTGAGCCGACAACAACAACCGCAAAGACGACTCCTGAGCCGACAACAACAACCGTGAAGACAACAACCGCGGAGACAACTCCTGAGCCGACAACTCCGACCGCAACAACTGCGAAGACAACTCCAGAACCAACAACGACAACCGTGAAGACAACAACCGCGAAGACAACACCTGAGCCGAACACAACAACCGCAAAGACGACTCCTGAGCCGACAACAACAACCGTGAAGACAACAACCGCGAAGACAACTCCTGAGCCGACAACAACAACCGCAAAGACGACTCCTGAGCCGACAACAACAACCGTGAAGACAACAACCGCGAAGACAACTCCTGAGCCGACAACTCCGACCACAACAACTGCGAAGACAACTCCAGAACCAACAACGACAACCGTGAAGACAACAACCGCGAAGACAACACCTGAGCCGACAACAACAACCGCCAAGACGACTCCTGAGCCGACAACAACAACTGTGAAGACAACAACCGCGAAGACAACTCCTGAGCCGACAACAACAACCGCAAAGACAACTCCTGAGCTGACAACAACAACCGTGAAGACAACAACCGCGAAGACAACTCCTGAGCCGACAACTCCGACCACAACAACTGCGAAGACAACTCCAGCACCAACAACGACAACCGTGAAGACATCAACCGCGAAGACAACACCTGAGCCGACAACAACAACCGCAAAGACGACTCCTGAGCCGACAACCACAACCGTGAAGACAACTCCTGAGCCGACAACAACAACCGTGAAGACAACAACAGCGAAGACAACAACAGCGAAGACAACACCTGAGCCGACAACAACAACCGCAAAGACAACTCCTGAGCCGACAACCACAACCGTGAAGACAACAACCGCAAAGACAACTCCTGAGCCGACAACTCCGACCACAACAACTGCGAAGACAACTCCAGAACCAACAACGACAACTGTGAAGACAACAACCGCGAAGACAACACCTGAGCCGACAACAACAACCGTGAAGACGACTCCTGAGCCGACAACAACAACCGTGAAGACAACAACCGCGGAGACAACTCCTGACCCGACAACTCCGACCGCAACAACTGCGAAGACAACTCCAGAACCAGCAACGACAACCGTGAAGACAACAACCGCGAAGACAACACCTGAGCCGACAACAACAACCGCAAAGACGACTCCTGAGCCGACAACAACAACCGTGAAGACAACAACCGCGAAGACAACTCCTGAGCCGACAACTCCGACCACAACAACTGCGAAGACAACTCCAGAACCAACAACGACAACCGTGAAGACAACAACCGCGAAGACAACACCTGAGCCGACAACAACAACCGCCAAGACGACTCCTGAGCCGACAACAACAACTGTGAAGACAACAACCGCGAAGACAACTCCTGAGCCGACAACAACAACCGCAAAGACAACTCCTGAGCTGACAACAACAACCGTGAAGACAACAACCGCGAAGACAACTCCTGAGCCGACAACTCCGACCACAACAACTGCGAAGACAACTCCAGCACCAACAACGACAACCGTGAAGACATCAACCGCGAAGACAACACCTGAGCCGACAACAACAACCGCAAAGACAACTCCTGAGCCGACAACCACAACCGTGAAGACAACTCCTGAGCCGACAACAACAACCGTGAAGACAACAACAGCGAAGACAACAACAGCGAAGACAACACCTGAGCCGACAACAACAACCGCAAAGACAACTCCTGAGCCGACAACCACAACCGTGAAGACAACAACCGCAAAGACAACTCCTGAGCCGACAACAACAACCGTGAAGACAACAACCGCGAAGACAACTCCTGAGCCGACAACTCCGACCACAACAACTGCGAAGACAACTCCAGAACCAACAACCACAACCGTGAAGACAACTCCTGAGCCGACAACAACAACCGTGAAGACAACAACAGCGAAGACAACAACAGCGAAGACAACACCTGAGCCGACAACAACAACCGCAAAGACAACTCCTGAGCCGACAACCACAACCGTGAAGACAACAACCGCAAAGACAACTCCTGAGCCGACAACAACAACCGTGAAGACAACAACCGCGAAGACAACTCCTGAGCCGACAACTCCGACCACAACAACTGCGAAGACAACTCCAGAACCAACAACCACAACCGTGAAGACAACACCTGAGCCGACAACAACAACCGCAAAGACGACTCCTGAGCCGACAACAACAACCGTGAAGACAACAACCGCGAAGACAACTCCTGAGCCGACAACTCCGACCACAACAACTGCGAAGACAACTCCAGAACCAACAACCACAACCGTGAAGACAACTCCTGAGCCGACAACAACAACCGTGAAGACAACAACAGCGAAGACAACAACAGCGAAGACAACACCTGAGCCGACAACAACAACCGCAAAGACAACTCCTGAGACGACAACTCCGACAACAACAACTGCGAAGACAACTCCTGGGCCGACAACTCCGACCACAACTACTGCGAAGACAACTCCAGAACCATCAACGACAACCGCGAAGACAACAACCGCGAAGACAACACCTGAGCCGACAACAACAACCGCAAGGACAACTCCTGAGCCGACAACAACAACCGTGAAGACAACAACCGCGAAGACAACACCTGAGCCGACAACAACAACAGTAAAGACTACTCCTGAGCCGACAACGACAACCGTGAAGACAACAACAGTAAACACAACTCCTACGCCGACAACTCCGAAAACGACAACGGTGAAGACAACAACAGTAAAGACTTCTCCTGAGCCGACAACTCCGAAAACGACAACGGTGAAGACAACAACAGTAAAGACTACTCCTGAGCCGACAACGACAACCGTGAAGACAACAACAGTAAAGACAACTCCTACGCCGACAACTCCGAAAACGACAACGGTAAAGACTACTCCTGAGCCGACAACGACAACCGTGAAGACAACAACAGTAAAGACAACTCCTACGCCGACAACTCCGAAAACGACAACAGTGAAGACAACAACAGTAAAGACTACTCCTGAGCCGACAACGACAACCGTGAAGACAACAACAGTAAAGACAACTCCTACGCCGACAACTCCGAAAACGACAACAGTGAAGACAACAACAGTAAAGACTTCTCCTGAGCCGACAACTCCGAAAACGACAACGGTGAAGACAACAACAGTAAAGACTACTCCTGAGCCGACAACGACAACCGTGAAGACAACAACAGTAAACACAACTCCTACGCCGACAACTCCGAAAACGACAACAGTGAAGACAACAACAGTAAAGACTACTCCTGAGCCGACAACGACAACCGTGAAGACAACAACAGTAAAGACAACTCCTACGCCGACAACTCAAAAAACGACAACGGTGAAGACAACAACAGTAAAGACTACTCCTGAGCCGACAACGACAACCGTGAAGACAACAACAGTAAAGACAACTCCTACGCCGACAACTCAAAAAACGACAACGGTGAAGACAACAACAGTAAAGACAACTCCTACGCCGACAACTCCGAAAACGACAACGGTAAAGACTACTCCTGAGCCGACAACGACAACCGTGAAGACAACAACAGTAAACACAACTCCTACGCCGACAACTCCGAAAACGACAACGGTAAAGACTACTCCTGAGCCGACAACGACAACCGTGAAGACAACAACAGTAAAGACAACTCCTACGCCGACAACTCCGAAAACGACAACAGTGAAGACAACAACAGTAAAGACTACTCCTGAGCCGACAACGACAACCGTGAAGACCACAACAGTAAAGACAACTCCTACGCCGACAACTCAAAAAACGACAACGGTGAAGACAACAACAGTAAAGACTACTCCTGAGCCGACAACGACAACCGTGAAGACAACAACAGTAAAGACAACTCCTACACCGACAACTCAAAAAACGACAACGGTGAAGACAACAACAGTAAAGACAACTCTTACGCCGACAACTCCGAAAACGACAACGGTAAAGACTACTCCTGAGCCGACAACGACAACCGTGAAGACAACAACAGTAAACACAACTCCTACGCCGACAGCTCCGAAAACGACAACGGTAAAGACTACTCCTGAGCCGACAACGACAACCGTGAAGACAACAACAGTAAACACAACTCCTACGCCGACAACTCCGAAAACGACAACAGTGAAGACAACAACAGTAAAGACTACTCCTGAGCCGACAACGACAACCGTGAAGACAACAACAGTAAAGACAACTCCTACGCCGACAACTCCGAAAACGACAACAGTGAAGACAACAACAGTAAAGACTACTCCTGAGCCGACAACGACAACCGTGAAGACAACAACAGTAAAGACAACTCCTACGCCGACAACTCCGAAAACGACAACAGTGAAGACAACAACAGTAAAGACTACTCCTGAGCCGACAACTCCGAAAACGACAACGGTGAAGACAACAACAGTAAAGACAACTCCTACGCCGACAACTCCGAAAACGACAACGGTAAAGACTACTCCTGAGCCGACAACGACAACCGTGAAGACAACAACAGTAAACACAACTCCTACGCCGACAACTCCGAAAACGACAACGGTAAAGACTACTCCTGAGCCGACAACGACAACCGTGAAGACAACAACAGTAAAGACAACTCCTACGCCGACAACTCCGAAAACGACAACAGTGAAGACAACAACAGTAAAGACTACTCCTGAGCCGACAACGACAACCGTGAAGACAACAACAGTAAAGACAACTCCTACGCCGACAACTCCGAAAACGACAACAGTGAAGACAACAACAGTAAAGACTACTCCTGAGCCGACAACGACAACCGTGAAGACAACAACAGTAAAGACAACTCCTACGCCGACAACTCCGAAAACGACAACGGTAAAGACTACTCCTGAGCCGACAACGACAACCGTGAAGACAACAACAGTAAACACAACTCCTACGCCGACAACTCCGAAAACGACAACGGTAAAGACTACTCCTGAGCCGACAACGACAACCGTGAAGACAACAACAGTAAAGACAACTCCTACGCCGACAACTCCGAAAACGACAACGGTGAAGACAACAACAGTAAAGACTACTCCTGAGCCGACAACGACAACCGTGAAGACAACAACAGTAAAGACAACTCCTACGCCGACAACTCCGAAAACGACAACGGTGAAGACAACAACAGTAAAGACAACTCCTACGCCGACAACTCCGAAAACGACAACGGTAAAGACAACAACACTAAAGACTACCCCTGAGCCGACAACGACAACGGTGAAGACAACAACAGTAAAGACAACTCCTACGCCGACAACTCCGAAAACGACAACGGTGAAGACAACAACAGTAAAGACAACACCTGAGCCGACAACGACAACCGTGAAGACAACAACAGTAAAGACAACTCCTACGCCGACAACTCCGAAAACGACAACAGTAAAGACTACTCCTGAGCCGACAACCGTGAAGACAACAACAGTAAAGACAACTCCTACGCCGACAACTCCGAAAACGACAACGGTGAAGACAACAACAGTAAAGACTACTCCTGAGCCGACAACGACAACCGTGAAGACAACAACAGTAAAGACAACGCCTACGCCGACAACTCCGAAAACGACAACGGTAAAGACAACAACATTAAAGACTTCTCCTGAGCCGACAACGACAACCGTGAAGACAACAACAGTAAAGACAACTCCTACGCCGACAACTCCGAAAACGACAACGGTGAAGACAACAACAGTAAAGACTACTCCTGAGCCGACAACGACAACCGTGAAGACAACAACAGTAAAGACAACTCCTACGCCGACAACTCCGAAAACGACAACAGTAAAGACAACTCCTACGCCGACAACTCCGAAAACGACAACGGTGAAGACAACAACAGTAAAGACTACTCCTGAGCCGACAACGACAACCGTGAAGACAACAACAGTAAAGACAACTCCTACGCCGACAACTCCGAAAACGACAACAGTAAAGACAACTCCTACGCCGACAACTCCGAAAACGACAACGACAACCGCGAAGACAACTCCTGAGCCTACAACGACAACCGTGAAGACAACTCCTGAGCCGACAACGACAACCGTGAAGACAACAACAGTAAACACAACTCCTGAGCCAACCACGAGTCCATCGACCTCTACTACTCCCACGGGCCAACATGAGATTCATGAGCACCATCACGTTCATTATCATCAATCGCAAGATCCTGGCTGGCCGCTCCCTCCTAGGCCAGCGCTTCCTCCTCTGCCAGCGCTTCCTCCTCTGCCAGCGCTTCCTCCTCTGCCAGCGCTTCCTGTTCCGCCGTTTGCGCTGCCGTTGCCGTTGCCAGTGCCATTCCCATTGCCAATTCTACCGCCGTTCCCGGCATTGCTAGAGTTAAACAAAACCGAAGGTCCATTGCCAGAGGTTTCATTACCAGAAGTTTCATGGCCAGAAGTCTCGCTACCCGCTTTTCCTTCTCTGCCGCAATTGCCGAATCCCTTTGGTGGATTGCCAAGCTTCTTTTGGAGATCGCAGCCAAATGGAAACTAAGCGAAATATCTCTTTAATATCGACATGCTGTGTATCTATCGTAAATGTTTGTCTGGACTTCTCTGTTCGCATCATGCTCTGACCTTTTTCCAAGAACAAAAACAACTCATTCATCATTTCCCACATTGCAATTTCGCAAAGTTCGTGCCGGGGGAAACTCAACTCAACTCAAAACTTTAGCTGATGCAATGCCCTGTAGAAATTTCATCAGAGAATAAACAGAGACCCCAGGAAAAAAAAACATCAGAACTTTCAACTCCAGAAGTCAACATCCCCCCTCCTCGTGTGTTTGTTTGTTTGTTTGTTTGTTGTTTTCGCAAAGTTATAACATTATTTGTAGAGATTTTTTTTAAGGAAATTGCACAGTGGACAGTGGACAGCGGCAGTGCCAGTGGCGGGGCACAACGAGGGGTTTCCAATGCTAAAACGGATCTGTTTTTGATTATTAATTAATATTCTCATAGGTTTGATTGACTTTTGTTCGCTCATTAGGCAATCATCAATCATAGTTAATGAAATTGATGACGCTATTTGGTTTAAGAGTGGTTTATGAGAAAGTTTAAAGAACTTTACGTTTGTAGGGATAGAGATACCTCGAGAGCCCTAAGATTCCCAAGATTCCCAAGTTTCCAGCTCTGCCCAGACGATGGCTGATAAATTATGAATGCCCTGGCACTGGGGCTCGGCTCGTGACTCAAACAGGTGCAGAGGCAACTCTATGGACTGGAGACTAGACGGGGGTGGAGCGGAGTGTGGAGTGTGGTGTGGTGTGTAGTGTGTAGGAGCCTCCTCCCCTGGTTCCCTGAACCGACATGGTCGTGAAATGTTTCCTACAAAAGCACTAGACTACACATTTGTTTAATTTATTCAAGACATTTCGTGTGACGACTGGAAGGCACTGCTGAACCGAAACAATAAATCCAAGTAAATGCATAAAAAATAAGTATAATTAAGGAAAAAAGCATTACCCAAAATGAAAGGTAACTGGTTCTGAACACGATATACTTATATACCTGTATATTCTAGACATAAGTAAAGCCAACTTTCAATTCCGTTTCTGTTTAGAGGTTCGGTGCGGTTCGGCCCGAGAAGCGGATATTGTGAGAGAGATACTATTACTATTTCTATTTCTATTTGTATTGCTATTTCTATTTCTATTGCTATTGCCATGGCTGTGATCATGTTATATGCATAAGCAAATGAGATAATCAGGGTGATTACTAGGGATTTTAATATTCAGATTCATGCTGGAAGCAACCACTAGACTAGACCCCTACAATTATCCACCAGCTGCCTCTAAATGAACCCCAACCTCATCCCATCCCATTCCCATGATAATGGTGATATAATAAACAGAGGGCGATCTCCCAAGCATCAGGGCTCATTGTGCTCTAAAAAAGATCATTGGATCTCGGATCTCGGATCATTGGCTCCATTGTGTGGGTTTACTTGCGGAAATATCAACGCCACAGACAGCTCAAGAAATTGCTTCGGCTTCGGTTCGGCTTGGGTTCCTACCACATGTCTACATGTTCATGTCACAACGATCTATGGAGATCGTTTGAGCCGCTGATCTGCTTAACATTTGAATGACCTTAGAAGTGAATGGAAGCTCGGTTCTTCTATAAATACAAAAAAAAACCCTCGGCAGGGTTCTCTCGTTTTTAATATCACAAAAGGTTTTATTCATGTTTCGAGTCTTTAAGTTTAAGTACAAATTATAGTTTCTATGCATGTAGTATTATATATTAGACATTTTTTAGACAAAACTTACGGACTAAGAGTAGCACAAAAAAACGTTGTTTAGACAAGACTTAGGGGCTACGAGTAGCAAAAAAATACATGGCAAGCCTCCACTATACTCTACACCTCTCTCTGTCTCTCTGTCTCTGCGTCCCTCTTTCTGTCTTCTTCTCTCATCTGAGAACAGTCAACAGAACGATCGAAAGCAGACTCCAGCAGACTCCTGCAATATGAGAGGCTCCACTCGATCGAGGATCCATTTCTTCGGCGGGTAACTGCGCCATGGCCACCAGTTGCTGGTCGTCGAGCGTCGGCCGGAAGCTCCAGTCGATCTCGTTCGTCTTGCAGATCTTGGCGAACACTCGCGCTGAAATCTTGGGCGTACGCGTGCGCTCCGGCGATGTGAAGTCCACATGGTAGAGCCCGAACTTCTCCGTGAAGCCGGCCTTCCACTCGTAGCTGTCCATCAGGCTCCACGCAATGTAGCCGCTGACGTTCACACCATCCTCGATGGCATTCAGAATGGCATCCAGGTACAAGTTGTAGTAGTCGACACGGGCGTAGTCCTCCAAGCCCCCGCGATCGCTCACCCCGTTCTCCGTGACGATTATTTCGGGTGCATTGTACTCGCGGTGAATCCACTTGAGCAGGTTGTACATGCCCTTGGGATACACCTAGAAAGAGAGGCAGAAGCAGAAACAGAAGTGACAACCACAAGTTAGTAGAGTTCGTTGAACTATGTATGTGTGTACCTGTGTCAAAGCCAACCCCCCATTTGATTCCTTAGACCATAATTCAAACTGCAAATGGGATAAGTCACCCTCGACCCTTGACCCTCGAGCCTCTCAGTTCTCCCCCAGTTAATTACCTCATCCCCCAGTGCCAGCAGCCACAAGGGGGTTCCTCTCATCTCCAGAGAGAACAATCAATTTGCTCTACTAATCCACAAAAAATTACATTTCTAAGCCTAAAGAAGTCTAACGACTGACAGATACCTATTAGGGCATGGATTTTGTGGTTCTAAGAAGTAAATAATCCAAATGAAACTTGAAATTTAGGTAGAAATAAATATAAGTGAATCTTACGAGACTTTATTCTAAAGCTTGTATATTGTAACCTTTAAAGAACTATTGTATATAAATGGATCTATGAAAGTTGAGAGCTTTATCTTTGAAAATGTAAAATTGTTCCATTCTAATAAAAGTTTGAATTTGGGTGGAAATCCGTCTATCAAATTAGAGATCTATATCTAGCTATACAGATTCAGTAATGATCTAAAACTTACCTTCAGCCAAACAGAACCCGAACCGGGCCAATCGACACCCTCCTGGCTCTCCACCACGCCCATGTCGTGATTGAACGAGGGCACTGGGAACTTTCCAGAGTTGTTGTGTCCGTTACTCGTGACGAGATTGCTCGTGTAGGAGTTGATGCCGAAGAAGTCGGCTGTGCCGCGGATGCGGCGGATCTCCTCCTGCGTGAACTCTGGCAGGCGGGAGCGCACCCCGAAGCCCTGCTCCTTGCTGAGGTTGCGGATGCGTTCGATCATCACTTTCGGGTAGTTTCCGTGCTTCGAGAAGATGGGGTGACCGAACCAGCCCACATAGAACTGCATGGCACGCTCGGAGGCCTCGCGGTCCTCGGCGGAGTCGGCATTCCTTGGCTCCGGCCACGAAGTGTCCAGGGTGATGCCAATGCGTCCCTTCTGCCGCTGCTGGAAGAGGTCCCGGTACATGTGCACCACCTCGGCGTGGGCCTTGAGCAGATTGTGGCCGCAGAGGTAGGCGGGAATGCCCGGGTAATTGTACGACGGGGCCATGTAGTCCACACCATAGCCGTGCTCGCACACGTGCCAGGGCTCGTTGATGGTGGTCCAGATCTTGACACGATCCCCGTACATCTCCATCACCAGTCGGGCGTAGTCCTTGAACAGCGGAATGATCTCCGGATTGGTCCACCCGCCCAGCTCCTGCAGCCGCTGCGGCAGCTCCCAGTGATAGATCGTCACCATGGGCGTGATGTTGTACCGCAGGAGCTCATCGATCAGGTTGGAGTAGTACTTGATGCCGGCGGTGCTCACATGATTCATGTATCCGCCAGGCATGATCCGGGGCCAGGACAGCGAGAAGCGGTACGTCCCCACGTGGAGTTCCTTGGCCATTTGGACGTCGCGGCGCCACTGCAAACACAAGCAAGAGAACAACGAAAAATGGTTAAAAGTTTGGCCTAAACCAGTTGCAAACCAGACCAAAGACAGGCATTCCATCGATGCGGTGGCGGTGGCGGGGCGGCTATGACTTTGGGCTAATTGTCGTCTGGCTTTGGATTCGGACATTGAAACCGTTTCGGGGGCAGATCTACTACATACTTGTCGACTGGACTGTAATGCGATCGCTGGGTTGGGAAGGGAGGCAGGCAGGAAGGAAGGGGCGTTTGGCATTTGATTCATTTGTCAAGCCGCCTGACAACAATACCCGTACCCGTACCCGTACCCGTACTCGTAATCGTAATCGTATTCGTATGAATAACTAGATGGACAACCACCTGCCACTGCCACTGTCACTGACACTGCCACATGCTGCCGCCACATTCAGGGGCTGCCTAGCACCTGTAGCTGTAGCTGCAGTTGGTTGTTGAGTCTCCATTGATTGGCATTAGGTGGCGAATTATGACACAATTAATGTGAGTACGTACGTACGAGCGTACCGAACAAATACGAGTACTCCAACACATGCTAATCGATAAATTATATCTAAATTATGGCAAATATTTCAATGCAAATTCTTTATAAATATGCTCTATGCTCTTGGGGTAGGGTAGGGTAGGGTAGGGAGAGAAAAGAGGAGCAGCTACAGCTACAGAAGGATAGCCACTCAATTAGATATAGATTTCAATTACAATAACTATATAGCTTATGGAGAAGTTCTTCTAGAAGTTCTGACTCTACAGACACGACTCTACGAAACCTTATCTTCAGACGCATCTTTATCTTATGAATGTCTTTATCTTGAAAATGGGTCAGCTGTTCAGCCATTCTTCAATGGCTTTTTTAACGAACTCTCAAAGCTCTCAAAGTTCTATCTATACATAGCAGGTTATTCCAGATTTGTATGCAAAACATCCACAATGAATACAAATGAAAGTCAAAAGATATTCCACTAATCTGAATCGGAATCCGAGTTCCGATTTAAGGGCACGCCCTTAGAGTCTGCCCTTTGCCAGTGGCGGATCATTAATTAGTTAATAATTTATCTACAAGTGAAGAGCCATTAATCATGGCGTTAGAGCCTAGGCGCTGAAAGCGACAGATGGTGGACAAGTTGATCATGTCACCTGTGGGGAGGCATGGCAGCCACTGCCCCTGTCAAGCAGGTGCTGGCTGGTGCCGCTGGCACCAACCAAGATCATTCATGATTTATAGAAGTCTCTGCTTGAAGATTTGTGGCCTGAACTATGCAAATTAGTTGGTAATTGGAGGCTACTATGGGTAGTGGTGGGCAGTGGATGTCCACACTTGTACGCATTACGCGGTACGCTCGCACTCTTAATCGTTTTCGCGTATCAATATATGCCTGCTTAATATGCTTAATATTTATACTGTAATTGCCTCAAGAGTCATGCCATTAAGCATAATTGCCAACTGATCTTGGCTTTAAAAGTTATTGGGGGCAGAGGCTAGAGATCGAAGAAGATCTCTGGGGACGATCCATGGATCATAGATCTCTGATTGCTGATCAGTCATTGAACCTGTCTCTAAAGACATCAGCCTTGAAGGCTAAGATCATTCCGTATCCTTAAGTGAGAGAAGACTCTCTTTTAAGTGGTTCTGTTTATAGAGCTTGAGCAACTCGCAAGTATTTATCCATAAATCCTAACATCGGAACCGACATCAATGTGCATCGACTGCAATGTGATCATATATTTTCCACGCGATTACCTCAGCGATTTGCACCGTCTGTCTGTCCGTCTGGCTGCTTGTTTACTAAACAGATCTTGAACTCTTTGCATAACTTCCACTCAAATGGTGATTCCACTCGATTGGGGATTGGGGATTGTGCTGCTTACCTGATGATAGCTGTCCGCAGTGATATCAGCATTCGAACCATCTACTATCTTCTCGGGATGGGTGTGGGTGAGAAAGTCCCAGATGGATTCACCCTTATCGTCCGCATTCCATCCCCCCTCGATCTGGTACGAGGAGGAGCCAACGCCCCAGAGAAAGTCATTCGGGAAGCGGCGATTCTGGCTCACTGGACTACCCAGGCATCTGCGAAAGAAAAAACATATATGCCAAAGTGTTAATCAATTGTTTAATTATCTCCTGCCCCTCGCCAATCTCGCGTTGATCAAATGACATTCAAAATCTTGACGACGACAAATATTACGACAATTTTTGTCAACTTTTTGAATTTGCTTGAATGGATACGCGTCTGATCTAGTGATATCTTAAACAATTACTGATCGATCGATCGATCGGTCTGGCCAAGGTCTTCCCCAAGTTAATCCAATTTCGGGCCTTTCTTTGGGCCAAGTTTGTTTTGGGGTTTTCTTTTTGGCAGCTCAAGGCACTCCAAATGCTGTTTTTGTCTGCTCGCTGTTTTTGTCTGCTATTGCATGCGTTTCTTTAGCTGTTTTTGTCGCTAGTTTTCTCTGGTCTTACGTGCGTTTTGGGCCGTTTGTTTGTTTCGCATTTATTTAAATTCAAGTCAACGTATAGTCTAAATTTTTAGAATGATTTCGGTTTTTAGTGATGGTTTTTATTGTTTCTGAAAATTTAGCGCGTTTCTTGAGCTGTTTTAGTCGCTGGTTGCTGTCTGATTTAGAAAGCGTTTCCCTTGCGACTTTTATCGCTTGTTTTCTTTTGGTATTATTTTCCACTATTTCATTAAACACTTACGAGGCAATTAACACAACTGCAGGCAAAAAAATCTTCAACATTTTTCTTATATCCTTAGACACGAAACTAGGCGTTTTTTTATGTTTTTGAACGAAAACTTTGGGCGTTTTTGGGCAGCCCTAAACTTTTTCGTTGAACTTCAAACTTTTCGCGCGTTTTGGGCGGGTGATATCGCGAGCGTTTTGAGCCCGATCACAAAACGTAAACGTTGGCAAATGAACGCTGGTCGCTCCAAGTCCTAGCGTTATAAAGCGTACGGCTACGGAGCGGTTTCGAGGCGGCTGCTGCAGCGGCAGAAGCGGCGGCGGCGGCGGCAGCGGCTGGGGCTGGGGCTGTCCGAGCGGCGGCGTTAGACGTCAGCGTGCGTTCCAGTCGTAGACGAGTTCTTGCTCTCCCACTCTCCATCTGTTCCTCTTTCTACTCCTATCTCTTGGAGAGGCTTAACAGGTGTTGGAGCCAAGGTGTATTCGGGGTGGGGTGGGGATGCAGCTGGATACAAGTTCACAGCTTCAGTGATCAATGAAGTATCGCATTGATCAGGTTGTGAGTGCCGGTGATGCGTACCTTACCTATCATATGGAGCGTACTATATTTTCGCTTTAATTGTATCATAAAGATCACGGATCACTGATCGCTTTCGCATTAAGTAATAAAAAACGCTACCTACTTTTAGTATTATTTATTGACAATCATGACAACGAGTGTGGGTTTAAACAGCCTGCAGATGACATATGTATGATCGGTGGAGCACTCGTTTCTGAAGCCTTACCTCACTCGCAACACACCTTGGCGTTGTTAAGATCTCGGTTTTGTTTTTTGTTTTTTCTGCTTTCTGCTTTGGCTTTTACCGGTTACGTATGTACGTTCTCTCATGACAGATGGAACTTTTGCAGCGCGAAGAATTCCCCTTCTTGTGACGCGCACACGCGCATGTATCACGCATTGGAGATCGTAGCACAAATTTGTATTCAAATTTGTAAGCATCAAACACTGGAGAATCATAAGCTGCCATCGCCAGGGCAATCATGCCAAATGAGCCATAAAATATGGCCACAAAGGGCACGTTAAAGCCGTAAACAAATCTAATATCGCATCTATTTATAAGTACTACAAAAGGCGGGGTACGGTACTATTCCACTGTTATGTACTCGTACTCGTACTTTCTTCAGAGGCTTTTCAATTAAATTACTACAATCGATGTCTGTTAAATACAAGTGGAAGTACAAACAACAAGATAGGCTGGTCGTTCCCAGAATGGGGGAGTGATAAGGAGAGAGTTCCTACAAGGGGGAAGAAGCAAAAAGAAAAACAAAAACAAAAACGATGGAAATCATATAGTATAATAGTATAATTAAATCGAAGATAGCGGACAAACTTTCATGTAACACGAGCAAACTTTTGATTGGATCTGCCATCAGAATCGAAAGCCACCAAAAAAAAACATAAAAAACTCGTTTGGATATTGGGGAATGCCCTCAAAAGATTGGAACAATGACAGTATTCAGCATTGCCTTACAATAATCGTTTTTCATATCCGCAATCTTTTCGTACGATAATGGACCGCCCGGATCCAGTTCAACGTTTATGATATTTTAAGCCAAATATGTGCTAAACGAAAGAACTGAAATGCTGAAATGATCCAAACTGAATTCTGTATACTTATACTATATACAGCATTACGAGGGAGTGTCACCCAGTGCCCAGGTCGCCAGGTGTTCAGGTGCTAATGCCACTGCAACTGCTCCTAAACCGCACCGATCAGAACTGGACCGCACTGTATGATTAATTGCCACATTTTACAGACGGAAATGCTTTGGAAAATAATTAAAACTCTCCAATACAGACAGACAGAAAGACATGTCTCTGGTTGTCAAACGGTTCTCAAAATACATATCTTTCACTTCATTTGCATGATTCAGATTTCGAACAGTCACAGAGAGAGAGACAAGCACAAGTTTTGGTGTTTTCTAGCTGCGAAGGCGATGAAACGCATTGAACCGGTTTTGGCGCTCATAATCATTAATTATTTTTGTGTGGTTTAATTTGTTGCAATTTCTCGCTCGCCCCTCACGTGGATTGAGTGGGTCAATTGGGTGAATCACTGGACAGGGCAGGGCGGGGCAGGGCATGGCATCGAGTTGTAAAAATCCCCAAGAAGTTGTGCGGCCACTTTGCATACGCATCAACGCAACGCATCACAGCGGATCGGAACGGATCGGATCGGCTCGGCTCTCAGCGGTCTGGAAACCGAAAGCCGACCAAATACCCAGGGGAAAACACAAATCCCCGCCAGGAAACTGGTATATGACTATTGTTGGTACTGAATTGTGACTATTTCCGTTCTTGATTTATTTGCTTTTGCGGTCGGAGGAATATTTTGAATTATTCCAAACGCTAGGGAGATATTTAACTCTTCAGACTTAAGAGTTGATTTGAATTTTAAATAGGGCTCTTCCAGAAGGTCCCAGTGATCCGTTTTTTCATATACTCCTTCCAGATCACTTTGATCAATTTTCCTGATCGTTGACTTCTATGATAAAACTAGGGGGAACTCTGCATTTATACCCGATACTCAGTCAATCCGCCAGAATGGCGCACACTGCACGATGCAGAGCGTGTGAAAGAGAGGGAATGAGAAGGCTACCCTATCGTAGGCTATAGTAATGATCCGATCTGATTTAGATTAGGCAATATGCTAGATATGGTATTTCCCTTGGAAATCACAATCAATCAGTCTGGATACAACATTTGGTTGATCTTTGTACCTCTTATAGCCTCTGGATGGACGGGCGGACAGACAGGGCTATGTCGAATCGGCTGTTAATGCAGATCAAGACTATATATATTCTGCATGGAGTCGGAAACGCTTCCTTCTGGGCGTTACAGACATTCACTTTCATCACAAATCGAATATACCCCTTGTACTCTTTGAGTATCGGGTATAAAAAACGGTAAAATGTTCTTTTTAAATTTAATTTGATATCTCAATGTAGTTGCCGTGCACCTTGACACTACAACAATTTAATAATAATTATTATTTAAATAAATTAAATGTTTAATGATATTGTGTACAGATGTTCTACACTTGAGCTTCTGACATGTGGCTCCGCCGAAGCTGAAATGTATGAAATAAACAGCAACATTTTACATGTGTACACAAGCTGAAATGTATGAAACGAATAGTTCTGTGAACTTTTTGTCGGTTCAGTTCAAGTTCCAGTGATTCCATGTAGCCGTATTTAAAATGTTTTTAATTTGATTTGATTTAATAAATAACCAACTGAAAATGAGTTCTTAAAATTAGTAAATCTTGTAGAAAATTGATTAATTTATCAGATAAAACTGTGTAAATAGTGCATAGGAGTTAGCTGGAAATTCCAGACCGAATATTATAATCGAGGAACCAGCGCAATCATTCGTGATTTAAGAAGAAGAAGAAAAACATCAACAAATATTTAAGTGGTCGGCTGCAACACGTGCGCCTTCCTTCTTCGCCTATTTATTGAATAAAAAACAGCCAAGACAATGGAATTATTCACAGTAAATCGGTGAGTTATATAGCACACACAACGGACATTAATACTAAGCCAAATCCAATCCTGTATGACCGAAGATATACGGAGGATCTAAGGAGTCCCAAAGACAAGGAACAAAAAACATCAAATGAAGATGAAATCCTACAAAAACTGCTCCAAAAGGCAGCCAAACGTAAGAGGAAACATGAGAAAACTGAGACCACAAAGCAGGAGGAAGCAGCCCCAACGGAAGAACCCACAGTGGAGGAAAGGAAAGTAGACGAAGAAGAGCCGGCGACAAAAGGAACTCGACCAGAAGAAGCCACCGCAGAGGTGGATCCAACTAATTCACAAGACTTCCAAGTACTTGGCGGCGATGACTCTGGCAAGCGCAAGAAAGTGACAGAGGTGCTGCCCCCCTGGCTGGCATATCCCACGATCATCGAAGGGGGCAACCTCCTGCCCGACGACGACTTGGAGGCTGGCAAAGACGAAGCTTCCATCGAGAATCTAAGCTACCTGAAGGACCACACACGACAGGCTCTCAAGCAGATGAAGATCAAGCGCCTGTTCCCCGTGCAGCGCGCCGTCATTCCATGGATCCTGGAGGCACAGAGCAAGCCGGCGCCCCTGCGGCCACGTGACATTTGTGTGTCGGCTCCCACGGGCAGCGGCAAGACCCTGGCCTTTGCCATACCCATTGTCCAGCTGCTGAACAATCGAGTGCGCTGCAAGGTGCGCGCCCTGGTGGTGCTCCCTGTGGCCGAGCTGGCGCTGCAGGTCTTCAAGGTGATTCGCGCGCTGTGCAGCAAAACGGAGCTCGAGGTGTGCCTCCTTTCGAAGCAGCATCGCCTGGAGGACGAGCAGGAGAAGCTGGTGGAGGTCTACAAAGGGCAGGTCTACAGCAAGGCTGACATTGTGGTCACAACGCCAGGTGGGTGATCCAGAGTCAATCCGTAGGGCATCTTTGATTGTTCATCTCTCGCTTTGTAGGTCGTCTGGTGGACCATCTGCATGCCACCAAGGGTTTCTGCCTGAAGAGCTTGAAGTTCCTGGTCATTGACGAGGCGGATCGCATCATGGATGCCTTCTTCCAGAACTGGCTCTACCATTTGGACAACCACGTGCGGGAGACTGCGAATCAGCTGCTGGCTGGCACACAGCCCCCACTTTGCCTTAAAGAGCTATATGCCACTTATGGGAAGGTGCCCCACAAGCTTCTATTCTCTGCAACGATGTCGCAGGATCCCGAGAAGCTGCAGAATCTGAGACTCTTTCAGCCCAAGCTCTTTACCACGGTGTTCGCCCTGCCCGTTCCCAGGAGTGAGGCGATGGCGGATGGAGCAGATGCAGAGACCACTCCGAACACTGGCCACTTTGCGGGCAAATACACCACTCCGGCGGAGCTGACAGAGCAGTTCTGTGTGACGGAGCTGCGCATCAAGCCGCTGACATTGTTTGCTCTCGTAGAGAAGTACCAGTGGCAGCGATTCCTCTGCTTCACCAACAGCACAGACACGGCCAATCGATTGGCCTATGTGATGGGCAAACTGTTCGCCGGGAGAAACACCAGCGTGGCCGAACTATCCGGCAAACAGTCGGCCCTAGTGCGAACCAGGCACCTGACGGAGTTTGCCAGAGGCCGCATCAACGGCCTGGTCTGCTCCGATGCTCTGGCGCGTGGTATCGATGTGGCCGACGTGGATGTGGTGATCTCCTACGAGACGCCGCGTCACATCAAGACCTACATCCATCGAGTGGGTCGTACGGCTCGTGCTGGCAGAAAAGGCACAGCCGTCACATTGCTCACGGAACAGGAGCAGGCGCAGTTCAAGAAGATGCTCAACGAAGTGGGCAAGGCCCTGGGCGAGGAGATCACTGTTTCCCCAGACACAGAGGTCCGTCATGCGGATATCTACAAGAGGGCAATGGAGGATCTGCGCAAGCGACAGGAGACGGAAAAGACCAAGAAGATCGTCCAGAAGCGACGCGTGGCCCAGCGATCAGTGATCCAGAAGAATCAACAGGAAGCCGCCGCCAATCCCAGTCGCACTCTGACGTTGATGGAGAAACTACAGCTGAAGGCCGGAGGACAAAGTGCGGAAGAACCCAAGCAGAAGGAGAACAAACCCAAACCAAAGGCGGAAAACGGAAAAGGAAAATCAAAGCCCAAGGAGACCAAGAAGCAGCGTTTGGCCAAGCAGCGAAAGGCCATCGAGGAGTAAACTTAAGTTTAGAAATGATTGAGTGTTGTGTATATAGGTTTCTATATTATACGTTATATACCTATGTATACCCCTCCCCCGTATGTGCCTTTGGATGTGGGTTTTTCAATTTGTTTGCTTGTGGCCTGCTCTGGAGAGCAGTGTCTTATCTCTTTGGGGGCGCTAGTGATTCCCCCGAGGGTTCTTCACCGTGTTGTTTGTTGGCTTACTCTCCCCGGAGGAGGGTACAAACGACTTGCAAAACGACTGATGAATCGTACTCTAGATGGGGATTACGAGAAGGGTTGTGGAACCAGACTTCCATTACTTAAAGTGGGAAAAGGAGATTGGAATATTTACCATCGCTTCTACCGTGTTGACCTTTTAAAGACACTTTGTCTAAATCTACCCCTCTACTGAGTGTATCTCCATCTTCGACTAGCCATCGGGCAACGAATCTGCTATTTAAGCAGCTTCCGAGTGCCAGAAGATCTCACAGCTTAGCATCTTCCGTTAGCAGCAACATCATACGATGACGACAATCAAGTTTCTAGCAGCTCTGCTGGCACTCTGTGTCATAGGTAATCATCAATCAATCTGCGCTTAGAGTCTGCTTAGAGATAACCCAATCCTAATCACTCTCTCTCGCGCTCTCCCGCTCTCTCTGTTGTGTCTCCTTTGCAGCCCTCTCCGCTGAGGCCCTGAACATTGAGCCACGCAGCAGTTGGGGCGCAGTGGCTGCCCGTTCGCCTGCGAGGATAAATGGCGCCGTGGACTATGTGATCATACATCACTCGGACAATCCCAATGGCTGCAGCACTTCGGAGCAGTGCAAGCGAATGATTAAGGCCATTCAGACGGACCACAAGGGCAGGCGGAGCTTCAGCGACATTGGCTACAACTTCATTGTCGCCGGCGACGGGAAGGTGTACGAGGGACGTGGCTTTGGCCTCCAGGGATCCCATGCCCCCAACTACAATCGCAACAGCATTGGCATCGTGTTTATTGGAAACTTTGAGAGCACCAAGCCGTCCTCGCAGATGCTGCAGAATGCCAAGGATCTGATTGCCATGGCCCAGCAGGGGGGACACCTAAAGAGCACCTACACGCTGCTGGGACATCGCCAGACCAAGGCCACCGCCTGCCCGGGCACGGCGCTCTTCAACGAGATCAAGACATGGCCCCACTGGAGGAGCATTTAAGAGTTTAAGAGGACTTTCGCCCGTTCTTTATTAGTTTTTAGTTTTCTGTTAGAATACATTTTGTACAAAGAGCAGCAGCACTCGAATCTCAATCGTTTCTATGGCTTTGGCTGCCAGCGCGGCCACTTGCGCAGTTCGTCCAGGAGCTGGCGCCCTGGACAGGCAGTGGCCTTCGTCCCGCAGTGACCGACGAGGGCGTAGTTGGGCAGAACCTGGCGCCGCCGGACTGCAATTGTGATGAGTGTCCGGGCTGCCTGTAGCATCTGTGGCGAGGGAAGGCCACCTAAAGGAAGCAGAAGAAGGGGTTTCGGGGATTAGCAAGAGTCTCGAAGGGAAGAGTCGATCCTGGAAATCGTACGCTGGAAATTGCCAATGAAAGCCACGCCTATCGACTGGCTGTTGTAGTGCGGGGCATGCTCTCCGCGGATGCCGAAGCCCAGGCCCTCGTAGATGCGTCCATCGCCGCCAATCAGGAAATTGTAGCCAATGTCCCGGAACTTTCTCAACAGATGCCCCATTCGGATCTGCTGGAGCGCCGTCTGGCACTGCTGGGGCGTGTGGCAGGGCGCACTGGCCGTATGATGGATGATGATCAGGCGCACGGGCCCCGCCAGACGTGGCATGCGGGGGGACAACGGCTGCCGGCACCACGACTGCCGTGGGACAATTTGCGCAAGGGCAAGGCCAGCGAAGGAGAGCAGAACAAGGAGTGGAAGCTTCATGGCTGCTTCTTCATTGATTGATGGATGTGGGAATCGCTCGTTGCTCTATTTATACTCGTAGTAGTACCTCCCAGCAGATTCCCTATTGTTGATTCAGCTGCTGCTTTGAACTGTTTGGCAGCAGCTGCCTTCAATGGTTTCATTTCACAAACTGCACAAGCCGAAGCCGAAGCCGTAGCAGACGCCGATGGCTTTGTCTTCATGTGGATTCCGCTTGCGTCATCGTCATCCCTTTCAGAGCCTATCTATAAGCGGAGGGTTTATGCATTGCAAATCTGCCCTTGGGGCGATCGATCGATCGGCTGATCGGTCGATCGGTGGGTGGTGGCCCAAAAACGGCAGCCAATCCCCCTAAAAGGGCAACTGCATTTGAAATTCAAATCCATCGAGCGATGCAGTCTGCAGTGGGTGGTATATAAGCCACTTGGCTGAGCCACGAGTGGACAGTGACCAGCGATCGAGTGACCCAGGCAGTTCCTCCATCTCACAAAACACACCATGAAGATCGTAAGTGGCAATGATTCATCGAAAAGATCTACCTGTGCTCCATCCTCTGATTCTCTTGCAGCAACTGCTATCCATTTTGGGGTACCTCCTGGTGGGATGTGCTGCTCTGTCCGAGGCCAGCTTTCTGCCTGCCACTACCCTGGGGGTGCCCGCTGCAGTGGCTCCCGCCCTGGTGCCGCCGCCCACCAGTTATCAGTTTGTGGCACGCAACTGGAACCGCTTCTATGTGCCAACAACCACTGGTGTGGCCACGTATCCCCCACCAGCCACAACGTACTACAAGTACAGTGGCGGCTATCCAGCGTATCCAGCGTATCCCTCTGTCTATCCCAATGTGTATCCTGCGGCATATCCGGCCTATGGCTATGGCTATTATCCCAACTACAATTATGGCCATGCCTACAAGAGTGTCTGGTGATCACTGAGGAAGCATTCATTCACCACTTGTGATAATACTCAACACCAAATCAACGTATTATAATCCAAATATACGAGTATTATAACCCCCATACGAGTGATGACTGTACTCTGTTGGCCAAGGGCCAACAGGGGCTTTCTGGCCCAACCAAACCAAAGCCAAACGTAGGCCTGCTCTTGACACCATTGTGGAATGTGGTTAACCATTTTGTACTTTTATTTGTGGCGGGTGGGGGGAAATCTATGAAATGGAAATGAGCTTAACTAGATCAGAAGAACAATGGGCCTGGGGCAATCAGTCGTGCTGGCTGGATCGAGAATCGAGAAGCTGGAAATGCTGGAGCACTCAGAGCAGCAACTCCCGCTGGACCAGCGGCCAGGAGACGTCCGGCAGCAGGCGGACCAAAGGCGGCATTGAACTGATTGAAGTAATCCAAACGCTGGCTGCTAGAGACAGCCAAAGGAGCAGCACCCAGAGGAGCATTAACCAAAGGAGCAGCGGCACCAAATGGAGCACCAGGAAAAGCAGCGGCTCCAAATGGCACACCAACAAGGTTAGCGGCGCCACCGAAAGGAGCACCAAACTGTCCATTTGTATAGGCAGCAAACGGAGCAGCAGCAGCAGCAGCAGATCCAGGAAACACGCCAAACGGAGAGCCAGATGCTGCGGGAAACAGGGCAGGACCCACGGCTGGCAGTGCTCCGGTACAGGCCACCATCAAACCCAGCGACAGAATCACCAACTGTGGAGGAGGAGAATCCTTTAAGTTTTACCCGGCTGGGGGTATTCCGAGATCCGAAGACTCACCATTTGCTGCATTTTGGGGGAGTTCTCTGCGGTTTGCTTCTGCTGCGTCTGAGACCACGAACTGAATTATGTCTGGGACTCAATCGATGGCTGGGTTTTATAGTTGGCCAGAGACTTCGGGCCGAGGAGCAGACCAGAGAGCTGGCTAATTGCCGCTCCAAATTGTCACACATTTGGCTGCGAAAATGGGCCCAAAATTACATACATGCCCTGGCAAAGCGGCCACAAAATTTGCATACGATCTGATATGGCTATACGCGTTATGTTGCGACATTCGGATGCGGACTTGCGCAGATATTGGGGTTTGTGGGTGAACAAAGATATGAAATGGTGTGAAAATCGGCAGAATTATGTATTAAGGAAACATCAGGGAAAAAGAGATTCTTCATTCCTTGTGATCTGTGATCTTTATGATACAAATATATGATCACATGTAGCCCAAAAATAGTACGCAGCATATGATAAGTAAGTTATGCATCATTCGCGTACAGCAGTACTCAAAACATGATCACTGATCACTGATAGACTATATAGACTATAGACTCAAGTGCGCTGGTGTGTGTGTGTGGAGCAAAAACCCGAACATGCCTGCGGGAGCAATCGGTTTATGGCTTGACACTGGAAAAAGCGAGATAGCAAGAGCCGAAGTCGAATGGCCGAAGCTACACGAAGCGACAGCACAGCAGCAGAGACTTTTGATGCCCAAATTAGATAGTAAAGAAGTCGATAATAATAATAATTATAATAACTATTTTATTCGTATAATTGCATTACATATAAGTATGTATTATAATTAATTATGGTTTAGTATTAGTATATTTAATGTACGATATAGCTGCTTAGGGGTTCCTGCGGGGGAAGGATTTGCTTGATCGTTCAGTTTGTTGTCAGTTGTTCGTTCAGTTACGTATAAATATATGTGTGTATGTGTATATGTATGTAGGATATCCATATATTAAAAAAAACCCTTCCGAAGTGACAATACGAGTGGACACCAAACTAATATTAATATTAGTCGTTAGTTAGTTAACTAGACACCTAGACAGACACTCGATCGAATCATACGATTTATACATAGACATATGTACGAGTACGATTCTGATTCCTATATCCTATATGCACTTTGGATAAACTTCATGCGAGGGGGAGGGGGGATGGGGTTATAGGTTTAACAGCTAGACATTTAGCATAGGCATAGGACATTTCTTTAGTTGCTTTTCGTTAGTAAATCCATGGACGATGGATGATTGAAGTGCCTCCTCTGAGTATTCTGCGTTTTCTTTTTTGGAGGGGGAGGATAGTCGGGGAGGAAGGGGTGGGCTTATGGGAGGAGTAACATTAACAAACGCTTTCGTTTCTTATATACAATCTCTGGGTTTGGGTGTTTGGGTTTGGGGAGAGAGAGCCTCTAAGCATAGTCCCTAGCGGGTAGGGAGGTGAGGCTCCAGCGACATTACAATATTTAGTTATATGGCAATTGGGAGTTTTGACTAGACATATATAGCATGTGTGTGTGGATACTGGCGATACTCCTACTCCCCCTTCCCCCTACTCCTCCTCCGCCTACCACAGCACATCGTAGTCGAGGACATGCTCCGAGGAGGCAATAATCATCACCTTCACAATATCATCCACGGCACGGGTTACCCGCCACTTTTTGGGATTCCTCAGCACTTGCAGTGGCGTGGGCTTGCTCTTGGGCGGATCCTCCTTGGGCTCATGGTGCTCATGCCAGGGACTCGTCGAAGTGGCTGTCGTCTTCATCTGCGGCAATGGAGGCATCTGGCGGCGTAGGGCCTTGAGTCGCTGCTCCTGGTAGTAATTATTGAGATTCGCTAGGTAGCAAAAGTCCGAGTCGTTGACCACATCGATCTCTGCATAATTGTGACCATCGATGCTGTCCCGCTCTGGCTCTCGCTCTCGCTTCCGCTCCCGCTCCTGCTGCTGCTGTTGCTGCTCCACGCCAAGTCCCAGCCCCAGACCCAAGCCTGGTCCTAAGAGTTGATCAAATCACATGTTTTCATCGAATTTCGCAAAGTTCTCGTCCTCGTTCCATTGGAACTTATTGTTTGCTGTGGCTGCGGCCTCTCCATCGTTGTCCTTTTGCTGGTCCTGATCGGGTGACTTGAAGAACTCATCGTCCTCAAAGGGATCCTCCTGCTTTTTGGCAAATATGTTAACAGACTCCGATTTCTTGATGAGCTCCTGTCGCTGTTGCAGTTTTGTGGTGCGCATATTTTGTTTTCTGGTCATGGCAACAGATCCACCAGCTGCTGCTGCTGCTGCTGTGGCGCCTCCGGCTCCTGCTGCTCCTGCTCCTGCACTCGTCTGCTCCTTTTCAAAGTCAAACGAAGCCTTGGCGAAATCATCCTCAAAGGCGGCATCATCGAACTGCGAGATCTTGACATTATCGTCGAATCGCAGCTTCTGGGTTATGGGCGGCGTTGAGGTGGCCGGTGGATCTATCTCGAAGTGCTCCCTCTTCTCGCCGCCCTTCTCCGAAAAGTCATTGGAGAAGCGGAACAGAGACTTGGAGCCGCCACTGGCCACACTTCCACCCGAGATGGGGCCCGCGGGCGTGGAATTGCAGCTGGAGGCAGTGCCAGCGGGCGCTGGCGGTGGGGAGCTCTGATTGAAGTCCGATTCGAAGCCGTCGTCAAAGTTGAATTTGCCGCCGCCGACGCCTGCCGAGGACTCTCCGCCGCTGCCCAACATGCCGCTGCTCATCATTCCGGCGGGCGTGCTGCTGGCAATCGATCGGGGCGTCGGTGTGGGTGTCTGCTCGTAGCTGTCCACAAAGCCATAATCACTGTTGACCACTGGAGGGCCTCCTCCTACTCCTCCCCCGCCGCCGCCACCGCGGGAACGATTCTGCGTTGACTGCAGCTTCGAGAGCGTGGGATGTCGCTCCATTTGACGGCGCTCGCTCTCCAGCATTCGCTGGTGCATCTCGTGGCGCCTGCGATTCAGTCGCTCGAACTTGTCCTCATCCGTGGGGGGCTCATCATCCACATAGTCCTCATCGTCATCATCGTCGTCATCGGCCACATCGTCATCGTCCACATCCGCATCTTTGCGCTGCTGCATCTGCATCTGCAGCTGCTGCTGGTGGCTGCTCATATAATCGTAGTTATCCCGCATGCCACGCCCACTGCCGCCCACATAGCGAGGCGGTGGGGGATTGACAATAGAGGAGGAGCCAGAGCCAGGACCAGGGCCCCCAACAGAGGCCAAGTCTTTGGCGCTACGTGCACGGGTTTTCTTGCGGAATCTAAAGGGAGACAATTGGATGTTTTTAGGCGTTGCTCCCATCTCCCTCTTTCTCTTGCTGTCTCTCCTTACCTTCTCTCCTTTTCGCCATCGGAGGGCGTCTGGCCCAAGACCACGGCCCGACGACTCTCCGCCAGACGTCGCTCTGTCTCCGCAGCACTTGCAGGACGCTTCCAGGACTTTTGGCCAGGCAAAGCGGGTTCTGCAAAAGGGAAATGAAACGAATCCATGATCTTTGATCGGTGAAAGCTTTGGGGAAGGACCTACCCTCGCCATCCCAGGGACTGGAGCCACTGCTCTTGCGCAGCCGCTGGGAACCGCCAACGCCGCCTCCTCCTCCGCCGATGGGCAGCACCACATCGGCTCCCAGCTGACTGGGGCGCTGCAGACTCCTCACCGATGCCCGCTCACGCTGCTGGAAGTCCTGCTCCGAGTCCTGTTCGTAGTCAATGTCCCCGCTGATGCGGAGCTTGCCCGAGGTGGTGGTGGGTTTCCTCAGGGATCGCGTCTTCATTTGCTCCCGATCCCGTTCGCCCCTGTCGCGCTCCCGGTCCACGCCCCCACGATACTCGTCGCGGCTGTCCAGGCTTCCGTAGACATCGTTGCCGCTGCCAAAGCTGCGTGTGCGTCGCGTGGCACTCTCGAAGGACTCCAGGCTCTCGCGATCGAAGGACTTGCGGTCCCTGTCCCTCTCCCGTTCCCTCTCCCTCTCGTACAGATAGTCCCCTCCCCCTCCGCCTCGGCCACTCGATTTATAGGCCATGGGCGAGCGGCCACCGCGCTGCTCCTCATAGACATTCTCGTAGTCAAAGTCGTAGCTGGGACGCGCATAATCCCTGTACTCGCGCTCCCTCTCACGCTCCCGATCGCGGTCCCGCTCTCGCTCCCCCCGATACTTGCTCCGCAGCTGCTGCTGCTGCTGTGCCCCCCGCTTGTCCGCGTACATGGGCGGCCCGTAGCTGGAACGCTCGTAGGCACTGCGCTCGAACGACCGGCCACTCGACCGCACTCCCTGTTCGATTTCCTGCGGCGACCAGGTGTGATGTGTGGGATGGTGATACCAACTGGGGGAATCTGCAAAGAAGGGGAAACTATGAAGCCCAGAGCACAGAGGATGGGAGGACTCAAAGACTCACCCAAGTCAAAGTTATCCCTGCTGCGCGAGAGGCCATGCTTGAACTTCCTCTGCTGCATTTGCTCTCTTTCCCTGCGAGCCATCAACTCTGCATCGTAGCTGTGCCAAAGAGAAGGAAAACAAAAAGGAAAACGAGATTGAAGAAGAGTTCCGATTGGGCGCGGCCCACTCACTCGTAATCCTCATCGCAGGAGTTCATCCTTCTGGCATGCCTCATGTAGTAACCATGGCGATCCGTATTCTGTGGCTGTACCTGTGGATGCGCCATCTGCTGCCGCCTCTTCAGATACTCTGGCGTCTCGTCATCCCACGGACTCAGATCCCGCGACGAGGACGAGGTCTGATGGCGCTCCTTCTTGGCCCAACGACGCTGCTGCTTCGACCAGCCGTCATCGCGCGGATCCGAACTGCACGGCGACTCTGCAGTGTCCTGCTGCGAGGTATTGGAGGCAGGCGGCGGCGGCGGTGGCAGCGTGAGCCTCGCCTTGCCCTTGCCCGTGGCCTTGGGGGAGTCAAAGGTGGCCCACGACTGTTTCTCCCTTTCCCGTTCGCGTTCGCGTTCACGTTCGCTCATCATCTGCTTGGTGGCGGTGTCTATCAGCTGAGAGACGGCCGACAGATGCGACGGCACGGGCGAGGGCTGCAGTGCAGCGGGCGATTGCGATTTCTGCAGAGGAATGGGCGATGTGCTGACATCGTTGAACTGCTGCTGCTGCTGCTGCGAGGGCGTGTGCACGCCCAGACTCTGTGCGCCTCTGGAGGGTGCCGCCGAGGAGGTGGCCGGGGAGATGCGATCCCGCGAATCCAGCGACAGATTGGAGATGGCTCGATGCATCAGTTCATCGATTTCGATGTCATCTTTCGCACTCCCACTGCCACTGCCGCCACCCGGGGGGCCCGTCAGCACAGACAGGAATTTGTGATCCTGCTTGGGGCAGCGGAGCGGCAGCGGCATGGAGGACGACTCCTCCTCCAGGAGGGAAGCAGGAACCACTGCATCCAGCTGCTGTGTGGAGGTGGACAGCTTCTCGTACTGATCCTGTCCGCTCACCGGCTCCTCGCCATCCTTTTCGTTGCTGTCCATGCTGCTCTCTCCCCCCGCATCGGCATCCTCGTCCTCGTCATCATCGTCGACGGTCAGAGCAGAGGATGAGGGCTCTGCGGGGAAGCCGCGACTGTCCACTAGGCCGTGACGGTCCCGCGAATGCTGCTGCTCGGCGAGTGGCAGGTCCATGATCTGTCGCAGGTCCTGATCCTCGTTGAACTCGTCACTGAACTCGGGAAAGTCCTGCAGCAGATCCTTCTCCGGCGCCGCCTGTGGGGCCTGCGTCTGCGGCTTGTCGAAGAGATTCTCCACCAGAATGATGTCCCTGAGGGCCGCATAGCGATCCTTGGCCTGGGCCACCACTTCGGTGATTTTTGTGTCGATCTTTGGCAGCGGCGGCGGCGGAGCAGACGGCGGCGCAGTGCTCGTGCCAATGGCATCGATCAGCGGGGCCTCCGTGTGAGCCTCCAGTCCCAGTCCCTGGGCGGACGCCTCTGGCGCCGCCTCCTGCTCGTCGACGGGTGGAGGCGTCAGATCCCCCATGAGATCCGTTTCCTGCTGCTGCTGTTGCAGCTCCTGGTCGATGATCTCGCGAAAGACCGCATAGCGATCCGCCGAGGGCACAGCCACCGCTGCAGCAGCCGCCGCCGGTATCGGAGCCTCGTTGAAATTCGCAAAGTTGGCCACAAAGATGGGCGCCTCCTCGGGCGGCGAGGGCACTCCCGCCGTGGCCTCGTCCTCGCCAAAGGTGTCGTCAAAGGAGGCCACAAAGGACGTTTGCTGATCAAAGTTCACCTTGAACACGGCCGCCGAGGAGGAGGCGGTGGCTGTGGCGTTAGCGGCGACTGTGGCTGGTGGTGGGGCAACAGGGGCCGCAGCCACGGGGGCAGCCAGGGATTGGCTGTTCTTCTCGCTGGTCGACAAGTACTCCGACAGGTAGGACGTCAGCTGCACAAGGGTCATTGTGCTCAGTTTGGTGGCGGGAACATTCAGCTTCACGGCCAGATCATCCATTCCCAAGGTGAGCAGCTGCGTCAGCGTGATGTCGGGCGCAAGGGCGGGGCCGACCGAGCCCTCCTGGGCCACAGCTTGCGCCAGGATCTCCGCCTTGTTCTCGTAAATGTCCTGTGGCCTTCCCAGCGATTGCTGCCGCTGGGGACGCGCCCTGGCCGTGGATGATGATGTTGTTGACGGTGCCTGATTTGGAGGCGGCAGCAGCGGTGGTGGCGGTCCCAGCGGCATCATGTAATCATCCTCCGTCTGATGGGGCTTCCGCGGGCGGCCGGGACCCGGGAAACAGGCATCAGTGCGTCCCACGCGACGCGAGGGCAACGGAATCGGCGGCGCATCCGGCAGAGAGTGCGATAGGGTGCGTCGCGTCGAAGAGGAACTGCTATTCAGATACTCATACCGGCCGGCGGTCGGTGGAGCGGGACTCGGCCGGATCACCAGATCGCTGAACTGTTTCTTGGGCGGCAGAGGCGGTGGCCCAGAGCAGGGGGCCGATTCCGGACGTGGCGGTGGCTCCGGGGCAGCCTCCGTTTCGCTGAGGGAATCGCTCTCCTGCAGGCGCCTCATATTGACGCTCGAACCAATCTCCGAGGATGAGGAGTCGCCGCGCTTGGAGAAGCCCCTCGCCTGGCCAAACAGATGCGGCATCTTCTTGTTGCTGATGCTGGAGATGACATCCAGTGGTCCTCCTCCACCTCCGCCCAGAGGATTGGGCAGCGAGGAGGCAGAGACAGTAGGACGATTCCTCACGGTGCTCATCTGCTGCTGCTGCTGCTGCTCCCCTTTCTCCGGCGGCAGCTGCACTTGCAGCGGTCCATTGAAAGCGTTGCTCCTGCCCTCGGGTACAACGGGGACTGCGGCGGGGACAGCGGCGGCCACTGCCAGAGGAGGAGCCGGTGCATCGAACTCGAAGGCATCCAACTTGGCAAAGAGATCACCCTCCTGGAAGGGATCCGGATCGCTCTTCTTGCGCGTCGGCGAGAAGGGATCGGTGTCGCGTGGCAGCAGCACCGGATTCGCCGTGTCCTTGTGATCGTCCAGCGTCGTCGTCGCGTTGATGGAGGATGTCAGCGGTTCTGTGGTATAATAGGTGGACCCACAGGTGGGGGGATAAGTGGGTATTGGTGGTGGTGGTGGATTAGTGAGGGGCGATCTTCTAAGCAATAGTTTCAGCTTTGCGGACGAAAAGTCTTCAGCGCTGGCGGATAAAATGGGAAAAGAGGGATTGGAATGTGGATTGGGATGTGGAGCAGGAGCAGGAGCAGCAGGAGGAGGAACAGGAGTGGCAATAGGAGTCGGTTTGGGTGGGGGTGGGGGACCGGGAGCGGGAGCGGCGCTGGAGCTGGTTAGTAGCAGGTGGTGATGGTGGTGGTGATGCTGCAGTTGGCTGCTGTTGCCCAGAAGGCCACTGGTGGCTGCAGCGGTGGTTAGTAGCGGATCGGAATTCCCTGCGGCGGTGCAAGTGCATTGATTAGAGTTATTCTGTGGGTGTGGCTGGTGCGATGGATCGGTGGTGATGGTGGTAGTGGTGGTAATGGTGGATGCTAGTGTTTGATGGTGGTGGTGTTGGTTAGTACCTGCTGTGATGTTAGTAGCTGCTGTGGTGGTGGTCATGGTAGCGATGGTAGTGGCGCTGGCACTGGCACCACTCGCACCCGCACCCGAACAGGAACCGGAACCGGAACCCGCACTCTCCTCTTCTGCGGAAAAGAGACTGCCGGTGTCCAAGCCCAAACCGACGGCACCCGCACCACTGAGCTCCTTGAGCAGCTTCTTGGGTGGATTCTTAAGCTCTTGGAAGAAGTATTTCTTATCGACATACGGCCGGGTGCGACCGGTGCCCAGCGGATCCAGATCCGTGAATGCATCTGCAGGCAGCAGCATATGGGAATAACACAGAGAAAACAGACATGGATGTGGAATACAGACAAGAGACAGAATGCATCTCGAATGCCATTGGGAGGCACAAAAATCATAATCTTTGCGTAGGAGAGGGGTAGGGGAAATGGGGGATCTACGGTGCCAGGAAGTACAGTTCTACCAAAAAGCAAAAGAAGAAAAACAAAGAGAAGCAAAACGGGAACTGAAAAGATCTACGAAAACTCTGAACTCATTGGATACTGAAGAAATCACAGGGAAACTCTGTGCTGCCTACTCTTCTGCAGTTCGGTTGCGGAAGAGTTTGGAAGGATGCAAGGATACAAGGATACTCGTATAAGCCACAGAAAGAGCTGCCTGTGCGGTGATAGTGGAGATACAAAGTTTGGAAGATCTATCTATCATCTGTGGACCTAAGAAACAAAGTCCAGCGAAGAACCCAAACCAAGGATTCCGATGAATTCTCTAGTGTTCGAGAATTACACATCTTTGATCTATAAAATATACCTTTAACAGCGAGAAACAGAGTAATCTCTCACACAAATGAAAAAATGAAACCCAAGCCAAAGAATAATATCATTTTATCTATAAATCTTTGAATTCCTTCGATAAGATAACAGAGATAAGCAAGAGAAAAGCTGCCAGATGAAGCTGCCAGAGCAATCCATAGATTAAGTTGCAGTTCAATTGATTTGACCCTAGAATTCTTTCTTCCGATTGTTCCCTTTTTGTGGCGGCATGGCGGCCAACATCTGCCCCCCCCCCTGACAGCCACTCCCATCGTGCCTCACAGACAGCTCTTTCATCACGTTCAATGGGGATGACGACATACAAATCCTACAACAAAAGCACACTCACTCGCTCCGTCTCTCTTTTGGGACTCACCCAGCGACATGATTGCTGGTTCCTCTGCTGTACCAGTTGCCGCTGCCGCTGCTGTTCCCGTGAGGCCCGCCAGTCCTCCCATATCGAGATCCGCCAGAGATGCAGATGCCGCGGCTGCTGTTGCTGCGGCTGTTGCTGCAGCCGACATTTCCGTCAACTGTTGCGTGGGCGTGGCCGTGGATTCGCTGGCCGCCAGAGGAGCCATCGACAGGACAGCGGCCACCACATTGGTGGTGTCAAAGACATCGTTCTGATGATGTTGATGCTGATGCTGATCCAACTCGTGCAGCCAGCTGTCATCGTCATTGTCCACGCCAGTGGGCTGGCAGGCAACGCCCGCAGCTGGGGAGGAGTTCGCCCCGGGAGGAGGAGGGGAGAGGATGGCATCCAGAGCGGCAGCAGACTCGGGTGTCTTCTGGGGCTTGTGTCGGTTGCGGCCCGAGTCAGGAGGCGGCGGCAAGATGCTGTACGACGGCACACAGATGAAGGAGTCTCCGAATGGGTCGTCCTCGCTGGCGGATTTGGCCAGGCTTCCGGAATGACCGCCGCCAGCGCCGCCTCCGCCGCTGGAGGGATGGTGCATGCTCGGCTCGCTGGGCGTGATCCTCTCCATTTGGGTGATGCCGCGCTGCAGGGAGGTCAACTCCTGTTCCAGATCGACCAGATCCGCCACAGATTCGGGAGAGATCTACAAGAGCGGGGCAGATTAGTAGAGATCTTGGACATATGGAGTGGTTACTTCTTTGGCTGCTGCTCCCGAAGTCTTGGCCACATCCAGATTGACGCCCAGTCGCGTGGTTCCGGTTCCGTTCGAGTAGGCATCCTGGCCGCAGAGGGAACTCAGGGTGAGGGGGTGGCTGCCACTGGCGAGATCCGCATGACCTGATGCTCCAGCTCTCAGTGCGGACAAGGAGGCCAGCTGGCTGGCGTGCTCATGCAGAGACTTGCCCTGGATCTGCTGGCGGGCCATCTCGATCTCCTTCTTCTTCAGCTCGAAGACAACCTGGAAGAGGTCGCGCATGGCCAGCACCACCTGGCTGGCCGCCTTGTCCGTCTTGATGCCAAAGAACCGATGCCCGCTGTCCGGCGAGCCAAAGATGTAGCCAAAGGCCCGCGAATCCGTCATGTCCTGGGCGATGAAGGAGATCTTGTGCACCGGATGGTGATACAGCGAGTCCCCTGTCTTCTCGTCCCGCAGTCGCAGTCCGTCGATCGTCACATGGATGGTTATGCGTTGCTTGTGCTCCCCCGCCGCACGGATGGCCATCTTGAGGTCCTGCAACGCCTCCTGGCACATGCGGTCGCCCCGGGCCTCGCCCACTTCCAGTATTCCAATGAGTTTGGCCTTGAATTGAACGCCATCGCCGAAAAATCGTCCCGGATCATTGCGATCTGGAAAATAGAATGCGCACAAACGTATACATGGATAAGTTAATGTGTGTAGTGTGTATGCGATTGTGATTTTTGTTTGCTTTTTTTTTGCTAACGTTTTGCGTAATTTGTTTCCTCTGCCGCGCCGCTGCTGTGGCTGCTGCCGACGCCGAAAGTGCTGGCCAGCGAGAGATTCGAGGAGGCTGTCGACAGCTTGGAAACCAGTGACTTGACCATCTTTTTGGATCGAATCCCAAAGGAATCCCTAATGGCACACTAACACTGTCTCACATTCTTAGCCAGAATCTGCATGTTCATGTGCATTTATGTGACATTTCCATGGCTCACACACACGGGCACACGACCAAGAGCGGGAGGAGCGGGATGGAACGGAACGGGACGGGACGGACGGGTGCACACAATGATTTTTCGCGACTTTGGGTTTGTTGTTGCCATACAATTAATTAAATTCAAAAAAACAACTATATAAAAAAAACAAGAGACAACAAATAATAACGACACAAACACACACAGAGCACACAGAGGCTAAAGAGGAGCACCCGCCGCTACCGAAAACGATCCGTGATCATGGAATGAATGAGAGCGATTGAGAGAGCGCGTATGTTCACCGTTCGTTCGTACGATGCTGCGGCGACTAGGTTGATTTGCCCCGCCTCTCTCTCTCTCTCTCTACCGCTGTTGTTGCCGTTGGACTTTTGCCGCAATTTGTTTAACAAATAAACAAACACAAATTTCACTCTATTATTTTGCGATTCTCATTCAAAATGATTAAAAAGAAGACAAGCGCTCCAGTCTCTCAATGTCACTCGCACGCTCTTTTTGAGCATCGAATCGGCTACCACCTGCCAAGTGGCAGTTATAAAAGGTGAGGAAATCTTGCTCTCTTGGGATGGCTATTTTGGTTTGGCACTCCAAACCAAACTATTTTAGGAGCGCACTCTTGCAAGGACGCACCCTAAGCAGAACATACCTTGCACCTTCCGAGAACAGTGACGCCGGCGCAGCAGCTGCCACGGGGGACTAGGCACGTTCAAGCCGATCGGCTTGATCATTCATAACCACAAGCAATATTCTCATGTTGGATTCTTAAAAGTTATACTCTCGGGACTACTCACATTTACAAGGACTCGTTTTCTTACGCAGCGTCTGCATGGTGCTCACAAAAAGCAGATTGGCATTCGGAAGACGTCTAATGCTGATGGTTGGCCTGCTCCTTCCAAAAGGGGTTAGAGTGAGGAATTTGAACTCTTTGCTTCCTTTCGTTACGTTTCTGTCAAACGTAATCGTAAAGCTCTCTTTCTCTTTGTTTACAGTTGTGTTAATTGTATCCTTTGCTCGCTTACGTTTTGTTGTTATTGTGCCACTCGGCCGATACTACGCGCCGGCATTTAATCGTAGTACACACACACAAACACGTACAGACCTCCCTCCCACCTAGCCACCCACACAAACACCGAGTGTGATTATTGATTTTTCAATTGTGTGGGTGTTTTCATTTTCACTTTGCCTACTTTAAGGCGTCGCTAAAATCCTGTAAAGCATACATAATGGTAGCATGATTTCTTAATTGGGGAGATATTCCATTTATTGGAAAACGTCCCTCTGTCTAGCCACAAAATTCTCCAGCGAACAAAGACACCACGTCGTGTAAGACCTTCGGGTTTGCAGGTGAAAACCCTCTTTTTGAGATATTTCCCCGAGGAACATTAAGCACACAGGCTCGGAACTATTAACTAATCATTTGCTTTAAAGAATTTGATTGAAAAGAAAATTTATTCACTCCTACGCCCTGGAAGTAGGACGAAATGGACACACGACACACACCAAAAACAAAATTTCGACTGTAAGGATACCACCGCTGGGTAAAGGTGGGTGGAGGGTGGGTGGCTTAGGGTGATTTTCAACACGATACCGATATCGAGCTATCGATGTTTGAATATCGCTGTTATTGCGCAAGTTGTTGGCAGCATTGCCGGCAATGTCGTTTAGATAAAATTTAGATAAATATCAGCTGATATGTAGATTAAAAAACCCTACTATCTAAAACAATTTGCAAACAATTGCACTTTAATGAACAAATTGATTGCATTGCTGGGGCGCGTGAGAAGACGCGCCAAATTCAAATTCAAAATGTATAACAAAAATGTCCTTCAATGACATACATTTGCCAAATACTTGAATTCTGCGAGCTTATATTTGATTCCTCACCTCACAGACCTCCTTTGGCTTTTGATTCGCCGGTGAATGTCGTGTGATGCTATTTCCAAAAAGAAAAATTATGCTAAAATCTGCAATTGCACACAAATGCTAACTTCATAGTTTACCACCAATGGTGCAAACGTAACGGCCAATAAATTTGTATTGAAATTGTTTGAGATAGAGATGAGTGATACAAATACGCTCAAATACCTGATGCGCACAGCTGAGTCCGATTAACCCATTGTCGACCGGGGATGGTTGAAACTTTGCTCAGTTCAGGTGAAAGATTTCGTGGAAATATTGGTTACAGAGAAAGAGAAAGGATGGATCTACAAGTCGAACATTTTCAAAATTACCACCACATTACCAAATATTCTTTGTTACCGATGTTTTGTTGCATGATCGGTTCGACACAACCTTTTGGGTTTGAGCTTGGGTTGAGCCAGAAAAGGTATGGATAACGGGTAAATTCAGCCAAGGGAAATTCCATGGATCGCACGATTTTCACCTTACCCGAATTTTTCCCCGATAGGACATGTGGGCGCTAGCGCTTCGATTTTTTCCGAAGACCCTCAGCAATTTCCCAGGGAAAAATATTATAAACTTCCCAGGACGGCGAGGATTTTTTACGGCGGGCGGATTTGAAATGAGTACATTTATTCGCCAGGTTTTGGGGTACATTTTTCGAAATTGAAAATGTTTTTTTTTGTTTTGCGCCGATATACAAAACAAAAATACAAAAATAGCAATGTATCGCATATCGATAATTCGCTTTATAGCCCAAATTATAGTAAAAAAATAAAAAATAGCAAGCTACTAAAATAATGGCTAAATTGCTGAAATCAAAGTAAACTGTTTTAGCAAGGGAGTTACTAAAATAATGGATAATGATGGATAATGGATGCTGAAATCAAAGTATACTGATTCATTGGATATCAGTTATTCGATTATGTTATCTTTTTACTATAATTTATGGGTTTCCTTCCAATGCGTAGTCCCAACACTTATAGCCCACATTATACTGAGCCCCCAAAACAACTAACTTCGGCAGGAGCGTTAACGCAGAGCGTTAGTCTTTAAAATTGGCTAGTCTTGTAGAAAATTGTTTTACCTATTGGATTAAATTATGTGTTCAGGCCTGAGGGTCCTAGTTGGCTAGTAATATTAAACGGAATATCAAATTGGAAACAATTTTCCACCAGAGCCGATTAAAATCATATCGATTAAATTTAGGGGTGTCTTGCAAAGAAATCGATGTTTAGAAAAACTATCGATGTCTGCAGTCGATTATATCGACGTTAACATCGACGTTTCGCCAGCTCTACCAGCTCTACCACCCAATTTTTAACCGAACGGTCGACCTCGCGGACAGGCGTGAATTTTCGGCGTATACAACCACAAAACAAAAGTCACAAGTGCGTCTCTGCGCGCGTCGCTTACCTGCAGCGCAGTCTCAACAGCCGTTGAAAGAAACAGCAAAACAGTTGATTAAGTACGAAAAAGCCGTGTGAATTAGTTGGCTCACAAAGGAAACCCGTTGTGGGAAACATTGAAGATTTGCGACTAGTGTCAGAGCTACGGAAACTTCAGTTTCAATCAATCCAGATTTGAGCCTTGGGCCACAACTCGAAATTTTTTTTCAGTTTTTTTGTCTCATATCCCCTGTGATCGTCGTCGCTGTCGCCGCTACCAGCACCACCCGCCTAGATCGTAATGCAAGATTGAGGGGAAACTGAGTGGACGAAACGTGAAAGAGAGCAGTGCAAAATTTGAGAGTTTTTGGAGTTTTCCAGCGGTCCTGTGGCCCCATAGTTCGGTGTAAATAAAAGTGCTTATACATACACACAGCCCCGCAAATCGGTTGCTGGATCGTCGAAAGAAGAAGAAGAGAGGCAGCAGCAGACGAAGAAGAAGCAGAAGCAAAGCGAGGATCGAAGATGAATAAAACCTGTGCCCGTTGCCAGAAGGTGGTGTACCCCATCGAGGAGCTCAAGTGTCTGGATAAGGTGAGTTGTGTGTTTTGTTTAGTTATTTTCAGTTTTCCAAAGGAAACTGCATATGCATATGTGCATATGTTTCCATTCCGTTTCTCCACTATTCCGATGCTGTTGCTCCTTTTGTTTTATGCCGCTGCTTCTTCGCACTTGTTAAGGTGCGGCGGGCGTTAGAGCGAGACGGCTATCTGGCACATGGCGAGCTGGATCTGATCTCTCTGTGCTCGCTCTCTCTCTTTCTCTCTCTACCCCCCATTGACCATGCGTGCCTTTTGCTCTGTTTTCGGTTTATTATCCTATGAATTCGTAAAAAAAAAGCTGTTGGTTTGCCTTTCGCTTCTTGGAAATAACGGCACAGCATACAGCGTATGCGTGTGTGCAGCTGCTGTGTATGTGTGTGTGTGTGTGTGTGGGTGAAGCAACAAATTTATTCGCCAACTCAGGAAATTGAAATTTGCTGCTTCCGCTAGCAGAATTATGCTCTCATACCACAGCCCAGCTCTGTTCTGTTCTCCCTCTCTCTGGCGCCCTGTTTTGTGATCTTTCTGTTGCTTTTCTGCTTCTGCTGCTGCTGCTTGGTCGAAAAAGAGCAACAAAAGCAAATCCGTTGACCGACCTTGAGCGCATATTTTGAGCGAGTCTTGAGACCAGTTTTGTTTTTTCTTCTACTGCGTTCTCGCTCGCACTCACACATGAGTAGGGTGGGGGGCTTGCTTTCTTTCCCGTCGTACTGCTTATTGGTTTATGCTTAATTCCAGTTTATTTTTATTGAACTGTTTTTTGTGTTTCTCTCCCCGACCCTTCTTCATTTCTCGCCCTTGGCTTGCCTGTCGGCTGTCGCTGTCCCATGTTTTGTCTAATTTTCGACTCAGCCGCTGATAACGGGAATACGAGACGCCGCAACCATACACAAACATTTACAGAGCACAACCGCAGCGCCGTTTCCCCCAATCATCATCAGATTCCAATTGGCACTCCGCCGCGCCGCGCCGCCTAGTTCTTGTTTCAATCAGACGCCACTGGAACGTGTCAATCTCGAAACTAGCCCCCTCCCGCTCTAACATCCTAACATCCTAATTGTGACAGAGACACATTTTACTACTGCCATACCTTTCACCTTGATATACCTTGATCGTGGCCTTACTCTCTGGCTAGATGCTAGATCTTTACAGCTGCTACTCGCTCGCTCTCTCCTACCTACATAATGTATGTGTGTGTTGTGTGTGTGTGTGTGTACCTCTCCAGCAGATTCTTTTCGTTCTCCCCTTCCCCCACGCAGCAGCAGCAGCTTCTAATTATAGACAGTGGAGTAATAGAGAAGACGAAATGAAGTCAGTTATAAAATATTTATGCTATTCTGTCTCTGTCTCTGTCTGGTGCGTACACGTACACACATAGTGTCTGTCTGTGTGTGTGTGTGTTTTGGCTAATGGAAATGTTGAAACCTGTAAATACACAAAACAGCAGACAGGCCGCCGGAGGAGATAGTGGGGTAAAGATTGGAAGTAGGGTGCAAGAGATAGTGCCAGTGGCAGTGGGAGGGGAAGGGGGATAGCTAGACATGTTTACCTTTACATGAAATTGCATTAGTTTTCTCTTCTTCTTTAGCAAGTCTTGGCGCTGCGTTGCGTGTCTTGTTAGGGTGTGTCATGTGCAACCCGATTCCCGATGGCAAAATCTTAATGTACAAATTGTACTCGAATTTCATAATAATACGCAACGCAAAGGAAAGGGTGGAGCAACAAATTGATTGTTTAGCGAGGGAAGTGCAGCCAAAGCTTAGTTCTCATGTGACTGACTCGCTGCTGCTGAGTAGCTTTGAATATTAGTCAGAAATCATTAGCTCATCTAAGGCACGTTTTCAGTTTTCAAGTGAATCACGCAACTAAGTAAAACCAAATATAATATACGTACTATTATTATGGAATCACCCTACTGCTGCTAGAGGCAGTCGAAATATGGTATAATGAGGAGGGGAGGGGGAGCGGTAGTACCGCTCTTTCCATTAGGATTTGCTTGGGTTCCCTGCTTCCGTACAGCTACTATCGCTGCACGTGACACATCCTGATATAGAAATCGATACTCGTGACAGCAATAAACGGGCATTTTATACCAATTATCGTATCTCTGGTATCTCTGTCTTCTTTCTGCACACACACACACACTCTAACACACAGCCAGAGAGGGAGAGAGGGAGACAGACTGTGTGGCACGCGAATGCATTTGAAAGAAATGGCTTTTTGAAATGTCCCGTTAAAGTTTTGTGGCTCTGTGCCGCCGCATCGCTGCCGGCGCTTTGTTAATCGATTTTTGATACCGAAAAATTAAAAAAACCCCAAAAAAACTACAAAAGTAAAAAGTAGAAAAAGAAGAACCAAAAGGAGAAGTAAGAGAGGAGAGGAGAAGTGAAGTGAAGTCAACTTGTTCCGTTTGTAGCTGTCGCTGTGGCCTGTCGCTTCTGTTGCCAATTTCATTTATCTCTGAGTTTTATTTGTGTGTTCCTTCCTGTTTCTGTTCCTGTTCCTATTCCTATTCCTCTTTCTCTTCCACTGTTTCTCTTCTTGCTGCTGCTGATACCCTATAATTGTTACTGGAAGGGAGAACCTGTGGTTGAAGGGAAGGGTATCCTTCTGGCCATTATACCCGACTACTTATGGCACTCTTCTTTGTTGAGTGTTTTATTTTGCACGAAATTTGTGGAGTTGAGTTTGACTTTTGCTTTTGCTTTTGGCTCTGGCTTTGTTTGGATTTCCAGCCACACTTCGATGGAGGATGAGTGGGGGGAAGGGGGTTGGGGGGGAGCTCTGGTTATTTCATGCTCGCAAGGAAAGTAAATGACCTCTTTGTTGCTTTTGTTGCTGCTGCTGTTGTCACGTTGTCATGGGCATCCGACGAGCGGGGAGCGGTGGGGGGCAGGGGGATCGGTTAGGCAGAGAGCGAGAGCGAGTGAGACGTATAGGAACGTGCCAGTTTTTTGGCCAGCTTTTTCTGGCCAATTTCGTTGAGCACGAGTCGTCGTAGTCATCGTTGGCGACAGGCGGCAGCAGAGAGCGACACAATGAGAGGCAGCGAAGCATCAAACATAAAAGCCGTCCGCCATTTGACTTGGTTTTCCACTTAACGAGAAGGGGGGGTCGCGGGTCGCTGGCCCCTGCTCCTAGTCCCCCTCTCCTGTCTGTCCATGGCACACATTTTGCCACCAAAATGGGCAGCACTAATGCCAGAGCAGGCAGGCACTACTATTGCTATTGCTATCTCTATTTCTATTGCCCTCGTGGTGGTATTAATTTTTGCATCCTTTCGAGTGACAAATGACTACAGCAACAAACTTCAAGCAAAAGGAGAGACGGGGGAGTGAGAGAGAGACGAAGCTACTGTGGCTCTGCCCCTCCTAAGGTACATTGCGGTACCAAGGCAAAGGGGAGTCGGCAAAGCAGTGCCGCCTCTCTCTAGCCTTTCTGTGGTCCATCTTCTGGGAGGAGGGAGAGTAAGTGGAATGGAAGAAGAATGACAATAACTTTATGTGTATTTATTTATTTGCATACTCGTATATTTTCTCTTCACTCTTGACTGAGCGCAAGCAATGGTAAGAGAGACAGAGACGGGAAAGGGAGAGGGTGTGGAGAGCCTCTTCACCCCACTCACTCTGTTGAAGAGACAACTTCAAAACTAAAGTTCACTTTTGCATGACAATCAATTTTTCACTCTGCTGCTGTCTGTCCGTCCGGGGGCATGGGCTTTGTGCAGTCGAAAGGGGTCTGGAGTGGAGGGAGAGAGGGTGGGGTGCATCAAGTGAGGCATGAAAATAAAAGTGGTCAAGAAGCAGCAGCAACAGCAGCAGCGGCACGGCAGCAGCGGCAGCAGTGGAACGAGTGACAGATGGGAAAGGGAAGGGCAGGGAGGGAGGGAGAATCATGTTTTGACTTATCGCTGTCTTTGCATCTCCTTATCGCCATTTCCTTTGCACTGCTGCTTCTCCCCTCTTCGCGCAGAGAGGGTACTCCTCTCACTCTTTGAGGCGAGTACCCTCTTCATTGTCTTTTTTTTTGTTTTTTGTGTGAGAACTTTTGTGGCCTGCGGGTCGACGATTATGCAATTGTCTGGGACGACCCTCCCTCCCGCTCCTTCCCTCTCCCTCCGCTCACTTTCATTTCACTTTAATCTGCCTTTGCCCTCCCCCTCCCCGCTCCACTCACTTTCGTTGCAGTCTAATCTGCGACTCAATCTCCATCTCTGCCGTTAGTTTGCGCTCTGCTCCCGTTTCCACTCATTGACATAATGTTCCAATTAGACTTGGGCTTTCATGAGCTGCTTCTTGGCTTGCCAATTGGGAAGATGGCAGCAAATCAAAGACAGAAAAAACCAAAAGCACAGCCACAGCCAAAGAAAGAGAGTGAAAGAGAGAGAAACAGAATTTGCCAAGCTTCAAGTTTTTTGTTCAATTCTGAGAGTGGATTGCGAGTTGCTGTTGTGGGGGAAACCTTAAATAGAGCTCTTCTGTGGGGCTGCCGGCTACAGGCTTTCCCTCCAATTAAACGTTTCCCATTGTTGGTTTCTTCTGTGTTGTATAATTAATTTCGATGCTTAAATTTTGACTAATGACCGAAAGAGCCAGACGAAGCGAAGGCAATGATTGAAGAGCTTCTTCGAGCTTTTTGGAGTTGAATCTTAGCCGTTGCTCTCTCGCTCTCTCTGCTCTGTGTCTCTCCCTCTCTGATGGCTTCCTGTCGCATCTTTAATTGTGTTTGTTTTCCCCTCTCCACGCTTCTCTTCTCTTTTCTTCTGTTGTTTTGTGTCGCCGGGAATTACAATTCCATTTATGTTAATGCGTATTTTCTTGTAATTTGTTGTGCTTTCCTTCCACCCACCCCTTCCTCCACCCACCCCTTCCTCCACCCACCCCTTCTCTCCCCCCATATATCTTTTGTCTCTTCTCAATCTCTCCACCTCTTCCTTTGTCACTTGTAGTCGTCACAAGAGTGGGAAGAATGGACGAAGATCCAAGCGACGCACTTACTTGACTCTCTCTTGACCTCTTTCCAGATCAGAGAGCACTCGAAAGAGAGGGGAGCCGCAGCCGCAGCCGAAGCCTCCTCGAAAAATGCTTTGTTTAAATTCAATTGATCTTTATTAACTCTTCAGAGGGTGGGCGAGGGAGGGGAGGGGGCAGGGGAGGGTGGCTCTGGATCACTCAACGACTCGTGTAATGTCCCGCGCAGAGGGGAAACTCAAGTTGGTTTCGTCTCGCTCTTGCATTCGCTCTCCTGCTCTCTTTTTCGCTCTCCTTCGAGTGGCAGTTCGCCAGGCGGAAAGGGATCGATCTAGAAGGGTATTCCTGGCTTCGGTGCAGCCGCAGTAGTTTCCTTCGTTTTATTGGAGGCATTTGCATGGCATGACTCTTCGTCATCGGCCAATTGATCCCCGGCATGGGGTTGCATGCAGCAGGGTGGCAGGGTCTCAGGGGAGGGGGTTATGCGTGTGGCTATGTTTAGCTCTTTTATTGCATCTAGCGAGTGGGGAGAGTGGGGGAGGAGGGGGTTGCAGCTGGAAGCGGAGAAGTTCAAGTGGTTGCTTGACTCTTGTGCCGCCGCTGCCGCTGCCTTGCACTTGAGGTTTCTTCACGCTAACCCCCCACTCCTCCCCCTCCCTCTCCCTCTCTTGCTCTTGCTCTTCTTCCGCTTTTTGTTCTCCACTTCCTCTCCTCTATCTTTTTGCTCCAGTTGTCACTTAAATAGCGCTTCCTTTTACAGCGAAATCTCTTCTATTATTCAGTTTTGCTCTACATTTAACCTCAAGCCGCATTCGGTTGCTCTCTCTCTCTCTCTTAGTGTGTGTGTGTGTGTGCTCCACATACAAAAGTTTCGTCGCTTGTTCTCATTGTGTGCTCCCCATCCTCTTTGCCGTCTCCCTGCGCCTATTCTTCTCTGTCTTAATTAATTATTAAATGGCAGGCTTTATTCCAATATTAAGTTCTCTGATTGGATGGGAAAACTTTTAACCACTTGGCTAATCTCTTAGGCAAAAATCAAATAGGTTCCCATTCGAAGGAGGAGCAAGGGACTGCTGCAGATTGCAGTTTACTCCCATCCGCCTCTCTCTCTCTCTCTCTGTGTGTGTGTGTCTGTGTGTGTGTGTCTTCCAGTGAAACATGTGACAATCCAATTCAAAGTTTGAACAGAGATAGAGAGGAGTCGGCTGGAGCGGGGACGGGGAGAGTGCAAATGTGTGAAGTTTGACGTTTATAAATTAAACAAACAGAATGTAAAAACGTCAGCAGAATATGGAGAGACACAGAGAGACAGAGAGAGAGAGAGAAGAGGAGCACAGAAAAGAGCAGACCCAACGGCATTTTCTATTGACTTTGCTAATTGAGTGAAGCGAAAAGCAAATGTGCGATGCCCTGAGAGGAAGTGGGCGAGCAAGCAGGTTGCTCCGCTCTCTCCTGCTCTCTCTCTTCAGTGATCCTGATCCAAACAATAGTTTTCAAACACACAAATCGCTCTCCAATTAGCCATAACCCTCCACCCAACCCCCTATCTTACTCTGAGGGAGGAACAGCCAGCATATGGTATTCGTTAGACTTGTGATCCGCCTGCACAGATGCTATCCATCCATCCATCCATATATCAATATGCCTCTGCTCCGAATGAAACAAGTTGGTAATTCCCTATTTGAGTAGCGCTAGCGAGAAGAGTAAACAGACATCATTTGATTGCAAATGCAGTGGGAACGGGAGAGGGAGAGAGGAGGCGGAAGGCAGGCTGCCATTGAGTCTGTGAGAGTACATTAGAGGGGAGGGGAATGTCTGTCTGTCTGTCTGTCTCACTCGCCCCACACGTGAAATCAAAACCCACTTGCATTTGGCAGCTGCTGTCGCTTCTTCCTCTGCCAGCACTGCTTGCTCCCATGGAACTGCTTCTGCGACTGCTTCTTCCCCTGCCCCGCCCTGTTCTGCCTATATCCATTGCTTTCGCCTCTGAAATGACTTCTTCGTGCGCTTCTGCTTCTGCTGCTGCTTGTGTACTCCCACTCCCACTCCCACTCCCACTCGTACTACTCCTACTTTTGCCTACTAATGACGCTGACTGCGATATTTGGAAGTTGTAAATGATGAGGGTAGGCGGGGCACATATCCAAAACACACACATACACATACACATACGGTTGATAGGGGAACACAGCTGATGAGGCGGAAGTGAAAGCGACGAAGCAGAATTAAACTGCTTCTTTTCCCTCTCTTCCTCTCTCTTAAGCTTAAGGCCGATGTCAGAGTGCGCGCGAGAAGCGAAGCGAAGCGATGCGAGATGCGATGAGCAAAGCGAGAAGATGGCAGAGTGAGAGCTGTGCGAGAAGCGAGCTACATTGATCTCTATTAGTCATTAATGTGAATGTGATAGTTTTTTCTCTCTTGGTATCATAGTAAAAAAAGTTTTACTTCAATAATTACGTTTTCTATTTTATCTCCACGGATGTTTTTAAAACAAACGGTAATTAAAGCAAAGAATTCAACAGAATGCAAGAAAACAATCGTACACTCTCAGCGAGTTGAAGCGATAAAGCAGGTTGCAAATTGCTTTCTCGCTTTGCTCTCGCTTTATCGCTTGAACTCGCAACTCGCTTCGCTCTCACTCTGACATCTTTCGAGCGATTGCACTTAAAAAAGCTTGCAGTGTTTTATCGCTCATTCTCGCCCAATATTATCGCTTCGCTTCTCGCGCACACTCTGACATCTACCTAAGCTCAAGCTTCCATGCCAAAGCTCTCACACACCGCAATCGCCCAGCGCCATCGCCACTGCTGCTGCTGCTGCTCTTCTCTCTTTCTTTCTCGTCTTTTGTTTGTTGTTGTTTTTCGTGTGTGTTTTTGGCATAAGGTTCAAGTTTTTGGTCAATTTAACACGCTCTGAATGTGGATTTGGAATTTGGATTTGGATCTCTGCGCCTCTCCACGCTCTGCTTACCACACGAATCTCTGCCGTCTGTTGTCTGCTACGAGTTATTTGCCACAAATCTCCACTGACTGTCTATAAGGTCAAGGTGGAGACATAATGCCATATAAACATGCACACAAAATGGAAATGTTTTAAAATGACAAAAGAAACGGAATTGTCATTTCACTGGTGCAGTGCGAAACGGTAAAGTAGAGTTCAGCAAGCAGTTCACCTGATGACTCACGCAGTTGATCGATCTCTCTCTCTCTCTCTCTCAGTGTCTTACCCCGCCCCTCCCCTCCTGCTTTTTTGCTTATTCACAGCTGATTGATATTCCAGACCCAGTCTGATGTTCTCTCTCTGTCTCTCTCTCTCTCAGCTGATTGATCTGCCTTATATGGCGGCCTCCACACACACATGACATAATTGTCATTATCAACAACAGTAGCAGCAGCAGCAAAAACAACAACAAAAACAACTGTACTTCTGATGAGCGTTGAGCAAATGCCTGAAAATGGTTTTAATTGTTGTTTTTCCATTGGCTGGTGTTGGGTGGTGGAGGGGGGGGGCAGACCCAGACCCCGTTTTGCCCCGTTTAAAGCCCAAATTTGGTCAAAGTCTCTAATTGAATGTTTATCTAACATTTTGTTCGAATATGTATGTAAGTGTGTGTGTGTGTGTGTGTTATGCAATTCCCTCGCTCTTGGCGTCTCTTCATGTTTTCCCATTTTCACACGCTGCTGGAAAATGCGGGATCGGATCTGTCCATTGATGGGGGAAGAGCCGAACTGAACATCGAACATGTTTCAATTTCATTCAATTAAGTTTTGTTTTACTCTGAGATAATTATCAAGTGAGAAATAGAGGAATGAGGGAATGGAGATGAGAAGAGGGGGGGTTAGAGGGTGGAGGGTGTCATAAATTGAATTTTATAGCCAGACAAAGTTTTGTCTCGACTTGGGCTGGGGCGGGAGCTGGGGCTGGGGGCTGGGGCGGGGTTCCGCCTTTGTCTTTCGAGTTTGAGTTTGTGGAACTGAAAACTGGAACTTTTTGCACTGCAATTATTATGCACACACACACACACACACAACACACACTGAAACAACACCCAATATCTACATTCATTTACATCTTCATAGAAAGACGACAGGCGACAGACACCCGTCATACAAGGCCTGGGCTTTTGATGTAGTTTTTATATTTTCAATCAAAAAACAGGAGAGGAGGAGGGGAAAAAGTGACGCAATCTCCAGGCCAAGCCAAGCCAGCCAGTGGAGAGATTAACTGCAATTGGAGACACGGGAAACACTGGAAATAATGAACTGAAATCAGTGATTGCTTATATGGCATATGGGCTGGTAGATAATAACTCCCAGAGGTCCCCTCCCCCATCCCCCCCAGGTGTTGCAATATCTCATGGCATGACATTCCTCAGATCTCTGAAAGATACTCCGTTATTCACAAGAGCTTTCTCTCTCTCTCTCCCAAAGTAAATCTCAGTTTTTATTTTCTTGACAATTTCTAGGGAATTTCTAAAGTTGATTTAATAGCGAGATAAAAGATAAAGCGATCCGAGAATGTGAAATTATTTATTATATCATTTGCTAGGATGGCTATGGGTATGGCTATGGCCATGGCTATGGGTGGGGGGTGCACGAGTGTACAGTGTACTTATGGCATTCCTAACATCTGAAGTCATTCCTCAAGATAAAAGATCTCCCTCCTCGCTTCGTATTGTGTGCTGTGCTGTTCCCAAGCGAAAAAAAGGCAAAAAATCTCCATGAAATGAAAACATATGGATCATGTTCTCTTCCAACCCATTCCACAGTCCACACACTCCCCACACTCGTTCCACTCGTTTCCCTCTCGCTCCACTCGTTCCCCTCTCGCGCTGTCTCGCTCTCTCGTGTCGCTAGCGGTAAATGGGATCCAAAACAACCGAAAATTGATTAGAATCGCATTGTTTTTTCATGATTATTGTTATTACTGTTGTTTCCTCTTGCACACATTCGCACATACTCCTCTTCCTCCTCTTCGTGCGCGCATTCGTGTTTGAATCTGAGAGAAAATAACCAAATAATTTGTTTATTAATTTCGCGTATTGTTTGTTGCTGACGGAGGGGGTGAGGGGCGGGGGCAGAGCAGCGTCTCAATTTGCTTAAGTTTCGGTTTTTTGTTCTTTCGGGTGAACCTATGGCCGCAGCAGAGATATGGAGAGCTGATGATTCACTGCTGTATCACTGTATGCGTGTGTGTGTGTGTGCAAAGTGGAAGGGGGCAGTGGGGAGACGGTTGGTTGCGTGGAATTGCCGTTGTTGTTGTTCCATCTTTTGCTTTTTGTCAATGGAGGAAATGGCGACTGCTTCGTGACTGCTTCTTTGCCTCCATTTCCACTGCTTATTCATGCTGCTCTGCTCTGCTCTGCTTATGGTAGCTGTTGCTGCTCTGCACTGCTTGTTCTGTCTACTGCTTTGCCATTTACAGCTTCTGCTGGTCACTCCACTGCTTTGCTCTTTTCTACTGTTCTGTCTATTGGCAGTAGTTGCTCTCTCCCTCCCCCCTCTCTGCGCTTTCTATTGCTGCTTTGAACATAACCATTCCATTTGCTGCTGTTTCCTTCTCTTCGCTCTTTAACTGTGTCTTCTGGCTGTTTTCATTAGTCGCTCTACGCATTAAACGAGAAAGAGAGACAGAGAGAGATGGAGTGAGAGGGAGAGAGCGAGTTTAAATCATGATTAATCTCGCATGTAAAGTTGTGGCGAAGAGCGTACCACTGCTGCCACTGCTTCCACTACTTCATTTTGTTGATGTGTTTCATAACGGTACCAGACCAGGCTATACATAACGGCATTTTAAACGTTGTTCTCTGCCATTCCCCCTCCCCTCCCCTCCCCTCCCCTCCCACAGCGCCATCGAACGTCAAAGTTTAATTTGTGCTTAAAGAAAAGTGGGAATTCGGACAATGGACCCATTCTCCTCTCTCCCTCTCCCCTCTCCCATCTTTAGTGTCTCGCTGAATGGCCATAGAATTCTTTTCTTTACTCTCTCTCTGTCTCTCTCTCTCTCTCTCTCTCTCTCTTGACCAAACAACAAAAGAACAACAACTAGTACGAAGGAGGGAGGAGGAGCTGGAGGAGGAGGAGGGGGAGAAGCACCCAACAATGCGAATCCTGGACGGACTTGCAGTTTGCTCTCAAGTCTCGTGTCGTGTTTGCCATTTTTCCATTTGAAATGTTTATTGTCTAAAAAGTTTGGACAATTCGCTTTAGAAAATATGTACATACCCCTTGCCCCCCTACCCTTTACCTGGGGGAAGGCGGAAGGGTATATGCGACTTCAGCAGAAGCTGCAGAAGAAGGGCATCCCCTGATGACCATCAGAAATCATCAGAAATACGATATTTAAAGGGTATTCTCCCCCAGTCTCCTTCTCCTCCTTCTGTTCTCCTTCGAACAATCGAATGGGGAGAACCTTTCAATTGCACTTCAAGTGGTGCCACGTTTTGTGGCAAACGACAGAAAGGCAAAGAGGAGGATTTATGGCCTCACAGAACATTGGTGTAAATGAAAGGGTTCTTCCTCTAGGAAAAACCCTTTGAGGAAATCTCTACTTAAAGGTAAAATTCCTGCCCAATGTGCCCCCCCCCTCCCCATACCTTCTCCATAAGAAAGAAAAGCTCTTACCAGAGGTATACCTATAGGAGGCATTCCCATACCATTTATCACCCAAAGTTCATCGGCTTTCAACAACAACAACAAAAAATAACAACAAATGAAATCTTTTGCTCCCATTTCGAGGTTTTTTTTTTGGTTTGCTCCAATTCCCTCCCCTCTCCCCTCCCCCTCCCGCTGGCTGGGGGTTTTCTATGCAAATTAAAGAAATCACTTTGACACTTGAAGAGTCTACGTTTTTTATTTGGACTTTTATAAATAGGTTTTGGTTGGTTTTTTTTCTCTCTGTTTTTTGTTACCAATTTTTGTGGCCTTTTTTGTGGTTCCTTTTGTTCGTGTTGTGCCCCTTGTTGTTGTTGTTGTTGTGCCCCTTGTTGTTGTCGTTGTTGTGCCCCTTGTTGTTGTTGCTGTTGGCTTGCTGCTCATTGCCCTCATTTGTCATTCAGTTTGCTTCCCCAACCCCAACCCCAAGCCCTCCCTCCTCCCTCCGAAAAGGTAGTAATCCGAGCGTCGTCAATCCACTCTTCACTCTTTCTAGCCACAGTCCCTGCCCCAACCCCCCCTCCCCCCCCCCCCCCCCCCTCTTGGGCCCCATTGTCTTTGACCAATTCCGTCGTGGCTCATGCCAATTGTTTTTATCATCTGGCGGCGGCAAACAGCGCTTTCGTTGAAAGCGTGCAAATTCGAATGCAAATTTAACACCTCCTCCTCCTCCTTCCCTCGTCATCGTCGTCCTCCACGTCCACGTCGTGGACAATGAAAAAACAACAACAACAACAATGGCACCCCAAAAGAAGCAACAATAACAATTGCAACAGCAATCCAACAACAGAAATACAACACCCAAAACGGGGGCTACGGGTGGGGATACGGCCATGGGTACCGAAGCGTTTGATACCTCGTTATTTGGGATTGGATGCAAAATAAGGGGAGACATCTGGATTCCCTGGGGGATGCTACCTTCACTGGGAGATTCTTTCTTTCCCTGGGGGATGCTTCCTTCCTTGGGAGGTTCTTTCTTTCCTGGGAGAGTCTTCCTTCATTGGCAGATTCCTCCTTCCCTGGGAGAAGCTACCTTCCTTGGGAGGTTCTTTCTTCCCTGGGAGATGCTTCCTCCACTGTGAGATTCTTCCTTCCCTGGGGAGGTTCCTTCTTCCTAGGGAAACGTTTCTTTCTTCTGAGATTCTCGCTTCCCTGGGAGATGCTTCCTTCATTGGCAGATTCTTCCATCCCTGGGAGATTCTTCGTTCTTCTGAGATTTTCCATTAGATGTTAAACCTCCTGTTGGAAATTATTCCATTAGCGGAATCTTGCAGCATCCCCAAGTTCTACCACGAAGATATTTCTGTAATAAGGAGATTCCGGATTCATCTTTTAGGGAGAAAATCCTTTAAGAGATTCTTCTGCTGGTTTGCTTTCTTTGGCAGATTCCTTCTTTTGAGTGTTCTTCCAGTCGGAGATTATTCTCCCCATCGTCCTTCCTCTCCTGGGAAAAGCTTTCTTCCCTACCTACCCTTGTAGAATTCCTTCGGAAATTCCCTACTGCTTGCTCATCATACCCTTCTTCCAGGGTATTCGCAGTGTTCGAGCAAAACCAAAAAAAACATTCAACTTGTGTGAAAATTGAGCCGCAAATTGAAAATCAAGACGAGAAGCGCACAAATGTTGCGCCCCACAGAAAGTGGGTTAAAGCGAGCATAGAAAATGGAGTGCAACGGAGGGAGACGGAGACGGAGAGAGAGGGAGAGGGATGGAGATAGCCTGTAACGGCAAGAGGGTGTGCCCAGAGGGGGGAGGGGAGTGAGTGAGTGAGTGACCAACAGCCAAAACGATTACCTCACTGCAGTCCCACACACACCCACAAATGGAAACAATAATGTCATCCATCTGTATCTACATCTACATCTACATTTGTAGCTGTATCTACATCTGCATCTGTATCTACATCTGCATCTGTATCTGTATCTACATCTGCTGCTGTATCTGTGTGGGCCTACTGTGAGGCGACTACTGTTGGTGGTGAATGCCTTTGGCTGTGGCTTGTGAAAGTGAAAATGAAAATGAAATTTTCATGTGGTCAAGCACCCAGCAGCAGCGGCAGAAGCAGCGGCAGAAGCAGCGACAGAAACAGCGACAGAAGCAGCGACAGAAGCAGCGACAGAAGCAGCGGCAGAAGCAGCAGCGGCAGAAGCAGCTCTGAAACCAGATAGAAAGGAGAGACAATGCTATGGTTGGGGGCGGGGATGCACCCTTGGGGAAGTGATCTTTTTTATGGGATATACTTAGTACACTAGTGATCCAAGGTCTTCTTTCTTTCGAGATCTGCGTACATAGTAAATGGTTTATAATTCGATCTATTAGACTTTTATTCTTCAAATCTACATTCTTCAGGGATTCTTCTACTTGTTGGATGTTTTGCTTCAAAGAAACCTTCCTTCTTTGTTCTTGGTTCAGATATTCTTTAGGAAATTCTTTAAGTTCTGTCACACATTTTCCGATTTGTATACCAACTGCAGGGACGTAAGGAAATGCTGGAAAGTTTGGGCTTTCTACAGAGTTTCTACCTTCAAGTATTCCCCTATTTTTGAGGATTGTTTCCTCGTTGATGCTTCAGAATTTCAGGCTTTTGCTTTGGGGATTCGTTGGCAGATTCTTTCTTGAGAGAAAGAAACACTCTCCTCGGCTGGGCACGCCTTTCTCTCTCTCTCTTGAGGCTCCCTCTCCCACTCCCACTCTCTTCTCTTCTCTTGTGGAACTCCCAACGGTAGTGGCCCCTGTGTGGCCCTCCCCCCTGCCACGCATGCGCCGAGCTTTAGTTTCGAGCTGCGGAAAAGAAAAGAAAAATCTGATGATTTATTTCGGGGAGCAGGTCAAGAGATTGTTTCGCTTTCAGCTTTCAGGCTGTCTGTCTGCGGCTGGAGGGAGTCTTTGGGTGCCTCTGGGTGTGGAATGTGGCTGTGGCAAGCAAGCATTTAGCTTGCTATCAAAATAACAATTAACTATCACACATGTGGCTGCCGCCTGCTGCTGCTTTTTTCTCTTTTAATTGTGGCCTAAACGAGTTTCTTTTTCTTTTTCTGCTTTTTTTTGCGACAGCTTCCAGTTGCCGCCGCGCGTTGAAAGCCAATTAGGAAATATATTTGTATCTTTCTCTCTGTGGCAGCCACTGTCTCTATCTCTATCTCTCTCTCTCTTGCTTTCTTGCTAATCCGCAGACAAGTTAATCGTTTGTTGACCTCCCCATTCCCCCCTTGGATTGCGGTTTTCGAGAGTGTTTTCTTTGGCAGAAATTTGCATAACGCGTTGCACAGGCAGCTGGAGTTGCCATGCCACATGCCACAGCCACACAAACTACATTCAGGCCAAGAACTCCATCCCTGTCTCTCTCTCTCTCTCTCTCTCTCTCTCTCTCTCTCTTTCTCTCTTTGTGTGCCAATTGTCGGGCAGTTGTCTGTGGCAAGTTGTTTGGAGATTCATCTGCCAAGAAGTCGCCACCACCAATCATGCAACAACCGACCGATTCGACTGGTTATCCCCAAGGAACGGTACCTCCTACTGTCTCCTGTCTGTCTCCGAGAGATGTCATCTAGGAATGTCTATGGCTATGACTATGCATTATGGGTACTACCGTCTGAGAGATATCAACCAGGAAGAAGAACTACTGCCTCAGCTATCAGCAGATGTCTGCCACGAAAAGTGGCATCTCTGCTGCTCTTGGTTAGCCTTTTACTGGCTGCTTCACACCTTGGATCTATGCTTGGACGCTGGTTCTTTGTTGCCAGCCATAAATAGAGCTTTATCTGGGGATTATACGCCTATCTTTTTGAAGGTTGGCGCCTGAAGGTCACAGCCATCATCACGGGTTTATCTTTAGTTTTATCTAGAATTTTAGACTTATCTCAAGCCCTGATCGCAGCTGAACTTCTACACAGGACGTGTACTTTGTTGTTGGGTGTTCGGGTCAGAGCAGCTATAGCCAAAGGCCCTGATCGATGCTGGCTGGATGCTAGGAAAAGGTTTCCAGATGAAAGTCTCTTCGACTTTTCTTGTCTCTCTCTCTCTCTCTCGCCACTCCATTCTCTCTATTCTCTATTCTCATTTCGTTTTTTGCCAATTACATTTCGGAGGAATATACCCCATTCGAGTGGTGTGGAGTGGAGTGCAGTTTGTTCGTTAGCTGCAGCGGCTTTTCGGGCCTTAAGTTTGCGCCAATTTGGGCTAACAAGCAGCAGCCGGCAGAAACAGCAGAGGGCCAAAACCAGAGCCAAAGCCAAACCCAAAGAAAGGCCAACAGCAACAACAAATACTAATAATAATAATAATAATAATATTGCATTCTCAACGGTTTCTCTTGCTATTCTCCTCTCTTCTCTGCTCTACTCTTCTCTCTTTCACTTCATTTCTTATATTTTGTTCGTTTCTTCTTTCCCTTTCCAGACATGGCACAAAACGTGTTTCAGATGCACAGAATGCGGCATGACGCTCAATATGAAAACCTACAAGGGCTACAACAAGATGCCCTACTGCGAGGCGTAAGTACACAAGGGGAGGGAAATATATCTAAAGAACAGCCCCAAATACCCACCACCCCCCGCCAATCAACCCAAAGGGCAGCCCCTTGGGGGGTGGGGGGGCGCAATCACGTCCCCAAGGGTCGCTCTTCTTATCTTTTCCCACTTTGCGAATGTGATGGATGACCCCACCCCCCAAGAGGGCAGGGGGGACCTTGATTTACTGTACCTCCCCCCTACCTTACCCCACCCCCTCCCTGCAATTCCCCTGCAATCTTCATTAGTGTCGTTTATCTAATCGCTAAAGAGTGCGAAGGAGTGCGAAAGAGTGCCAGAGAGCGAGCCACAGTGGGGGTTGGGGGAGAGTAATGGGAGGGAGGGGGGCACAATATCTCGTATCGCGACAGATAAGAGTGCGACTGAAATGGCAAAGTTTCTTCGAAATTCCCCCTGCCCCGTCAGCCCCTGTCAAACGCAGCTGCCTTTTGCATTTGGGGAGGGGGTGGCACAGGTTCCTCCCTCATTTAGGGGCGTGTAGCACCTTTCTACCAGGGAAAGCGCAGCAGATGGTCGCCCACGAGTCGGAGGAGGGGAGAAATGGGAGTGCACGAGTGGGCGAGTGGGAGTAATTGGGATGCGGAAATGCAGTTGTTGAGATTAGAAACTAGACAGGGACAGAGAGGGAGAGAGAGGGGGTTGGAGAGGGAGACAACCCTACATGTGCCTCGACAAAAACGTTCAAGCTGTTTCCTTAGAAGGTGTTTCAGGTTCAGTAAAGATTCAAAATGTAATCAGACCTTAATCGAATCAAACGTCGATCCGTTTCAGATAGTTCAACTAGTTCCAGAGTGCAAAATATACAGAGAACTAGTTCCTGCCTGGGAAATCTATAAAGAACTAGTTCCTGCCTGGGAAATCTACAGAGAACTAGTTCCAGAGTGCAAAATCTACAGAGAACTAGTTCTAGGGTGCGAAATCTGCACAGAACTAGTTCCAGAGTGCGAAATCTACAGAGAACTAGTTCCTGCCTGGGAAATCTATAGAGAACTAGTTCCTGCCTGCGAAATCTACAGAGAACTAGTTCCAGGGTGCAAAGTCTATGGAGAGTCCTCTACACAGGTTCCTGCTGTTTTCCCCGCTCTCTCTCACAGTTTTCACACGTGAACACACACACAGACACAGACACAGAGCAGGGTGTGCGCAGGGTGGGAGGGAGGCGGGGGGTGGGCTTTCACGTGACACCCAGAAGGCGGGTTTTCCTGAAGGAGTGTTTCCTCAGTTTCCTGCCGCTGCTCTGCTGTTGCTGCAAATCGCGATTCTCCCGTTGGGAATGTGTGCCACGTGGGGAGTTGCCACGCCACACCACACACCACATACCACCCTTGCCCTCCCCCTTCCCCCCTGTTGCTCTGTCATGTTTATTGTTGCCACAAACCCAGCGACGGGGCAGGGACGGGGGCAAGTGTTTTGCTTTGTATTCGGACAAAACTTTGACTCTGGACTCCACTTCACTCTGCACTCCCCACTCCACTCTGCACTCCCCTCCCCTCCGCTCTTCTATTTCCCCTCGTTTCTGTCTTTCTTTTTGCTGCAGTGCGTGACAGTGGCTGCCGCTGCTGCCGCTGCTGCCGCTGCTGCTGCTGCTGCTGCTGCATTCGTTGGCCTTGAGCCAAAGGCCTGAGGGGGGAGGGGCTAGCAATTGGTTGTATCCTCTTGGGGATAGGTCCTGCTGCCACCGATCGCTGCCACTCCTCCTGCTACTCCTGCTGCTGCTGCTGTTGCTGCTACTCTAATGCAGATTTATTGTGGATGCCACCGCTGCGGGAATAAAAATTCCATGCGGATTGAGTTATGCGTCCGTTAGCTCCATTGCGCAGTGTGTGCCCCCCCTGCCCCTGCCCCTACCCCCTGCCACTCTGTGTTTGTGCAACATTTCAGTGATGTCATCGCCTGCTGCATAAATTCAGCAATGCGAGGCAGGCAGGAGGGGCAGGCTGGCAGGCAGGCAGGAAAACCTTGTGGTGGCTCGCCTCTCTTTGGCGGTTACGCCCCATTTTCCGTTTGGCACTTTCACTGCATTTCCTCGAACCGCTTTGCACCTTCTATCAGCGAAGTGTCCGTTGTCCCTGGTGCTGCTGCATGCCCCACAGAGGCTCCTTCTGCTGCTCCCCGATTACGTGACGCCACGTACACACACGACTCCTCTGGCTGTCCGTCCGTCTGTCTGTCTTCGACTTGCCTTGGAGGGGACTTACCCCCCTCGCTCTGTCTATCTTTGGTCTAGATTTTCCCCTGGACTTCCCGAGCTTCCACTTGCATTTCGGCTCGCATTTTGCATTTTATAATTGCTTGGGAAGTTTCTGCTTCGGTTCTTAAAAGATTCCAATTTCCAGCCAAAGTTTTCATAGTTTTCCTTCGTCCCCCGGCGGAGGGGTCAAGGGCCAAGGAGGGGGACGGCCATAAATTATGAAGTTCTCTCGCAGGATACTCGCAGTAAATGAGGGAAACATGCAATTAAACTCGGGCCACACACAGACCCCGCACTCGAAAGATCCGTAACTCCGTGGCTCCGTGGCTCGCACCTCGGACTCCGCCTCCGACTCCGACTCCGACTGGCACTCGTACTCGCTCGCCTGGTGAGTGGGCCCAAAGAGGGGCCAGCAGACGCTCCTGTGATTGGTAATTGGATTGAAGATGGATGGAAGACAGCAGGCAGATGGCAGATGGCAGAGGGAATGGGAGGAGCCCGAAAAGTTATGGCCACAAAGGAATGGAAAGAAAGAATAGAAAGGAAAGGAAGCATAGAAAGGAAGTGGCTCAAAGCGAGGTGGCAGCCGCCTCTTGGGTGCCAAAGGGAAAAGTGCTCAACATTTCTTGATATATATTTTTGATAAATTATGAGCCAAATGGTGCCCCGAATGTCCTGTTCTATGTGCAGGAAGAAGATCTTCTTCTGCACTCCACTCTCCACTCTTCTCCATTATGTGGCCACTTTTCACCATAAACTTTTCTTAGAAAAACTCGAAACAGATTCTTTCTCTAAAAAAATCCTCTGGAATATAGTTCTAGAATCTTCCCCTATAATCTTCCTCTCGAATCTTTCTCTAGAATCTTCCTCTAGAATCTTTCTCTAGAATCTTCCTCTAGAATCTTCCCCTAGAATCTTCCTCTGGAATCTTCCTCTAGAATCTTCCTCTCGAATCTTTCTCTAGAATCTTCCTCTGGAACCTTTTTTCAAAATCTTCCTCTATAATCTTCCTCTATAATCTTCCTCTAAAATCTTCCTCTAGAATCTTCCCTAGAATCTTCCCCTAGAATCTTCCTCTAGAATCTTCCTTCAGAATCTTCCCCTATAATCTTCCCCTAGAATCTTCCCCTAGAATCTTCCTCTAGAATCTTCCTCTAGAACCTTTCTTCACGAACTTTCCCTACAATCTCTGAAATGCTGAAACTCTGAATCGTCTCTTAAAGACAAAACTACTTTTGGGAGAGATGCAGATCAGAAAAAAGATCTTTGAAAAGGATTCACCTAGAAGAACTTCTTCTCGGAGAAAGAACCCACAGACAGCTTTTCATCACTAATTTCCTTCAAAGTTTCCCCATAATTTTCCTCCAGAATCTTCCTTTAAACTCACTGCGAGAGCTTCTTCTTCGAAGACCTCCTCTGGGGTCACAGCCACCACAAATGTTCCCACAATTCGGCTTCAAACTTTCACCAGAATCTCCCCGGGTTGCCGGATCATTCTCAGAGAAAGATCTTTCGTAGGGAATGATTTTTGAAACTCTAAAAAGATAAAAAGATAGATGAAAGTATGGCCAATAAATATACATATATTCTAATAGCGATCCCAAAAGATCTCTTGAGTTGGGGATTCATCATATGCCCCGCCCTCTATTTTCCTTTTCCTTTCAAGAAACGAAATTCCCAATTGAAAAGCATAAATATTCCAGAATTAAGAATCGAACTGGCATTTCTTTCCATTAAAAATCGCACAAATCCTGACCATTCCTTAAAGTATTCACAAAATGCAAAGGAAAGCTCTAAGAGAGGGGAAGGGGGGGAAAGATAGAGGGTATATGTGTGTGTGTGCGAGTGTGTGTGTGTATTTTGCCAAACAACTTTGAACTTTGGAACATCTTATGGATCTCTCTCTCTCTCTCTGAAATGTTGCTGTCGTTTTCCAACTAAACTTTCTCTATGCCCTAATTGCATCTTGAAGCCACAGTCGCAGAGTCCAAAGTCCAGAGCCAGAGGAGGAGTCCCAGAGGAGTCCCAGGAGCACTCTAGAAGTCCTCTAGGCCGAGGCCTAAGCCTGTTGTCAGTGTTTGTGTTGCCACTTGAAGTGGTGGGGCACGGGCCAGGAAAGGACATGCCAAGAGTTGCACACACACACACTCGTAGCTCCTGTAGGCATTCATTCGGTACAGTCGGTACAATATATTACATTACATTACCTTCGACGAAGAGCAGGGAGGGAGGAGGGAGGGAGGGGCTTCACGGGGGCTACCTCCACATTTTAGTTGTGGAATTGAACTAGAAAATAACGAGAGATGGACGGAGAGATGGAAGGGGAGAGCGGGCTGAGAGAGAGCGGAAGAGAGACACAGATGTTTACAATGTCCTCTTTTTCCGGGCTTTTCATTCGCATTCATTGGGGGAAAAGCGCCGTACAAAAAACGAGAAAAAAACCGAGGGAAACCCAGGAATAAGAACATGAACTCTTTTTTTTTTTGATGGGTGGATCCTACATACATATATCATTGGCATTTATTTATTAACATAAAAACCCAGTGAACCATGGTCGTGCCCCCCCACCACCCCATACGCCCACACCCACACCCACATACTCGTCTCCCCCTCTCCCTCTCTCTCTGTGCCACATTCCTTGTCTTCTCTTCTCTTCATTCATTTCATTTGTGTTTTTATGTGGTTTTTTTCCTGTTACTTTCATTTTGAAATGCGGCTTAAAAGAGCCACCAAACAATGGTGTACGGAGGGGAAGGGCGCAGGGGGAGAGGGGTATATTATATGGGGTATTACCTATATATTCGCTTGATTACTTAAGCCTCTCCCTCCCTACCTCCCTCCCTCCCGCTCTCTCTGTGTCAGTGGGGCTGCTGATAGGGGGCATGGGGGTGGAGGGGGGGCGACCTCTTTTCAATTACCCAAAAAACCGAAACAGAAACCGAGACAGAGACAGAGCTTTGTCTTTTGTCTCACTTCTTTTTTGGTATGCAAAAATAAAACGAAATTTGTGGAGTCGTCGCTTCCGAAATATTCCGAAATGTGGAAATGTGAGATGTGGGAGTGGTCCTCCTCCTTCCCTTCCCCTCCCCTCCCTCCCTTCTAAAGGTCTTTCTTTAAAAGCTTTAAACATGCAATGTAGGGGGCAAGGGTCCCCCCGCCCTCTCACTCTCTCTCTCTCTCTCTCTCTCTCTCTCTCTCTCTCTCTCTCTCTCTCTCTCGAACTTTTGTATTCACTTTGATTGACTCTCCGGCAACGGATTATGAATACAGAATGAATACCAGGCCCGACTTTACCCCATGATGATGAGGTTTTTGTGGATGCGTTGATGGGCCAATGCCAAAAAAGTTTCCCCCTCCCCCACAGAAGAAGGAGGGGGGATGGGGGGTGTGGCAGACACGGAGCAGACACTGGGATAATCGCATTTGGGGAATGGACATGCATTTCATTTTCAATTTTGAACGCTTTTCGCGTAAATTATGTGTGAAATGATTTCTCTTTTAGTTATGCAATGAAATTCGTGCATTCAGGGAATTAAGGGAATTGTTTTTAAGGGAAAGGGAAAAACGAGGGATACAAGAGGGATAAACGAGGGAAACACGAGGGAAACACGAGGGAAACACGAGGGAAACACGAGGGATTTACGAGGGATATACGAGAGATATACAGAGGGATATACGAGGGATATACGAGGGATATACGAGGGATATGCGAGGGATATACGAGGGATATACGAGGGATATACGAGAGATATACAGGGAATATACGAGGGATATACGAGGGATATACGGGGATATGCGAGGGATATACGAGGGATATACGAGGGATATACGAGAGATATACAGGGGATATACGAGGGATATGCGAGGGATATACGAGGGATATACGAGGGATATACGAGAGATATACGAGAGATATACGAGGGATATACGAGGGATATACGAGGGATATACGAGGGATATACTAGGGATATACGAGGGATATACGAGGAATATACGAGGGATATACGAGGGATATACGAGGGATAAACGAGATTTACGAGGCATAAACGAAGCTTCGGCAGGCAGAGATTGGCAGCAAAGAGAGGCAAGTGAGGGTGGGATTGATATTCCTTAGAAGGAAAGATGCAGTTCTCTTCAGAACTCGTCGCGTGTCATGCGGCAGTGCCCCTCGGTAGTGCAGTAATTGGAAGACCACACTCCGTTCGTTTCCCTCTTGATAAAGCCACTGGCCCCAATCTTTGGTCAATTTCTTATCATTAGATGGAACCCTGCTCCTGCTCCTCCTCCTCCTCCTAGTACTCTCCCCTCCTCCTGCCTCCCTGCCACAGTTTAGATGCAGATGTAGATGTTGATGTTGATCCATTGCACAAGAACAATGACAACAAAAGACTGTCATGGATGTGGAAAGGCGGGGGGCAGGGGGGATGGGGGAGTGGCGTGGTAACTGGTGTGGTAACTGGACGCATAGATATGTGTGTGTGGTGGGGGGTGTGTGTGTTTCTTCTGGGTGTGGTGACTGCATGTGTGGTGGCTGGGCAGGCAGGCAGAAGGGCTACTGTGGCGTGTGTGAGTGTGTGGTGACAGACACACACACACACACACACACACACACACACACACACACACACACACACACACACACACACACACACACACACACACACACACACACACACACACACACACACACACACACACACACACACACACACACACACACACACACACACACACACACTCCCTCCCTCCCCCCCCCCCCCCCACACACACACACACACACACACACACACACACACACACACACACACACACACACACACACACACACACACACACACACACACACACACACACACACACACGCGCGCACACACACACGCGCGGCGGTGATAGACACACACACACACACACACACACACACACACACACACACACACACACACACACACACACACACACACACACACACACACACACACACACACACACACACACACACACACACACACACACACACACACACACACACACACACACACACACACACACACACACACACACACACACACACACACACACACACACACACACACACACACACACACACACACACACACACGCGCGCGCGCGCGCGCGCGCGCGCGCGCGCGCGTGTGTGTGCGCGCGCGCGCGTGTGTGCGTGTCTCTCGCTCGCTCTCTCTCTCTCTCTCTCTGTTTCTCTGTGTGTGTGTGTATTTATGTATCTGTGTGTGTGTGTGAGAGAGAGAGAGAGATAAATATATATATATATATATATATATATATATATATATATATATATATATATCTCTGCTGTGTCTGTGGCATGCATGTTGCACCACGGATGCCCCGCGTTGCTGCCACTGCTGCTGCTGCTGCTGCTGGTTGATCTATTGGGAACGTGCTGAAGACATCCACTGCTGCCCTGCTGTCTGCTCTTGTTGCTGCTGTCCGCCAATGTCGCCGGCGGGCGCTTAAGCATTGTTATGTCATCATTACCAGAGTTGCCACCAGAAGCAGCAGCACCAGCAGAAATGTGTGCCACCAGCAGCAGCAGCAACAACAATGCGTGTGTCTGTGCTTGTGTGTGTGACCGGAGCAAATGTGCAACGGCAATGCGGCGGACGCTGCACTCTGCGGTGGCCACTGCCGTTTGGCTTTGTACTTATTTATGAACCCCTCCCCTACCTCCCCACCACCACTCAACTTGCCATTCCATTCTCAGACCATTCCCCTGCTCTCCCGCTGTCGCTCTCTCTCTCTCTCTCGCTCTGTCGTATTGAGCCAACGGTAAAGCAAAGCTTATGGCTACAACAAAGCTTTAGTGCTCTCCTTGTTGCTCTTCTTGCTGATGCTGCTACCCTGCAAAAACTAGAGGGTATGTATGTATATTCTGCATTACAATCAATAGCCAAAAAGAGAATCGGATTATGTAGCTGCCATAGGAATCATCACTCTCTTTTGCTCTTCAAGGATATCACAGCTTCGACTAGCCGATTGTCATTTCTTGTTTTTGCTTCCAAATGGAACTGCATGCATCGGTGCATCGGTGGTCTCTCTTTTGCTCCTCCCTGCTGCTGCTGCTGCCTACTGCTGCTGCTGCCTGCTGCTGCTCACACGCTTTGGTCACACTAAACGGCCTTGTACTACAATCCGCTATCTATCACTGGTCACCTTTTGTGGTACCGTACCATATGCTACGTACACGTATGCAAGTGTGTGCGTATGCGTGTGCGTGTGTGTCTCAATGTAATGCCCACATTCCAATGCAATTTCAGCTTATTGTCGCGTCCTCCTTCTCCACTGCCTTCCGCCGGTACACTTCTGTCAGCCACACCTCTCCGACTGCCCCCCACCCCCCTCCCCTCCCCTCCTACTTATCAGCAGCACTTGACGGCGCTTGGTCAGGGCGCCAGCTGTGGCGGCGATTAGACGCTAGAGAGTGAGCGAGAGGGAGAGAGACAGAGAGAACTTTGGTAAAGTAGCCATAAATATTATATAAAGCCAATTGACTTGCATGCAATTACGTTAACAGTGGTGCGGCCTAGAGGGGGAGGGGGTGCTCGTTCACACAGAAACAAACACTCTATAAAAGTTTATCAACCTCTCTCTCCCCTCCTCCCTCTGCTGCCGCCTCTGCTGTGTGGCTATCGTTCTGTTCTGTGTTCTGTGTTCAGTTATCAGTTCCGTTGATTTGTTTGTCTCCACAGCAATCGATCGATCGATCGATTAGCCCACCGATGGGTTAAAGTACTCTCTGCATTCGCGGGCACAAAAAGAGAAAGGGGTCGCGGGTCGCGGGTTGCGGGTCTCGTGTATGAGTGGAGGATGAATGGCAGCATGTGGCTGTGCCTTTGCCTCTGCCTGCATGTTCGTGCATGTCGCTGCATGCATGCGCGCGTGTGTGTGCGTGTGTGTGTTTGTCCATTATGATTACTTTTGTATAACACATGCGAAATGTTGCCCCTTTGCTGCGGCTGCGGCTGCCACTCTTCTGCGTTCTGCGCTCTGCCCTCTGCCGCTGACAATAACAATAATTAAATTGATGTATTAGTCTCTGTGGGGGGAAATGCTGTGGTGTGTGTGTGTGTGTACACGCATAAAATATCACAGCTTTTGTGCTTGTACTTTTCTCTTTATTCCACTTTTTTTTGTTCTCTCTTGTTTTCTCTCTCATCAATTTCGATTAAGATAACAGTACAGTAAGTAAACAGTAAACACACACACACACTGCAGTGTGTGCTGAAAGTTTATGAATTATGGTTTAATATGTGTGCCCGTGTGTGCCCGTGATTGTGGCATACTTTTGGGATTCTAGTGTCCATAATTTAGTCGTAATTGAAGTGCAAGTTAATGAGATTTCGATTCCCCCACCCTCAAGGCTTACTCTTCTTACTGTTCGCTCTCTTTGCTTCGCTTAGCTTTGCTTGAGCCTCTCTCAGCTGTGACTGCTCTCTTGCTCTCTCAGCTGCTGTTTTGATCAGATGCGCACTGGAAGCTCTTCTGCTCTGCTGCTTCTCTCTCTCTCTCTATCCTTTCCTACTGGCTCTCTTTTTCTTGGTTGGAGTTTGGATCTGCCAAGCAAAAGCTCATGCATGTAAAAGCCTCCTTTTTCCGCTATTCTCATCTATGCTTGAGAGAGAGAGAGGGAAAATGAATATCTGTGCAGATCTCTTGGCTAACAGTAAAACCGTGCAAATCAAACCTCAAAACTATTCTGTGGTAAATTTTGATAAATTCCACTTAGCCACAGAGAAATCTCTGGCATTTGGACCGTTAGTCGCCAGCGGGTGAATGAATTTCAAAATCAAGCCACACAAAAATTGTGGCTGTTGCTGTTTTAATTGATAAAAACAAAACAAAACGGAAAAAAAGAGAAGAAAAACCTCCTGCGCTGTGGCAGCTGCTGCTGCTGCTGCTGCTGGGGGGACTATGCGGAGCGAGAGGTCAGAGGTTTTCACACGAATAAAACAGAAATCAGAGACTAGGAAACTGGGAAACTGGGAGACCAGATGGATGGTCTCAAGCCCTGGAGCAGCGGACGGCAGTCCCCCCTCCCTCCCACTCGCTCCCATGGCTCTCTGAAATCCGAGTGAATCTCCAGCTGCATAGAAAATTGTTCAGCGCATTGGGATGAGATGGCCCGCAGGGCAGTACTCGTATACCGAACAAATTTTATCTGTGTGGCAAGCATGCATGCCACAACAACAGCAGCTAACAACCAACATCCAACCCTACTCTATCATGCTCCTCCTTCTTTCTCCCCCTCTTTTCCGGACGACAGGCATATACCCAAGGCCAAGGCAACGGCAATCGCTGATACGCCCGAACTGAAGCGCATTGCGGAGAACACCAAGATCCAGTCGAATGTGAAATACCATGCGGACTTTGAGAAGGCCAAAGGCAAATTTACACAGGTATCGTACACCGTGCCACACTGCACCTCCCCCACATTCATAACTGTACTAATTGCCCCATCCCCCCCTTTCCATTTCCATTTCCATTGCCATTCTCCTATGAACTCTTTTGACAGGTGGCCGATGACCCGGAAACGCTGAGAATCAAGCAGAACACGAAGCACATATCGAATGTGGCATATCACGGGGATCTGGAGAAGAAGGCGGCGATGGAGAAGCAGCGCGGCTCCGCTGAGGTTTCCGATAGCAGCAGTAAGTGCCGTTTCATTTGCCCCTCTCTCTCCCTCCATTATCTATCTATCTATCCATCTATCCATCTGCATACTCGCCATGATCCTGTATCTATCTGTTCTGTATCTGTTCTGTATCTACTAAATGCTTTATTCTTTGTGTGCCTGCTCGCTCGCTCGTGTGCAATAATCGTTTGTTAGCTCAAGTTTTTCCCTTGGAATTAATTTATGTTTGGAATTCAATTGATTTAATGTGTTTGTAATTGTCAATTGACGTCATCTGCATGCGGTAGCAATCGCCAGTTTGCACTGAGGCTTAACTAATGGTTAAATAGCAATATAATAGAGCGTTACAGTGGATTCAAAGTGTTTCAAAAACCACTCTGCAGCTATCCACACAACAAATGATGAGAATCGAAGGAAAAGTGATGCATGGTGTATGCGTTATGCAACACTAATGTTGTTTATGGTGTTACAAAGTGATGCAAAACTAGTGAAAGTTATTTTTCGATTGAATTACTTACTCTTCTTACTTTCCAACACTGTGTTTCATCCACTGTGCAACACTGTACTTTCTAACATGTAGTTTTCCCATTGCATCGTCAAGACACCACTGTGCAACACTACTGCATGTGTTTTCATCACATTTCCATCTATCTCTCCATCTCTCTCTCTCTCTCTACACCTCTCCATGCGCGTTTCGCGTCACAACTGTCACACATTGTTATAAATATTGATTATAATTATGTTTTCTTTGTATTTTGTTTTTTTTTTTGTTTTCCACACATTTTTTTTATTTTTTATGTTTTTGTGGATTTTATTGCATATCATTTGTTGCCCCCCATCCATCAACAACAACAACCACTACAAAAACAACAACAACAACAACAAAAACATTCTACAATCATCATCGAACCACAACCGACAATTGTCGCATAATTTGTGTGCTTTTCTGAACTACCGTTAACCTAACGATAACAAACACACACACAAACAAACAAACACACACGCTACACAACACTACCCAACATTGTACAACACTAACAAAACAACTTTGTGGAACTCTGTGGAAAAACCAACTAAAAACCCATCGAAATCGTAGACGAGTCGGAATATTTCTCTGAGCAATTGGCAGCTGAACAATTCTCGCAATATGCACCCACAGCCACATCACCGATACCGCCAGCCGTAGCAGCAGCAACCGTGCAACACCACCAGCAGCAGTTGCAGCAGCAGCAGCAGCAGCAACATCACTACCAGCAACAACAGCAGCTGCAACACCAGCAACAACAACAGCTGCAACACCAGCAACAACAGCAACACTTTCTGCAACAGCAGCAGCAACAGACACTGCCACCGCCACCCATACAACATCAGCAATACAATACAGCGGCCATAACGCCCACATACCAACAGTTACAACAACAGCAACAACAGCAACACCAACAACAACTGCAACAACAGCAACAACACTTGCAACAACAACAACAGGGCAACAATCTGAGGCAGCAGCAACAGGCACAGGGACAGGCGCAACAACAACACCAACAACAACAACAACAACACGATCCCTATGCACACTACCAGCAACCACAGGCACTGCGCCAACAGCAACACCAGCAACAGTTGCAACAGCAACAACAACAGCAAGCCATTAAACAATCGTCACATCTGTATCCCACAGCACAATCTCAGCAGCAGCAGCAGCACCACCAGCAGCAGCAGCAGCCACAGCAACAGCAGCAGCAGCAGCCACAGCAGGTGAATCCCTACAATGAGATGCGATCGGCCATACTCCAGAATTCGCACCATCCCAGTGGCAATGCTATTGTGGAATCGGTGCACAATCCCTCTCCAGTGTCAACAGTGGCTTCCCTGCCACATCACAGCCTCCTGAATAATAATGCCAGCAATGGCAGTGTCAACAGCTATCATAGCATCAACAGCAACAACAACGGATCCCAGCAGATGCTGCCAGCGCAGATGCGTCGATCGGTGGCCAACACTAGTGTCTACGATGGCAACACCAACAGCAACAGCGACATAAGCCAGCAGCAGCAGCAGCAACAGCAGCAGCAGCAGCAGATGAGAAACAAGCAGCACAGCGGAACAGCAATTGGATCAGCAGGGGGGTCGGGATCGGGATCGGTAGCGGGATCGGGATCAGCCATACAGCACCTGTACACCTCGCCCAACTATCAATCGGTGACGCCCTCGGAGAATGCCCTGAATGTGGTCAATGGACATAGCCATCAGCAGAAGATGATACCTGGGGGCAGCAGCAGCAACATTGGAAAGATTGCCGACTATGATCCCCTGACCGATGGCCCACGGGTGGTGCAGGGCTCTGGGAGATCCACTACCACGCTTGTCTACAGCTCCGATCCTCAGCAGCAGCAACAGCAACAACAGCAGCAGCAGCAGCAGCGAGGCGGTAAGTAAACGGCGACGGAGGCGGCGGAAGGCTAGCTGGTAGTTCAATAGTCCGCTTGATGTGTGAACCCATCATCTCAGTCATTTGTGTCCTTGTCCCAGACATGATCCTTCCAAAGAACATCCTTCAATGCGCATTTGTGTATCTCTATCTGTAGGCAACAGTGTGTATCCGAAGCGGATTGGCTCTGTGACGGACATTGATCCTGCAAACGGGATCTATGGCTCGCTGAGTGGCGCCGAGCAGGCCCACGCCCAGAAGCACCAGCAGTACTACGCTCAGGTGCAGAAGATGCAGCAGCAGGAGCAGCAGTTGCAGCTGCAGCAGCAACAAATACAGCAGCAGCAGATGCGCCAGCAGCCCTCGTACGACACTGCGCTGCAGGCGAATCAATCGCGCCAGAGCGCAGCTTCAAATTCTGTAAGTAGAAGAGAAGGAGGGAGGGGGTCCCTCCCTCGCCCCCAATCTTCAATCACACCCCAATCTATAGAGTCTATTCCTTTGCAGCGTCTGTACAAGGCCATCTATGACTATGAGGCGCAGGACGTCGATGAGGTGAGCTTCCGCGAGGGCGACATCATCTACGAGGTGGAGTCGATCGACTCTGGCTGGATGACGGGTCGTGTGGAGCGGACGGGAAAGACCGGCATGCTGCCCGCCAACTATGTGGAGCATGCGGTTATATAATAGGGAATGTTCTACTACTGCTGCTGCCGCCAGCAGTTTGTGGTGATCCTCGTCTGCCTGCTCTACATCCTCCTTGTGCTCGTGTTCTTTGTGAATGTGTTTCTCGCCGATCGGAATATGCACACCCATCTCATGATGAAGAATGCGGGGCACCACGGACACGGAGGGCATGGAGGAGGAGGAGTAGGAGTGGGTGCGGGAGGAGCGGGTGCAGGTCCGCCTGTGGGAGGACACCACAATCCCTACGACATGCATGGCTATCCGCACTACAACAACTACCATCCGCAAATGGATCCCAAGCACCAGCAGCAGCAGCAGGAGCTGCTACGGAAGACACCGCCCAATCCCAACCAGCAGCAGCCCGAGCAGGACATTTACTCATATTTCAATCACGTATTCAGGCGGCGGCGACGTCGATGAGGAGAAGCGGCCGAGGAGCCGACGGAATGGAATGGATGCTGATCCGATTCTATCCTATCCAATCCAATCCAATCCAAAATTTGTACCACACTAAATTATTATTCCGATAAAATATGAATATATATATATATAGATTATATATACATACATATGTATAGCCAAAAGCAGATTGTGTAAAAAGTGAAAGGGCAAACAAAAGGATCATCGGAAAATCAGAGAGACGTGCAACAATAAAACCAAGCCACAGCTATGTTTCGGTTATGAATAGGCCGATCTATGGTGGTGGTGGATATATGTATATCTATATACATGTATACCCCCTCCTTGACACATTTGATCCGATCACATTTTTTTTTCTAGCGAGCGACCAAGCCACGAGCCAACAGTTTGCATTTATCTACAGCAAATGAATCCCTTGAACGGAATCAGAAATCAGAAATCTATTAGATACAACAGATATTTATTGATCGATATATATAGATATATATACAGCTGATTAATCAGATAATTAGATATGGTATATGGTCTCTAGCCAGCCCACAAACCAATCAGCATATACACCAGATATCACCAGATATATCTACCATATAGATAGCTAAAATAATGCTTCGATAAAGAATGAAAAAAAAAACACTACAAATTTCTTCTAATTTAATTAGAAATTCTCTAAAGAAAGAAACAAAAAAAATATCTTCAAATAATGTTTTTTCTAGGGCTTTTTAAAAGCTTCGTCTCTTGCTATCGTGCATGAAGCCTGATCAGATTGTTCAGATTGCGCATATCGTTATCCCTACAATTTTTGTCAATTTATCCAAAAAGAAAAACGAACTCGGATAACGGATAAACGGATAAACCTGTTCTTCCTGTTGTTTTTCTTTGTGTGTATTTTTTTTTTTTTATTAATGGGATAATTGTATGTTTTGTTAGGTATATAAATATTGTTTATGTTTCTATATACATACTACACATTATATATATACATATAGTATATGTATATTCCGATGTACGATCTACGAGTATATGTTGTATTCTAGTGTTAGAAAGTGTTGCGTTTCACATGAGAAGGAGAATATTTGAAAAAGTGCCTTTAATTTGCTAAAACATGTTTTTTTTAGATACAAACCAATTTACTAATAAATCAATTAAATATATATATATACTATATACTTATACTATACCATACCATAGCTTATACAGACCATAACTCTACATACATACATACATATGTGTATGCTATATAGCATCGATAATACGAATTTCAAATAACGAAACGAAACGAAACAACAATTCTTTATCCATGTGATTTGAGGAGATGAGGAGCAATTGGAGTCACGCTACATATTTATACGATGCAGATATGCAGATATACAGATACAGATATTGATATTTGTATTATTATTAACAAAACTCTCACAAAGAACACAGTACACACGACACCACACCACACCACACATGAATAGTAGCTATAAAAACTAATAACAATTTCATACATACTAAATACTACTACTCGTATATGCATTAATGAATCGAATTGAATGCTATGCTTCGAGAGAAAGAGAGAGAGAGAGAGGAGGGACTCTCTCTCTCGCCTAACAATTAAATGAATTATTCTAATCGCAAAATGGAAATGGAAAGCGGAGAGCAGCAAAGAAAGAAGCACCGCCAAAGGCTTCCCTTTTTTATCGTTTGTGAATGTGTTACAAATAAAATAAAAATCTATACAAATAATTGAATGTTTCCTGCCATTATTAGGGATTATTAATCATTTAAAAGCTATGCATGCCCTTTGCCCCAAGGGATACCAAGTGGCACATCGGCAGGCTTCTTCGTGGCATGACACGCGACGTGCCAACAGGAAAGAAGGAAAACAACACAACAATCGCTGCTTGGTTCCCAACATTTTTTTCTATATTTTAAATGAATAATTGTTTGCTTTTCGTGTGTGTGCATGTGTGTTTCCCCAAAAAACAGAACTAAAGTTTTAAACAATCAAAATAAAGAAATCATGTGGAGTGTGGAAGAGGCCTCTCTGCGTTTAGAGGCTGTCGCTGGTGGGGGGCTCGGGCAAGCCGACCAGCAGCTTTTGGGATGTCCCAACATCACCGCCAGAGATTTTACCCTCATGGGCACCCTTAATGGTCTCCAGAATGATGGCCTTGGAGTTCTGCATGGTGTCCTCAAACAATTTGGCATCGGCCATCTTTTCCTCTGTGACATAATCAAGTTTCTCCGTCAGCATGGCGATCTTCTCTTGGGCGAGCTCCAATCTGCAGCAAAAGCAAAGAATGAAGTAAGGATTGGGTTGATAGATAAACTGAACTTACTGATTCTTGAGATCCTCTGTCTTTGGTTCCGCGGAGATGTTGCTGTTCAAGGTGCTAGCTGATTGATAGAGGGATTGGTTTTCGAAGGAGAACGAGCCAATCGATCCGCTGAGAGAAGTGCGACTCAGCGAACTGGCATACTCGGCCATTCGCTGGGTGCGCTTCTTCTTATCGGACTGGATGTCCAGCTCCTTCTCCATTTCCCTGATCTTCGCCTCCAGGCGGCTGATGCGGGCCTTTAGCTTGGCATTCTGCTCCTGGATGCCCTCGGACTTGGTACGCTCCACCGAGAGACGCTCGTTGAGGTTTTTGACGAGGAGTATTAGCTGATTCTTCTCCACCTCCAAGGCATCCAGAATGCCCACAAATTCTTCCTGCCATCAGAGAAAGAGAGATTTTAGAGACAGAGAGAGAGAGAGTGAGAGAGCGATGGGGGAGCGAGAGCTGGGGATTACCTTGCGAAACTCGCGACATGAGAATAGGAATCCCCCGGAGAGTGCACGCAAATCCAATTCCAGCTTCTTCACCAAATCCTGCAGACTCGCCACTGCCACCTCCTTATGCTTGAGTATCGTCTCCAGCTCCAGATGCATGCCACTCAGCTCCTCCATCTGTCGTCGGGCATTGTCCCTCTCCTCCGTCACGCGTGTCAGATCCGCGCGCATGTCGTCCAGACGCGTCTCGTACTGGAAGCGCTGGCGGTCGAGTTTCTCGCCCAAGGTGCTCATATTGATGCCATTGTAGTCGGTCTGCTCCTCCAGCTCCGAAGAGCGCATCTTGTACTTGACCACCTCCTCGTTCAGCGTCTTGTTGCGCACCTTGAGCGCGAGGGTGCGGTTGCGCTGCTCCTCCAGCTGCGACTGCAGCTCCACGATGTTCTTCTCCAATGCCTCCACCTTGGCCTGGTGCAGGATCTCGGTTTTGCGTACCCCAGGCGTGAAGCGGTCAAAGGTGGCACTACCGCATAGAGCATCAACAGTGGAGGTGCTGCCGCCGCCGCCGCTGCTGCCGCCGGCCGTGCGGGGTGTCCGCGAATAGCCAGAGGCACTATCCAGATCCGAGCCGACAGGAATGGGCGCATACTCGGAGCGATCGGACATCCGTTCCTCGTAGAACTCCACGCGGGCCCGCAGCTCCTGCACCTTCTGCTGCAGATTGAGGATCTGCTGGGCGCGTCCGCGCCAATTGGCCTGATTGAGATTATTGGCCAGAATGTTAATGTTGCAGTTCTCGCCGATCTCGTGCTGGAGGCACTTCTGAGCGAGTTTCAGTTGGTTCTGCAGCTCCGTGTTCTTGTTGCGCGACTCAAATAGCTTCTGCTGAATGCCAGTCAGCTTCGCCTGCAGTTCTTCCGCCGAGCTGCCCTTCTTGAGTATATCCTGGTGCTGTTGGATCTTCTCCTCGCTGGCCTTGAGCTCCCGCTCCATCTTTCCGATCTGCTGGTCCTTCTTCTCCACCCGATTCTTCATCTGCTCCAACTCTGCGCGCACCTGGCGATTCTTCTTGCTCAGCTCCAGTATCTTGGTGGTGGCTATCGAGGAGTTGCAGCGTAGTTCGTCAATGGGCACCGAATTGAGGACATCGTTGAGCGAGTCCACGGATCGCTTCAGTGCCGTAATCTCCTTGTTCTTGTCACTGATGGTCTTGGTCAGCGACTGATTCTCGCTCTCGAACATCTCCAGTTTCTTCTTCAATTTCTTGGATCCTTCCACTTTGGACGCTTTGGGCTTCATGGGTGTGGTGGCGACCACCCTGCGCAGTCCAGTACGTCACGCGGGCGACGCGGCTTGCTGGGTGACTCCTGGGCCACCGCGTCGGGCAGCGTGTCCATGGCGCAAAAGCGTATTATACCAAATAAAAACTTCGTTCGCAATATCTTTACAAATTTGTGTTAAATATGTCTCTGTGTCTCGGGCGTGTTACGAATATTCTCAATTTTGTTGGCGACGCGACGACAAGTCGTTTCCTATATTCACAAAGTTACTTCTCTTTAAAATGAAGTTTACGGAACTTTCATGGCAAACCGAATTCCACATTTGGTTCAAATTCAAACAGTCGCTGCCAGTTCACATTGGTTCGGACGGAACCAGTTCAATGAGCCGATGACAGTTTCACTTAGGCGCGCAGCGACAGTTTTCAACTGTGTAATTACCGAGGCACTAAGAAACATGCGATTCACATCGAACTTCTGGAAGAAGCTGACACAGTAGTCGGAGCTGGAAACAAACAGTAAATAGGGTTATGGAATATGGACGAACTATGCGAGTTCTCGGCACTCACGATGTAAAGAAATTGCCGATTGAGATTTCTCAGGTCAATGGTGTGCAAGTCGATCTAAATGGGTTGGGAGTTTAAGCAGAGCGACAAGGTTCCTAAGGACCTCTCAGCCGAAAATAGCCAGTGACGCCGACGGTAAGAGTGCTGGGAAGTTAGCATAGACTATTAAGACAGTAAGCTTTTTGTTAGGCCAATGTATTGAAAATGACAACAATTTAAGAATACGATGTGAATATTAGGTATGGTATGTATTTGTAATGATATAAGGAAATGAAAATAATAAAAAAAAGTAAGATATTTGCAACTGCGTAACATAGTTCATGAGCTATCGTCCGAGATGTTGATAGTGTCGTCCACATTCTGTGTGTGGAGCATCCGTAAATATTGCGCCTTTAACTTGTATATCTTATCAAGACAGTTGAAGCACTTCATGCAAACCATCGTCTCACGTCGCAATTCGGGATTGATCCGACGAGCAAATCCGAGCAATTTCGAATTACCCTCAAATGTGTAGTTGGGAAGCTTCAGCAAATGCTCTCCCAGGCCACACATCCGCCAATGTATGACTCCTTTGGGGGCCATCTTCAGTGCCGCTGCCCTAGTTTGGGATTTATTCATCTTATTCTTCCTTCGATGATCTAAGGCTCGTCTAATCTTCATGATGTACTTCTTGACAAGGCTGTGGAAGCAATCCTTGCATATTTTCGTATCGGGCCGCAGATCCGCATTCACTTTGCGTGCCACATTTAGAATACTCAACGCTTTAATTGTGACGCTGGAAGTCTTTAGCAAATAGTTACACATGCCACAGAGCCACAGGGCCTCGGGCGATTGTTCGACTGTATTGGCTGCCATCTGCTATGGAATATACTATAATATTTCGTTTTTTAAAAACTTTCATGGACTTACTGTCTTACTGTGTTCCCTTTTCGTCTTCCTTCCGATATGTTTCGGTAGCAGTGCTGTAGAGTGACGTTTTTGATCAGTCCGGGATCATGGCCGGCTCTTTGCCGATTATAAAGTGCTTGAAGCAGCCGTTATAACAGATCTCAAGCGCTACGCCTGCTTGATAATGGCATCGGCTTACATGACCAGCAAGCTAAAGATTAGAGGAGATTTTCAGAAGGCACACAAGCTGGGCTACTCATGAAGATGCTCAAGTCAAAGTTGTACGAGTTTCCCAATTGCATTTCCTATTCTTTAACTACATATTCACATTTATATCTGACATGTCCATGTTTTCATTAAAGTCTGAATCCTATAAGCTATTATATAATATCCGGGAAATTCCACACATCTTGTAGACGTCTGGAACCTTTATTGAATTTATAAGTTTTCTTTATTATCTTAATATACATGCATATACACACAGATTTTTGCTCAAGCTGGTAATACATTTTTACTATTAAAGAATTTTAACTTTCGTTCTGGATATGACTATTCAATGAGTGTCTTTTACGAGTTTCGTTGTTTACGTTCCCCCGTATGGGTTCGGTTGTGACTTTGAAGATGGTTCAGTTGTTTAAAGGATTTATGGCAGTAGAAGCATACGTACGGTCGTTCGACTAGGTTTTCTTCAAATTGTATGCACTGCACCAATGCATCCTCAAGACAGGCCGGACATATGTTTTCTGAAAACAAATCTCCTCGCCGAACTTCGTACCCGGCACACTCCGCTATCATTTCAGCATTGCACGTGTCGGGTTCTGGACGCTCATCAAAAATATTTTTGAATAGTCCTGACGTTTTCATGCACACTCTGCATATATTCTCCATTATCAATTGAAAGAAAATGTATCTAAAATAACGGAACACAGTACAGGAACGTAAATGAACGTGTTCAAATAAAATATATAACAAAAATAACCCACCAAATGCGGCCTTTCTGAATTGTAAAAGTTTGACGAGAACTTTTGCGGTTTTTTTTAAATAGTTATGCTGTTGGTGGTGGACATTCAATAATATATCGATATACTATCGCATAAATAATCACTGTGTGTGTGGGAAAATATCATTTTGTCACAAATAGTGCCTCCGTTAGTCGACAGATAGCCGGAATACGTGTTTCGGCTGCAAACACTAATTTACGGTATATTTCTGGGGGTCAAACAGTATATTTGATCAATAAGTCCGTGGTCACACTGATTTTCTTGCCACCCTGTCTAGCTCACACACCTTGTAAATTATTTTCTAGTATTTTCCATTATTTTTTAAAACGCACTTTTGACTCACCTCGTTGTGCAAACCCAATCATGTAGAAATGCCATTGAGATCCATGTCCCGGGCATCATCAAATACCAATTCGTGATCAGCCTTGAATTCCTGATCGTTTGCAATTAAAATCTCAATTTCTTTCGAAAATTTCGAAAAAAGACATGTCTATATCGATGAGTACTCAAAATTAGCCAGTCTTGATGACTTTCCTGATCGAATAAAATTATGTGTTCAGGACTTAAGGTCCTAGCTATTTAATTAATTAGTTCAACCGAATTTCAAAATCCAAGAATATGCTTGAATATGATTATATATTATTCGTCAGTATAGTATATTTACGGTATATTTTGTAATTTGTGACGTCTAGTTCGGTATCTTTCTGAGGGTCAGACACAAAATAAATAAAATAGGGCCCAAAAAAACCGCAAATTGTTTTTGTAACACACGTATTTTGTCAATATTTAGTTGTATTGGCCAATACACACGTATTTTGTACGAAAAATAGTCAAATTTTTAAATAAAATATAATATTGAGGCGCTGGTCTACAACAATGTCCGCGCGTATGCTGAAGAAACTGCAGGGCGATGCTGACAAGCTGCCGCCGCCGCCCGACGACGAAGAGGGCGAGGAATTGAGCGACAATGACGAGCTGGAGGACTACAATACTGTCAGAGATCGCAAATCGCATTTAAATCCATTTGATCTGGTACGTACCAGCCCCTGTGTTAATCATGCAAATCACGACTGCCAGCTCAACGTCGCATTCTCCCACGTCGTGTCCCATTCCAGTTGAATCAGCCCGGCCTGAGTCTCTCGGAGAGTGAGTTCAAGGAGGATGACAACGAAACGGAGCATCCGTCGGCTGCTTTGCCAAACTCCAGTGCCGCTGCCAAAAAGAAGAAAAAGAAGCGCAAGAAGAAGGCCAAGTCCAGCGGCAATCACATCAGCAGCGAGGACAACGAGCGGCAGGACAAATACTTTGAGAAGGATCCATTGTTGGGCAAAGTCTACGATGCAGTGCCCAGGCAATCGATGAAGCAGCAGACAGCTGCTGCCGCTGGCGCTGGCGCTGGAGCTCCTGGCGGTTCGGCAACCAAGAAGCTGCTTAGCGTGGAACTGCGGCACTTAAATTCGCACAACGAGATGCGACGGACCTTTGGCAAGCGGGTGGTCAAAGTGGAGTAAGTGATCCCCACTGAACTATTGCGTCTCTTCGCTCTAATTGGCTACATTTTTTGTGCAGAACCAAGCGTGGCCGCCAGAAGCCCACTTTGAAGTCCACCTACATGGTAACGGCCAGGGAGTCCTGGCCACCGCTGACCAAGAACACCATCACGATGCAACTGCTGCCGACAATCGAGTCGCCTGGCTCCTCAAAGTCCACGAAGAGCAGTAGCAACGATGCAGTGCAGTGGTTCGCATTCGAGCATAGCCAGTACTATCAGGGAGTGCAGCACATGTTTCTCTCTGCCCTGGAGCGCATCGATTCGGAGTTTCTGATCACGCTAATCAAACGCTGCCCCTACCACGTGGACTCGCTGGTCCAGCTGAGCGAGGTCTGCAAGATGACCGAAGACTTTGCCCTGGCCGCCGAGCTGCTGGAGCGCGCCCTCCTCTTGCTGGAGTCGTCACTGCACATCAACTTCAGCCTGACGTCGGGCAACTGCCGCCTGGACTATCGTCGCCAGGAGAACCGCTCCTTCTACATTGTGCTCTTCAAGCATGCCCAATATCTTGAAGAGCGTGCATGCAGCCGTACAGCGTTCGAAATCTCTAAGCTGCTGCTGAGTCTCCAGCCAGAAACGGATCCGCTGGCCATGATTCTGGTCATCGACTACTATGCCTTGAGGAGCAAACAGTTTGGCTGGCTGGTGGAGTTCTACGAGGAGTACAATGTCGCCCGGAATCTGTCGCAGCTCCCCAACATGGCCTACTCCTACGCCCTGGCCCTGTACACGCTACACGGCGCCTGTGAACGCTCCAACGAGGCTCTACAATATGCACTCCTCATGTTCCCGGCTGTGTTGAGGCCACTTCTAGACGAGATGTCGGTGCAGACGGACAAACGAGTGCTGTCCTCGTCATATTTCTTCTCGGATGTTTCGGGAAAGTGAGTGTTCTGGAACCTGGAAGAGGGTGCCGATCTAATCTAATCGCTATCTAATACGTTATTGGTCTCTCCCTCCCCTCCCCGCCAGTCAATCGCCAGCCCTGCACCAGCTCGTGTGCTTGTATGTGTGCCGTGCCCGAATCGTTTGGCGTTCGACCGAGGTGCTGCCGTGGCTGGAGTCCAATGTCAACATCGTACTCGATCGCATCGAAAGCAAAGACCCTGTGGTCAATGAATACAAAGAGAAACGATCCGTGCGCTATGGCGGAACTCCGCCACGACCCATTTTGCGCCATGTGATACTCTCCGACTACAAGGAGAAGGTTCCCCTAGCCGTGTTTGTGGCCAAGGAGAAGCAGGCGATTATGACCTACGATCCACTGCCACCGCCAGACAGTGTCAATTGCTATCAACGGTACGACAATAGCTGTAGACCTCACCTCCAACATTCTATATATACATACATATATCCTTTGCAGAAAGTCCTCATCTAGCAGCAGTCCCACTAACAACCCCAGCAGCTCCGTATCGATGTTTTTCCAATCCCTATTGCCATCGTTCAATCTGAACAACATTGCGGCAGGTCAACAACAGCCCCAGGCTGCAGGAGCAGGAGCAGCAGCAGTCCCAGCGCCAGCTGACGGTGGGGCAGCAGCAGCAGCAGCTGGAGAGCATCTGGCCAGGCCAGCCAACGGCGAAGCCGAAGGTTTGTTCAGCCTCTCCAATTAATAATTCAAATAATAATAATAATAATTCAAATAAATAATTTCATTATCTGAAATGATTGCAGAGGTTGGCCTGCACCAGTCGCTCACTTTGATGATGGATGCAATGCGAGACTTTTTGCAGAACTTTCGCGTTGCGGAGCATCTGCGCTCTCCCGAAACGGCAGCCGCCCAGTCGAGCAGCAGCAACGACGAGGAGGAGGGCTCCAGCGACTATGTGGACTAGTCAATTATTCAAAAGTCAACATTTTGAAACCGTTTTTTGGAAACACCGAACCTTTTTGCTATATTCCCTCAGCTAAATCGACACCGTCACAAAATTTATATACAATATATGAAAAGATATAATACTATACATATATATATATATATATATATACATCAAATGATATATACATATATTAGATCAATTTGAAAGAACGAACACACGCACCCACACCATCCACCCACACACAGAACATATGAACAATACATTGAATAAAACTTTTCCAAGCTTCCAGATCAAAGGAGCCACGTTTTGAGCTTAAAGAATGTTTTATTGATTTATTTAATGCCATTTCAATTACGCCCTATCAATATAACAAACAGATTTCTCCACAATAATTCGTATCTCTTCTTTTTTATGTTTTTTTCTTGTCTTTTTCTTTCATTTCATTCCGTTTTGTGTAAACCTTTATCGCTTCGCAGTTATTGCAATTATAAATATTACTATGACAAGTACAGCGTTTTTCCGTATATGTATATAATATATGTAAGAGTGAAGTGTTTAGAGATGATAGAGAGGGGCGGGGGGAGGCTTCTGAACTTAATCTGATCTTCTGGAAATAATGCACCTTACAGAGTGGCATGCCAAACGGGCCGACACCGGAATTGTTGGTTTAAAGAATTTTTAAGCTTAAACTAGCCGCAAAGCCTTAAACTGGCCGTAAAGAAAGAGAGAGAGAATTGACACAATTTTAGACACATTTAAAAGCTAAACACATTAGGGGGAAAAGGAAAACAAAATCGTTACTAATACTTTAGCGTGTGGAATACATAATCAAAGTAAATAGACTGAAATTTAAAAAAAGTTGACGCTGCTGCATTGGACAGGACAGGCACCGACTGAATCGAATCAAAAATCAATCGGAACAGATCAATTATGTCATGGTGCCAAAGACGGGATTGTGACGGCAAATGCTGGGACCATATTCCTCGTAGGCGGCCTTTGTGTGACAGACCTGATAGAACTCGGGCTGTAAATAGATACAATAATCGATAACCATTATCATCATGCTATAACGACTCCCTCTCCTGCCGATCCTAACTCACCGTTGAGGCCAACATGCTGCCGCCAAACCACACTGCATACCGCTGCATGTGATGCGTAATCACTTGAACGTCAATTGGTTTTGGCTGTGAAACATATAAAAATGACTCATTCGATATACCGAGAGAGAGAGTGAGTGAGCTAACCTTAATGCGTCCCTCGGATAAGTTCTCGCTGATGCGTAAGCGCGTGTCCACCGATCGCTTGATGTCGCGCTGCAGACGCCTGCCAAAGTCCTTGAACATGGTGGAGCCTCCGCTGAGCACAATGTTGTTGTACAGCGGACGCCTCACATCGATGGGGCAGTTCTGGATGACGTTGTCGACAATCTCCGAGAGGGGTATGGTAAAGTCGGGGTTTGAGAACTCGGGATGGAAGAAGATCTCTGGTCCCAAGAAGCGTTCGTAGCCGACGTCGACGTGGAATGGCGACTTGGTGACCGTGTTGACGCCCGAAAAGTTGCGAATCCATTTAGTTGGCTCAAAGTCGTACTTGGCAAACTCTTTGGCAATGTCGGGGCAGATGTAGCAGTGCTTCTCTTTGATCGCTTTGGCAGTTTCGAGGCTCTGTTCGGGCGGTATGCCCACCTCCCGTTCACGCAGCAAACTCTGGATAAAGGATGTGATATTGCGCCCAGCAATGGGTATGTGTTTGATGCAAGAGCCAATCACGTAGCCCTCAGCCTAAAGAAAGACAGGTTTGATCAATTAAATCTTTAGGACGTTGATATGCATCAAGTGGCACAAGCGACACCAGCAGAGCAAAAAGTAAAAAGTTTTTCTGAACTGATTCTATACGGTCCTGGTGTACGTTGTACTGAGGGCACCATACACAAGAGCCGTATCCTAAGATCGGGCGAACTAGCCAACTTCTTGAAATTGTTTATAAGGTCTTGATTTTAAGTTCTATATTATACACCGCAATGGATGTGGATGTGGCTATTCCAAAGCAATTCCTACTTTACATTTTGTCACAAAAGTATTTGCTGATAAGATATGTGACGGGAGGGTAAGGGCGGAATATTTACCACGGGTATGACGTGCGTCACTCCATCGCCACTGTCCACCACAATGCCGGTGAGGGTGCGCTCCTCGGCCGATCTGGAAGCCCAGCTGGCGGCCAGGGCCAGCACGGCCTGCACTGCGATATACAGGCCAGGAACATTGAATGTTTCGAACATAATTTCCGCCGTATATTCCCGGTTCTCGGGCGTATTTAGTGGCGGCTCAGTCAGCAGGAAGTAGTGATCCTCGGGCTCCGCTCGCAAGTACTTGAAAATGCACTGCTCCAGGAAACGCTCCATTAAGTCCCAGTCCTCCACCAGACCATGACGCACCGGGTACTGCAGAGGCGATGATAAAAATGAAAGAAATGTCGATAATCTTATCAGTGCGGCGACATGCCTTAATGGAGTAACCAGTGGCATCGAAGGCTTCATCGCCAATGAAAAAGTCCAGGTCCTCTATGCCTTTCGTGATGCGCCGCGTATTGGTGTCACCCACGCGAGCCGACTCCTTGATGGCTATGGCCGAGGGGATGATGAACTGTGGCTCCTTGTTGCCAGCAAATCCCATCTTCGAGTAGCTGCAAACGTAAACATCGCAATCAGACAGACGACCTATTTTTTCCAATTGAGACCCCCGCAGGCGGTGGCGGCGACCAAACTTACCCGGTGCCCACATCGATTACGCATGCCGGTAGCCTGCCTGTCATTGTCCTTGATGATTGTGCTTGTGTTACTGTCGCTCACGCTTCACAACAATACAATTTAAGTCCTGTTCTACGGCTGATAACCAGTCAATTTTATCTATTTTTAACCACACCTCCGTCAAAAGATGTGTCACTCACTTTAGCAGTGCTCAGTAAAGCTGGAGAAATATCGATGTTAACATCGATATAGTCGATGTTTGGGTCCTAAATGCAGACATCGTTATTTTTCTCAAACATCGATTTTTGTTCAAGACACCCATTTGGTTGAGTTTCAAAAAGATAACGTACAGAAAACATTAGTGGAAAAATAAAGTGAAAAAAATTCAAAAAGATACGTATACACAAGAAAACATTATTGGTGGAAAAAAGAATGGTAAATGTTAACTACGTGGACAACCTCTCCAAAATTCACGAAATTTTTTTCCTGATTAGACCCCGATTTTTCATGAATTTAGGTACAAAAACTTCGTGGTGGTCGCTTCTAGTTTTTTTATTTTTAATGTTTAAAGTTTAACCTTTTTCGAGCCAAAAATTGCTTGTTCTTGTTGGTTTCTTCTGTTTCTTTGTGCTGCGAAGTTTGCTATTAAATAGCTATTTGGAAATTATAGCGATATATTTCATTTTACACATGCTAAAGTAGCTATACCGGCCTATAACTAAACTAAAGTAAACTAAACTAGCTACAAGTGATGACAAGAATAAGAGTCGTCATTATGCATATATTTTTGACACGTCTGTCTCCTTTGCCCAAGAAAATCAAATAGAAATGCCAGTAACCGGCGCGACAAATATGGTAAATCCCATTGACCGTTACAATGTCGCGCCATAGTGTTGAGAGTTATAGCTAGTTTACAGCTACTTTATAGCTATTTTATTATGTGTCAAAATGAAATATATATATATATATTTTATAGCTAACTTCGCAACACAAATAAGCAGGAAAAACCAACAAAAACAAGCCATTTTTGGCTCAAAAAAGGTTAAACTTTAAACATTAAAAAAAAAACTAGAAGCGACCGCCACAAAATTTTTTTACCTAAATTCATGATAAATCGGGTTCTATCCAGGAAAAAAATTTCGTTAATTTTGGAGAGGTTGTCCACGTAGTTAACATTTACCAAAAGAATTTTAACATTAATCAAATGAAAAAGGATATATGTCCATACCAACGGTTAAGTTTCCAAATGACGTGACATTCCATGCTCACTTACGTTTTCTTACGTCGCATGTCATGCTCACTTAAGTTTTATAAACGTTATTTTATAAAAAATCCAACCAAACGGAGTCCTTAAAATTATTGATTAATCTATTTTATAAAATTATGTGTTCAGGCCTGAGGGTCCTAGTTGGCTAGTAATATAAAACAGACCATCAAAAGCGAGGAATACGATTTTCGTCAGTATTCCGCTTGAGGTGGAAAAACATCGATGTTTCAACTAATGGAAAAACATCGATGTTTCGTCATAAACAATCGATGTTTAAACAAATGGAAAAAACATCGATGCATCGATGGTAAGTTCGATGTTTTTCCACCTCTGGTGTGTGGCCCTCCATAAGCCTTTTCCACGTTTTTCCGTATAGCTATATAGGGTGCATATATTTGCAATTAGGCCCTTGCAGTGGCGTTGTGTAGCAATTTGTGAAACATATAGAGCAACTGGCGGGTGCTTTGTGGTCGCATTGGTTCTGTGCAAAGGAACAGCAACGACCGGCAAAACGTGCATTCAATAGGAAATAAGCGTGAGAGAGAGAGGCGACCAACGACTAGGCGAAAATGGAGGCACAAAAACTGACGGAACTGTTGCGCGCAACTATTGATCCAAATCCCGAGCAGCGCAAGGCCGCCGAGGATCAACTGGCCCAGGTATGTCCTTCATCCTTAATCGCCTCCATGACTGCGGCAAATAAATGTAAAAGACCTTTGAGGGTGGCGCCATCGTCAAAAACCATGTGCTTTTTTAATTGTTCGCTTTTAACCTCCCATCCCTCTCACTCTACAATTGCATTGCCCAGTGATTTGTGTGTGGGTGTCGGTGTCTGTGCTGGTGTTGGTGTCAGTGGCGGTATGAGTGTGGGTGTGGATGTGGGTGTAGCGGGTGTAATGGGGCCTCTGTCCAATAGTAAACCGATATCGGTCGAGTCGAGGAAGAAAGAGCAGAAGCTCTATTGGTTTTACCAATCATCTATCAATAACCTTGTGGCAGGGAGTTATGTTCCTCCGCGCGCCCATCGCCCATTGCTGGCACCGCAACAAGTAATTTTTTTCTAAGAATGATGTATGGGAATGGTCTGGTGGTTGGTGGCTGGTGGTTCCTTCCTGGCACTGTGCGTGCGAAATATGTTTTTCCCATTAAAAGTTTTAAGTTTATTTTCAATTCTTACGCAATCCACTTTCCAGATTGAGCGGGTTTCCAGTGTCTCTGAGGACAGAATCTTAATTAGAGACGTTTTCATTTGTTCCATCAATTACCCAATTGCTTTGGCTCCACTGTGCCATGGGCATGCTCATTACGACTGAGTCAGCATCTAACGATTTGCATGCTCGTCTCCCTCTCAGCCCTCCCCAGCCCCCTACCTCATAATTCTATTGGTTAATTAACTTTATCAGCATTTATGGCAAATTGTCGTCGACCACCGGCGGCTGCTCACGGCTTCGGTTCCATGGCTCTGCTGCCTGCCTACCATATTCATTGGGGGATTGTGAACAGAATTTAAAGTGATGCCTCCACCTCATTCACCTCTGGGTAGGGTCGGCGGGTGCCATCGATACGGGATTGTAATGCTTTTGGCAAATAATTCTCTTAACTTGAGGCCATTGTGGCACGCCCGCCTTACTCATCCCGCCAGCAGCAGCTGTGTAAACAAATCGGGGGGAAAATAGGGAAAATAATCAACATCATCGTCTACATTTCATTTATTTTTTTTTTCTTTTTCCCCCTCCTGCAGATACACAAAATTATTGGATTTGTGCCCACCATTCTGCAAATTGTTATGCAAACGACACTGGAGCAGCCGGTGCGTCAGGCAGGTGCCGTCTACTTGAAGAATCTGATCAACAGCAGCTGGTCGGACCACGAGGCGAAGCCGGGCGAGCCCATACCTTTCTCCATACACGAACAGGATCGGGCCATGATCCGTGGCACCATTGTGGATGCCATTGTACATGCCCCCGAATTGATCAGGTAAGCAATTGGATCAAGTTTGGGATTAGGGTTGGGGTTGGGGTTGGGGTTGGGGTTGGGGTTGGGGTTGGGGTTGGTTTTTCCTCTCGACTTTCATTTCATTTTGGACTAATTCTGGGCTGTGTAACTGTTCTTTGCAGGGTTCAGCTATCCGTCTGCGTTAATCACATCATCAAGAGCGATTTCCCCGGTCGCTGGCCCCAGGTGGTGGACAACATCAGCATCTATCTGCAGAACCAGGATCTGAATGGCTGGAACGGAGCGCTGCTCACCATGTATCAACTGGTGAAGACGTACGAGTACAAGCGATCCGAGGAGCGCACACCGCTCAACGAGGCCATGAATCTGCTTCTGCCGATGATATATCAGCTGATAATCAGGCTGCTCAACGAACAGTCAGAGCAGTCGGTTCTCCTCCAGAAACAAATACTCAAGATCTACTACGCCCTCACGCAGTACAGCCTGCCGCTGGATCTCATCACCAAGGAGATCTTCTCGCAGTGGATGGAGATCTGTCGCCAGATTGCCGATCGTGAGGTGCCCGATTGCTCGCACCTGGATGAAGATGAACGCACCGAATTCCCCTATTGGAAAACCAAGAAGTGGGCCCTCCACATCATGGTCCGCATGTTCGAGCGGTCCGTTAACACAAAAACATACATTAAAGGAACTCGAAATAATAGTTTGCCTTTTTTTTATTGATGTGTAGCTATGGAAGTCCCAGCAATGTGGTTAGTGAAAAGTACCAAAAATTCTCTGAATGGTATCTGCCCACCTTCAGCCAGGGTGTTTTGGAGGTGCTCCTTAAGATCCTCGACCAGTACCGCAACAGAGTCTATGTCTCTCCGCGTGTCCTCACCGATGTGCTAAACTATCTCAAGAATGCGTAAGTATCTTTTCGATTTGCTCCATTCCTTTTGCTTACATTTGCCACTGTCCTCTTGCAGCGTAAGCCATGCTTACACCTGAAGCTGATCAAGCCCCATATGGTGGCTGTCATACAGGACGTCATCTTTCCCATCATGTCCTTCACGGACTCCGATCAGGAGCTTTGGGAAAGCGATCCCTATGAGTACATTCGCTTGAAGTTTGGTAAGAGAAACGACATGAATGGCATTGCATTCAGTCTTGCTAACTGCTGTTGCCCTTTGCAGACATATTTGAGGACTATGCCACACCAGTGCCGGCTGCCCAATCGTTGCTGCACTCCATCTGCAAGAAGCGCAAGGGTATCCTGCCCAAGGCCATGGCCACAATAATGCAGATCATAACGTCACAGCAGGCAGATAACAAGCAGAAGGACGGAGCCCTGCACATGATCGGCACCCTAGCCGATGTCCTGCTGAAGAAGGCCCTGTACAGGGACCAGGTGGAGTCCATGCTGACGACATATGTGTTCCCCGAGTTCCAGAATCCCGCTGGCCATATGAGGGCACGTGCCTGCTGGGTGCTGCACTATTTCTGCGATGTACAGATCAAGAATCCCCAAGTTTTGGCAGAGATCATGCGGTTGACCACCAATGCCCTGCTGACAGACAAGGAGTTGCCCGTAAAAGTGGAGGCCGCCATTGGGCTGCAGATGTTCCTATCGTCCCAGGACGAGGCGCCGCCATATGTGGAGGCACAGATCAAGGAGATCACCAAGGAGCTGTTGACCATCATTCGGGAGACGGAGAACGAGGATCTGACGAATGTCATGCAGAAAATTGTCTGCACCTTCACCACACAGCTGCTGCCGGTGGCCACCGAGATCTGCCAGCATTTGGCCACGACTTTCAGCCAGGTGCTCGAGTCGGAGGAGGGATCCGATGAGAAGGCCATCACCGCCATGAGTCTGCTCAACACAATCGAGACCCTGTTGAGTGTGATGGAGGAGCATCCCGAGGTGCTGCTCAATCTGCATCCCATTGTCATCAATGTGGTGGGTCACATATTCCAGCACAACATTACGGGTAAGAGAAAAAGGGATGATCCTTCTTTTGATCTTTGATCATTCTAATCTTTCATTTCATTTGCTCGGGACACAGACTTCTACGAGGAAACGTTCTCTCTGGTGTACGATCTGACGTGCAAGGCCATTTCCCCGGAAATGTGGCGAATGCTGGAGCTGATCTATCAGGTATTCAAGAAGGATGGCGTCGATTACTTCATCGACATTATGCCGGCGCTGCATAACTATGTGACGGTCGATACACCAGCCTTCCTCTCCGATCCGAACCGCCTCCTGGCCATACTCGACATGTGCAAAACGGTACAGACTCCTTCCCCCTCCTTCGAACCAGTGACCATTATCGTATATCGTATGCTCTCCCGACAGATGCTCACAGGCAATCCTGGCGAGGATCCAGAGTGCCATGCAGCCAAACTGATGGAGGTCATCATTCTGCAGTGCAAGGGCCAAATCGATTCCGTGATACACATGTTTGTGGAGCTGGCTCTGTCGCGTCTAACACGCGAGGTTCAGTCGTCGGAGCTGCGCACCATGTGCCTCCAGGTGGTGATTGCGCCCTCTACTACAATCCCCAGCTGCTGCTCTCCATTCTGGACAAGATGTCGCAGCCGAATAACGAACCAATTAGCTCGCATTTCATCAAGCAATGGCTTCACGACACCGACTGTTTCCTGGGGTAAGGCTTGTGCGACGACACCCTCACTATGATTCTGGTGTAACCCCATCCCGTTTTTCAGCATTCACGATCGCAAACTGTGTGTCCTCGGCCTGTGCACACTCATCTCGTTGGGCGACGCCAAGCCACAGGTGCTGAGTGAGGTGGCAGGCAAGATTGTGCCCTCGCTGATCCTGCTCTTCGACGGCTTGAAGAGGGCTTATGAGTCCAGGGCCCAGGAGGATGAAGAGGAGGAAGAGGAGGAGGATGGCGATGACTGTGAGGAGGCTCTGTCCAGCGATGAGGACGACATGGATGAAATGGCGCCCAACTATTTGGACAAACTGGCTGAGTTCACCAAAGCGAAAGCGGGCGAGGCTGGCTTTGAGGTCAAGGCCGAGGTGAAGGACGACGATGACGAGTCGAATGACGACGCGGAGGAGTCTGTGGAGGACCTCAACGAGACGGGTCTCGAGACCTTCACCACGCCAATTGACGACGAGGAGAACGATAGCGCCATCGATGAATACTGGACATTTAAGGAAGTTATCACAGGTTCGTTTTAGAGATGAGGATGCCTCCCAGAGATTCCTTCTTTTCTGACTCTGTTTCTTGCTACCTTTAGCACTTTCTGCCCAAGATCAGGCCTGGTATGCGCTGCTGACGTCAAACCTTACCCCTGAGCAGGCAAGGGCGCTTCAGGATGTGGTCGTGACCGCCGATCAACGGAAAGCGGCCAAGGAATCGAAGCTAATCGAGAAGCAAGGCGGCTTCGCCTTCCCCCAGACAACAGTTCCCTCATCCTTCAAGTTCGGCTCCTAATTAACTGAAATTGACACCACCACAACCACAACCACACCAGAGACTTAGTTCGATTTCTGACTTGATCGTTTCTCATATTCTTTCCAAAACGAAAACAAAACTAAAACACACTGAATAGGCATGCTGATTATAGCTTTAAGGCATTCTCTTGGTTTCCGTACATTCTTTGTACTAAAGGCATGCGCTGCCTCTGCGACAGTCCCGGGATAGTCGCATATATTTATTGTAGATGTATATTTTACTGTCTATTTCTTGGCAACTCCATGCCAACTAAATTATGATAAAACTTAAGTCGAAGTGAGTCCACACTGTAAATCTTTGTATGTAAACGAAACGAAACAAAACAAAACAACAACACGCACTAAGTAGACGAAGTCTCATCAAATGAGATTGTACGAACTCCCGCACGACCCCCAGAGCTCCGAAAAACAAAAAAACAATATGGATAAATGGTCAGAGAATGAGAATTCAACGCAGAGCATTTCACATACATTTTCTTTACACACACATTACGCGTATATTATGTAAATGAATCGATATTTTTGAAAAATAAAATCATTTTTAACGTTTGAATTAAATGTAAATTTCATAAAATAAAATACATTTGAATCTAGCTAATTTTGCCGCCATTGCCGCCGTAGTGCAAGAAATAGCGATATCGGATGTAAGTTTAACAACAGTGGTATGAGTTCTGTAGGTTGCCAAAGGCACTAACCATACAATATATAGACACGACACTTCATACATTGAAAATGTCCGCACCAAAATCAGGCAGGTAAATCAGGTGCAGGCAGGTGCAGAGAATGTCATTATTGTGACCAATGGCAAGGCAGTAGTCGAACAAGCAGACCTATACTATGTGCACACACACAGTTAAAGCTCAGCCTCACATACAGAGCGTTTGCCTCTAGAGCGCTCTCTGTCTCTCTGTCGCTATGCTATGCTATCGAATATGCGATACAGTTTTATAAACGTTATTTTATAAACAATCCAATCAAACGGAGTCCTAAAATTAGCTAGTCTTGTAGAAAATTGTTTTATCTATTGTATAAAATTATGTGTTCAGGCCTGAGGGTCCTAGTTGGCTAGTAATATAAAACAGAACATCAAAAGCGAGGAATACGATTTTCGTCAGTATTCCGCTAGAGGTGGAAAAACATCGATTTTTACGGCGAAACATCGATGTTTTTCCACCTCTAGCGGTCTGCTTGTTCGCCTACTGCCTTGCCATTGGTCAAATGATACAAATTTTTAAAATGGTGAACCGGTATGCTTGAGCCAATGGGCTGTGCAGCAGGCCACAGGGGTAAGAATCGCATCGTTTTCGCTATTCTCCAGTGTGCCCTCGCTGTCTTCTTCTACGTGAAGCTGATTGGGATTATAGTTTATTATATTATTTATTTATTGTTTCTATTATTATTTATTAAATATACATATGTTGTTTTTAAGGATATTGAAACTCCGACAATTTGATTAATTGTTATATTCAACACGGTATATTTTAAATATGAGACCAACTATTTACGTATATTTCTAAGGGACAGCGAAAATTTTCTTTCCATAAGTCAAATGCCTTGCCATTGGTCACAATAATGACATGCTCTGCACAAGAACACACACATACATACTTGCATACACACACGTTCTTGCAGGTTCTGTCTTTGTATACATATATGTAGATAGATAGATAGATATAGATATAGTATATAGATGGGACAGTTCATACATGTAGGTGTCCGCAGCGTTTGGACTGGTATCAGTCTATCTGGATATGTGTGTTCATCTTAATATGTGTTTATATGTACATAATATATGTACATATACACGTTCCCGAGGGATCGTAGGTGGTACCTGGATCTACAGCTGCTACCTGGCGCCTAGTCTCTCCCTGGAGGCCTTCAGCCGCACCATGGACGAGCTGAGCTGCGACCTACGCGGACGGAACAACGTGGTAGGTGGCCTGCGACCAGAGTATGCAGCAGAGGAGGGCGTTCCGGTCGCACCATAAACCGGTGTTCTGGTGGAGATAACCGAGCTTCGCCGAACGTGCATCAGCGCCAGAAGGCTGCTCCAGAGAGCTCGGGGCACACCGCGCCTAGCGGACGACGCATCATACAAAGCAGCGAAGAAGGAGCTGAAACACGCCATCAGGGACAGCAAATGGGAGCACTTCCTCCAGCCAGTGGCGTAACTATAGAAATGGGGGCCCCAGTCAGATTTTCATTAAGGGGCCCTTATCAGAAGAATTCTTTAAATCATTCAAACTTTTCTCACTCCAAAACTCGAAGATAAAGCAGCATTTTCAATAATTAACAAATTTGCAAGTTGCTTGACAGAACTGAGTTTTTCAATTTGTTTTTTGAGACATGATCGAAGAGATAACAACTGTTCAGGAAATTTTTCGCCGATGTCTTCAGCATAAGTATCTGCAAGTATCACAGCTTCCCTGTGCAGTTGGGAAAGATTGGCAAGAATGAAACATGCTCATATGAAATAGCGCGAAAATTTGAAAAATGAAAAACGCGATAGAAATATAATATTAAGAACGAATATTTATAACGAAAGAACACCAACATTTTTATTTTTTCATATTGAACCTTTTTCTGATATAAAGATGAACAAAATTTGGACTACCTCTCAGAATTTAACGAAATTTTTTCCTGGATAGACCCCGATTTATCATGAATTTTGGTAAAAAAATTTTGTGGCGGTCGCTTCTAGTTTTTTTTTTAAATATTTAAAGTTTAGAGTTTTTCACGCCAAATTCTGATTATATTGTATGGTTAGTGATAGTGCATAGTGCATACTTTAGTGCAAAGGCTTAGCATTTTTTAATGCCGGTAGAGGTGGAAAAACATCGATGTTTTCCGAGGTAACAGTTAAAAAAAATCGTATTAGCAGTACAAATATTATATATTATTAAAGATATGAAAAATAAACAGTTTTATTAAAGATCATTTTCATTTGAGATCATTTTTATTAAAATAGCTCCTAGCTTTCCTTCAGAAACTTGAAAAAAAAGAAAAGATTCCTAGAGTACATACTTATGTATGTCTTGATTTTTGTTAAGAAAGATTAGTTTTTTCTTTGATAGAGACGGAACAAGACGTTAAGACTAAACATCGATGTTTAGCCATAAACAATTGATGTTTGAAAAAATGGAAAAAACATCGATGCATCGATGGTAGCATCGATGTTTTTACACCTCTAAATGCCGGGCATTGTTTATTGTTTTGTTTACAAACGAATCTAACAAATAAATAGAGAAAAACATGAAAATAGCAATAGAAGGATGTGCGCACGGCGAACTGGACCGCATCTACGAGACCATAGCATGCATCGAGAAGGAGAGCAACACAAAGATCGATCTTCTGCTATGCTGCGGCGACTTTCAATCCACGCGCAATCTAGAGGATCTGCAAACGATGGCTGTGCCGAAGAAGTACCTGGATATATGTACCTTTTACAAGTGAGTGGCTAAAATATTAGTGTATTTTACATTAAATATGGCTATCGTTTATTGCTGCACAGATATTACAGCGGAGAGTGCGTGGCCCCCGTGCTGACCATTTTTATTGGCGGCAACCACGAGGCCTCGAACTATCTGCAAGAGCTTCCCTACGGCGGGTGGGTGGCCCCGAATATATATTATCTGGGCTATGCTGGAGTGGTTAATGTGAACGGCGTTCGTATTGCGGGCATCAGCGGCATCTACAAGGGACACGATTTCCTGCGTGGCCATCATGAATTCCCACCCTACACGGAATCCACATGTCGCAGTGTCTATCACGTGCGGCAGTTGGAGGTGTTCCGCCTGAAGCAGCTCTCTGGGAAGATAGACATCTTCATGTCGCACGATTGGCCCACCGGCATCTATGAATACGGCAACAAGGCCCAGCTGCTCCGGAAGAAACCGTATTTTGCAGCTGACATGGAGAGCGGACAGCTGGGCAGCCGACCGCTGGAGGAGTTGCTGAAGGCAGTGCAGCCCTCTTACTGGTTTGCCGCACATTTGCATTGTAAATTTGCCGCCATCGTGCCACACAACGCAGCCAAAGCCCCAACACATGTGGGGGACTGCTCTTCAAGCAGTAGCAGCAGTAGTGAGAGCGAAGATGAGGAGATTCCACCGAGGCTGCCACCCAAACCAGTGGCTATTACAAAGTTTCTTGCTCTGGACAAATGCTTGCCTCGACGAGCATTTCTCCAAGTGCTGGACATACCCAGTGAAGCGACTGAGGGCAGTCCCACGTTTGAATACGACGCCGAGTGGCTTGCCATTCTGCAGAGCACCAATCATCTTATCTCGGTGAAGGAAAACTACTACTACCTGCCGGGCAAGAAGGCTGGTGCCATCACAGAGCGCTTCAATTACACACCCACCGAGGAGGAACTGGATTCGTTGGCCACCAAATTCCAGAGCCTCAAGATACCGGAGAACTTTCAGCGGACGGTGCCTGCCTTCGATCCGCAGGGGCAGTCCAACTACAAGCATTTGGTAGTGGGTCAACCCAAAGCCCATCTGAATCCCCAGAACAATACATTCTGTGCCATCTTGGGTGTGGATGATCCACTCTGTCTGGCGTTGGTGGCCAATGGCGAGGATCTGCCAGCAGTTGCGGTCGAAAGCATAGAGCAGAAGCCAGAGGAAACCACTGTCCAGGTTCAGGTTCAAGAAGCCATCGACGAAATCTCCTCCCCTCCTCCTGAACCACTTGTGACTCCTTCGAAGAGAAAACTGAATCTATCTTTGCCGGCGCCGACAGTTACAGCTGATATTACTGCAGCAGACAAATATGACAAAAACGTGATAGATCTGCCCGATGAGGATGAGGAAGTAAAGACAGCAGAGACAGCCGAGACGGAGGCAGTGGACAATCCAAAAGACGAGGCGACAGCGCCAGCTCCCAGTAGTCCTCCCAGCGTCAAGAAGCTGAAGCGTCGGAACCAGAACATTTATCAAGCCGAAGACGATGACTAAATTCTGACCATTCTGTTCACCTGCGGTATAAAATAACATATTCCGTGATTCCGGAATGAACTTAAAAAAAAGAGGCAAATTTATTTAAATAACACAGAAAATGCTTGCTTGCTTGTGGCTGGGCGATGCGGGACGCTGCTGCAAGCCTAACACGGGGCTTCACTGCGTCTCTGGGACGTTCTCGGCATAGGCTTCGTCGGCGCATTTGAAGGCACATTTCAAAACGGATTTGGGCGTGTCGACCACATCGCAATAGTATGTGGCTGGCGAGGGGATGCAATGCAGCTGCGTTTGGCCCCCATCCGACTTGGGGCGATAGAAGCGGCAGCTGCGTGGGCCATAGATGGGCATGTCTGCGTCGTAGGGTGGACTGAGTATATCGAAGAAGGCGGCCACGCCGTTGCCCGCCTCGGTTATATGGTGATAGTTTCGGTTAGTTGGAGTGAGCATCACGCTGGGGCTGTCCGGTGACACCAGGCAGGGCTCCTCGGCGTTCACCTTTACCACAATGGGATCCGTATCGTAGTTTAGGGGCTCGTCGGGCCCCAGCTGCTGTGTGTAGCTCTGGACCAGCAGCTTTCCCCAGATGCAGCGAAGCAGGCCAAACATCATGGGATGGTCGTGCAGGGGAATGGCACTGGAGCCACGCACAATGAACAGGCTCATGGAGAAGCGCTCGTCTTCAAAAATGTGCATGTAGCTGCAGGGCGCTCGGCCCTGGGCGTGGGCGTGGGACGGTGCCCCAGCGTGGGGGCGAAAGAGCTCCTCCTTGATGTGAAGATCGCGGTAGGTGAGCTCATCTGTAAGCTGCTTGAGTTGCTGCAGATTGGCATTGAAGCTGGCGTGGTTGGCACGATCGAATGTCTTGAAGGCCTGCCGCAGAACATTCATGAAGTGAGTCGTCATTTTACCCGATTTTTCGGGTTTTATCAGTAATGCACCCGTATTAGTACACTGACGTCAGACGTCTTTGCTTTTTGCTTGCACGTCGGCCCAGTTAGAGTTAGAATATGGAATCGGTACCAAGCGACTAATTTTTGTGGGTAGCACGTCTAGAAATGGAGATAAACAAAAAAGAAATCCAGCTGAGCCACTGACAGTGTTGGACAACGATAAATTTTCCTCAAAAGGTAAACTTTGTTTTTATTTAAATTTGAAAAAAAATTCTTGTGAGGTGTTACAGCAAACTAGAAGCCCCGTTCCTTGGATTGGGTGGCATGTGTCAGTATCCACGACTTGTAGTCACGTTTCTTCATCGACATTTGCTTGTGGCGCGGATGCGTGGGGCAGATGACATAACCGCGTTCCTGGCGCACCACAATGTAGCAATCCTTGCAGCGCCTCTTTAGGCGTCCCTTGACCTAAAGCCGGCGACCTGCTGCAGCAAAGTAGAGACCGGTGTCAGCAGTCCTGTGTCACATTAGTGTTGCCCACCAGTTGTGTTTGGTTGCTGTTGCTGTTGTTAGTCACTCCGGCTGTGATGGTCGTAGGGCGCATTAGCACGTGAAATCCACGTGTGGCACTGAGCCACTCCACAGACGAGAGCTGTGCTGAATTATTTTGCTAGCAAAGGACATCTGAAAGTCGGGTTTTCATTGAAATTCTTTCCAATCGTTGGCAAAACACTCACCTCTCTCTTGGCTAGATTAACTTAACCCACTGCCGATAAAAAAAAACAACAACTTTCATTGTTAGCCAGCACTGGTCGCTATCGATGACAGTTTCAAAACTCTGATTTTTGCGAAATTGCGGATTTTATATGAAAAAATGCATGAGATGTATAGTATTTTAGACAAATAGGAATACGCGCCAAGAAAAAAAAACTTTAAACTATTCGCATCAACGTGTTAATCATAAATCTTTAGAATGATTTTTCATTCAGTGAAATCCATGGAACTGGTTAGAGAATGTTTAAACGGAAAGATTGTACTTTGTTCAATCAATGGTGAAGACCGTCGGATCGGATATGTCTACCTTGGAACGTTTGCATTTGGTTGGTCCGGCTGCCTCCTCGTCTGACGAGTCCAATATCTCGGTGATATCCTCTTCCTCTTCGATCGCTTCGCTAGGCTTGCGCTTGGTGGCCGTTTTGGGAGGACACTCAACGGAAAGGTTATCTGTGGCCACGACCATTACATCCTCATCGTTTTCCTCTTCGATTACAAGACAGTCATCGTCGTCGTCGTCTTCTATTTCGGTTGGACGACTACGTTTCGAGGTGGAGGGGCCATCATCGGCATCAGCATCTGCACCATTGGCAGAACGTTTTCGTGACTCCTTTCCTTTGTCGGTTTCATCGTCCGACTCCTTTTGCTCCTCCTCTTTGGGTTGCAACTGCTTTGCGTCGGCAGCTACCTCGAAGAGAGCATCGTCTCGCTCAGCATCGAAATGCGATATTATAACGCTTAGGCTGTAGTTCTGATGAAAATCATCACAGTTCAGGATTGCGCCGTCTACAACGTTCATTTCGCTCAGCAACTTTTCGTCATTTTGTGTCGTTTCACCCTCCTCTGAAGAGATCAAAATAGAGTTAGTGCCCACCAGCACCACGTCTGGATGGAGCATGTTGAGTGTTTTAATCAGTACATCGTCGCGCAGTTCCTTAATGTGAACACGCTTGGTATCGATGCGGAGGGTAATGGCCGGATCTAGGGAACAGACATAGCAACTGGGATTGGGCTCTGCCAAGGAGACATCTGGGACTAGGAACTGGCCGCGCCCATTGGGGCGAAGGCGAGCATAGACGGCCTTGCACTGTTTCCATTTCGACTGAAGGACATTGAAGGCTCGCATCACACAGATGCCAGCAGTAATCGCATTGGTGGTGGCAATAGCTGGTATAATATTTCCTGCCATCGACTTGATTTCAAATCTAGACTTGCGCTCAATGTCGAAGATGTAGGAACGCACATTGGCGCAGGCGGCCACAAAGTCCATTGCCGGCTGATCATCCTTGTCCCAGACAAGAGTTTCATCTGCCTTCAGTTTAAGGAATGATGCACTCAGTTTTTTCAGCGTATTGGCAAACACATGGGCACACTCCTCCACGGTCCAGACCTTGTGATGCTGTCGTGCGAACTCCGGCTGGATATCAGTCGTCCCTTCGGGCACAAGAGTGTCCCAAGAGACGGGCACTGGGGCCTTTCGCGAGGTCCAAAGATTGGACATTTTCAGCAAGTAGTTGATGTCCTCATCGAAGAACTTGTTGAAGAGCTTCCCAGCATCGTAGTCGCAGTCCTTGGCCCACTGGCGGGTATTGATGCGAACAACGTTGCCATTGTTCGAGCCCTGCTCTGCTGGAGTTTCCTTTTCGTTGATCTTCGCATCATCGTCTCCACCTGCACCCGCATCGACTTCTTGTGGGGCACTCTGGGCATCCGGATCAGCAGCGTCTGGAGAAATGTCTTCATCGTCGAGAGATTCTCCAAACAATTGACTGCAATGGAATGGGTCGGTTAGTCATGTCGATTAATCGGTACATTTTGGTATGGATTCGCTCAGAATCCAGCTTAACTCACTTAAAGAGGTGCTTGGCCCAAACAATGCAGTGGATAGGCTCCGAGGGAGTGTTGCGTATGGTGCAGCCGGGAAAACTGCGCTGTTTCTCCTTGGGTGTACACTCGTAGCATTGGGTAAGGCCCCGCTTGATCAGCTCCACCTGACCATTGTAGCCCGAGGTTCCACTCTCGATCAAAGGAACATCGGCATTCAGACACATGCGATTCACATGATTGCGGGCAGCACGATTGTCCAGAGCGCTGAGGATTACATCGAACTTCTGGAAGAAGCTGACACCGTAGTCGGAGCTGGAAACAAACATTAGATAGAGCTTTGCGAACTATGGACGAACTATGCAAGTTCTGGGCACTTACGATGTAACGCTATCATGGTATGCAGTTATCTTTGCATCCGGATTGAAGCTCAAAGCAGTCTCCCGAGCCACACGGGCCTTTGATTTGCCCACGTGTTCGCGATGAAAAAGAAATTGCCGATTGAGATTGCTCAGGTCAATGGTGTCCAAGTCGATCTTAATAGGATTGGAGTTTTAGCAAAACGATATGCGTGTAATTCACAAAACTCACAATTTCAATGTCGGTGAAGCCGCTGAGCACAAGGTTCTTGAGCACCTCGCAGCCGATCCCGCCGGCGCCCACAACCAGCACCTTGGACTTTTTCACCAGCTCCTGCAATGTGCCTGGTAGAACACCATCAATAGCTGCAGCCATTTTCTATTTAATTAAGCTTCTTCGTTTGATAAATATCTTATTTCAATGTGAAAATTGGCGAGTCGAAAATTGCAAATGACGCCGGCGGCAAGAGTGTTGGAAAATTTCTATAGACTATTAAGGCCTGTCTAAACGGAGCAGCTGCAGTGTGGCTGCACTCGTTACAAACTTTAGACAACGTTGCGCTTTTCCGTGGGACTCGAAATTTTGATTGCAGCAGCATGGCTAATTGCAAATGACAACAATTTAAGAATACGATGTGAATTGTAGTTATGGTATGTATTTGTAATCATATAAGGAAATGAAAATAATAAAAATAAAAGTATGATATTTGCAACTGCGTAACATAGTTCATGAGCTATCGTCCGAGATGTCGATAGTGTCGTCCACATTCTGTGTGTGGAGCATCCGTAAATATTGCGCCTTAACTTGTATATCTTATCAAGACTCTTGAAGCACTCCATGCGACTCACATCGCAATTCGGGATTGATCCGACGAGCAAATTCGAGCAATTTCGAATTACCCTCAAATGTGTAGTTGGGAAGCTTCAGCAAGTGCTCTCCTAGGCCGCATATCCGCCGATGCATGACTGCTTTGGATTGTTCGCCTGAGTTGGCTGCCATCTGCTATGGGATATACTATAATATTTCGTTTTTTAAAAACTTTAATGGACTTACTGTGCTCTCTTTTCGTCTTTCTTCCGGCAGGTATTGTAGAGAGTTGTTTTTGATCAGTCTTGACAAATCCAAAATCCAAATCCAGGATCATGGCCAGCTCTTTGTCGATAATGAAGTGTTTGAAGCAGCCGTTATAACAGATCTCAAACGCTACGCCTGCTTGATAACGGCTTCGGCTTACATGACCGGCAAGCTAAAGATTAGAGGAGATTTTCAGAAGGCATACAAGCTGGGGTACTCATGAAGATGCTCAAGTCAAAGTTGTACGAGTTTCCCAATTGCATTTCCTATTCTTTAACTACATATTCACATTTATATCTGACATGTCCATGTTTTCATTAAGTCAGAATCCTATAAGCTTTAAAAACTGTCATGGACTTACTGTGTTCCCTTTTCGTCTTCCTTCCGATATGTTTCGGTAGCAGTGCTGTAGAGTGACGTTTTTGATCAGTCCGGGATCATGGCCGGCTCTTTGCCGATTATAAAGTGTTTGAAGCAGCCGTTATAACAGATCTCAAGCGCTACGCCTGCTTCATAATGGCATCGGCTTACATGACCAGCAAGCTAAAGATTAGAGGAGATTTTCAGAAGGCACACAAACTGGGCTACTCATGAAGATGCTCAAGTCAAAGTTGTACGAGTTTCCCAATTGCATTTCCTATTCTTTAACTACATATTCACATTTATATCTGACATGTCCATGTTTTCATTAAGTCAGAATCCTATAAGCTTTAAAAACTGTCATGGACTTACTGTGTTCCCTTTTCGTCTTCCTTCCGATATGTTTCGGTAGCAGTGCTGTAGAGTGACGTTTTTGATCAGTCCGGGATCATGGCCGGCTCTTTGCCGATTATAAAGTGTTTGAAGCAGCCGTTATAACAGATCTCAAGCGCTACGCCTGCTTCATAATGGCATCGGCTTACATGACCAGCAAGCTAAAGATTAGAGGAGATTTTCAGAAGGCACACAAACTGGGCTACTCATGAAGATGCTCAAGTCAAAGTTGTACGAGTTTCCCAATTGCATTTCCTATTCTTTAACTACATATTCACATTTATATCTGACATGTCCATGTTTTCATTAAAGTCTGAATCCTATAAGCTATTATATAATATCCGGGAAATTCCACACATCTTGTAGACGTCTGGAACCTTTATTGAATTTATAAGTTTTCTTTATTATCTTAATATACATATAGGTACGCACAGATTTTTGCTCAAGCTGGTAATACATTTTTACTATTGAAGCATTTTAACTTTCGTTCTGCGTATGACTATTAAATGAGTGTCTTTTACGAGTTTCGTTGTTTACGCTCCCCCGTATGGGTTCGGATGTGACTTTGAAGATGGTTCAGTTGTTTAAAGGATTTATGGCAGTAGAAGCATACGTACGGTCGTTCGCCTGTACATATGTATGAATAGGTTTGTACTTTAAGCTTATTTGTTTTTATAAAGACTTGCTTGACTGCTCACTTCCGCTATCTAACGGTTGCACCTTCCAGTCCTCGTCTTCCTGATCGGCAGAAATGTCTCCTTCTTTAACCGCTCCCCCCATCCCTAACATGATTTTGGCTCTGCTGATAGGTTTTCTTCAAATTGTACGCACTGCACCAATGCATCCTCAAGGCAGGCCGGACATATGTTTTCTGAAAACAAATCTCCTCGCCGAACTTCGTACCCGGCACACTCCGCTAGCATTTCAGCAATGCACGTGTCGGGTTCTGGACGCTCATCAAAAATATTTTTGAATAGTCCGGACGTTTCCATGCACACTCTGCATATATTCTCCATTATCAATTGAAAGAAAATGTATCTAAAATAACGGAACACAGTACAGGAACGTAAATAAACGTGTTCAAATAAAATATATAACAAAAATAACCCACCAAATACGGCCTTTCTGAATTGCAAAATTTTGACGAGAACTTTTGCGGTTTTTTTTAGGTCAGTTATGCTGTTGGTGGTGGACATTCAATAATCTATCGATATACTATCGCATAAATAATCACTGTGTGTGCTGGAAAATATCATTTTGTCACAAATAGTTCATCCGTTAGTCGACAGATAGCCGGAATGCTTGTTTCGGCTACGAACACTTATTTAGGTGAAGATTTCTCCTGTTTAAATAGAGCTAGTTTTTCATTTGTATATTTACGGTACTTTTTGAAAATGAGACGGTATATTTCTGGGGATCAGACCGTATATTTGATCAATAAGTCCGTGGTTACACGGATTTTCTTGCCACCCTGTCTAGCTCACACACCTTGTAAATTATTTTCTAGTATTTTCCATTATTTTTTAAAACGCACTAATAACTCACCTCGTTGTGCAAACGCGATCATGTAGAAATTCCATTTGGAGCCATGTCCCGGGCATAATCGAATACTAATTCGTGATCAGCATCGAATTCCTGATCGTTTGCCATAAAAATATCTCAATATCTTCGAAAATTTCGAAAAAATATGGGAATGTTAATGTAGATGAGTACTTAAAAATAGTCACTTTCCTGATCGAATAAAACTATATGTTCACGACTTAGGGTCTCAGCTAGCTAGCAATATTTAACCAGATATCAAAATCGAAGGAGTTGATGGAATATGAGTACAAATTTTTCGTCAGTATATTTACGATATATTTTTGAATTTGTGACGAAGCTACGGTAAATGTCGGAGGGTCATACCGTAATTGTATCGATAAGTCCGCGGTCACACTGGCTCTAACGTTTAGTTTGACAACTAATATATTTTTTTGACTACGACTAGACGCGGACCCAGCAACTGCAATTGCAATTGCTTGTGCGAAGTGAAGTGAAGTGTATACCGAAATCAATTGCGGCGTACGGTTAAAATAGAATAATGGCCGAAGTGCGACGCAGAAAGGAGGGCCTCGGTGAGGCTGCTGGTCAATCTGATTCTGTGAAACGCCACTCGTCTGCAGCTGATTCTTCCGACCATGTAAGTGTCCAATTAGCTCGCTGCTGCTGCTGCTTCCTAGGCAATGACTCCTATGTGGAGCAGACCAATTCCTTGCCTCGTTTCCCATTCCATTTGCATAATTCATTGGAGCGCAAAGAAAAAAACATAAGAAACAAATGTGTGTATACCCATACCAGTGAAAATGTATGTACACACATATGTTGGGTGCTTTGTGTGTGTGCTTTGTTATTCTCTGACGCAAAAGCAGGTGGGCGCAATTAGGGTGAATTTATTTGAGGTGAGAACTTCCCGCTCTCTTGATCTATCTATTTTCTCAAAGTCTTTTGTTACTCTATCAGCATGCGAAGAAAATACGGTTTAAAATATATTATTCCTTCAGAGAGTGCTCTCTGGCGGAGTGTCTCACTTGATATTAATACACCTTGGGCGCAGGGGTGAGAGAATGAGAAAGAGAGCGATTGAGAGCGCAGGCCAGCAGGCGAAAATCCAATAACTTAGACCCCCCTAACCCCTACCGCCATCCCCATTCCCCGCGTTGCAGCAATGTAACGCCATTATTTCGTGCAAATCCAATTATAGTAAATTCCAGCCATTACGGAAGCGCCCACCCCTTAAGGGAAAGGTCGCCCCGTTGCGCCCCGTATGCTTTCTGCAATGGTTCCGGCTTTATTCCGTCTCTCTGATAAGCGAACCTTCTTTCCCCCCTCACATGGCTTCTTATCAATGATTTGGCAACAAACAAAACACGCCACCGAAAATCCCACAATTTGTTTCTCTCCAAAATGTATGTGTGTGTGTGTGTGTGTGTGTGTGTGTCTTGGATAAATGGCGGCATATCGTTGTCTGATATTCTGATTATGGGTATATAGCCATAGTATATATTTTGGACTTTGGACGGCACCTCGTTAAAATGTATTAGCTTCACCCCCTGCCCCGAGAGGCTATTTAGTCAGACAAATTGAAATTCTAATTGTTTCCCCGCTCCGCAGGTGGACTCTGAGGAGGAGAAAATTCCCGAGGAGAAGTTCGTCGAAGAGCTGGCCAAGAATCTGCCCCAGGGCACGGACAAGACACCAGAGCTTTTAGACTCGGCACTCAAGGATTTGCCCGATCGGTATGTGAATAATTATTTATTCGAATCATTTCCAAAAATACATTGGCCCGACAGCTGGCTGCAGTCGGCCGAAAGTGGGTGGCAAATATTTGATAATTACAAATTACCTAATAATAATTTTTCCATTTGGCAGCTGGAAGAACTGGGTCATCCGCGGCATATTCACATGGATTATGATTTGTGGCTTCGCATTGATCATCTACGGCGGTCCGCTGGCCTTGATGATCACGGTGGGTTCAATGGCCTTGCCATTGCCGTGAAAGAGAATCTTACTAATTAGTTCCTATTGCTTTCCATTGTTCAGACATTGCTGGTGCAGGTGAAGTGCTTCCAGGAGATCATATCGATTGGCTACCAAGTGTATCGCATTCACGGACTTCCCTGGTTCCGCAGTCTCTCCTGGTACTTTCTGCTCACATCCAACTACTTCTTCTACGGCGAGAACCTGGTTGATTACTTCGGCGTGGTCATCAATCGTGTGGTAAGAGAGGCAGCCTCTTATATTTCTGAAATCACTTATCCCAATGGGAAATCCACTTGCAGGAATATCTCAAGTTTCTGGTCACCTACCATCGCTTCCTCTCGTTCGCCCTGTACATCATTGGCTTCGTTTGGTTTGTGCTGTCGCTTGTAAAGAAGTATTACATCAAACAGTTTAGCCTGTTCGCCTGGACACACGTCTCGCTGTTGATTGTCGTCACCCAGAGCTACCTCATCATTCAGAACATATTCGAGGGGCTCATTTGGTTCATTGTGCCCGTATCGATGATTGTCTGCAATGATGTCATGGCCTATGTGTTTGGTTTCTTCTTTGGACGCACACCCCTCATCAAGCTGAGCCCCAAGAAGACCTGGGAGGGCTTCATTGGTGGTGGTTTTGCCACAGTCCTCTTTGGCATTCTGTTTTCCTATTTTCTGTGCAACTACCAGTACTTCATATGTCCCATACAATACTCTGAGGAACTGGGTCGCATGACAATGAGCTGTGTGCCCAGTTATCTGTTCACGCCGCAGGAATACAGCCTGAAAGTGGTACGTAAAGCAAACTTTCCTTCCTCCTGATTAATATTCTATCTATGAATTCGCTATGTGTTTCTCTTTTGCTTCCCAGTTTGGCATTGGCAAGTCCTTGAACGTTTATCCCTATATCTGGCACTCGATTTCTCTGAGCTTGTTCAGCTCCATTATTGGACCTTTCGGCGGTTTCTTTGCTTCCGGTTTTAAGAGAGCTTTTAAGATCAAGGTGAGTGTAGTTTGAGCTCGGGAGAACTGTTGCGATCAATGTACTATGTACTATAAATTTTTTATTGCAGGACTTTGGTGACATGATTCCTGGACATGGCGGCATCATGGACCGTTTCGACTGCCAGTTTCTGATGGCCACCTTTGTCAACGTTTATATATCGAGCTTCATCAGAACCCCATCGCCGGCAAAGCTTCTTACACAGATCTACAATCTGAAGCCAGATCAACAATACCAAATTTATCAATCACTTAAGGACTCCCTTGGCGATATGCTAACCTAAACTAAACACAAAAACCACACCTAAAATAACAAAACAACAAAAACAAAAACAAAACACGGGATCTGCGGCCACCACTCCCATTACCCATTTGGATTCAACAGACAACAGACAACAAAAAGTGTTTGCTTTAGTCATACGTTCTATATGTGTAAAAGAAATATTGATATACCATATATACTATAATATAATGGTATGTGTATATCTATAAGCATACGGCAAGCACTTGAAGCCGCCACATAATTAGTTTTAATTAAGAGCATAATTATTGTTATGTTTTTAGTGTTTACGTTAGATTTTGTTGCTACATTTTAGATGATTTTCCTCCCCCTTACCCACTTAGTTATATTCTGATTTGGCATTAAGTTCTGTGTGCTGCTGCTCCCCTTCTATTCTATATAGTTATATATAGATTTGTTGTTAAGCGATTCCATTAATTTTAAAGCTTAAGCAGATCAGCGCAGTTCCGATGCAAGGCGCAAGACGCCAGATGCGAGACGAAGGAAAGCCAAGAACAGAACTATGAATTTAATTTAACAATCGATTGTGCGCGTGTGCATGTATTGTTAGTGAATTTACTTACTATTACTACTACTACTACTATGACTTAGAGATTGACAAGGATATGGAGCTGGAGCTGAAGCTGAAGGAGCTAGAGAGGCACCACCTAGTGTTTAGCATAATCGAAGCGCATTTTTGAACCCATACATACATCCGCCTGTAACCGAAGACTTCTGTAATGATGTGCAATTCTGTTATGCCTATCATTTATAGTGCAATATACTCGTACGTACTGTAGGGAGTGAAAAAATTTGGGTAATTGAATTCCAGTCATTTTTATTTAACAATTCATTATGTTCCTTTATTCATTCAATTTTCACAAAAAAAAACATACATATATAATATATATAATATATAGAAAGTTTCATATATAAATCCTGTTATATACGAAGGAGAAGGCAGGTCGGAAAATGTCTTAAGAAAATTATGTGTACAAAGAAATCGAAACTTTAAGTCCTCTATCAATGTTATGAAAAATAATGAGAATATGAATGTAAATCCATCTACATATGGCGTTTATTAAATTCTATTTTTGGGGGAAGACCGTTTCTTGCGATTTGCCTTCAGGTATCGTAATGCTACAAAAAAAAATATTCACTTAGAGATCATTCTCGTTCTTTTACTTTCTATTCCTATATCCTATCTATCATATTAAGCGCTCTCCTGGGACTTTACCAACAGTTTGCTCATTAAGGACTCTTTTAGATTGGCAACATCATCACGCTTCAAGTCGAAGAAAACCCCTCTCTTACGGGCATCGTCTAGCAGCTGCCCCCACATTCCCACGTACTGCAAGATGAGAAGATATCTATTAGATTACTGAATCATTTTACCTATGTTTTAGCAGAGCAGACATTTACCTGAAGATCATTAAAATTTCCGCAGATGATGAGACAGCGCCTGGGCCTGGTTAAGGCCACATTGAGCCTCTGGTAGTTGGACAGGAATCCGCTGCCGCGGGTCCTGGCATTCGAAATGACGACCACATCGCTCTCCATGCCTTGATAGGCATCCACAGTGAGTGGTGGCCAGAGCCTCATGTGACTGGGAAGGATTTGGCTCAGGGTATAACATTGTCTACTGTACGGCGAGATCAGGCCATAGACGTAATGGTGGCTCGACAAATGATTTTCCATCTCCGCCAGGAGCTTGGCCACAAAGCGAGCCTCTTCCTCGTTACTAATGCTCCGAGTTTTCGGATCGAAGGTATCCTCGGTGAAGCCCAGGTTGATAACGGAGTAGGGAATTAGGGGCGAAGCAAGTAACTTATCAAGGCCCTCATGATTGACCAGCTGATCCTCGTAGAAGTAGCGATTCGGCCACTTGCAGATCTCCGGATGCATGCGGTACTGTGTGGTCAGCTTGAAGAGCTTGGTGTGGACGGACAGATGACTATTCGGCTGGTCTCCCTGCTGCTTCTCCAGGCTCCGCTGGATGCGATCGAACATTGATTTGGCCAAACCGAAATCGACGGCCTTCTGGGAGAGCACGACGGCAGGCAACTGCTGCGTATCGCCCACCAATACCAGGTGCGGAATGCCGAAACGCATCGGCAGCAGGGTCCACGGTTCGGTGCACTGTGTTGCCTCGTCAATTAAGCAGATATCAAAGTAGTTAATATAACTGCCCAGCTTCACGCACGAGGAGAGTGTGGTGCACACAATGTTTGCTTCGTTTATAAGAGATTGGGCAATATCGAACTCCTCACGATGTGTCAATCGAGGATTGAGCTGCTCCTCCCAATCCTGCAGCTGCTTCACCATCTCCTGGTACTTATCGAACAGCCAGGTGCCTTCGAGATTATTTTTCTTCATCGAAATCACCTCCTTTTTTAACTCAGCGTAGCGCTCTTTGAGAATCGCTCTGTTTTCGGGAGTCAAACGATCTCTTTTCCGATCCATGGCGATCTTGTACTTGTGCTCTAGCGAGTACTGGCGCGACAGATTATTCATCTTTTCCCATAGCCCATAGCGGAGCATTTGAAAACGATCCGTTTCGTTGAAGTTTTCTCGAACATGGTGTAGACGGAACATAATTGAATCGACGGCCGTGTTGGAGTGGGAACAGATTAGTATCTTGCGGTCCTTTTTTATGACGGCCTTTCCATACAGACACTGGAAGCTGATATTCGCAATCACCATGGATTTGCCTGTGCCTGGGGGACCCTGAATAAGCGTTATGCTTGGCCTCACATCGTCTATGACACGTTGATACGTGGTTGAGCAGACAGCCTGTTGGTGAGGGTTGAGCTTGGTGAAACCCTTGAAAACAAACGGTGTGCCATAGCTGGGTATTTGACCATTCTTCAGCATTTCGGCGGGCTTGATTATTCTTCGATGGAGTGGCGAGCGTGACAGGTGATCGACAGCTCGCAGGACGCCCAGCTCCACTCTCAAGCTGTCCACCACCGGGCGGGCAATCAAGAGTTTTATCCCCTTAAATGTCTCCAGAGAGATGCCATCTTTTAAGATATCAAAAATCAGCTCATGGCCTGCAAAAAGAAGCGAAATAGAGTGTGAGATGGAGACGTGTAGGAGTTGGAATTACTGTGGGTTCAACTGATTCTTCCCGCCTTTGCAGTCATCTTCAGTACTTGCTCGCATGTTCCACCGTCATCGGATATCTCAATATACGAGAAGCCGCTGCTATATAAGCTATTACTTCCTTGCTTTCAGATAAAGATCATATGATAGTTCTTGCTGACTTTAACTTGCCAGGTAATGTTCGGTCTTCGGTAAACGTCTAAACGAGTCTAATCACCTAGTTTCCATGTCGCGAAATGACTTTATTGACGGCTGGTTTGACCCCTGTCCCTGTCTCAAGTCAATCAAGTGACAAACTCCATTAGTCGCTGGCTTGATCTTTGCGAATGTGTATCGAATCCGACTATAGCGGTGTTAACCTGAGCCCTTACGTTACGTAAAATTCACCCGATTCGACTTCAAAATATTAAGGAGAGGCGTACGTACCACTTTTTGTTCTTTGCTCCCGAAGATAGGCAAACGTCTCTTTGAGCTTGTCGCCAGCCGATAGAGTGTAGAGCATATACTTTACTTTCGGTTTATTGAACACTATAATAGACAGATTGATTGGAAATCAGACGATGTATAGAGTTCAGGTGCTTACCTCGCGTAGTCAGACAGTAAAATGATTTATTTTCGTCAACAGGATGTTGCAGCCAGACCTCATATGACTCCGTCCCCATCTTGTAGTCGTTTTCGATTGTGGTCAACAGCTCCAGTTTCATCAATGGGACAAAGATGCTGCAAAACAATGGAGTGTTAGAGAAAGTGGCACGCACTTGAACGGGTTATAAAAGTGACTCGGACTCACTTCTTGTAGTGTTTGACGGTCTCGAATTCGTTACCTATGGGCCTCAGGACATCTGAATCGGCGACGGCATCCACACTCCGCAGCTTCAGCCATTGATTTGCCCACTTGAGGATGGTCTCGAAATGGGACGTTGAATCGTTCACCTGAATTCTCGCCCAGCGTTCACGTCTCTCGGCATATGTGCTGAAGAATAGCAGTTCAGTATCTTTTTTTCCGTCCACTCCGTGCATTCCGCGACGACCTTCTCCTGCCGTATGACCAATTTCGAAGTATTTGATCTGAACCTTGTCGTTGAATCGCACTTTTTTCGCCTTTTTCTCTAGCCTCAACTTCTCTTCCATATCCTTCTCCATGCTGGCGAAGGTGACGCGATTGCATGTTCGCTGATTTCTTGCATACTCGGCCTCTTTACGCTCTGGTGGACGACCGTTTCGTCTGGGCAGAAAATCATTAGCCTGAATCTGCTGCGAGAATGTTTGAGAGTCAATAGTGGCACGTCGGTTCCTGATTGGCTTGGGGAGGTCCTTGTTGGGAGACTTTGCGGGCGGCAATCCATTGATGTCTTCGGTAAGGAAAGCACCACGATTGAAATTGCGTACTTTTGGCACACTGGTTGTGGCCTTTCCCTTTCCGCTGCCGGACTGCTCGGAAGTGCTCTCGGCTGGCTTCTTTTCCGTCAGTTTTTTGAGCGCCTCGCGACGCTTGTCCTTGATTTCGTCATTTACCGTTTTGTTCACTTTGGGCTTTTCCTTCCATTTGGCATTCATATCGGCCTGATAGTCAAGGAATCGCTGACGGTCCAAAACCTTATCTTTGGGCACAGCTGAGACGCCTCGCAGCTTGCCACGACACTTTGGCAACGATGGAGCCTCAATCACTGATGGTCCCCTAATCAGCTTATTGTCCATGGCGTTGACAATGCCTGTCACCAATTCTGGTAAGTCCTTGGGGCACGAAGTGGTTGGTTTAGGATCCTCCTCAGAAGCGGCAGTAAACTCCTCGCGAGAAACTGCAATGGTTGAACGTCTTTGGGTGATCCTAAATTTATTCTTGGAAGCTGCAGGCTCCACTTTAGCAGCTTCCTTTTGTCTTGATGGCACGTCTTTCTCCATAGAAGACCCCTTTGACTTTGCGTGATTTTTGTTGGATACAGCCGCCTCCACTTTATCTTTGCTTTTCTCTGCAGGAGAAGTTTCTTTAGGAACCTCGTCAGAATCAGGAGCAAACTCATCGCGAGAAACTGCAATGGTTGAACGTCCTTGGGTGATTCTGGATTTTTTGATTTCTTTGTTGGAGTCTTTGGCTTTCTCCACTTTATGGGCTTCCGTTGGTTTAGATGGCACCTCTTTCTCCAGAGAAGTCTCCTTACCAGCTAATTCTTCGCGGGAACCTGACATTGTGGATCGTCGAAGAGAAATTCTGCACTTGTTAGAAACTTTAGGTTCCACTTTAGGAGCTTCCTTTCGTTTAGGTGGCTCCCCTTTCCCCAAAGAAGACTCCACTTGTTCTTTGCTTTTCTCAGCAGGAGAAGTTTCTTTAGGATCCTCGCCAGAAGATTCTTCCCGGGAGACTGCTATGGTTGAACGTCTTTTGGTGATTCTAGATTTTTTGGTTTCTGTGCTGGAAGCTCTAGGCTCCACTTTGGCTTTCTCGACTTTTGGGGCTTCCGTTGGTTTAGATGGCACCTCTTTCTCCAGAGAAGTCTCCTTACCAGCTAATTCTTCGCGGGATCCTCGAAACTTAAACTTTTTGTTAGAAATTTCAGGTTCCGCTGTAGGAGCTTCCTTTCGTTTAGATGGCACGTCTTTCTCCATAGAAGACCCCTTTGACTTTGCGTGATTTTTGTTGGATACAGCCGCCTCCACTTTATCTTTGCTTTTCTCTGCAGGAGAAGTTTCTTTAGGAACCTCGTCAGAATCAGGAGCAAACTCATCGCGAGAAAGTGCAATGGTTGAACGTCTTTGGGTGATTCTGGATTTTTTGATTTCTTTGTTGGAGTCTTCGGCTTTCTCCACTTTAGGGGCTTCCGTTGGTTTAGATGGCACCTCTTTCTCCAGAGAAGGCTCCTTAGCAGCAAATTCTTCGCGGAAACCTGACATTGTTGATCGTCGAAGAGAAATTCTGCACTTCTTGTTAGAAACTTTAGGTTCCACTTTAGGAGCTTCCTTTCGTTTAGGTGGCGCCCCTTTCGCCAAGAGAGGAGAAATTTCTTTAGGATCCTCGCCAGAAGATTCTTCCCGGGAGACTGCTATGGTTGAACGTCTTTTGGTGATTCTAGATTTTTTGGTTTCTGTGCTGGAAGCTCTAGGCTCCACTTTGGCTTTCTCGACTTTTGGGGCTTCCGTTGGTTTAGATGGCACCTCTTTCTCCAGAGAAGTCTCCTTACCAGCTAATTCTTCGCGGGATCCTCGAAACTTAAACTTTTTGTTAGAAATTTCAGGTTCCGCTGTAGGAGCTTCCTTTCGTTTAGATGGCACCTCTTTCTCCATAGAAGATCCCTTCGCCTTCGCGTAATTTTTGTTGGAAACTGCCGACTCTACTTTATCTTTGGTTTTCTTTATTAAGTTAATTTCCTTTGGTTTCTCCCCAGAAGTGCCAGCGAATTCCTCTTGAGATACAGCTATGGTAGAGCGCCGACGAGAGATTCTGGATCTATTGCTTAACGCTGCAGGATCTACTTTAGGAGCTTCATTTGGCTTAGGTGGCTTAGACAACTCTTTGTCCACGGAAGAGCTCTTTGCCTTTGTGTGATTTCTGTTGGATAAGTCAGGAACTAATTTGGAAAGCTCGTTGGATTTATCCACGGAGCTATCGTTTTCTTCATTTGAGGATTCGTCTTTCAAGGCCTCAAATATCACGTTTTCAAAATTCCAATCAGAATCGTTTGCCTCTGGAGATGGGTAGAGTTGTGGCACCTCAAAGTTCCGAGAGTCTGGAGCTTTTGGCGGGCGCCGCGTGAACAGATGGCTATCATCTGAGGTGGAGTTTTTAATGCTGCGCACAGAATTGGAGCGAATCGGGCCACTGGGCATGGGAGATGGCTTTGATGATGTGCTGTCCGCTGTGAAGGAGAGTGAGATTATCCAGAGAATTATCCAGAGAAAGGTGGAGTGCACTTACCCTTACGGCGGTTCCAGGTGAAAGCATCATCACTCTCATCCGAGCTGGAATCAATGCGGAGTGGCTTGGAGTATTTGGGAAAGAGAGGGCTAGGCAGATCGGATTCCTCATCGCTGGAATCCACTATGCGAAGCGCCTCCGGTAGGTTAGGGAATTTCATTTGAGATTGAAAATCTGCCTCGTCATCTGAATCAGCCACGGGATACACCTGTGACAAGACGTCGTTTGCTCTCTGGCTGAGGAGCTTGTTGGACCAGTCGGTCACCTTGCTGCACAGGTCGTCATCATCGCTGTCGGTGATCACAATGATGTCATCGTCATCATTCGAAGACAAGGGTGAATCAAGGTGGCTGCGATCATTGTTATTTGTCTCAAAAAAGTTTTCCTCGCCATCGCTGAAAGCCATCTCGTCCTTCATCTCTTGAATAACTGCCTGGGACAGAGCCATATTCTCATCGTAGTCTTCAACGACAGGCCCCAACGACGGGGGAGGCGGACGGGGCGGCAGCATGCTGCTGTCCGCGTTGTCGGGTTGCTCAGGAGAGGACGGATCCTCCGGTCTATTCTCATTGTCATCCAGCTCAATAAGTTGACCATCGTGTAGCTTTGTGACTGGTACTGCCTTATCCTTCGACAAATGATTGTATAAATAGGGATTTATCTCAAGAACAGTATCTATAATGGCCTCATCCGCCTCCCCAAAGATGTTTTCTATATCCTTGGCTGTCTGTTCCCACTCTGGTTTAACTTTTGGCAACTTTGGCAAGTGGAGGATCGGAGGAGAACTGGATGTCGTTACATTCCCCTCGTCCATCTCCTTGTTAGCCGAAGTTGAGGCAGCATTATCGGGTGGCACATTTGAAAGTTGCTGGCTAAGCATTGATTCAGATTCCTCTTTGACTTCAGCAACAGTCTTTTGAGGCGGCAGAGGAATTAAGTCATCGTCCGAATCGCTTGATAGCACAATTTCGACCGTCTGAACCGGCAGTTTTCTTAAACTGAAGACGGCATCTTCTCTCGACACCTTCTGTGGAACAGGACAACCCAGGCCGATTAAATCGCCTTCGCGTAGAGGCACGCCAACGAGATCCCTACTAATTGCGACATTATTTATATATACACCATTTTGAGCATTCTGGGGGAAGAAAAGGTATATAGAAAATAGATATTATGCTTTGTTCTTCACCGAAACTTACCAAGCACCTAACTGACACTCGATCCGGACTAACTGTAATCTCCACATGCTCCCTCGACATATATAAATAGTTTAGTTGAATCCTGCACGCCGAGTGCCGTCCTATTTTCACCTTCCCATTTGGAAGGATTACCCGGCTTCCGTTACATAGGTGCTCCAAGTACCAACAGGTCATTGTAGCAATTCTCTGTAAATTCAGAAAGCAAGCGTATTTCCATTAAAGAAACACTTTAAGACGCACTATGCAAAACAACGCTTGTGGGCTATCGAATTTCGATATTTGACAAACACCGCACGGCCCTTAATTTAAGGTGGCTACAATCCAAGGAACAGTTGTTTTCAAGATTCGCAATTGCACGGAACTTGTGCGGCTATTTTAATTAAAGGCGGTTCAATAATATCAATCTTTTTAAATTATATTGATGGTTAATGGTTTCCCTCCAACAATTTGTACAGGTCGTTTTACTGGTTTGGGGAAAAATAGTGCATTTTTTGTGGTAAAAAATAGAGCCTTTTTACTGAGAAAAATATATTGTCTTGGTCACACCATCGAGCGCAAAAAATTAGAAATGTTGGAAAAGCGAAAAAAATGATGATGAAATTCGAAATATAAGCTAAGCTTGTGCTTCGAGAGCCGTTTTGACGGTGATGTGTGTTTATTTACCAAAGCAAAACTTGCATACTCTCATTGGAAGTTAATGTTAAACGAAACGAAAAACTGTTGAAATATTACTTTCTAGCACGCGGAAGCCTTGGAGCTTTTTATTAGTTATCTTACTAATTTAATCTACTTAATTGTGTCTTACCTTCAGCAAATATTCACAAATTGAGAAAAATTTAGAAATGCTACTTTACTTTCATGCTATCTTAAGAAAATGCGTCGATGCCTTGGAGAACAAAATATCCGAGAATAAGCTAGGGCCAGGCCTCTACATTTATACCCGATGCCAGGAGCGTGTGAAAGAGAGGGAATGAGTAAGCGCGTAGAAAAGAGTAGCACAATAGAGCTGGAGAAACATCGATGTTAACATCGATATAGTCGATGTTTTTTCCATTTTTTTAACATCGATTGTTAAAATCATTTGTATTTTAAGATATATGTATGTACTCTAGGAATTTTTTATTTTTTTAAAAATTAAGCTATGGATAAACATTTAAAACATAAGTATTAATTTGAAATTAACAAAAAAAATGTTTAAGGAATTTCCAAGAAAAGTATTGGCAAAAGGCAAATTGTGTAAGAATCGATGCTTAATCGATTTTTGGCCCTCAAAATATTGAAAGCATCGATGTCCGCTAACATCGATATTTCTCCAGCTCTACTGCACAAGGAAGGGTGTATGAGAAAGGTAGATAGCGGCGTTTTTGTGGTAAAAATAGTGATTTTTAATGTAGCCCTGGTGTGCAGGGTGACCGAATATGGTATTTTAAATACTTTTTGGTATTTAATTAGCTCAAATTTTGCCCAATTGTATATTTGTGTTATATTGGTATACTGTAGTCTTTTTGGGGGAAAAATTGTGGTATTTAATAGTATAATGATTGTTTTTGTGGTATTTAATAGTATATTGGCCATTCTGCGCATATCAGGTCTTTCGCGAAAGAATTCTGCACTGCAATTTTATCTATTGGAAAGTATATCGCTTGAAAACACGAGTTATTGGGTTTGGCTGCTGACGAACAAAATGTTAGAAATCAACCACATTGTTAATATGGTTGAACTAATAAAGAAATTATTTTTAAGTATACGCCTTTTCCTTTGTGAGCAGTTTCAAAATGTGCAAAATACAATATTAATTACGTTATAGAGAAGCTTGGAAAACAGTATTTTATTATTAGTCAAGGGAAAAGAGGTATAAAAGAGTAGATACTACCGGTTAATGACGTGACATTCCATCTTCACTTACGTTTTCTTACGGCGGATTTCATACTCACCTACGTTTTATGCCTTGACCTTGATATATGCCTTGATTTTATGCCTCACTTGATTCTCATTATATATTATAATAAATATTTTTAGTTTTAAGTCAATAAAAAGTTAAATAAACTTGTATAAAAAGGATATAAAAACATTTTCTTTTTGAGCCCCCGATCAATTGCATTTATTTATTTATTATTTTTATAAATTGCAAAAATAAATTCAAATTTTAAAGCCTTTTAGCTGCAATTTGTTTTGGTATTTTCGTGGTATTAAATGAATATTCAAATAGTATAATTTGGTATTATTTCGGGCCCAAAATAGTATATTTCGTTATTGCCGGCGCGGTCACCCTGCTGGTGTGCCACACTGTTGTCTTGGTCACACCATCGAGCGCGAAAAATTACATATGTCTGATCAGCAAAAATCAAAAACAAGGAATAATGACCGAATTGCAAACAAAAGACAATTTGAATTAACTGAAGAAAATCATAGGGATGCTGGCAATAGCAAACGCTTTTGCAGCGAAAGCCTCTTTTGGCCAGAGAGTGACGAGGAGAGTTTTTTCTCCAATGCAAAGCTTGAGGACCTTATCAGCGGCCGGAATGAGGAGCTCTTCGGAACGCAGGCGCAAACGAGCAGCAAAACATTGCAACGGAGTGAATCGGACGATGGCCTCTTTGCTGATGTATCATTTCCCAGCACCCAGGGACCCCAGCAAGAGCAAGGACTCGAAAGCAATGTTCCATCTAAAGAAAACCAGATCGATCTGGCGATGCCAGATGACGAGGATGCCGGCAGCCTGTTCAAGCAGATCAATCTCAATGATCTAAGCATAGCTGAAATGGAGGATGTATTCCACGGAGCCGAAGACTTCAGTGAACCAGTTGCGCAGAATACTCAACTTTTCCTCGATGCAGTCGCATTCAAAGTACCCAATCCCAAGACCCCAGAGAAACCAGAGAAATCGTTGCCTGCGGTCATCGACGAGTCCATGTCCGCCATTGAGGGTATAGTGCACGGCACCCAATACGCGACCTGTGAGGAGCTGAAGAACAATCAATCAATACTCGACCCAATCAATTGGGAGACTCAAGCCTTTGCCGACTTTGAAACGAAGAGCTTTTCCAAGGACGTGTTTCCCAGCAAGGGCGACTTCTATGGACTGCCGGATAAGGTCAAGAAGATGATCCTGGAACACAAGGGCATCAAGAGCCTGTACGGTATGGCATATTTATCTTAACAATACCCAAACCCATACCATGCCCATCGTATGTTTTGTTTACTTTGCAGAATGGCAGGACGAGTGCCTCAATTTACCGGCAATACACCAGCGAAAGAATCTAATCTACGCCCTTCCCACCAGCGGGGGAAAAACGCTAGTCGCGGAGATTCTCATGCTGCGCGAACTGCTGTGTCGGGAGCGAAATGTGTTGTTCATATTGCCATATGTTTCGATTGTCCAGGAGAAGGTCAGCGCCATGTCGCCGTTTGCCATTGACTTGGATTTTATTGTCGATGAATACACGGCTGGCAAGGGCAAGTGTCCGCCACAGCCTCGTCGCAAGAGGCAGAGCTTGTTTATTGCCTCAATCGAAAAGGGAGCCGTGCTGATGGACAGCCTGATAGATGTTCAACGTCCCCATGAAATAGGCCTAGTCGTGGTCGATGAGCTTCATTTGATTGGCGAACGGGGACGCGGTGCCACTCTTGAGGCGTTTCTCACCAAAGTAATGTTTTTGAATGGTAATGGGAATGGGTGTATAAATTATTATTTATTATACAAGAATTCCACTTGCACATTCCTTAGCAAATATTCAAATTGTGGGCATGAGTGCAACTATAGGAAATTTAAGCGAGATCTCGGCCTTTCTCAATGCCGATGTCTATACACGCGGCTTTCGCCCCGTAGAACTGAAGGAGTACATTAAATGTGGCTCCGATTTGTTGGAGATTAACTCGGCTGGCCATACCATCGAAGAAATATTTGTCCCCAATCGTACGGTCGATTTTAATGTGAGTAATATGAATACTGTAATGCTCCTATTTAAGGCTGAGGTAAGCTCAGTCTTCCCAGGATCCTACTACAAGAAATTTGTAGATTGCAGGAACCTCTACTGGAAACGGGGGTCGGCCCTAACTAGACTACAGACAAGAGTGGAAGAGAATGAGGCGTAATTGTGCCAGTAAGATTTGGACTGAGAGGATAATAGGATAATGAGGATAATGAAGGGCACGAGGCGTGGTCACACTCGTTGGGTCGAGAAGGATAAGGGATACGAGGCGTTGTCACACTCGTGGGACCTAACAGAAGAACAAGAGTAAATTAAGAATTGAAGAGGGCCCGTACCGCGGTATTCTTGACTGCAAAAAAAATAATGTATGAATTCCCGCCCGAAAAATAGACTTACTCAGTGGGTTCTCTTTGGATTAGTTGATACTTTATTGAATTTCTGTATGTTTATTGGCTTAAGCGTACGACGCATGGTATATAATAACTAGGTGTAAGTTGCTGCGCGGAGCAACGTCTATCTAGTGGCCGGGTTCCCTAGTAAGTGTCTTGCACTTCTTTCGCTTGAACGCTCGACACCTAGAATCCGCGGATCAAGCTAGCTAGCTTAACACTATGGATGGGGGGATACGTACTGACGCTGCATCGATGGTCAATTTTTTTTGTCGAAAAGAAAACTATCGCATCGAACCTTAGTGGGAGGGGAAAGTTTTGGGTTATAATTGAGGAGAGGTGGGGGAGCTATGGAGGGGTGTAGGAGGGATAGTCACGTGGCCGAAAGGCGCGCGTGTGGCGGAAGGAAGGTGGGTGGTTTGAACAGTATTCGTGTATTGTATGGTAAAGAAGACATGTCTTATATTTATACAAATAGAATTCTCAAACTAGGATGGCTTATATCTTATCCATTGCCGGTGCGGCGTGGAGAACTGTAACGTCCACTTGTGGTTCGTTACAATACGAATATCGTTTCGAATCGAATATATTTTTCCCCTTTACAGTACAGCGAAGCTGTGAAACGTGCGGATCCTGATCATTTGGCTGGTTTGATCAGCGAATGTGCCCCAGAGCATTGCTGTCTGGTGTTCTGCCCCAGCCGGAAGAACTGTGAGAATGTGGCCCTGCTGCTGAGTCGCATTGTGCCCAAGCAGAAATTCTTCGAGCATCGCCGCAGCGAAAAGGCTGATCTTATGGATGCCTTGGACAAGATTTGCGGCGTCCTTAGCCCAGTGCTGGCCAAAACTCTGCCCTACGGCATTGCCTATCACCACTCTGGCTTAACCACCGACGAACGCAAGTATATAGAGACTGCCTATCGCTTTGGTATCGTCACCGTCATCTGCTGCACCTCCACCCTGGCCGCGGGCGTGAATCTGCCAGCCAAGCGGGTCATCATTCGCGCTCCCTACGTGGGCCAGGAGTTCATGACTCTCTGCAAGTACAAGCAAATGGTAGGACGAGCCGGACGGGCTGGCTTGGGCGAGGCGGGCGAGAGTATTCTGATTGCCCAATGCAAGGACAATCTGCAGGTAGGACAAATGCTCTTCTCACCCATGGACAAGGCGCTCAGCTCGTTGTATCAGCAGGAGGCCGTGGGATTGCAGGCAAGTACATAAAAAGGGCATTGGATGCTTATCCATCCTTCTTATATCTATATACTAATTAATACAACTATTTGCTTTCTAGTCTCTTATTCTAAGCGTGATTGGCCTTAATCTTGCCGAATGCCGTCGCGATTTGAATCGTCTTCGTAACTAGCACTCTCCTTGCGGTGCAGGCTAATGCCCTGGAAGTGGCCGTAGACGAGTTGGTTCTCCGCATACTCCGCGAAATGTTCAAGAACAAAGTGCTGCAGCTGACAGAGTCGCTGGAAGCCAAGCCAAAGGTGAACTCTACGGATATTATTACCACACAGGATGTGAACCAAAGCACTCGTCCCACTGGCGATCGCCGCCTATTCATTAGCCAGTCCACGCGCTTTAAGCTGACCAGCATTGGACGGGCTGCCTTTAAAGCGGGCATTGACTACAAGCGCGCCAGCGCCATTCACCGCGAACTGAAGCAGGCCCAAAAGCAGCTCATTCTCAATAGCTACTCGCATCTGCTGTATCTCGTGGTGTGCTTTAACTCGAATGAGCGCGGGGATGAGCTGTTCCCCGCCGATGCCAGTATTCTGTTCAACGTTTACTCCTCCCTGACCACCGAATCGCAGGCGCTGTTCAAGCAGCTCGGCTTCACCGAGGCCCATGCGGCCAGGCTCTTCAAGACGCAGTCGGTGCAGGGTCCCATGGCCCAGACACTGAATCGGCTCTACAAAGTGCTCATCCTGTCGGATATTCTGGATCTCTTGCCGCTGCCCACAGTCTCCGGGAAATACAACGTGGAGCGTGGCACTCTGCAGCATCTCATCAGCCAGTCGATTGCTGCCTCCAGTGCCATTGTGCGGCTCTGCGATGAAATGGAGGAGTTCTGGTGTTACAAGCCATTGTTCGAACGTGTCCTTCACAAAATGGATCGCTGTGGGACGGTGGAACTGGAGCCACTCATGGAGCTGCCTGGGGTTAAAATTGTATGACTACCGGACCTCAACCGTACCTCTAAAATATCTGACATTACATTCGGTTAAATCTCTTCTTGATCTTTCAGAATCGCGCCAAGCAGCTGTATACAGCGGGCTTCAGATCCATCGGGGATGTAGCGAAAATACGGCCCATGACCTTAGTGCAAAGTGTAGAGCATATGCCTTTGAGAGTGGCCACGGAAATTGTCTCAGCAGCAAAGGTTGTGTGGGCATTTTACCGATACCGATACCCATACCCATTTCATCTTTTATTGACACTGCATTTGTTTTGTAGATCATTTTGATGAAAAAACTTGATCATTTGGAGGAGGAAACGGAGAACCTAAAGGTCTGCCTGCGCTCAAATGATTAGGAATAGCTTTAAGTGAGTGTTTTCCATTTGTGTTTTTATTATTTAGTTGTTAAGCACTCGGACTTAAGTCTTCTCTGGACAAAGCTTACAAATATTACAAAGATTTTAAATTAGGAATTTAAGTAGATTGCGTTTTTCTCTCTAAGTGTACATCAAGGACATTTGCTGGTCCGCTGTTTTGTTGGTCTTACTTCCTGCTGGATGTTGCTTGTCTCTAGGAGATGGGAGCTCGGAGTTGGGAGCTGGTGTTGGATGTTGGATGTTCGGATACTAACAACAGATCAGATATTGAGTTATAGACAGACAAATGCGCAAACGTGTTTTGTCCCGGCTACTATCACGACAATTGAGTATTATACAATGTATCATATAAGTATTATAAGTAAGGAGTTAAGTTCTTCTCTTAACCTTATGGGAATTACGAGTAGACTAAAGTAGGGGACACGAATCCTTCCACTCCTCTTCGATATCTCGGGGATGGTCTCTTGGGGTAGGGGAAACTTATTTACAGCTGAAGAAGTCACTGCAAGCCAAAAGGAGATCAGATTTCAGATGGGAAAGGAACAAGAGGGATCCAGATCCTAATCCTACTCACCTTATTACACACACACGTTCGTATCCCGTATCGTATCAATAGGCAAAGTCATCGTAGAAATGCTGGGCAATCCTTCCACCCATTTGATGGTGATGACTCACTCCTGGGCCGGCGCCTGCTCCAGCTCCTCCGGCTGGTCCTCTGGGAGCAGCGTATTCGTGTCGATGTGGACGCGCGGCTTGCGACGGGACAATAGCCCGCCGGCGTATATCTGTCGATGAGAAATAGGAATCACTATGGTAGCTCGCTGGCTGCGATTGCGATTGAGATTGGGCTGATGCGGATGCTGATGCTGAAGCTGAAGCGGATGTTGATGATTGCTGCGGATGCTGCGGATGATTCGGATGCTGATACTGTTGCTGATAGGCGAATGGATTGTAGGCGGATGATGCGGAGCTGCCACCAGTAGGAGCTGCATAGGCACTGGCATAGGGACGACCCTGTTGCTGTGGCTGTGGCTGATACGGAAGCGGATGCGAATTCTGAAGCTGAATCTGATGCTGTGGCAATGGCGAGAGCGGCTTGAGCGTGGGATCGAGCGCATCGTTCAGCGTCACGTCATAGTCGTTCTCGTAGAGCTCGTCGAGATTCAGTTTTGGCGGCTGTGGCTGCTGCTGCTTGGGCGTGGCCGGCAGGGCGCTGCGAGGCGGTAGCGTGGTACGCGGCGGACTCGGAGACGGAGGCGCCTCCTCATCGTCGTCCTCCTCCTCCACCTCGTCCTCGCTGCTGTCGGGCCGTCCTCGCAGCAGCGGTGCCCCGTGCTCCAGCAGACGCACCCCCGAGATGGTCGATCCCATGTCGATGGGCGTGCTGTCTGTCGTCACTGGCGGCACTGGCTTCAGAGCCACGCCCACTGGCTGAAGGCCGCGCGGCAGATAGGGGCTTCCGCCCCGGGAGGGCAAGAAGGGTCGTTTGACCACACGTACCGATGAGGGGCGCTGTGGTTTGCCAGGTGCCGTCCTTCCACTGACGGAGTTCGCTCTCGTTCTGGGCGCAATCGCGGATGCAGGGGCTTCCTCCTCGCTGATGTTGGGCTCTGCCGTGTCCTCCTCCTCGACGATTGGCTGGCGGGGACGTGGAGCTATTGGTTTTCTTGTCGACGTTGCCTTGGAGCGACTTCTGAGGATGCCACGTGCTGGAGCTGCTGTTGCCACTGGCGCAGGTGCTGGGCTCTCCTCGTAGTCCTCGTCCTCGAAGTCCACATCAGCCGCTGGTCCGCGGGATCGGGGAGCCAGAGGACGCTTCCGCTTGCGCGGTGGCTCCGGCTGCTCGGCCGGCTCATCGTAATCCTCCTCGAGCGGCTTCTTGTCCGTCACGGGCTTCCGCAGCGTGGCCCGTGTGGGCTTTTGCTCGGCCCTGGGCGCTGCAGTGCGTCGTCGAGGGATGTTCCGGGCCGGCGGTGGCGGTGGTGGCTGCTCGTAGTCATCCTCCTGCGCGTGCTCCTGGGAGTAGTCCTCCTCCTCCTGCCCATTTCCAGACGGTGGCTGGGCAGTGGCCGTGTTCTTCTGCACCGGATAAGAGTACTTTTTCTTCTCGGTGATGGGAACAGGTCGGGCGATCTTTGGCGGAGCCCTGGGACGGGCATACACAGAGGCGGCGGCCGCCTTGGGCGTGATAAATTCCGTCAGGGGTTTCGGTGTGGTCTTCACCTTCTGCGGGGTCTGCTCCTCGGCAGCCTCCTCCTGGTCCGTGCCCCCGTAGGGCTTCTCGTACTCATCGAGATCATCGATGGCGGATGAGGGCGTTGTACGCTTCTCGTTGCCGCGACGCCTGGCCGGGGGCCGATCCTCATTGAAGCTGCGTCGCTCCTCCGCTCGTCCGGGCTTTCGGGGCGACGACACCTTTCTTCCAGCGGGTCCCGGCGTTGGTTTTCCTCTTCTGATTGCCGGCCGCTCCTCATAGTCCTCGTCCAGCGGTTCCTCCTCATCCCTGTACCGGTTTCGGTTGCGTCTTGTGGGCTTTTCGGCCTCGACCCGCTTCTCCTCGTACTCGTCCTCGTAGTCCACATCCACCTGGGGCTTGCGATGACGCGGTCTGGTCTTATGCCTGCGCGTCGGTCGCTCGTAATACTCGTCCTCGTACTGATCCTCCTCATCGTAGTAGTAGTCGTCGATGGGCCGCCGATTGTACGGCCGCCTCAGGGGTCGCTGTGGTCTCTGCAGGCGGCGACGCGGTGCTGCCGGTTGCGTTGGTGGCGGGGCAGTAGATGTGGTAGTCGTGGATGTGGTAGTGGTGGCCATATAGAGTGCGTCGTTTCTGCAAATATATGTATATTTGGGACGGTATATCTTGAGCGGTTCAATGAAGATATATCTACCTGTTCCAGTACTTCTGGGATCCCTCACAGTCCACGTCGGAGGCAAAGTGACAGATGAATGTCCGCTGATCGAAGGCCGTGAAATTGGCGCACAGAAAATCGTGCCGTATCCCATAGACGCAATGATGGTAGATCTGCAACGAGATGATGTTGTCCAACATGTTAGTAATGCCATTATTTGGCCATAACTAATCCCAACGTTTAGCGTTCAGTGTGCAGCGTTTAGCGTCTGGCAAAACAAAATTCCAATTTTGAGGTCAAGATCGAAGCGTAAACGAGTTTTGGCGTCACGTAAACGTAAACCCGTCGTTGAACGTTGAAAAAGAGAAATTACTGGACATGCACATAGGGTTTTTGGATGGTTTTCAGATGGTTTTTGGCAGTGGGGATTGTTTGGCCAATTGGTTGTTACGTTGTGCCGTTGTTCCGGACAAGGTCGTTCGTCGCTTCGGATCTTTGCTCTCACCTGACATTTGTACTCAATGGAGGCATAGAAGCCATCGTGAAGGCCCTCGCACTTGAAGTGGATCTCGTCCATGGGGGGCACCGTCGAAAGGAAGGGGTAAGTCGAAAGATTGTACCTGTGCAAAGGGGAGATATTTATTCTCCCATTCTCTCTCTTTCTCTCTCTCTCTCTCTCGCATTGCTCAAAACTTACCCATTCAATTCCCTGGGAAGATTGGGATCCCAGATGTAATCGATTTGTGGAATGCCCGTCAGTTTGGAGTTCTTTGTCGCCCCCCGAGTGCTGTTGTCCGCCTGGAAGGGTGGGGGTTTACACCATTAATATTCGCGTATACCAAGGGAATAGTCTTCCCCAACTTCCCATCGCTCACCTTGGCAATGTCGCTGCTGCTGCTGCTGCCCTCGCCACTGGGCACTGGTGTGTTCTCCTCCTCCTCGACGGGTGTGTCCTCTGTGGTTGTACTGGTGCTGGTGCTGGTGGTGCTGCTTGTGAAGGCGGGTGTCTTGGCAATGGAGACCTTTTTGAACGGCAGGGCAGCCTCTGAGCAGGCCAATAGGCTCAGCAGCAGCACTGAAAAACGGAGAAACGGAGAAACGGAATCGAAATCAAAATGAATTTCACAGCATGTTGAATGTTGCATAATCCACAGGACGGGACCCGGGACCCGGAGGAACCCGTTCGAATAACACGATTATGTGGGTTTTATCCTCTCACCTGTTGCTGTCATGAACAGCCAGCGCTTGGCGCTTTTCATCTTGAAGGTTTCGCTGATCTCTTGGGGATATAACCGCACTTGTCTCTAAACTGAAATGAAAATACCAAACAAATATTACATAAGATTTTCGAAAATAACCATTAGCCGTCATAGCCATAACACACCACACCCTCGAGGAAAAGATTTATGTTCTAGACAAGTCGTTGAACGCTTGAAAAAACAGAAAGAAAAAGAAAAAAACGAGGAAAAAACAAAAGAATTGTCTTCTGGGGTTCTCTCCTTTGCGCTCGTTCCCTTTCGGGCGGCCTTTGTGGCCCCAGGTTCTGCCCATGGATTGATATTTCAGACACGTTCTATGGATTAACGCTACTTTCTGCGGGTGTCACCCAAGTCGGGGAGAGCCACGGATCGACGGTGGACTTTTAAGGCGGAAAAGAAATGCATTCTATCCAAAACTGGTTGTAGAAAGTGTTCTTTACTTGGTTTTGGTTTTGGAGTTTGGGGTTTCGCTTTGAGCTCGAAGTTTTCTTTTCGATTCGGCTGGCAAAGGTTTTCTTTTGAGAAGAAGTGAAAATGCTTGGAGGAATGGGCTCGTTAAATCTCATTTAATCATAAATAGAATGCGCGATAATGCAAAAACAAAATACATGAAACAGAATCTGCATTGCAGATGAGTGCCTGCTTATGGCTTGTAGAACGTTCTATCCATAAAGTAATTCAATATTCTTGCTATCCAATGTCCAGGAAACCCTTGAGTTTCTTCGTTTGGAAGCCACCGTGGATTCTCTGTGTGAAAGAGCTTATCTCTTTAAAGTAAGAAACCACAAGGAAGCATAAAACATTCATACACTTATACACTTCATAAGAAAGACCCAAGCAATTCAAGCCCCCATGCGATTACTCATCTCATTCTTCGCTAAGTGTTCCATTAACTAAATACAACATATTAGGTGCACAAGTACACCTTCCCAATTCCCAATCAGCTATCAGCTTCACTTTCCGATTTCCGTCTCAGGTGTCTGCTGTCAGGGGAGGGGAGTGGGGGGGGGGGCGGGGCGGTAATTGCATAATTAGCTTTGGCAGCAGCCTTCAATGTCGCTTTGGCGGGGAACCTTACGTAAGGAGAGCGCTCGGTACCGCGTACCGCGTACCCCGTACCCCGTACCGCTTTTGGTTTCGGGCGAAATTGAAAGGGTAGCAGCCGCAGCAAATAAATAAATAAATAAGTACTGCCGAGCGGCCGATCGAGCGACCACATAATACAAACACAATGCATAACTATAACAAATTGAAAAGCGAACGAACAGCCAGCAATCAGCAATCACTTTCATTTTCAATGCGTTTTTCGAGCAAAGCAAAGTCTTCGGAGCTGAGCTTCGTTTCGTCCACAATGGAATTGAATGCAAAACGCTTGGTCCCCACCCCACCGAAACCCCCACCAAAAGCCCATTATACCCCATCAAATCCCCACCAAAGATCATTGGAGCATTGTAATTTGGCAGTCGATAAACAGACTTGAATGCAACTTTTGGCTTTTGGCTGCCTTTGGAAATGGATTTATTATGCATTGTTTTTATGGGGTTTCCTTGAGCACTCAAGAGGACGCTCCTCCTCCATCAGTCCGCTCCTCCTCCTCCTCCTCTTCCTCGGCCGACTCCTCAACTCCTCGACGGGTTTATTCATGGCACAATTTTTGCTCAAATTTTATGCCTCATCGGAGGTCCAAAGATGTTGCCGTTCACACCCTGTTTTTGTGTCTGTCTGTCCATCTGTCTGTTTTTTTGTTGTTGTTTAAACAAAATGTGTGTCGTGCATTTTAAGTGGAGATTTGATTGGATTTGATGTCTGTCCGTCCGTCCGTCTGTTCGTCTGTTCGTCAGTCGTCTGGTTTGTGTGGCTTTTAGCTGGTTTGCACTTTTTGACATTTCGTCTCCCTGCGTGGGCTGTGTCTCTGTTTGTTCAGATATACATATACATATATGCACATCTGTATCTCCCCCTGTATCTCTGACAAAATATGATAATGGTTACGGCTCCTCCATGGTTATTTGCTCAGATAACAATTTCAATGGAAATGAATGTCTGCAACGAACGTCTGGAAATGCCAAAGGGCTCTCTGGGCGAGTGCGCGCAAGGCCAAGAATTTGTTGACGCTTGTCAGTATTCGTTTAAGACTAGACCAGACTAAGACTAAGCCTCAAACTCCAACACAATTCAAGCTTCCACAGCAACTCCTCAACTGGTTTCACCCTGGACATTACTAAGGAATGATTTCCCATCACCAAATATTATTTCTGCTACCTAAAGGTGGATATCCTTTGGAAAAGGAGCGTCTGTAGAGATCTTTGGCTTACAGAGATCTCCTTTAGAATTTGTTCGAGTTCGCCTCAGATTTGCGCCCAACAATCTTCAGTTTGAGCATTTGGTGGCCATTGGTGGAGTCAAGTAAATAAGTTTTAATTGATCTCCACTCTTAGAGCCACGTTCAAGCTTCACGCCGGGAAGCAGGGATTTGCTCTATGTCAAGCCTGAACCACTTCCAGGATGTCTTCTTCTATATTCTACATATTCATTGTGTTTTAAACCGATCTAGCGTTGCTTTAGGTCTTTTTTGCTCTCTTACCCGCTCAATCCCATCAATCAACCTGGTGTCAGTTTTTGCCCTTCCAGCCGCCTTGTCTGGTCTTGCCTTGTCTTGGGTTGTCTTGGGTTGTCTTGGCTCTAAGTTAAGGCCGGCCTTAGCCATTAGCTGTCTTCGAATATTAGTGATAAATCGCTTTGGTGCTAAACAAAGTATTATGTTTATGGCCTGGCTTTGGTTTCAAATTTAGTGCAGTGCATTTAGTGGGGGGCCGGCCCATAAATGAAATATGAATATATTAATTTTGTTACCTAGAGATCTTTTACAGCCCACAGATACAGACACAGAGATTCAGAGATTCACAGACTCCAAAAAGAGCAGCACGACAATAAATTGTCTGAGTCTCGATGAGCAGGTCCCACCCGTACCCGCACCCGTACCCGTACCCGCACCTGTACCCGTACCCCTACCCGTATTGTCTTGGCCAAGTTCAAATTCAAGGCTAAGCACGATGACAAATGCCGGTAGGTTTTTTTGTTTCTGTATATTTTGTATTGCTATTGTTGGTGCTTTTGTTTGGAATTAATTGATGGATCATCTTCCAGTACAATGAACGGAAATGTAGATCTGGTTTAGCAGATTTCATATTTAATATTTAATAGATGGCCATTTGAATTTCATATTTGTATACGCTGCGGTCTTTTTCCTTGAAATCTTGCAAATTTCCCCCAAACAAAGATCCGAGATTCTCTCTGTGCAACCAAAAGCGGCGCCTAGAATTAGTTGCCTCGAAGGTCGTTGTCAGCTGTTTTTCGTTTGTGTTTTTCCTCCACAAGCACACACACACCCACACACACACACACACACACCACACACAATGCACAATTAAATGAATTTTCATATATTTTTGTTTTCCACCATGCACATCCATGGCCGCAGGCAGCATCGGCATCAGCATCAGCATCACATCGTGTCTAGAGTCTGGAGTCTGGAGTGTAGACCCTCTAAAGCACAAAAAACTCTCGTTTTCATTTGCATCTAATTTTCATCGAACATTTCTTCGACGTCAGCAACGGGTTTCGGTGTGTTTCGCGGGGAGGGGAGGGGCGTAGAAGGGGGACTGGCTCCAATCATTATTATAGCTCGAGTTGCTGCCCCAATCCGGTTGCACGATAGAAACAGAAGTCGTTGACAAGTTTTTTGTCTGCTTTTCTGTGTGTTTCCTTCAGTCTGCAATCATCTATCTTCCCTCTGCTCCATTCCTCCTCTCCTCTCCTCTTCTCTTTCTTCTTTTTTTTAGCCAGTTTTGCCAGCTGGCCAAGACAGGTCGCCGTCGCCGTCGCCATGTCGCTGGCTGTCATAGGAAATTAGCATCTTTATAATCTGTTATGAGAGCCGAACCGATCCGATCCGAGCTTTGCTTTTGGTACTTTCAAGGTCGTCGTGCACTACCCTTTCTGTGTGCACCACAGAGACCTCATCTCCATCTCCATCTCCCGATGGCACACCACAGTAGTGCTATTCGGAAATTGTGGATACTTTTCATGGTTTAGTTGCCATAAATCTCATCTATATCTATGTCTATATCTTTGTCTATGTCTATGGCTTTGAGGAAGCTGATTCTTGCTTGAAGGCTTGAGCTCTTAATTGGGCAGAAAATTTGTTGATTCACCAGACCATAACGCCTCTTGATTAGATTTCGTATTAATTTGTCTAATTTGATTGCTAAAACATTTAAATTAAAGCAATTTGCCTTGGCAAAATATTATATATTTCTGTTCCAAGAACTAGTGGGGAATATCCATTCAAATCTGTGCTCTTGAATAGACTTGATAGACTATATAGACAGCAATTATTTATCTGATTTCATGGGCTTTCATTGGAAGATTGTTTTTGAAAGTTTTGAAGAGCAGACACATTGGAATGGAAACTTTGATTATGTTTATTCTAGTCCCAGATCCCACCTTGGTGCTCGAGACTCGAGATGCACAAGAGAATGTGCGAATGTCATCATTCCCTCGCAGTGATTTGGTCAATTCTTCCATCTCCTTTGGTGCTGCATATGACAAAGTTTCCCTTGTGGAAAATCCCCCAATTAAGCACCGACTAACCACATAAATCTTCTGGTTAACTCAACCATAGCATAGCCTAGCAAGCAGCCCAGCTTTTCCCTCCAGCTGTTTGCATCTCGAACAGCATCTTCGTGTCGCTGACACACCGACGATGCGATGCGATGCGATGCGATGCAAGTGAAAACTAAGTTTCCTTTTTGCCGCCACATCCACATCCAACATCCACATCCAAATCCAAATCCAAGTCCCAGTCCGAAACCGAATCCAAAATCAATTTGTGCTTGTTTTTTCTGTCTCAAAGTTGATAAAGCTGTTCCACAAATAAGTTTTAATCGCCCATTCCGGTTGTCCCCGATCCGATCCGATGCTGGGATGTGGATGTGGATGGTGGACTCTCTGTGGTCTGACCCGCCGAAGAGGGTTCAGTTTCCCAAGACAAGAGAGAGAAAACAGCACCAAGAAACACTCTACGGCGCACGAGTACTCGGTACTGGATGCAATTAACAAAATATTAGTGCTATATTTTCGTAATTGTGAAAAAGTACAAAGAGCAAAGAAATGGAGAGTGAAAAGCGGCCAAACAAAATGCACAAAACGTCGTTTTTCAAGACGAGACGAGACGCAACGAGACGAGAGATGGATGAAAGTAAAATTTCAAAATTTCATTTGTTGCTGCCTGCCGCCTGCCTGCCCGCCTGCCCGCCTGCCTGCTGTTGGTGTTGCTGTTGCTGCTGCTGTTTGTTGCCGCCTGTTGGTCGGTCGCTTGATGGTCGCGATGATGAAAGTAAAATCTTGGTTCAGTTATGTTGGCCATATTCGTGGTGTTGCTGCTGCTGCTGCTGCTTTGGTGTTCGCTGAAGATGCGCAGACAACAGCACAGCCAACAAACTGTAGCACGGGGCTATCAAAGGGGAGGGCACCCCCTACACCCCCACCCTGAGTATGGGGCGGTGTAAGACTGGCTAACAATATACCCGGGCTAGGCGTATTGTACAAGGCGCAAAGAAATAATTAGCAACGCCTGAGATCACTTTTGAGTTTGCAAAACGCTGGCTGTATATTTTGGCCATGGGAGAGATGGTCGGGTCGGACGGATATGGTCGATAGACGGATAGACGGTTGGGAAAAGGTGTTGGCTCCACACGGAGGTGTTTGACTATGTCCATATATTGAGTATATGTCCATGAATATTTATTAGAAATAATCTTAGTCCTAGCTAAATATATCTGAGAAAAAACGTACCTTATTTCTGGGTCTGCTAAAATAATCCACAGAAATCTTCAAAGGTTTTCCAGCTTTTCCAGATTTTCTTTTTGATTTTGATTGTTGTATTTTTTTCTATAAATTCGATGTAAAGAAAATTATTCCCTAAATGAACAATAAATATTGCCACTGACGCAAAGACAGATACAAATCCCCACACACACACACAAACACGCACACAGTGGCAAGTTTTCATTGCAATTTTCTTTGTTTTACATGTGTGTGTGTGCCTGCGTGTGTGTCTGCGTCTCTCCATCTGTGTTTGTGTTTGTGGAAACATTTCTTTAGTGGTGTTTTGCTCATTTTATAACTGATTTTGCATTAATTTCTTTTTGAAAATGATTCAATTTGAAAATCTCTTTTCCATTGGCAGCACTTTTCCGCAGGAATTCCATTGACTTGGCAGCACGTTTTTCCGGCATTTAGCAACATTGGTTTTCGTGTGTGTTCAACCCGAAATGCACTTGATATTCCTTGGGATTGGACCTCTCTCTGATTTATTATGATTTTTATATAATTTTACATCTCTCACTGCATACACGAGCAAAAAAAACACACACATAGACGGACTGACACACACAGAGACACAGACACAACACAGCCACAGATAGAAATAGATATGCACTCGGATTTGCCACGCCCACTTACTTAATGCGAGAGGGGCTGTGTGCGCTGCCGTTCACCTGGCTGACCGCTTGCAGTCTGAAGTCTGAAGTTGCAGATCGTATTGGCCAACTCGCGAGGTTGGCACAAAAATGGGAATTCGGTTTTTGCTTTTGCCTCTTGGCTTTGGCTTTGGCTTTGCCTTTGCTTTTGCTTTTTCTACCCCCCAAAAGCTCTCTTTGTCGCTAATTTTGGTTCGTCTGCGGCCACCGCGCATGCGCATGCTCTCCACTCTTCACTCCACTTCACTCGAAACAGGTTTCGCTTGGTGCCGCTTCGACGGCATCGGCTTTGCGCTTTGCGCATGCTCTGCACGTTGTCACCGCAAAAGCACGGCAGCACCAGCAGCAGCAGCAGCAACAGCAACAGAAGAGAGCAGCAGAGCAGCCAAGCAGCATGGAGCAGAGCGTAAACATAAGTCTCTCGCCCAAAGTTAGAGGTTGAGCTTTTTTCCTTTGCTTTGTATGTTGTGTGTTGTGTCTTTGCTTTTGAGTTATATTTCTTCTCTTTGAGCAAAGACTTTGCTTTTGCTTTTGTGACTTTGATGTTGATGGCTTATGCTTTTATTTGCTTTTGCACAGTAGCGTTTCTTCTGGAACTTTTGCAGAAGCAGAGACCTTCTTACCTTTGATCCGTACTTTTGCCTTTGCTTCTGTGTCTTTGCTTTGTGTCTTTGCCTTTCTGAGTGGCTTGCTGTGCCTTTACATCTCTGTGCTCTGTGACTTTGCTCTGCATTGTGAGCCTCGTGTGCGCCACTGCCGCTGCTCGATAATCGTGCCCAACAGGTTTATTGATTAAGATTTTTTACCCAGACCAGACCAGACTCATTTTTCTTGCAAAATATGGCTAAAATGTAACAAAAACGAATGCCTGTCTGGAGTCGTTGCCAAAGTAAGCAATTTATTTTCTTTAGGGAATTTCGATGAAGTTTTTCAAACTTCAGTTGGAAAATTGATGGAAGCTTAACTTGAAGGATATTTCCTTTAAGAAGACCCCGAATCAATTGTGATTACAGTGATTATCCTATACATACCCCCCCCTATGTGTTACCCCCTCCCCCATTTTGGGGCTCTGTTTATAAATTACTTAACAAATTGCTCATGATCTATTATCGATTACCGACTAATATGCATATGAGATACAAATATTTGTGCAAGTTTTCAAATGGCTTTTCTTCCTCCTTTCCTCTGACGTTAACGTTCGCGTTTACGTTGACCGCAATGACATAATGGGAAGCATGGCAATAGCAAAAAGCCAACCAAAATGACGGTTACAGTTCAATTAATGAACCGAGTCCGAGTCTTGGCCCAAAACCCCTGACTCTAAGCCATCTGCCAAGGCATTAGTCACAGACATAGACACAGACACACAGCCATACACACAAAACCGAAACCGAAAATAAACCAAAAATAATTTAAACGGCTCATGAATTATTGCGCATACGCCGCGTGGTCCGTGGTCCGCTCGAGTGGCTCGCTTCGTTTAGCAATTAAATGTTGGACGAGCAGACGCAGCCGCAGCCGCAGCGGCAGCGGCCGCCGTAGGCCATTTCGAGTGCAGTTTGGATTTCGATACGAATGCAAAATAATACGAATGCTAAACATTAACCAGACTCTCTGTTCGCATGGGGAATCAATCAGTCGATGATGGATTTGGTGGGAGTTGGGGGGCAGGTCTGACTGATTATGGCATATGTGTACATATCTCTGTCTCCCTCTCTCCCTGTATTGCGTCACAAAGTACTGCAGAGCACTGCCACTGCTACTGCACTGCATCTGCATCTGCGTTTCGTTCCGTGTGTGAAAGTTGAATTTGAAAAACTAAACTCAATCCCGAAAAGCAAACTCTACTCAAGCGGATTGAACTCAAGTCGGCGATTGTTTTTGTTGTATTCAAATTGGAACAGACCCAAAACCGCTTCTCGTACGAGTACGAGTATCTGTATCTGTAGCATGCGGAATGGAATTGTCGAGTGCAGCGCTGCTCTGCTCTGCGGCGTGTGCCTCCGATCTAGTTACACGTTCATCCATTCCACTTACACAGATACTCCCCACTATCCACTACCCAATCCCCGCTCTCCATCTCCTTCTCCTCCTCTACATATTATATGTGGTCTCTCTCCCCATATCTGTATGAGAATGGGAGCACTGTGTGTGTGGGTCGCCGCTTGTCGCTTGTCGGTTGTCGGTTGTCGACTGTCGGCTGAACGGTTTGTTGAACCGGTATTCCACATTAGTGGCAGTGGCAGTTGCAGGTAGCACACACTACCATTGCGACCACTGCGACTGCGACTGCGACAACGCCAATGTGTTGTAACTTAACTTAACTGGTCGACAAAAACCACCAGCAAAAGCAAAAGCACCAGCAACCACCAATTTCAACAACCTACTACCACAGCGACCACTGCGACCACTTCGACCACCTCTACACCATTGGAGATCGATCGTTCCACTAATGTTTCGCTGCTTTAGATAGTCCCCTGATAAAAAACGTAATTTTCGGGGGGTAATTTTTATTATAATACTTGCCCGAAACGGTTGTCGGATTAGCTCTGGTCTGTGGACCTTTTATTTGGTGGGACTATTGCAACTTTTATGAGGAAATGGTTGGAGCTCCACGAGAAGCCAAAGATCTGGACATCAGTTTTTAACGATAATTGAAATGTGCAATTAGGAAAACCTTAAACGTGAGCTCTGTCTTCTCCTGATGCTGTAAAACGAGCAGACCTGTGATGAGCCTCAAATAATTACACTACTCACTGTGCTACAGTGGTGTTGGGCTTTGAACCACACAAACATTAGAATCAGTATGCGAATATACCCCAGAAATGGGGTATGGGTGGTACAGAGAATTGTGCGACCTTTCATAGGGCTCTTTATTCGTATCGATGCAATGGATAGTCCTGAAAATATAATAAATTGTATGTTGATGTTTTCTGGCATTTTTAGAGTTTCTTCTAGTTTTTTGCATGCTTGGTATTGGTATGGTCCTATTTTGAGAGCAGCAGCTACTACTACTCCCATTTCCCACTTCCATAAATCAAAGTATTCCGACGAAAATGAAACACCACTGAGATAGGTGCCTTTGAAATCTCTCTCAAACATCCATCCATTGTTCTGATTTCTGTTCCTACCTTAATGTTTCAGTCCTTACAAGCCCTTCAATACGTACAGTTCAAATAACTCGTAAACTTCTTTTTAGTGAAAATTTTTGTTGTAATAATTTCTCAGAAATTATTTGGTTTTTGTTTTTTTGTTAGAAGCACAGTAATTCTTAAGATTTATATTTAACTACATGTACTAACTATATCCCATCTTTACTGCGGTTCGTTTTCCTCGGCGCTAGAGGTAGAGCCAGCGTCCTCCTCTGGCGATTTCTGTTTTGTAGCCGATTCCTGCTCGGCCAAAACTTTACGCTCAGGGGAGATGAGTTCCTGCAGTTGTCTCGCTCCGTAAGAGGTAGGTGGACCAGTAGAGCCGATGCTGCGCCTTGATCGATCTGCGATCTACTTATATATCTTCCTTGCAGCGCCAAACTGAGGATCTTAATGAGGTTGGGAAAATCGTGGAGCACACCCTTCGGGAGTCCGTACGTTACGGGTTTGTCCTGTCGGAGAATGGTCTGTCTGGCTACTGTCTTCCGTCCACACCGAACTCGGAGGCTCCGCAGATACGGGACATGCTTGCGGCCATGCAAAGGGCCTGCCACGTTTCAGCTCTCCTAAGTCGAAGCAAAGCTGCGGGCTCCGCGAAGATGAAGCAGAACCCTTCGGCGCTCCCTTTCCTGTACATTGCCCCACGTACTCCCAAGTAGAGGTACACAAGGCTCATACTTGCGAGACAACCCCCCAAGGAACAAGTATTACAACATTCTTTGGACATCGATTTGGAAATTGTGTGAAAATTGCAAATACAAATTACAAAGTACTTCTGCCTTTTGAATCATTTGAAATTGAACAAAGGATCGCAGCTCTGATGAATCTGTGATGAATGCTGCTCACAAAGAACCCCAAGTACCCCTTAAAAGTCCCATAATAATTTTTGTTTTGTTTTGTTTTGCATTCAAATTAAGCACAAAGTACTTCTTTCTTTTTTTATTGGAATTTCTTGCGGTCTGGTCTGGTCTTGTGGCGTGGCGTGGCGACTGTTTTCTGTTCTTTTGTTTTCTGTTTTCTGTTGACTGTTCTTTCGACAATTAGCCCAAATTCGTGCCAGCCTCACCCTAAAATCAGTTATTGAGTCATTGTACTGTAATACTTTGTTGACCAAAAGGAATCCAAAGGCAATGTAAATTTGTGTTGTAATTATATCAAGGAACCCCCAACCCCCAGCCCCAACCCCAGTCCCAACCCCCAGCCCCTTTGTAAACACACAGTAAAAAGCAGTTCAACTTGTTTTTTATATCTCCTTATTGTTATTGTTTTTATTGTTGTTGCTGTTAAATGTGCAACTGGTTCGATTGTATCATAAGTTTTTTACATTCTCTTAACGGGGCGGAGCCTTGAGATGTTGCCTGCTGCCTGCTTGCTGGCTGCCTGCTGGCTGCTGAATCGAATTACAATTCCGCGAAAGACAGAAAACCGATTCGACTTCGTGATTGACCTTGGTCTCTCTCTCTCTCTCTCTGTGGATTGGTGTGGTGGCTACTGTGTTCAGTGGATCGATCCATCACCTGTTTATGTTTATGTTTATAGGATGAAAAAGTTCAGCACAAACCGAAACACCTTGCCGAGAGTGCTGTTCGAGGCGGCCCGCTCGGCGGTGTCCTCTGGCACCTCGGCGCCCTCCACCAGATGGGCATCCAGTTGGGCCTCCAGCTCGGCGCCGTAGCGTATGATATACCACTCGGCCACCAGGTAGACGATCAGCGTGAGGAATGCAAACTTTAAGTAGATCTTGAAGACGTCCAGCACATGGAGGCACACCTGATGCAGTATTACCCATAGATCCATAATGTGTAGCTTGGTTTAGCTCTTTCTCTCTCTTTCTCTGCCTCTGCCTCTGCCTATCTCTGGCTCTCTGAATCTGTGAATCTGTGAATCTTTGATCAGCGATTGCGATTTTGGGTAAACGAGGTCGTCTATATAATGCCTCTCTATATAACGCACGCTTCCTCTGGTGGCTGCTACCCTCAACCTCTCTCTCCTTCCCTCCTTCCTGTTGTCTTCAGGGGCTTACAGTATTATGCAATTGTTGGCTTTAGGTTTTGCTGCTGCTGTGATGCTGCACATTTGGCTTTCGGCTCTTTGAGTGATGTCGCCTCCATGGATGATGTGGTGTGGTATGGTCTTTGGGCTCTCATTTGCATTCGATAGCGGAGTGCGGTGTTGATTGAGGTTCGTCTTTCATTGAGCGAGCATAGGCGCCTGCCTTAATTATGTTAATTTGTGTAGAGCATCGTGCGCATTTGTTCGCTTTGGCTTTGGCTTTTCTTCTTTCTCTTTCAAAAACGCTTTATTTCGCTTTTCGGGGCTCCCTGTAAATAGTTAGTCAAAACAAATTTCGCTTTAATTTGATTGGAAATTAATTTGAATCGTACGAAAGATGATCCAAACAGAGTAAACAAAAACCACAAAACAAAAAGAAAAACAAATTGGATTGCGAAAAATTATCCGAAAACTGGAGCAAAAGGTGTGACCACAAAATGGTAGATTTTGGGAATGGGAATATGGAAATTTTTGTTGTGGGCGCGCGCGGGTTTGAGGCAGGTCAAATTGCTTGATTAGCATAGAAAATGGTTGTTTGATTAAATTGAATATTTAAATAAAGCGAAGAAGAGACCAAGAAGATCGTCCCCCCCTCTTTTTTTTTGGAAGGGGAATGAATACCTTGGAATCAAGTGGAGATTGGCTAACGCCGAGAAAGAGAGGGGGAAGAGATACTTGAAAGGTGATCTATGGAGAGGAGAACTATGCAACTCAAAAGGGTGATGGGAGATCTATACATAGGAGATTTTAGGAAAAATATTTGGAAGGGAGATCAATGGATTGGTTATTTCCATACAATACTCAAGGAATCATTGAACTTTGAAAGTCCCCACAATAAACTCCTTAAGTAAAACTCAAAATCTCTCAAGTAAAACCCAAATTTTAACCTCCCATCATTGAACTCTGATCCAAAACGAACGAACAAATTAAGCGTCAATCAATCAATCAAAGATCAATCAACACTGATAATGAACTATGTATGTATATTTTGATGCCACCTTCAACCTGCTCTAGAGGCTCCAAGCTTTAGCCCCTTTTCAGACGACGGCACGCCACGCCACTGCCTCTCACAGCCCCCCTCCTGTCAGCAACTGACGAATTGAAGAGACAAACCCCAGTCAAAACTGGCCAACAAGATTGTGCATCTCGTTGGATTTGAATACACTTGACAATCGCTTAACGAAAAGCGACTTAACCTTACCCCAAACGAAACCGGAGACTGGCGACTGGAGACTGAAGACCGAAGATGAGAGGCAGAGGCAGAGGCAGACTCCTCTTCAGTTATCCTCTTCGATAATCGCAGCAATTATACTAAGCACACAAATCAACTTCAACTTCAACTTCACTTCGATGGACATGCTGCTCGAACCCCGCTCGAGGAGTAGTCTTTTCGAGGGAAAACAAACCATAACGAAATGTTTTACATTAATTTCAAAACGCATGCGAACGACACACAAGAAAACCCCAAGTTGCATTGCAAAAAAGCAAAATAAAGATACAAAAACCAGTTGCAGAAATTATATACAAAGTGGATTGCCTTCGTCCGTTAACTGGTGATGAAAGAGGAGGAGGGGGAGGGGGAGTGTCAGTGGCAGTGCGTCTCTTCCTGGCCTGGCCTGGCCTGGCCTGACCATCGGGCGAATGCAAAACTTTTGTAAATGCTGAAGTTGAATTGTCGCATTAAATCGGAAAACTCTGGGAGCCCGTTCACACGAGAGAGACCCAAAGCGAAATGGAGATAATGGATGGACATGGACAAGATTCAATGGGGCTGACTGCTCTGCTGGCTGGACAGACTCGGCAACTCTTCAAGAAGATTTCGTAGAAGCAGCCTCTCCACATGTGTATGTACTCCCCGTGCTTGTAGATGAGTCTCTGGTCTCGTCTCTAGTGTCCACTGTTGACCGCTGGGATTGTGTGTGCGTGCGTGGATCTACCGGTTTTTCGAGACCAGATACGATACCTTGAGAGACCTTCTGACATTTTGCCGATATTTTGCTTTGTTTTGTTGCTCTTCTTTTTGGCCATGCTATGGGGGTTGAGGGTGGGGGTGGGGGTCGCAGTGCCTAGTTTGGTTACTTTTCTGTGCATTTTTAGAAGCTGTCGTAATTGTAGACTATAGCCTGGAGCAAACTATTCGATAAGGGTTTTCAGCTAAATACTTCTGCCGGAAGACACTATTCAAAGGTAATATAAATGATCTATGAAACCCTCAAAACCTTATAAAACTCATCTTCCATCATTTTCCAGAGTATTCAAAATTCTTCATTCTACCATCAAATGCCTCTCTTGTTCATTAATTGATATTTCGCAATTTGTTAAAGACAATTTCAACATTTTTCAAGTCAAGTTAATGAAATAATTTGTATTTTGTTTCTCTCTCTCTCTCTTCCCTCTCGCTCTCTCTCTCTCTCTCTCTGTGGATCATATTTCGTTTGGATATTTCGCATGAAATTCGCGTCACATTGTAAATTATTTAGTTGCATATTAATTAGTGGACACTTCCCACCAGCCACAGCCACAGCCACAGTCCCAGTCCCAGCCCCACCAGCGGCAACAAAGAGACGAAACGAAATAAAACAAAAATATTGTTCAAGAGAAGGCTCTTACATAATGGAAATGGTGTTAACTCGACTCCAGTTACCAGTTCGTTGTAGCCATTATTATTGTGGCTGTCTTAGCCATTAAAAAGCGTAGCGTAGGGTAACAAAACCGAATGTGGGTGACCACCACCACGACCACGACCACCGGTGAATGGTCAAGAAAATATAGCATTTGTCTGTGGCATCAGGCAGGGGGATACCAGGGGAAGAGAGGAGAGGAGAGGTGTCTTTGGGTCACAAAGTGGTACACAAAATTGTGTCAAACTTTGTTCGGTTTTCGGTTAATGACTGAAATTGAAATTGACTTTTAATTAGGATTTTTTTTTCTGCTTTGGTTTTGGTTTGCTTCGATTTTGTTTCTCCGTTCATTTGCCTAAAGACCGGGCCGGGCCGGGCGGGGGCCTCGATGATATTTCCGCATCACAGTTGGAGGCTTATTTCTTATGCACGAACGACTGGCATTGCGTAGGTGTATGACGTGCATACGACTATATACAAGTATATGTGGAGTATATAATTACCGATCTGTTTTGTATTTGATGCGGAAATGACATGTCGCAGGTGTTGGCATACAAAACTTGAACTACTTCTTCCACTCTACTCTACTCTACTCTACTCCGAGTATTTCTTCCTAATTTGAATTTGAATTTGAATTTTCGTTATGCAGCTGGATGTTGGATATCATGGGGTTTTTACAGAGACAGAGAGGGGAGGAGGAGTGTAACTGGTTTGGTCTCGGGCAATACGAGTATACATACATCTCTTGAAATATTTATTTTGGACTGGATACAGTTCTTGACTGGATAAGGCTTTCTGGGATCGGGGATCCACATAGTAATCCACAAAAACCTTTTCTAAATAATTCCGGCCTCCCTTCACAGATCTTACTGCATTTCCATCTTAAGCCAGAGCCCAGTGAAGGGCGACCATTCCACTCGAGAGCTCCGACAGACATTCATTCCCCTTCCCCTTCCATTTAAGCCACTTTTTGTTGCAGCCTCAATTTTCAGCTGACTTGGCACTGTTTCCACTCTCATGCGTAATTCCAAAGAAAATAAACCTTTCCGATAAGACTGTTTCACTGTTTGCCATAATTACCGCATTATTTATCCACATTAACGCAGGCATTTCATTTTTCTATCGCAAAACAAATAAATTATAAATTACAAAACACGATCGGGCCAAGAGAGCATCGATATCGATCAAATATCGATACAAAAAGAACGTAGCCGAGTGTGACCAGAGAAATGAAGAAGAAAACAACAGCTGTTCGGCGTTTTTTGTACGTTTTAGGCCCTAATATTGTGGCAAAACAAAGGAGAAAAGGAAGCGTGGAGCTAACCAGTACCCTTAGCCCTGATAAATTAAGAATTTTTCTACAATACTAGCTAATTTTAGTGACTCTCTAGTGGATTGTGTCTAAAGTAAGGTTTAAACAAAGAAGATCAACAAAAGTTTCAGTTTCACAGTTATTTTCCGTTGGCGCCCAACTGCCATTGGTTGCTCGCAGACAAAGGCTAGACGCTATTCTTGCAGTGCTCACCACCAAAAGCTGGCTGCTGTGCATGGACTGCTTGCGTTTCCTACATGCCAGCTTCTGCAAGTGATAACTTGTGTTATCGATAACAGTACTATCAGTTTGTCACCTCGCAGAAGCTGACCAGTATGAAACTTACTTGGCACTGCGTAGAAGCCGTTATAGCCGTTACATTACAGAGGCGGTTATTTAATTTATCAAATTTTATTTCATGTGTGATTTCTTTACTGTTTCCACATCACAAGCAAAGCAAACGTTCTTCTTTACAAATTTAAATGATTATGAAATGTGATTCGTATTTAACAATGATAGCGATGTACTTTTATAAATGTATGTATGTATTTACATGTACAATAAAAAAAATTAATTGTTGGGAAACATTTGAACAGAGTCGAGTCCAAAGAGGAGGTCACAAAGTTGGCGCCAATTTTGGGTTTCTTTGATCGTTTAATTTGTTAAACAATGAGAACAACGTGTATGTACAGCCCAATCGAATCGAATTGAATCGAATCGAATAAAATCCAATCAAATCAATTCATTCAATGGCTTCGATTATTTCATATTCTTCATCCAAAGAATGATCATAGTCGATGTTGTATTTGTTCTTGATTTTGCTCTTGTAATCCTTGAGCTCTGCATCGTTTTCGAATTGATTTGTGTTGTAGCGTTGCATGCCACGTGGACTGCTGCTGCTGCTGCTGTTTCTGCTGTTGCTGCCGCTGTTGTTGTTGTTTTTCTTTTTCTGATTGTTGCTGCTGCTGCTGGTGCCGCTGCCGCTGCTGCTGTTTCTGCTGTTGCTGTTGTGATGTGTGCGATTCCTAGATCTAGTTTGGTTGCTCTCTACTCTACTATGATTGTTACCCCTATTGTTCTGCTTATTGCTACTGCTAGGCTTTGATTTCCTTTCGCTATTACTTTTACTAGAATAATGTTGCTTCTGATGATGCTTCTCTTTCTGCTGCTGTTTCTGTTTCTGCTGCTGGTGCTGCTGCTGCTTCTGCTTCTGCTGCTGTGATGATGAGTATGTTGATTGAGGATTGGTACTGTATCTCATGCTACCTCTAAAACTATTTTTGGTCATTTTATTGTAGTCGCTGCTATCTAGGATTCTATTATTGCTGCTGCTACTGCTGCTGCTGTGGATAGTGTTGCTGTTGCTGTTGCCATTGCTGTTGCTATTGTATTTTACTTGTTCAAATTGCCGCTGTCTGCCACCCCGCTCCCTGGTTCCGTTTGCTGTCCCAATCTTATACTCATCATCGGCCTCATATCATACATCGTTCTGCTGCTGCTGCTGCTGTTGCTTGCGCTCTGGAATGCGATAGAGTTCATCGTTGTTCTGATAGAGCTGCTCGGAGCTGGCGCAGTTCACATTCGACCACCAATCGCACACACGAACGGCCTGATTGAAGACAGTGCCATTGGGGCAGAGGAAGGAGTACTGATGGCCGGAATGGAGGCACCAATGCCACACCTTCAAGAGAGCCGGGGATAGAGAATTGTTCGTTGTATAGTAATCTGTAATCCTCACCTGACAACGCGTCTCTGTGTCCGCATAGTAGCCTGGCTGGCGTCCCTGGCAATTGAAGGCCAGACCCTTGGGCACTGCATCGTACGCCGGATAATCCTCGCCGGCAATGTAGCCATCGATTTGCTGGGAACAAAAAAACGAGGACAATATTCATAAGCGCCTACAATATTAGTATTATGATTCTGTTGTGGGAATTATCTCATCGGTGGCGACCTTCAGTGGGAGTGGGAGTGGGCTGGTACGGGGTGTTTGTGGGACTGGATTGGGGTTGCACATTGCTCAAGCAGCAGCAGCAGCAGCAGCACTAACAAAATGAACTCTAAACAATCACAAAATTACAATTTGAAACAATTGCCACACAACGAAAAATCTAAAATGCAAATGCAAGAGCCCAAAAAACCAACAAAAGAATCGGTGAGGTGAGTGTTGAAAATCTCTGTGCACTTGCAACAGTTGCAGGCCAGAGAGGGCCAGGAGGGGGTGAGGTGGGGTGGGGTGACATGGCGTATGTGACAACCGACTGTCAATCTCATGCGTACGAAACCATGAAAAGCACACCGAAAAACACAAGAGAAACAATAAAGCGTGGCAGCCACCTCATCATCATCATCAGCATCATGGATCACGACACACACGACCCGACCGACCCGACAGACCCGACCCGAACGATCCACCACACACACAGTGGCACCTCGCCTTCCCCCCAATCACCAGTGCACCAGTGCACCCTTCTCTGTCTTTCGATTCTTTTGTCTCTCATCTCGTCATCCATTGGTTCCAGAGCCAGAGCCGAGCCTCATTTGGTGGCATCTATGTACATGCTATACTCGTATAGTATGTGTTGAACATGTTGCATCTTCTGCATCGACTATCTTGATCTTGCCTCAATTTCTAATCTAAATGCAGTCTCCTCTCCCATTGTGCTAGTGCCTCCTCCATGCCATTGCTGTTGCCGTTGCTGTTGCTGATACGCTCAAATAAATCCAATCCAATCCACCTTTCGTTTCTGACTCTTTTTACATGGGGGTCCAAAAGGGCTAATGCGGTGTTTATGCTAATGGAAAGGAATGGGATTGCAAATGTTTCGGATTGGTTATGGGCAAAGATTTGATGGCCTGGGAATCGGGATTGTGCTCGGGCTAATGCTATGGTTGTACCACAGAGTGCCATGTTAATGGATTTACGAGTGTTTTTGTGAGAAATTATTTCGTAGGGAAGCCCTTATCTTTACTTGGTGTCCCTCTATATTCCCTACAGATTCCCATGGACGGACTTCATTTCATGTAAAATCTCCCCAAACATTTCTCTCAGTGCCCACGTGTGGGTGGGGGATGGGATGCACCTTCTGCTGTCTCTGGCTCTGTCTCTGGATCTCTATTTCGATTTCGATGTGCTTGTTACTGCACCGATTTCCCCCCTTTTTGGGCTTCAGCTTTTCCCAATTGCTGGCCAATTTTCACGCTAATAACTTTCCTGAGGTTTTAACATTTTCCAACTTCAGCTGCAACTGCAACAAACAAAACAAAAAAAAAACGATCCGAAATAACAAACTATATAGACCGCCCATTGCCTCAGTAACCCAAAAAGGCAGACAGACAGATAGACCCAGTCCCAGTCCCCCAGTCGAAGTCCCACACTTCACATCCGCCCTGTGCTCCCCAATTACTCCCCCACTCTGGCACTCTGGCACTCTGGCACTCTACGACTCAACCTTTGGCCAGAGTGGCCAGAGCGTTTTCCTTTAAATACCAACCATTTTCCGATTCGCTCAAAGCAGATGCGATGTGCGACGCAGAGGGAGATGCGATGCGCGAAATGGAGCTGGGGGTCTACGGGTCTGCGGGGCCTCTGGCATAAGACTCTGGCATGGACTAACAAATGCAAAATGGAAAATGTAAAGTGGAAAACGGTTAATTTTCCCTTGCATTTTCGCTGCATTTTCTTTTACTTTGTGTTTGCCAAGCGCGGTTGAGGTTGAGGGGTAACCAAGGCTAATTGATAATGTAACACGAGCTGGCAGATGCAAAGCACAGCAGAGGCACCACGAATATTGTGTGCTCTTTTGGAACTTCGACTTCCGACTTCGTTGGATAATAGTGACATCTGCTAGACTTGCCATCTTCTTGGGGTATCCTATCATAGGGCTTCCTATCATTAGTCGATTCGTCGATTCACAAGTCCAGTGGCTTAAATCTTGAAGAATCTTTAAAAAAACTGATTCTACGGATATTTCTTCTCAGATTGGTTCTCAGCATAAAAATTCTCTGTAGATTCTCTTTGTAAATCACATCCAACCCCCACCGTTCTCATGTTAATCTGAAGCATTAGCTAATCATAGTCACTCCCCGTAGTCAGGGTACTCCAATGCCCAAGGGGAAAGATCCCATGACGACACCTTCTTATAAAGAGAGAGAGAGGGAGAAAAGAGAAGAGTAAGAGGAGCAAGTCTTGAGTCTTGAGGGAGCTTTGGGGTTACCTCTGGACGTGAGAAGATGTCTAACACTTTGGCAGACAGGTTGTCTGGTTGTCTGCTTCGTGTGTTGTCCACACCCCCTGCCATCCTGCTCTGCATCCTCTTCTTCAGCTTCTTTTTGTTGCACTTGCAACACAACGAAAATAAAAAAGAAGATGGTAAATGGAGAGACTGAGCGGCGAGGCAGAGATGCAGAGACCAGAGACTGAGACTGAGACTGAGGCAGAGACTGAGGCAGAGGAACCTTTTTGGTCTATTTTTTGTTTTGTGGCAACAATTGTTATTTTTTTGTTGCTGTTGCTGTTGCTCTGGCTGCAACTTTGTGTGGGAGTTTGTTGTTGTTGCTGTTGCACGGGTGGCTGTTGCACGGGTGTTTCGTGCTGTTGCTGTTGCTATTGCTGTAGATCCATATCAAACAAGAGACAAATGGTGTGCGCAATCTTTTTACTCGGAATGAATGAATGTAGGAAACTATCTTAGATGACACTTTTTTGTTGCTTCTGCGTTGTGTGCTGTTGTTGTGTGCAACGAAACGATCTGCCCCAAACCAATGAAAACCAATGAAGTTGTCAAATCAATGGGCCAGACGTTGCGATCAGCAACCAAAACAAAAGTATTATTCAATTCAATAAGCCATTTCCCAAGATCATAAAAACCCTTTTTACAACCATAATTGCGGGCAATAAAAGCCTCAAAAGATCCGACAACCAAAGACCATTGGGCTTTGGGATTTTCTGGGGAGGCTGGGATGATGGTATGGGAAGACGACTTCACTTGACTTGAGTCTTGACGATGACGATGACTTACCCCATTGACACAGTTCCTGCGAGCAGCATCGAGAGTACTCCGAACACGACCATCAGGAGGCCGAGGCAGATGCTGCTGTTGTTGCTGCTGCCGCTGCTGGAGCGAGAGAAGAGGCTCCACTGCCCCTGCCCCTGCCGCTGTCTGTGTTGCTTCTGCTGCTGCTGCTGCTGCTGCGGTGATTTGTTCGCTGTTGCCTCCATGATGTCTGCGATTTTTTGGGTTTTTATTTGGGAATTGGTTTTTTTTTTCGGGGTAATACGTAATTTAAATGTGATTTTTTTGGTTTTTTTTGGTTGCTATCTAAAGATACAAAACGAAAATCGAAAGAAAACGAGTCGAGGATTTAAATTTGTTGTTTTAGAAAGGAAATCTTTCGGCCGAAGCATCTTCTCTGTGCTGTGCTGCGGCATATAATTCGATTTAATATCTATATGTTTATGGTGACTCATCTGTAGGTGGGGGAGGGGGTGGAGGAGGTTGGGGCAGGGGGTTGGGGGTCCCACCACAATTGCTAATGGATATTCAGGTATTGCTTCTCAAAACTGCTGTTTCTTCGGATGTTTCTCTTGCAGCTGCCGTTTGCATTCACTTTTGTAGCGGGCGAATGGATGGCCTGCCATGGCATGGACTGGCTTGGGCCTCAAATGAATCTTAATTGAGAATACTTCAAATTGTTTACATCGCATTTGATGGCTCATTCGGTTATGGCATTTGCTGTTCGCTGTTCGCTGTCTGCTGGTTGCTATTATGGGAGCTGCCATTGGGAAATGCTGTGTTTATGACAGGCGGAATCCCCTGGCAGGCATTCTGCTTGCAATCATCGTAACCGATAGGCAAATTATGCGACAGTGGGCAAACTCTGTCTCTGCCTGCTTTACTATTCCTGAATCTGAATCTATAAAGTCCCATCTCCAGGACTAATGACTGTCTAGGAATTTATTTGAATTTTTACTTGATGTCAACCTCCAAGAACCCCTTTGTTTGTGGCTGACAAATGATCGCGGATTAGGCAGGTATTAGATTGCACATATCCAAAAAGGTATCTTGGAAGGACTTTTGCAAGAACTTTTGCAAGAACTTTTGCGGATGGTTCTTTGAATTAATTATTGAATATTATAATAATATTAATTATTCCCATTTATAGTATTAATTGCTTATGTTCTTAGATGTTAATTGTTCGATTCAAAGTCCTTCAAAAGTGTTTATTGGGTCTGTGGATAGACGTGGATTCTTTTCTCTTGCGATTGTTGCCACCACCATATTACGTATACGTATACGTTAGTTGTTGCCGTACAGTTTATGCCGCACTTGTTGTGCTCCTCGTGGGAACTGATTTGCGTAAACAAAAACAAAAAACAACAAAAAAACCAATCCAAATGCCACGCACAAAACACACTCTCACTGCATCGACCGATCGATCGATCGGTCGATCGGAATAGATCGTATCCGTATCTGTATCTGTTGCTGTTTCTGTTGCTGTTTCTGTATCTAATTGAGACTCACTTCAAAACGAACTTCTTAACGAACGCTGGCGCTGGAGCTGGCGCTGGAGTTGGAGCTGGAGCACACGTGTTGCCGCGTTTGAAGTTGATGCAAAAGTTAGAAAAATTCGCATCAATTTTAGTTTTATACTCGAGAGCGTGTTGCTGTTGCCGCTGCTGCTGCTGCTGCTCGGGGTTGTCCGGGGTCTCCACGGACAGATACAGATAGATGAGCGCGCACGAGGCTGGCGGCTCAGAAAAATGCACAGCGTCATCATCGCTGGAATTGCCAAAGAGCAACCTCATCGTCGAGTCGAGTCGAGTCGTGGCCCAAGCCAAAGCCAAAGCCGAATCCGAAGCTGGAAAACTAAATCATCGTGGCTATTGATGCCTCGTTTTTCGACTGCTGCTTCGGGCCTCTCTCTCCCAGCTCTCCTAGCCATGGCTCTCATTCATGGCTAATGGCTAAGAAGAGGCCCACTCTCAGTGTGTGCCACCGGCTTTAGTTTGCTGTTTGTTTGGATGTTTGTTTGGCAGTGTGTCGCAAAGCAAAGCAAAGCAAAGCAAATGCAAAAATTAGTGCGAATTTCAGCTTATTGATGGCCCCAGCCACTGCCAGCCCCTGCCAGCCACTTGGCCAACTTAACGGCGATTCCGATTCCATTTAATTGCCGCCTGCCGCCTGCCACTTCTTGCTGGTGCGAAATGTTCGCTCATTAGCGCCGGATAAACGAAAGACTTAGGCAACGAACTCGGCGCTCTTGATTGGCACTCGACGCGCCGACTTATGACATCGAATCGGCGGGAAAAGCGAAAAGGAAAAGGAAAGGGAAAAGAGGGAAAGCAACAGCAAAGCAACTTAGGATTCACATTAGATAAGAGGGAAATCAAATAAAAGAAAACTCTACTTGGGAAATGGGTCAACTAGAAGAACTTAAGGGGGAGCCCCGCTCGATGAGTTCATATTTCATCTGCTTGGTTCATCTTTCAGCTATCATCAATGTCCCTAATGAAGGTTGAGGATTCAGCCAAGCGCAGCAAATGTTTCTTAATGATTTTTGATATTTCTGCTATAATCTATATGTATGTATCTTTGGGAATCAATGGATAAAGTTTCAGTGATAAAACTAGACTTTTTCAAGATGTTCTTTTCCAGTCAGAAGTCTCCAAAAATAAACAAGACCATTTTATTTTATTATTTCTGTTTTATTTAACAAATTTGTATACAATTACAAATTACATTTAATATTAGTTCTATCTATGTGCATATGTATGTATGTATATTGCTTAAATTATTCTTATGCTAGAGTGTGTGCTATAATTACTTAAATTATTTGAAATTTGTAGTTCAAATTGTCATCTCTAAGTGAAAACTATGGGTCATACTCTCCTGGGTTTTCCTTGCGGCTTCCCTTGTGCAGGGATGGGATTGTGCACAACGTCACTCCCAGCGGATGTCATTCTTATGCAACTCTGGCGGCTGTTGCAGTGTGACAGCATTTAATTTCGATTTGGAAAAAATTATCATAAATTAAACTAATTAAAATAAAATGCTGCAATAAATTTTGCAGAGCTGCTGCTGCTGCAAGAGACATTCATTTGCTCTAGAATTGATGCAGCAGCAGCAGCAGCAGCAGCCGAGCCGCCGCTCACTTTCAAAAGATGTGCAGCAGCAGTGGCAGTGGCAGCAGGGGCAGCAGCAGCGGTGGTGGCAATCCGGTTGGGAGAGGAGAGGAGGGGAGGTGGTGGCTCATTGAATGCGCTTCAATTGCTTGAGAGATCGACATAGAGCATAGAGACAGAGACAGAGACTGAATCTGGGACTGAATCTGAGACACTTTTGACTTGGACTCCGGACAACGGACAACGGACTCCGGACTGCATTCTGGTTCACCTTCGAGAAAAGCGAAGCACCAGAGCACAGACATTGCCAAATGAAACGTCTTTCGTGTGGCTCTGTGTCTGTCTCAGGCTCATGGTTTGGGGTTTGAGAGCAAGTTTCGGTGTTTTGGTTGGGAATTGTGTGAGAAATTCCCTTAATCAGCGCAAGCTTCGAGTGCAGTTTCTTGGCTCTAAATTTGTGCAGAGACCAGGCCAGAGCAGACCAGAGCAGACCAGACCAGACTCTCAGTATGGGCATCAGCCCGGTCTGCTTTATGGATTGTACTTATTATCATTAGGCGTTGGTCGTGTGTGTTCGCTCTTTCCCAATTCGAGGGGGGATGGGGGGGGGGGCTCTTTGGAGCACTATTTAATAGCACAGCCAGCCCCCCATCAGTTTCCGAAGATTTCACACGCTGTGACCGTAAATTACGACATTATACGAGTGCCTCCTCCACACACGACCTTGACTTTTACCCACTTGAAGGTGGCGTCTAGGTAGCCTCTCCATCATGATCATCATCATCATCATCATCATCGTTATCATCATGATCATCATTATCATAATCGTCAGCAAACAGCAACGCTTCTTCATGTTTGAAAATTGGTTTAATACGTGACGAAAACAATGATCAAGTAATTATGGGGATGGGGATGGGGATGGTGGAGTGGGTTGTAGAGGGGGGGTCTTATAAATGTTGGCTTCCCGTTGGCTTCCATCCATCCATCCATCTGCCATGTGATATGACACTTGCCTTCCCCTCCTAGAAAACGTAAACGCAATTTTTCATTCAGTTTTTCCCATTCTTTTGTCAGCTTTAATGCGACTAATGCTGTAATTTATTAAATTTGTTTAGAAATGTTTTTATAATTAGACCCTGGGAGGCGACTGGAAAACAGATCCGATCCCAAAGAGCAGTCTTTTGTGTGGAGAATTGGTGTAGTCTCAGGGTCGCCCCCGAAAGAGGGTGACCTCTAGAGGGGGTTCCTCGTTGGGTCTTCGAGGAATGGCTTGCCCTTCCTTGCCCGAGCAACGAGCAGCTTCTGCTCTCCCTTTTTTGGCCAGATCGGATTTCCTGCTCCTAATTACAGCCAAAGCCATGCACAAAATGCAAGCCAAGTGGCCCAAGGTTTTCCTTGCCCCTCTCTCCCCCAGACTGTGGAGAGGATGCCCACTCTCGTAATGGGGGATGCAGCATGCAGCTTGCAGCATCATTTGTCAATTGCAGTTCTCTAACGAAACGAAATATCCATCCACTCCCACTCCCACACCACACCACACAACACTCGCAAACAGACCGCAAACATTTGATGAACGCATTTCGTTCTCATTGTTCTGGTTGTGTGTGTTCTCGCCACCCCCCACCTCCACCTACCCACCTGCCCCTCCTCAGACACAAAATTCTCTGCCATTGCACAAACACAATGCACTTTGGGGGATTTCTTCGGGAGGGGGGGGGGCTCTGTTCTATTCGTTCGTTGGTTGTAACCGAGCGAGCGTTGATTATTGTGCAAATAAAAATTCTAATGATGATTTCGGCAACAACAATGCAATTATGCAAAACCCAAAACCCAAAAGCCGCCTTGTTCCTCGTTGGCAGCTGGTAGTTGGTAGGAAGGTAATTAAAGGCAGAACACAGGAAAAGAGTTAGCAGCAGCAGCTGGAAAAAAGCAAATGCAAAAACAAAAACGGAACGGAACGGCAGGCAGGTCTTGGCGGAGGAGAATTATAATTATCGCGGCCCGGCAATCAACAATGAATATGCTAAGCAGCACAGGGCACAGAGCAGAGAGCAGGGAGGAGGGAGGAGGGAGGAGGAGGGTCCGATGCCAAAGTCGAAGAAGAACATCCTATGGAGCATCCACATGGCACATGCCACACACATGCCACATCCGCTAGATGCCCAAAAAACGGGGAATGATCCATCATCATCATCGCCATCGCCAGTCCACAGTCCCCACAGTCCCCACAGTCTTTGTCTCAGTTTTGCGCAATGCCCCCGATCCGACTGCGAGTCCGAGTCCGACTCCTCCTCTTTTGACTTCACTCCATATCATTCCTCATGCCACCCCACCTCCTCTCTGCATCGTTTCACTCTTCTTTGAATCACAGCTAAAATATCCATACATCATCGCCAAAAAACGGTTTCGTTTTGGTCTCTCTTCTTTTTTGATTTTTTGTGTTTTTTTTAGGCCAAATTGTCGATTGCCGATCGTCGATTTTGTAATCAACGAGCGAAGCCCTCGTCCATTGAATCCTCTGTCTAAGAAATGTGTTCAGGGGATCTCCCAAAAGTCTCCAATTAATTGTATTTTGTCACCTTTGCTGGGGCGGCACTGGGGGATTACTCTGGGGAGCTCTGCTTGCGGATGGGGGGTGGAGTTTGCAATTTCATTGATATCTTTATGCCAATCATTGCTGCAAGTGACTTTCTTTTGTGGCAGTTATTTGGCAATTTGCAAGGCTCTTATGGGGGGGGGCACACGTGAAGTGATGATGTGAGTTTGTACCCTTAAATGTACCTTAAATATACCTTAAATGTATGAAGAGTAGGTCAGAGCCAAACAATTCCCCAACAACTTTCAAAATAATTTCAAAAATAATAATTTATATCGGAAATTAGTCAAAAGGTGCCTGCCACTAGCAACTGTGCCACTATTGCCAGGAAAATGCCAAAAAGAATTGATTGAATTGCCATTTGATGAATGTCTAGACTGTAGATGGTAGACTGTAGAATGGTAGGTAGGTACATGCTTACAGAGAAGTGACAAACCAGACAGACTCCAGCGAGACTCCAGCCAGAAGAACCCCGAAACGAAACCAATTACAAATTCAATGGAAAATACTTCGGAGATGATTGAAATTAATGGCAGATCCATTCAAAAACAAAAACAAAAACAGAAACAACATCAGTGAAGAAGGCCAAAGGCAGCTCTGAACTCTGCTGTGGTCCAAAGTGCTTCTGCCTCTGCCTTTGCCTTTGCCTTTGGCTTTACTGCCTGCCACCATCGATCGGATTTCAAAGCAGAAATAGAAATAGAAACAGACAGAAAAAAAGCAAGGCAAAAGGCTGACTGGCAAAGGCAAAGTCTCGGAGTCTCGGAGTCTCTGATGATGATAGACAAACGCTTTGGGGGAAATTTCATACAGAAAATGCCATGAATAAAGCGAGAAAAGATTACATTACCAAGATTACCTACCACTGGTGTACTTATGAGAAGTACTCGACTCGATTCGATTCGATTCGACTCGACTTGAGTCGTACCAAATGCCAAAGCGATAGGATGGCCCCTAACAGCTAGCAGCTAACTGCATAACGAGGTGCGAACAGGGTCACTGCTGGTGATTGGTGATTGGTGCTTGCTGCTCTGTGCTTGCTGCTGGGGCTCTGTGCTGGCCATTGGACACCTTTTGGCTTGGAGCCACAACTTCTGGCCTGGCCAACAGAATGTGGTCCGAATTAAGTTGGCAGTTGGTGCACCACTCCGCCACTGCCACCACCGCACTGCTGCAAATATTGTCATGTTTTTGGTTTTGGTTATGTACTCGAACTCGTACTCGTACTTACATATATTTAGTACATATTAAAAGGTGCATTAGAGATCAATGGAATGCTCAAGAGTCACATAAACAGCATATAAACCGCGTATATATGTGTGTATGACTAGACTCTAGAGTGTCACACTAAAACCACTAAAACTGCAGCTGAAGCTCTCCACAGATGTGGACAGATGTTCTTTGGCTAACTCGGAAAAGAGTTACTTTAGAGAACTGATTGTGGAGCCAGCTGTCGACAGGGTACCCTTCATTGAGGAAAGTAGCTCACAGACTGTCTAGGGCAAGCCCTTACCTTGTGTGCATAGGAAAGTGCGCTGCACCAGTGACTGACACCAATACATTGTTCGCTCAGCCGAGACTCTCTCTTGGATGCGACTCTCTCAGTCTCAGTGCTGTTCTATGCCATTCTCATAGGTGGAACCTATTATCAATTGAGATATTTTGTCATCCCATACTCCTATATCCTCAGCTCATGCCCTGTTGTATCCCAACTCACTTCAGAGTGCTGATTTTAGCTGCAGCTCGGATCTCTATCTAAAGGATCGGGGATCTCTATTTGCTATATCTACTTAGATATGGTTGGTATGTATGTATATCTGTAAAATAATATCCCAAACATATTTCATATTCCATTCGCTCCCCCTGCACGCTTTTCGCTTTATATTTCTTAGACAATATTAAGCATACGTCATGTGGTACGCTCTCTCAGCGCTGCCATTCAGGTTTTTCCAACTTTTTCTGGTAGTTGGCTAGCATTTAAATTGATTTTGGCTGTTGCGCCTCTAAACTGGAGTACTCTTAAACGGAGGCAAGGTCACCACCGTCCGCTGTGGCCATCTGCACAAATTCGATGATCATGGCGATGACTGCGATGACTCCAATGACTGCGATGACTCCAATGACTGTGATGATGACGAGGATGATGATGAGGTTGGATGGGGTTGGATGATGTCTTACTGCTCGCTTGTTTCGAGTCAGAACAAACAACTTGTAATTGGGTCGACTTTTGTGTGTCTGGTCTGGTCTGGCAGAGTAATCGAGCAATCATAAACATTCAGCAGTCAGCGGCAGCGGCAGTCAGCGGCAGAGAGACCTTAACAAATGGCCAAGCATAAAGAAGAAGCTTTATCAAACGCTTCACTGATCCGACAACTTCAATGTTTTTGCTCGAGTATCTTTGTATATTTGTATCTTTGTTGTTTCTTGGCTGTGTTGTTGTTGTTTTTCTCTGTAAGCTGTTTTGCTTTGTTTCGCTGTGTGAACGGAGGAGGAGGAGGAGGAGGAAAAGGAGGAGGAGGAGCGTAAGTTAAGGACGACCTTTGGCTAGACTTTGATCGGAAGATGACACCTTCAGCCACCAAATTGTCCGATTCGTGCGGCTCTGCAGTGACTCTGCAGCATGACTCAGCCAAGTCCAAGTCCCTATTGAATTCTGTTTGGCATTTGCTTTTGCTTTTTGCCTTTTTCTGCCTTAAATACACACTGTTTTACGTTCGGGCATAATCATAAATAATATAGTTACTATATTGTTTCATTGGGATGCCGTGTAAAGCCGTGCCGTGCCGAGCCGTGGGATTATTTGGTTTGCTGATGGATTGTCTGCGGGGAATGCGAGCTTATAAATGTTAATCGATTGCCATTTGGCCTAAATGTTAACATTTCTATGCAGCTTTATTGATATTTAATTGGTTTTTGAATGATTTTGCCCGCATAAGTACATACATATGTATATACATATATGGACGCCCTTGATGCCCTGATCTCTGACACTCAATACGATACGCGATATGTTTTCCCCATTCATGATTCAGATTCCGAAAGTACTATAATACTGAAGATCAGAGATCAAAGAAGATCACTCTGGTATCTCGGACCCACTCGCGTATGTATTTTTACCGTCTTGCGGTTTCCCCAGATCTCCAGCTTACCGGCTTCTTCCCGGGAAAGTTTATTCCTTTGTCGATTCTGCATCCCGGGAGGTTCTTGGTGCGCAAACCAGGAGACGAAAAAGCGAGGAAGGCGCTCGTAAATGGAGATGCGGATGTCAAGTTGGGTTTGTCATAGGTTTTCCTGTTTATTTTCACATGAATAGTTTGTGATTTTTAATATATTAATACTCAAAGCTGTAGCGGTTCCTTCCGGAACAAATTGATTGATATTATAGGAGCTTATCAAGGCATTCGACATGGAGTATTTCATCTCCCATATTGTCTAGTGGTTAGGATACCCGGCTCTCACCCGGGAGGCCCGGGTTCAATTCCCGGTATGGGAAACTGTCGAAAGTTTCTTTTTTTTATTATCTCCTTTTTCCACCCAAGGACCAAAGGAAACATATTTTTATATCCGGTACTCAAAAAGATATCAAAAAGGCTGCCGAATCGGGCTAAGATCGGATCATCATTCCTCCCACGCGCTCAGTCAATCGCTCTCTCTCTCTCTCTCCCTCTTGCTATCTCGCTATCTCACTCTTAGTCGTGCAGTGTGCGCCTCCCCTCGACGCGGAACGAAGCGAGTTATGTACATATGTATGTGTAATGGTTGATGTTGATGGGACAAGTGAGAGAGAAAGAGACAGATGGGGTGGCGGAAAAATGGTAACAGATAAAAAATTGGAAATTTCTAAACAAATAGGTCCACCCAATGGGTGGAGAGGGTACAAACAAAGTGCAAGAATTAACATTCGAACAAACTGTCTGTGGTTTTCCCGCGGAGAGACCCTCCCCCCTCTCTCTCTCTCACTCATTCTCCCACACCACTCTGGGCGTGTCAGGCACCATGGCCGCAATGCGATCGATATTCTTATCTGCTGCATCAGAAGAATTGTAGGATTGATTCCAGCCAGATCCCAAAGGGCATCCCATGCTCCTCTCTGAATGCGTCGTCTAATATATTTATGTACATACATATGTATGCTTCTTGGTAGTCTTGGATATGGATCCATGGATCCAGCCATCATCAACTCACATCGGATGCCTGCCCTCCAGTTAGCCGAGTCCGAGATTCTTGAAGAATCCTTTCAAATCTTTGCCAGCCACGAGAAGGAATTAACGACGCCTCTTGACGGTGCATGAAACTTGGCGACTGCAGGCAGTACACGAACAGCAGAGGGCGCCAGTCATGTCCTTCGCCAAGTGCTGTTGCAGCAGTAGTTCCAAGGAAAGCCGCTATTGACTAATGGCGCCAGTGTTTATTCACGATGTAAAATTCCTGTAAAATTTGATTTCAAGGCGGTTTGTGGGCATGGCCAACCATTTGATCCCGCTAGGAGATACCTCATGTCCAGGGCAGAACCTTTTAACCCTTGCGGAACCCTTGCGTCCTGGCTTCCATAGCACCAATCGATTCCTTAACATTCTCCCCCCCCCTTGACTCGGAAATTCCATTCATAGAGCAAAAACCACATGCAAATAAAGATAAATAAATAAAGGACATATAATAAATAGGCTATCTGAGAGGGGTGGGGGAAGGTCAATAGGGTCACAAAGGTAATCCATTAGCCATTTCAATGCAGGAGCCATAAATATTCTCCAGCCTTCCGACACCTGCCCCGTCCCAAGTAATTTCCCCCTTCCACTTCATTCAATTTTCATTCAGTTTCGATAAACAAATAGTCATATGAATAAATACATAAAATCTTTGGTGGGGCTGGGGGCTGGGGGGAGGCGTGGCTGATATACGCTTAAAATGGAATGTCTCGACCGCAACAAGTCGGAAATTGAACATCTGCGAAAAGTCAAGGAAAAACTTTTGCAAATATAATTGTAATGAGGCAAAGAACTTTGGCCAGTCTTGGGCCCCCCAGCCCCCCCCCCAGTCCCCCAGTCCACAATCCACAGTTCCCAGTTCCCTGTGCCTAGTCCTTCTCCTCCTCCTCCTGCTGCTGCGTCTGGTCTGCTCTTTCCTTTCGTTATTCTGTCGTTAAAGTTAAATGGTCTGTGTGATTGCCCCAGAGGGGTGGAGGACGGGGAGGAGGGGGGTGCTAAGGAAGCCATCCCAAGGTCGTAATGAAAGCAGACAAACCCAATCAGGCAGCATCGCTTACAGATTGCATTTCCTTTAGATGATTTCTTTCTTAATTTTCTCTCTCGCACTGGCACTGCTACTCTCTCTCTCACTCTCCCACTCTCCCACTCTCTCTCTCCCTCTCTCTCTCTCTGTGGCACTTCTTTGTATAAAGAGGTATTTCCCAGGAGCAAGCGAACGGCAAAGAAAGTGAAAATTATAAGTAGCCTGAATAAGTGGGAATATTGGCTGGGAATTTACATATCTGAAGGGGGAGGGGGTCGGGAGTTGGGAGGCGGGAGGCGGGGAAGGAGAGGAACTTAATGAAGTGGCTTGTGGGGAAGGATTGTGAATTGTGGAAGGAAGAGATCAAGTGAAAGAACCTTGAAAACCCCTCATCTTTCACAGCATTTTCATCATTTGAATTTCCCAATTATTGGGGATTACACACGAATATATGCACATACGAGTATGTACCGTACTGTACTGTACTGTACTGTATACTGTATATGTGGCCAAGCAAGGATGGCTTATCATCAATTTTCAATGGTTTTATCAATGAACTATTAACCTTAGCCAACACTTAGACCCCACCCGCACCCCTACCCCCCGGTTACAGTCTAAGCCGCACTATTCACCCCCACCCCCCTGGTGGCCGCACTCTAAGCCGCACTATTCACCGCCCGAAAAAAAGCGCAATTCTTGTGCGCGCGTGTGTATGTGTGTGTGTGTGTGTGTGAAATATGTGCAAGTGTCAGCTTTTCAATCCGAATCAATAAACTTTGAATGGTACGCAGTGGCATGTGGCATGTAGCATGTGGCATGTGCCACATTGTTCCAGCAATGGCATTCCAGCAGCAGCAGAAGCAGAAGCCTCTCGCAGCAGCCTGCCCCTTCCATTCTAATCCCCCCTGTGCCCCCGTCCCCTCACAGCAGGGTCACATTTTGCATGATTTTGCTGACAGAAGTTTGTTTGTTGCCTGTTGACATATGGCGGAAGGGGCGGAACGGGGCGGGGCGGGGCGGGGCGGGGTTTGGGCCAAGAGGTGATTGCCGTTTAAATTACGAAATCATCCATGAATAGGGGAACAGTAGAGGCAGAGTGGAGAGTGGAGAGAGGGGAGTGACAGGAGAGGCAGGAGGGGCAGGAGGCAGGACGCTTTTGGGGTTTTGGAAATTATAGTGCATTTGTGTTTTGTAATTAGACCCCAAATACCTATTGATAGCCGAGGATGAGAACCGATTGGGCACTCCATGTGGCATGTGGCATGGCATTCAATGCCCCTGATGTTATCCTGAATGTATCCTGTCCGTGTGTGTTACTGTTCGTCTGTTCGTGCGTGTGTGTGTGTGTGTGTGTGTTTGCAGTGGTTTTTCCTCCTTCTGCATGCACACATACTCTTTTGTGTGTGTGTGCGTATGTGTGTGTGCGTTTTGTGAAAAGTGGCTTAATGAGGCAACACTTTTGGATCAATGCAAAGAGTGGCCCGCCCACAAATCCGAGACCTCTTAACCAACCACCTCCCCCAGCCACCCGCAAAAAGCAACAAAAAAACAGGAAAAAAATGGATGACAGCCGCAATGTTGACACGCAAAATTGTGTAAAATGATCGGCCCAAGGACCAAGCACTCGAATGTCATGTCTCTGTCTCTGTGTGTGTGTGTGTGTGTGTGTGTATCCCCATAGGAATGTCATGTCTGTGTGTGTGCGTGTGGCATATAATCGGTGAATGCCAGTGAATGCACTCGATTGGTGAATTGGTGAATGAATTTGATTTCGTCTCTGGCTATGGCTTTGGCTATGGCTCTGGTTTCCCTGCTCTGTCGGTCCTTTGAAGTAGGATTCGATTTGTGTGTGTCTGTGTGTGTGTGGGGGGGGGGGGGATTATGTTAATGGCGAATATTGGTTATCTAATACAAAGACTATTCAAAGGTTATTCAAGGAGCGATGTCTCAAGGCCTCTGTTCTCTCTCTCTCTCTCTGTCGTCTCTCAGTTAGACAATTCTCCTAGTTATCGCCTTCCGTTCAATGATGATGATTATTTATCGATATGCATTGATTGAACCTCTTCAAATTGTGTTTCGGATTGAGTTGATTGTTTTTTTTACCTTCTGGGACATTCATTGAATGAATGAGTAACTGCCAGTTATCGAATGTTAAATGTATCGAAAATGATTATAAATCGATGGCAGGTTTCTAGTATTTGATAAGTGATCGATCTGTAAATGATTGAGTTACATTACGATACAAAAATAATTGAAATTATAGAATTATCAAGTGAAATCTCTTGCTACACTTTCCACCCACATACGAGTATCTCCCTCTACTTTTCTTCTTTCTGTACTTATGCCCCTCGTTTTTCCTATTCTTTTTGTATCCCCTTCGGACTATCAAAATTCCCTTCCAATCACTCGACAAATGTTGAGCCAAAAAGCCCAAAAAACGAAACGAATTGAATCGAGTTTGTACATTTTATTACGCTTACTGGCTATGGATACCCTCTCCTCTCCTGTCCTGTCTTGTCCTGTACGGTCCTCTGCCCGGAATCCTGAATCCGGAATCCTGGCCAATGCAAATTGACATTCGAGCTGACACATTGAGAGGACTGCCCTCAAGCCCCCGCCCCCCCTCAACCCCTCCCCTCCCCTCCCCTTTCCACAATCAACTTCAATTGATTTGCGGAAGAGCTGAATCGCAGTCAAAGTCTTTCCCTGCCCTCCATTCCCCTCTTCTGTCTGTCTCTGGGTCTTGTAGTCCTTGCGGCAAACACTCGACACAAAAAGAGGGGAAAACTTAGCCAGAAAGTGGCCAAACACACACATACACATAGATATACATAGATATATATATATATATAGTTATATAAACTCTCTTTCTGGCAGCGATGATGATGCATCAATGCATGCAAATTTGTTAGCCACAAATAAGTTGGGGGCCCAAAGTGGTTTTTGGGTTTTCCACACACCAACACACTTACACCCACACACACACATTTCTATTTTTGCTGTTGTGTTGCAAGTGTTGCTATTGTTGTGGCGGCGGCTGTCAATGGCAGTGATTTACATAATATGGCCATTCGGCCAACTCAATGCAACAATTTCCTGTGTGTGTCCTGTGTGTGTCCTGTGTGTGTCCTGTCCTGTAGGGGGGAGGGGTGGGTCGCTACCACCTATTGTTTGCTTATTTGTTGGCTGACTTGTTTGGCCTTTTGCCTTTTTCCTGTGCCGCTGCCGCTGCCACTGTGCTACTGTGCCACTCGTCTACTCGTCTCCTGCTCTCCTGCTCTACTGCACAAAAGTTATTAGTCAGCTCGATGGAAAATCAATCAAGCTGGTGGGCAGGGGGTCGCCAATCAAACAAACATTTAATTATTTTTGTCGCTTCGGTCAACAGGCAGTAAACAAACCATTTTTGAGGGGGGAAAATGCACAACTTTAACCAGAAAATGAGACTTGGATATCGATATTCCTAGGGTGAACCGATCACAAGAGATATACATACATATGTATATACTCTATAGATAGCTCCTTCCAGGGTATACTGTTGCCGACACACACACACACACACACACACTCTCGCTCTCCGCTTCATTCAACAAATACCCAATAATTGGCCTACAACTCTCGATAATAGGATTTTTCCGCCCGGCGGTGCACTATGGGACATGGTGGCAGTTTTTATACTCTTTCCGCGTTTAGCAATTACACAATATTCACAGAATGGGTGGACAAAGCCAGTAAAAATCACTCTGATGGCAGAGCATTGTAAAAACTGCACTTAAATTGTTTACTTTTCAACTTTTAAGTACTTCAAAAATGTCCGTGTTAACAGCACAGGCTTCAAGCTGGCGAACAGCTCTGTTAAGCAGCTGACAAGTTAACACTGGTTCGCTCTGTTAAGCAGCTGACAAGCCAACAGTGGTTCCCTTTGGTCAATGTTAAAAATAAATCATGTTAACTACTTTTGAATAGATGGATTTTGGCCAGAAACGGTTGTAATATTTCCCATGGTGCCTGTCTGGGTGTGTGTGTGTTTTCGGGGGGCATGCGGAAATTGATTTGGCTAAGCACACACCAAACACCACCCACCACCCACCATCACAGACTACAGCTCTTAATTTGTGATTGGCTTTGTGGCAAATCAAATGCAATGTCCTACGACCGAGCCACTTGGCAGCTAAATTAACTTAAACAAGTCAATCAATTTAATTCGAAAAATTCAGTTTTCTCCAGCAGCTGCAGGTAATTCTAATTCCAATTTCTAAATTAAGATTAATTTCATTAAAATTGAATTAATTCATTAAATTGAGAGAGTTTTACTCCCTACTTTTGGGGTGGGGAAAAAAATAGCATATCTTTAGCATACTTTGGGGGTCGGAATCATGTAAGGTCAGGGCTCTCTTTTCCTCTTTTAAGGTCAGAATTGCATTCCCGATCAATTGGGATCAAAATCTAAATTGTTTGTGATCAGGTGAATATTAATTCATTGATTGCTTGCTTCCCAGATATTATGAAATAAGAATAAATAAGTAATTATAAGAATAGAAAGAAGTTGAGTTAACCCGTGCCGAAAAGATTTTCATATACATTTATTTATTGTCTACCAAAACTCTTCTAGATAATAATAAGAATTCTAGATAATAAGAGAATACAAAATTGTACCCATACCTCATTGTAAAACTACACATAAGACTAGGACTAAGACTAAGACTACATATGTATGTATAAGACTCGGATTGTCTGAATAAAAATTTGCAACTCAACTCGCAAATGTCTAGACTTTTCCTTTAAGGGCTTTACATCTGGGAAAGGGAACGTTTCAAATTAGGATAGAATTCAATGGCGAAATCCTCTCCCAAAATTATCCTTTGTACTTCCTTTACGAAATGCATCCTGCACTCCCCTGGGACTTGCAACTATCCCTTGAGTCTCCACACTATGTATACCCACACATTTCCCGAATGACCACATCTACTCGTAATCCCATTTATCCTATTGATAAATGATATCTGTCCTATTATCATTTATATTTATCCTTGCCAGGCGCATAGCCGCATAGGCGTTGCTCAGTAATTTGATGACACATACATATGTACATACCTACTAATGTACATATGTTTGTATGTATGTACATGCCCGCCCATCGTTGGGGATCCTTGGGCCTCGTGATGTCCTGTCAGAGAGAAATCCTGGTCAATTTTATGCATGTCCCTTGTCGGACAACAGCAGGCGAGAACTATGAATAGTCCGCATTGACAAGTGTTTTCTGGAGGGGGGTGGGGGGGTCCTTCAAGGATACTCGTAGCTGAGCTGCAGAGCTGTAGTGGTGCCCCACTGCAGGATGTGGGCCTCGCTTGGAATGACAGTTGATTCGGTTGTGGATTCGGTTCAGGGACTTGTGATGGACTATACGACCATACGATGCATGGATACAAGAGAACTCTCTTGTAATTTCCCTCTCATGAATTTGTTTACATATGTAAATATGTGTGTGAGACAGAGAGGGAGACAGAGAGAGAGTGTGTGTCTTCGGGGGGGTGGGGTGGCTTTAAGTGGTGGATTATACAAATTTTATAGATATTATTGCCTAATCCAAACCAAAATTCAGTTCATTTTTGAAGTTGGTTAAAAAATCATTCATCATTGGATCCTGTAAGCCAGGCATTTTGGATTTTGCATTTCCCATTTTCCGATTTCCATTTCCATTTTCCGAGTTCCATTTTGCATCATTCATCCAATCAAGAATCCGGAACCAGGCCCCAAATGAAATCATAATCATGGCTAATGGTGGACCATCACTAGAATATCACTAGCCCATCCATCTTCTGATTGGTAAATAAGATTTGTTGCATGTTGGACGGACTGCATACAGCCTCTGCCCACTGCCTTCTGCAGATGCCACAAATCCAACAAAATTTTAACTGCCGCATTAGCAGCGACCAAGCATCGAGCGCCCAGGAGCACCCAGGAGCAGTGCATCCCCAGTCATCCCCATCCCCAGTTCCAGCCCCAAATGCATTCCATACACTGGAGGCTCTATTAGGCCTAATCACAGCTAATTTAGCTACCACACAACACACACACACACACATGCCGAGTTGGATACTTTCACACACAGATACACAGATACACCACCCGATGGAACGCACTCTGCAGGGAGTTGGAGCTCCACCACAGAGGGAATAGCATATGTCTATGGCAGCGGGGGAACAGATGCAATCATAAAATCTGTTCAGAGCAACAACCAACTTACTCCTGCTGCCATTATCCCACCCCCCCAACCACCCCAACCACCCAACCACCCCCGCCAGGCAGCAGGGGAACAGCAGAGAAATCTCTGCCGATGACAAATGTAGTTGCAACAAACAGAAGCCTTTCGTGCCTTTCGCTCAGAAGTGAACAATTTTGTTGCTTTGTAGAAATAACAGCTAAATACTCGTGCTCGTCCTTTGATCGGATCAATAGACGCAGTTCCTAATTGCGCACAGAGATAAATGAATGAATTAGTGGAAGAAAAACCTAGCAGGACTATCCAGAACTGGGATAGCAACAGGATCTGAATATCTGAAAGATTTATTGAAGCATCTCGATTCGCTAATTAGATATTAGTTCTCGAAACCTTTGAAATCATAATGCCCAGGCACCATTTACCTTCCGCTTCACTCATTCTTATCGAAATGCAAAGGGGGAGGGGTAGGGGGAGCTCGGCATCTCGGAGGGCTCTACCCCCAAAGGGGGGCCGACCAGTGGCACTGGCACTGGCTATACGTCTAGTACATATATTTGAAATGAAGACCCTGACCAAGTCATACCATTATTACGCCCCAGTCATAAATGCACACAGCTATGCGGCAGGAGGATGCAGGAGGCAGGGGGCAGGGGCATGCGGAGGAGGAGGATGAGTATTGTACTGTTGTGCACTGCAGTGGTCGTTGCTCGTCGCTAGTCGCTCCTGGACATGAGTAATTAGGTTTGTTGTTGCCACTAAATATGCGTGTCAAGTTTCCAGATGCCACTCCCCTCCACTCACAGGAGTGGGGTGGGGGTGGCGGTGGGGGTGGGGAGTATCTCTGCGTGTGTGTCCTGTGTGTGTGTGTCCATAACGGAACTGGCAGGCAGGACAGCCCCGGCAATTGTTAATGTCCTTCATATGTACGAGGCGGTGTGTGCATGCAGCAGTAGTCCTGTAGTCTCTCTCCTCCACTCCACTCCACTCCACTCCTCCCCTCCACTCCCCCTCCACTAACTCCAGGCATTTCTGCCTACGTAAATCAGAACGAAACCTCATTTCCGTTGCAGACATTTCACACCCATCACAAGCTAATTTCGGGTTTTGTTTTAATAATCATCAACTGTCATCGGAGAGCAGGAGCAGGACCTCAGCAGGAGCAGGAGCTCGGGGGGGAGTGGATGTGACATGCGTTCGTTCTCCGATGCAGCAGCTCCCATGCCTTCAAGGTGAAATTTGTGGAGAGGTCTAGGAGATCCTTCGCACAACCTTAACGAGTGATAACCGACGTTAACCTTCTTTTTCAAATGGTAGTCAAGTCATTAATTTTATTCTTTCCAGTGTTGTACACTGCTTGAACTTTAGCATACCTCAAGCTTCCAACTAAGTTGAAACCGAACCTTAGTTGGCGGCACCACTGGCTAAGACCAATCGATTATCTATAATCCTTTCTCAATCAGATGTGCAATGATAGCATTTCTGTTCATGCATTCCAGTGTTGTACAATAGTTTGAAGTGCATACAACGGAACCAATGAAACTCCACATATCGTTCAAATTACATTAAGAGAATAGCAGGGTAGAGCTCGTTTCCCAGAGGCATGCCCCACTGTGTTCTTCATCCATGCTTCCCCTCCAGATCCCCGCCCATTTCCCTTCCAGTGTTGAGCAACAAAAAGCTTAATCTTAATTACAGCCGACTAACAGATTAGTTGTGTGCTTTGAAAGTGAAAGCACAAACTTTCTTCCAGTTGGTTAATGTGGCAGTACCGAAAGGTACCCCCCCGAAAGGTCCTTCATTTTCATTTTCAGGTTAATCAACGAGTATTTCCCCCCTTCCCCCAATCCCCTAAAATGACTCTCCTTCTTCTTCCGTGTGCACTTTTCGCTTCGCTTTACGTTTGCTTTTCAAAGTTGACAATGGATTTGGGGTTTGACTAGGTTTGGGTTTAAGCAGCAGGCAATATGCAGCAGGCAGTAGGCTGCAGGCTGCAGGCTGCTGCTGTTAACGACATGAACAAACACGCACTCACTCCCCCTAACCCACTTTTAACACTTGAAACAGCACTTGGGCGCAAATCTCTTGCCGCAACTGTACTTGTTGCGTGTGAATTAAACGCCTCCGCCTCTGCCTCTGCCTACGCCTACGCCCCCGCCCCCGCCTCCGCTTGAAACAAGACGGCTCTGAGGCTCAGGACCGAAGCGAAGCGAAGCTCAGGCTCAGGCCCAGGCTCAGGCTGCGTCAGTGAGGCTCTGGCAAATAGCAAATGCATTTTCAATTAAACGTGCTGCCACTCCACAGAAGGAGACGGGTGGCAGGTGGGGTGGCTGGCTACTGGGGTGTGGGGGGTGTGGGTCTGCAGTTTGTCATTTCATTTGTTGCTTTTTTAATTGAATCAACTTTGGGGCCAAGAACGAAGCACAAAGCGCTCTTTCGAAAAGAGCTTAACTTCCAGTAAGAGTGGGCTCGTGTCTCAGTGTTTCATTTCCACTGCATTCCACCTCTCTTCGGGACTGCAGGCAGTCGCTCTCTCTCTCTCGTTATCGTTCCTGAGCTCTCTTATTTGACATTGTTTGCATTTGTTCTCTTTTGTTCAATCTGTTTCGTTCAATCGCGCTCTCTTTCGTTCAATCTTCCTCGTGGTCGGTCTAGTCTCGGTCGTGCTCTCTTACGCGAAACTTTCGCTGGAGCTCAATCGGATTGCATTCCTTCGGCTTCACACGCCATGCCCTGACCCCAGACAACATAAATTTTATTGAGAACAGGGACCAACGAAAAGAACCAAGAACGAAGAACGACCCTTCTTTTGTTTGCCTGTTTTCCTGTTTGTTCCTGCAATTGTCTTCATCCTGGAGGAGGATGAGAGGACAGAGAATGGCAGTGGCCAGGAGTGTAGCAAAAACATGGCACATCGAATTAGTTAATTGCATAAAGTACTCCTCGACGGAGCAGTACGACTGATAGAGCAGACACTTTGGCTGACAAAGTTGTCTGGCCGTAAACAATGCTGTCTGTCAGTGGATCCTAGTAGAAGTGCCGGGGTAAGGAGGAGGACAGTTTGGGGGGGTAGTCCAGTTCCTAACTCTACTCTAAACTAAATGGCCACTCATTTTGTTTGTTTGCTGCTCACTTTGGCAGTGCGCCCATTCCCATTCCCTTTACCGTTCCCGTTCCCGGATAAATGACTGGAAATTTATGTCCGCCCCAGACCCAGTCCCCCCGACTGGACTCCGCATAGAGCAGGGCAGTAGGGGAACAGCGGGGAGCGAGGAGTTCGGCTCTGAAAATGGTTTCCGAAACTGCTGACAAACATGATGCAGCCGACTAACAAGTAAACTTGTTATTGCCAAGGCTAATCACTTGAATGCGCTCTGCGCATTGTTCGTATTTCATTATTATCGTCCAGGAGCTGGGAGCTGAGAGCTGGGAGCTGGGAGCTGAAAGCTGCAGCTCTGCGTGCCAGGATGTGGGCACGATACGTGGACAGACCAGAGCTAGCTGCCAGAGCTGAAGTTTTTGCAGCAACAAAGTCGATTTTTAATAGTTTTTGTACAGATTTCAGATAGGAAAATGATATCATTTCTAACGGATTTCTAACGGATTTCCAACGGAAGCCAAGAAGCAGGCGATCTCAGGATATCTGTACTTTAAAGCATGTTTATGCCAATGCTTACCACATTTAATGCTTTCCGTAGATTTTTTATTATGTTTTCCACGACTTTTTGTGGCTCATACTCGCACATGCATACATGCACACATGCATATATGCACGAGTATGTGTGAATGTATTAATTAACCAGCGAGCGAACACTAACTAATTAGTTGGCTTTATTAGATCAATCTCATTTACAATCTCCTCGGCTTAAAATCTAACAAAAATATTGACATTTTCCTGGACAATTTTTTCATACGCTCTGCACAACTATTTTTTAGACATTTTTCCATTTTATGTTGCAAATTAATATCGCAAACATTCTCCGAGGTGAAAACATACAACAACAACAACAAAAACTAGCAAAATTGTTGTTGACGGTTGACGGCGACGGCGACGGCGGCGGCACATTCGTACATCGAATCAACGGAGCATCAAAACAATTTGAAAGCCGCGCCACAAACAAGCGCCGCCCTGTGACAGGAAAAACGATGCAAATGGATATGGAAATGTGGCAATGTGGAAACGGAAAATGCAGTGCAGAAAAAAGCGTGAAATTAACTGAAAATATAAGCAAGCCATAAATTATATGTGGCATGACATGTGAAATTACTTAATCAAATTAATTTTTGCACTTCACACACGCTGCTGCTGCGGATGGGTGGGGGGGTATGGTGGGCTTTTGGGCAGCGGCCTCCTGTCAGAGTTGTGTTCACCAAAAAAAATCCCTTAATTTATGCAGTGTCAAAGGGCGGCAGCGGCTGGGAGTAAAGCCAATTAGTAGGGGGGAGCATGGAATGCTCAATGGGGAGTGGAATTCGTTCGTTGCTAAAGGATTTCAAGAGCTTCCTCCGTTCTTACACTTGGTACTATCCCAATGGAATACCGACACCGAAACAGAAACAACAGTACTCGTATCGTACTGTTGTCACAGTTCATCAAGCCGCTCCAGTCCGCTCCTTTCCTCCCACATACATATTTATTTTGTAGCGCTTGGTTAGCCAATAATTCTCTTTGCTTTCATGCCTTCCATTCTGCCATTCTGCCTTTCTGCCATTTATAATTTCTTTTTATTTACAATATTCCACAAGCCGAAACAACAAAAGAAAGAACAATCTTTTCATAAAATCACGCAAACGCCGCGTTGAATAAGCTGGCAACCCTAAACAACGAAACAACAATGCAATTTTTACTGTTTGTCGCCTACTCCTCACAACACAACACATCACTCTCGCCTTCCCTCCCGTCCGCTACCGCTACCGCTACCGCCTCCCTTGGCCCACTCTTCACTCAGAAGAAGAGTCCCCGTACAGAGAGGCACATGCATGTCACAATGCGGCAGACAAGAGCAGCAACAGCAACAGCAAAACATTTAAATCAAAATGATAAAGTTGCATACTTGAGTAGAGTTATGCGAGTGGAGAGAGAGAGAGAGCGAGTGGGGGAGTGAGGAGACAGGCAGAGCAGAGGCCCAGAGAGTGGCAAATAAATATGAAAACATTTTTTCTCATTGCGGTTTACCGTTGTTGTTGCTGCTGCTGCTGCCTGCTCCTGCTCCTGCCTGCTGCTATGCAATGGCAACGAGCGTGCAAAATAATACGAGTATGCCAACAACAATGCAATGCTCGTTGAAACGCAAGCAGAGGCAGAGGCAGTGAACAGGGAACGGCGCACAGTAACGAGTGTCGAGGACTTTGATACCCTCGCAAATCCATGATGTAGTGATGTTGTGTTCGGTTGCGATGCTTGTAGTCCGTGAACATGTATAGATTCCCAACCGAGGCAGACGCTTTCTCCTGTGCCGTGCAAAATCATCATACCCTGCTGCATGACGGCATAACAAGAGGAGCAGTAGTAGCAACAGGGAGAACAAGAACAAGAACAAAGCAGCAGAAATAATAATGGAGGAACAAGGAGAACAACAAGAATAACACAAACGTTGTCTCTGCTGCTGCTGCTGCTGCTATTGTTGTGTGTGTATGTGTGTGCATGTGTTTTAGATGTTCTGTTGTTCTATCTGTGTTAAGGCAACATTCGCATGTAAAACGCACTATGACCCCGCCACAGTGCCCCTCTCCATGACAGCAAGCCACAATGAGATGGCTAACCCCACGCTCTACACTTTCTACACTCTCCTCTCGCACTAATTCTAAGGCAGAGCGGAGCGGAGCAGGGCGGCTCTCCCACTCGCCTCAAGCTCCCTCCCTTTTCTACTACGCTCTTCTACAGCTTCGCTTCCACCTCACTCCTCCTCCTCCTCCTCCGCCCCAGAAAGTACGAGCAAAAAGAAGCCAAAAACGGAAAAATAATTAGAGTAGTTGAATTTCGTATAACTTTGTTAATGATATAAACATAAGGCTAATGGCTGATGGAGGGGTGAGGTCCTCGTCCTGGTTCTGGTTCTGGTCAAAATGCTGGACATTTGATACTTATAGAAGGCAGCAGCATAGCATCCAAAAGCACAACGCAATTGTGCAGAAAATTGTTCGAAAATTAAGAAATATTCGAGCAAAATGTTCTCTGCTCTCTGCACAAGGGAGCCGGGACGGAGAGGGGAGACGGGACTTAACTTTTGATATGAATGTAGGGGGGAGAAAGTTTTCACCCAAAAATCATTAAATATGTTTCTGAAAATATATATCAAGACTGTACTGTGTGCTATGCTGTAATTGAGGAAAAGCTGGCCACATTCCGAAAAGCTTCCCAACTTCTATCAAATTTATACTGCAAATTTCTTTTCAATCAACAAGGATTCTCCCCTCCCCAACCACAACCCAGGAATGCTATGCATGTATGTTATCAAAGCAATTTCTAATCAGAGTTATTTCCCACTTCTCGTATCTCTTGTATTTTTTTTCCATTTGCATTTGCATTCCCATAACAGTAGCCCCTGTCCCTCCCCCTACCCCTCCCCCGTCGCCTGCTACCCAACAAGAGAGACAATTTCTAATGTATTCCAATCATTTTTTTTTTATTATCTTTTTTTTGTTGTGAGGAAAATATTTGTTCTCCTAGGTTTTCTGACTCCACTCTAATTTTGTTGTTGTTGTTGTTTCATTTTTGCCATTTTGGTTAACATTGTTTTGGTGACAGTTGCACCCGCATCTCATTCTCTTCCTCCCCCCGCCCCCACCTCTATTACTCTCTCTCTCTCTTTTGACACACGGCAACATTTTTCCGTTTTCTGTGTGTTGTTTCAGTAATTGTTGTTGCTGGCAGGCGGCAGGGTTGTCATAGTTCTTTGCTTTTCTGTTCTGTTGCTTCCATTGTTGTCATAACTGTTTTTGTTTACGCTGCATATTTTTTTCGTGGCCTCCCTCCCCCTCCTTGCCCCTGCCCCTCTGTATATGTGTGTGTGTGTTATTGTTGTTGCAACATAAATTTAAACGTGACATTTAGACACTCGACTCGACTCGAGTCGAGTCGACTGTGGAAGCACGGCGGACCATTCAGTCTCCCCGGGTTGGGGGTTGGGGGTTGGGGGTCGTGGGGGATGGGGGATCTCTCAAGTGTTTGGCACGCATTGTAATGCCTTGAAAAGAAGAAGGTACTATCTGAGTACTGGTGCTGGTGCTGGTGCTGGTATGGTGGTACTTCATTCTTAACCTCTTCAACTTGTGAACCCAAAGAGAGAGAGAGAGACAGAGAGTGCCTGTCACGGCGCCAACCCCCAACCCCCCACCCCAGCACACAGCGCATTTGTCGTCGAATGATATATGATGGGTCGGTCAGTCGGTCGGTCCGTCTGCCTGTCTGTCGGTCAGCAAAAGGTTGCAACTGTTGGGGGAAGGGAATTTCGTATTGTGAATGATGTTGATGGATGGGGATGGATGGATCGCCTATGTCTAGAATACGTCCTAGAGTACGTACTACTATCGGGAAATTTTAGGCAATTTCTAAGGTTCGTTTTTCGTATCTTTGCAGACTTTCAATGCCGTCCAAAGTGATGAAAAATGGCGGGAAATGGCCACCAGTTGTGACCAACAAACCGTTCCCTCAGGCGAAGACATGTGTACGATATATTTTTGAAACGGTTAGTGTCTGCCCAAGAGAGCCCTTTCCTTCTTGTTTTCTTCTTGTTTCCCTCATTTGTACGCAATCTTAAAGTTCTTTTCGTTCTTAACCTGTGCCCCATAACCATGAAATGCCCAAAAGTCTTATCTGTCTCTCCTTTTGGCCACACAAAAGCTAGAAATTCTTTAAGCCCCCCAGGAGAGCCAGGAAGAATCTTTAGAATGCTTTTTGACAGACTCGGCGAACTTACTTAGACGACCTTCAAGTGGAGCCGGGATGATGATGACTTGGAAACTCTTGCACTATTTCGTCCACCCCCTCGCCCCCTTTGTCGCCCTTACCCTCCTATACACAGCTCAGACAACACAAACATATTCTCGGAGCTGGGGCTGGGGCTGGGGCTGGGGATAGGGCTCGGGCTCGGGCTCATGGTGCGTATGATAAAGCGTAAGCGAAACCCCAACATTGCTCATACGTCACGGTGCACAAAAGCATGCAAGAGTTCCCTGCTTCTGCTGGAGGAAGGAGGGAGGGAGGGAGGGGCGCTGCTGGGGATGAGTGGAGGCAAGGGATGACTTCAGTTCGAGTGCAAGTTGCGTGTCCTTATCGCTTGGCCTCCAAGCTTAAAGCGCTCTCAAGTGCATAACTACAAAAACAGCAACCAGCAACAAAGCAAGTGGGAAAGGACAGACAGCCTTTGGGCCGCAGCCTTAGATACCCTGCACGATCCACGATCCATCCCAGCCCAGATCTGTGTATGCTGCATTCCTTCATTCATTATCAAAGATTTCTGTCTACTCGAAAGTCATCATGCCCCTCTAGAAGGGTATGACAACAAGTGGAAGAGCCGTAAACAAGCTTCACATGTGGCATTTTATTAAAGTTGATGCTCAAGCCCAAGCAGCGGCAGCGGCAGCGGGAGTGTGGCAGTGGCAGTGGCAGCGGCAGCGGCAACTTAAAATGCATTTAAGCCAGGAAGGATCCCGAGCTCAGGGGCGGCGCCACAGCTCCACAGCTCTACGACTCCACGGCTCAAAGAACGTGGCCAACTTTTGCAATTGTGGGACTATCAAACAAAACTTTTGCCAAAGCACAAAGCGTTAGAAGGCGGGGCGGGGCGGGGCAGTGGGTAGCTGTAGCTGTAGCTGTGGAGGGAGCTATAGAGGGCAGAAGCAACAACCAAAGTGTCATCATGACCAACATCCAACAGAGGCAGCAATAGCAGCAGCAGCAGCAACAGCAACAGGAGCAGCACATGAGTTATTGCATTGTCGCCGGCGTCGTCATGGTTGCTCTTGCTCTCGCTCTCCCTCTCGCTCTTCCTTCGTCCCCCTATGGTCTACTCTAACTGTTGTCTGCCGCTTTGCCCCTCCAACACTCCAACACTCAGTAGTGGCTGCTCCTCTAACATTCTGCCAATCTCTTCTAACCTATGCTGCTGATTTCTGCTGCTGCTGCCTCTGCCTCTGCTTCGTCTCTTCCAACACTTTTCTCGCTGTCCTGCTTTCGGCGCTTCTTCCCTTTGCTGCTGCTGCTGCTGCTGTGGCTAGCGGTTCTTCTGGCTGCTGCTGCTGCTGTTGGGTTTTGTCGCGACAGACGGATTTAGTGAAGCTTAGCAAAGCAAAGCAACAGCAAAAAATTATTTGGGGGAGCAGCAGCAACAACAACAGAAGAGCAGGACGACAGCAGGCAGCAGGCAGCACTGCAAACAGAAAGCAAGGAAGCAAAATCAAGTTGAAAGTGTCGACTAATTGATGTCCTGGAAAGTACGTTTGCCTTGCAAGAGCCTTGAGCCTCTCTTAAGCTCTGAATGCAACATGAATCGGTGGCCTTATATCCCCCGCACTGCCATTCGAGGGTATCTGAGGGTATCCGAAGCAAGAGACAGAGAGACAGCGACAGAGCGACAGAAATGCAAATGTTAGAGTTCGTGTGCTCTTGGCTTAGCCTTCAAAAAGTGCGGACACACATTGACTCTCGCTGTTCGTCTAGAAGGATTCTCCTGCTCCTTCGCTCTCTCGCTCTTCACACTCTCTCGCTCTTCACACTTCCCCTCGCCCCCTACCACCTACCAACTACTTTTGTCTCTCTCGCGTTATTTGTTTGCACTTCAAAAGGATTTTAATCAAAGTTTTTCAAGTGACGTTCTCTATGGCAATCTCCTTCGCCCAGACTCGACAGTTGTCCAAAAGTTTGCCGTTTTCCCAGGAGTACAGTAAGCGGAGAGGGGGGTGGACTGGAATGGAATGCAGTCTCTCAGTCTCTCTCTCTCTCCTAGAATGAGATTTATCTGCCATCATTCACAGTGATTTAATTATCATTTCTTTTCGCCACCGAAGTTCTGTTGTGTTCTGTTGCGGGAAACAGAACACAGAACACATAAAATTTATGATTGCAATTGAGAAGAGATTTCATCATTCATTCAACGCAAGGTCCTCGTTCTTCTCCATTGTTTGCAGCACTAAGAGGAGCCCCCTCCCCCCGCCGCCGTCTGTCACCACCTTTCCAATTCCAATTACCGATGGGATAGCAAAACTTTTTATTTGATTTAATCAGCGGTTCGCTGAGACCTGAGACCGGACAGGACCGGACCGGACAGGACCACCACAACAGCGGCTGAAAGTTTTCCGGCCTTGTTTGCCGACGCTGCTGCACTTTACTCTGCGGTTGACACCCAGTCCGGATCGGTGTCCATGTCCGTGTCCTGGTCGGTGTCCTGGTCCTCGTGCTCGTCCTCGTCCTGGTCTAGTGCCTTCTCCCATATACCATGTCCTTTGCCCCACTTGTAGCCACTTAACAAATTTCGCTCTGCGCCGTTTTTGAAGTTGTCTCGTCTCCACAGAGAGAGAGAGAGAGAGCCTCTCCTGATTGACTGCCAACTGGGAACTGTCTAATGGTCCTCCTCCATGGTGGCTCCTCCATGGGCCACTGAGAGCTGAGAGAGCGTGTCCCTGACACGAGGTGAGTGCTTAGGCTGGAGGACATTAGTTTTGGTCATCGCCCTGGCCGGATGCACCATCGCAGCTGCTCGACAAGTGTCCTGGCCCCTGGCCCCCGCCCCCTGACTTGCAGCTGATAGCTTGATGGCTGATGGAGTTTGCTTTTAACGCTGACAGAGCCAGGAATCAAAGCTGAACGTACCCTCTGAAATGGGCGAAAATGGGAGACTTGTTCTCAAGCGACGACCTCACCTTCATGCGAGTATATTTAAAGCATTTTTATGCCTCGAACAAAAAACACTTTTGAATAATTGGCTTTTAGCATTGTAAGCGTTTATCCAGCCATAAAGAATCCGATCCGCCAGTGAACCCACTCGACTCGACTCGACTCCATTCCATCCCATCCATTTGCAATGCCCATTTGGGTCCTGGTCCTGGTCCTGGCCCGGTCCTCGTCCTCCATTAAAAGCCAATTTATGCGAATGCCTGAAAGTATTTTGTGTAGTCACTGATTTCACGAATACCATCAAAAAGATGGCTAATTGTTGTTGTTGTTGCTGTTGCAATTTGTTGATTTGTTGATTAATATAAAGCCAGAAAAATATTGATAAATATTTGCGAAAATGTAAAAAAGTGCACGGCTTACAGATGGCATACAGAGATGGCAGATGCCAGATGGCAGATGCCAGATGGCAGATGCCAGAGAGAGATGGAGAGAGACATAGAGAAATGATTTTGGTTTTGCTTTTGTTTGCTGATTGTTGGTTGATTTGTTTGGCAAATTGGTAGCCTCACACACACACAGACACACACACAGACACAGACCCTTTCTCTCTGCGTATCACTATCTCTATCTATTGCTCTGTGAAATGAGGTTCAAGCGTAAACGTAATTAAAATAGTTCGACTATACGAATCAATAAACAAATTGATTATGCAAATTTACTGTTTATTTGCTTTCGACTTTCGCCATTGTAAATGTCTATATACATATATGTATCCAACGAGATATATGTACATACATACATATATCCGTTAGTGTGTGTGTTGGGTGGGCGTGTGTGTGGTGGTGGGCGTGTTATCTGCTGTGCAATGTGCTCTCGACATTAATAGGTTTTGTTTTCTGTCTTTATTTTAGACCAAAATTTATATACATTTAATGCTCAATCGAAGCGGAAATAAAAAGTTCGAGCAAAAGTTCCAGTTGGCAAAAATCAACTCGGGGGAAAAGCGGAAACGGAAAGCGCATGTTTTCCATTACAGTTGATCGGCGGATGGTTGGGGTAGGGGTAGGGGTAGGGTTTTTTAGGGGAAGCTATCGACAGACAGACAGACAAACAGACAGTTCTCGTAATTGAGTTATATTTGTTGTAATTTATATACAATGCAGGCCGCAGCGACTGTTATAATTAAGTCTCTCCCGCTCTCTCCCGCTCGCCGTCTCGCTCTCTCTCTCTCTCTCTCTTTCCCTGCGTTCTGTACGTGTTCACTGAACAAATGAATTTTTAATTAAACACGAAACAACTAACGAACAAACAAACAAAACGCAAATAACAATACGACAAAGTAAACAAATTAAAATCAAATTAGTGTTGAAACAAAAATATCTGCACACAGACCTCAAAAATCGTCCAAAAACAAAAGCCAAATAGATTGCTGATCGATCCCATATCGGATATCGGATATCCCATAACCCATATCTCATATCCCATGGAGGAAATATTATCTCTCGAATATATTTCAATATATTTTGCAATAAGATTGCCCCTAACTACTGAGGAATGGAAGAGGTTCTTGAACAATTAACCGAACCGGTTGCCATTTCCATTTCCGTTTAGGAAAGTGGAAAGTGGGCTTCCTTCCTTCCTTGCTTCCTGCCACAATCTCTGGGTTGCCACAACGGGCAAATGCAGCAAGCAGCATGCAGCATGCCTCCTCGTGGCATACATAAATACTTATCACATCAGGTTACCTTCATTATATTTCACCACTCAGAAAGCAAGCACCCAACCACCCCCGCACCCGCACCCGCACCCACCCAGTCCCCATCCCCACCTGAATCCTTGCTGTCTCCTTGCTCCTCGTGTGACTTTGAAATCGCTTAAATTGCCTGAGGAAAGTCACGAGGACAGACGCTGGCAGGCATTGAAAAGGTGAGGCAAGGTGTGGCAAGATGCGAGGATGGAATGGGGTTCGAAGGAGCAGCAGGAGGAGGAGGATGCTCACTTCCCAGGTGGCTTCTTCTGCTTCTTCTACATCATCTCCTGCTGTATCTTTCTTTCCCTTTTGGTGGCAGCCTCCAACCTGACAGTGGCACAATGGCAAATTGTTGCATCCGCTTTTCTTTTAGCTTTTTAAATGCAATTTCCACACACACACACACACACACACACACACACAGACACCCACACACACACATAGATAGACACACGTTGAAAGCTAGAAAACGGGGCTTTGGGGCATGGGCATGGGCATGGGCTGGGGATGGGGCATGGTGCCACCATCTCGCATTTACATGTTGCGATTGCTGCTCCTCAGACTCATCCTGTTTCCTGCTGCTGTTGTTGTTGTTTCGCCTTGCCCTGCCTGCTGCATTGAGGAGAAGGCTGCTTCCTGTAACATTGGTGCAGCAGCTCCTACTCCACAGCTCCACAGCTCCTTCTACATGCACCTCCTTCGCTCCCTCTCTCTCTCTCTCTATCTCCTTCTACGGGCCGCTTACGTTGTTTGCTTTCACTTGCCATTTTGTTGTTGTTCACTCAGGCTCTCCGGCTTTTCCTACACCCAAACGCATGTTCATGTTCCCGTTCCCCTCTCAGCGCACCCCCCACCCACCCCCCGCCAAGTTTTCCTTCCTCTTTTGCACCGCAAATTGCCTTTAATTCATTTTCCGCAATTACTCCGGGCCACACACCCGCACTGAAATGAGAGGGAAGGGGAGGGGGAGGGGAAATACTCTCATTATCATGCAGATCTCCACCCCAATCCCAATCCCCAGAATCCACCCCAGAATCCGCCCATAGAGCGGGTAGACTTTTGTCGTAGGCGCATTTTTCACATTCCATTTGCATGCCTTGAGGGACCGTTCCCCGTGTTTCCATCTGCATAATGATGAGGCGGAGAATCCCACTGGCACAGCGACTGCCACTGCCACTGGCACTGGCACGCCCGCCCTGCTCCTTGTCACTCTCATTGTGTCTCGTTTTAAGCGCATTAAGTGACCAGCAAATGGGAGGCAGAGGTGGAGCCGGAGGAGTAGGAGGTGAAGGAGGTGGAGGAGGTGTAGCAGCACTTGTCAGGAGTAGTCTCCTGTCGAACCCACTCCCTACTCACGTTAAGGTCAGCGCTGATCAATGTCAATTGCCGCACTTTGGCAGGCAGGCAGTCAGCCAGGCAGCCAGGCAGGCGAATGAATGTCGGTTCGGTTCGGGTCGGGTCGGAAGGCGGATGCGGATGCGGATCCGGGAGTTCCAGTCGCATACAATTAAGCAGAAGGAGACCAGAAGCAGGACCTGGACGTGGAAGTGGACGTGGACGTGAACCTGTAGCCGAAACATTCGCAACAGCCAGGAGACACGCAAAGTACACAGCGCTGCAAGATGGACGAAATGCTAGAGATGTGTGTGCTTCTGGAATGTTTCTGGGTGCTACATTCATTTCTCAGCTCTTCTCATTCCAGAGATTCCAGAGATGGGTTCATGGATTGACTTTATTTGGTGGAATTTGGTGGAATTCCAGTTCTGTAAATCCATCCGGAAATCAAAACTTGCGGTTGCTGTCGTTGCTCGTTGATCACTTCCATGTGGCATTTTGGGCGATCGCAGCTCATTGATTTCTTTGCTATCGCATGCAAAACTCTCTTCCATCTCTAGCTACTCGTCCTCCCTCTCCCTCTCTCTCTCTCTCTCTTCTGCTGCGCTATCGAGAGGTGGACACGCATCGCTTCGCTTAGCATCGCAGCGCAATGCATCGCATGGCATGGCATGGCATGGCATCGCATCGCATCGCTCTTGGCCAAAGCAATGAGATGCGTCATGTAGCGGGAATTGGAAAACTGTTAACCGTCTGAAGGTTGCCTTGTTGATATTCCCACTCCAAAAGAGAATGTCCAACAGGGACAGAGAGAGAGAGAGAGAGAGAGAGGGAGAGCTGCTGCTGCTGCTCACGTTACCGTTAGTCTCGTAAACTTTGCTGCTTGCTGTTGCTGTACATTTGGTCGCCATTTTCAATTTACTGACGCTGTCATGGCCGGAAGACAAATGTGGGTGAAGTGTAACTGTATGTGTGTGTGTGTGTACAAGTATATGTATATGTATGTGTGTTGTGTATTGTGTATGTGTCTGTGGGTGCAGTGGCATGTTGTGATTGCGGACTGTTGCTTCTCTTGAGTGGCGGCAAGTCGCCGACCGACCCAACTTTTCACTGGTTCCACTCCCCCTGCCACCCCTCCACCCTCCCTCCACCTTCTGCCCCCTCTTTGCGCAACGTGTCAACAGGGTGCTTCTATTTTTCTTGCCTTGTATTTTTTATTTCTGTCCTTCTCTGGTAGTTGGTTGATTCCACTTCCCGCCTGCCTCGCTCGGCCTGCCCGCCTGCCCGCCCACCCGCCTGCCTGCCTGCCTCTTGTAATTGTTGCTAAAGCAGCAAAACGTCGACGCTGAAATTGCAGCAACTGTAATAACAAAATGGCCCCCGGAGTTGTTCCTGTTCCGTTCCTGTTCGCTTTGCGATGGTGGGGGAGGGTGCAAGGGGAGGCGGTAGGTGGTAGGTGGTCGGTAGGTTGCAGGGTGCACGAGAGGCATGCGAATGGGAAAATATTTCCAGCTTGACTTATTTTGACTTTGTGCGAGACCCGGTTTGGGTCTTCAGCTTGGCTCTTCCTCGGGTCTCTCTTTGCTCTTCCCCTGCTGCCTCTTCCTGGCCTCCTCCTCTTCCTCCCCCTCCTCAACTGCCTTCAACTGCCAGCCAAAGTTTATTCAACGCAAAATGTGCAATGGGAAAACGTGCCGTGCCCCTGCCGTGCTCCTGCCGCATGTGCGGCATGGGCGGCAATCGGCAGTTAGTCAGCCATGGGCGTGGCTGCCACATTTACTACTGCCATTGCACACTGATTTCCTGTTGCATTTCCGGTCAGCGCCAGCTGATGGACAGGCGGCAGAGGGGCAGGCGGGCAGGGTGCGGGGGACAGGGCTTTCCACCCACAAATAAATTTAAATCGAATTTAGAACAGTGCCAAAAAAGGAAATGGGAAATTAACTGAATAAAATGGCCGCTATTTTTCACGGAAATTATGCAGACTGCAGAATGCAGAATGCAAAATGCAGAATGTGTGCTTCCGCCGTAAGTTTTGCATTTAAAATATTTAACCTTTAACCCCCACATTGGCACATTGTGGCAGCTTTCTTTCTGTTATTTTCGAACCCCACATCACATTCTTTGCCTTTCCTTTCCTTTCCCTTCCTCTCCTCTCCTTTCTTTTCTTTTGAGCCATAAACTGATTAGAAATTTATGTCATTTGCTTAACCTTTCAGTGCGGGTGTTGGGTGGGTGGGGGGAGTGGGGGGCGGGAAAGCCTCCCTGCCTCTGTTGCTTTGTTGGGCCTCTCCTTTGGGTTGAATGTAGGTCAGATTTGTCGACATTCTTTGGTTAATTTTTGCCCACTTGGCTTGAAGAAATCAATTAGAGGTCCTGGGTGGATGCCTGGTCCCAGCCGACAGCCGACCGACAGGATGGGGCTCCATTTAAATGTTTTATGAAATTTTCTCGGGCCTAAAGCATGGTGCTGCTCCTGCCCCTGCCCCTGCTCCTGCTCCCCCCTTTCTGTTCTGCTCTGCTCTGTTCAGTTCTGTTCAGTTCTGTTCTGTGGTTGTCTATTGTCTACTTTTTGTGAACAATGGCAGGTGTCATGCAGGTGGAGGCAGTGCGGTTCAAGGCAGTGTAGGCAGGGGCAGGGGCAGAGGCAGGTGAGGCAGGATTGTCGTAGGCGGAGGCTGAGACGACGGCAGGCCAAGGGGCTGTCCCTTTGTGCATTTTACGCGGAATTACACAGCATAAGCAGCTGACACCCCGCCAGGGGGCGGTGGCCCTACCCCTAAATGACCCGACCGCAGACGTGCTGCTGCTCCTCCTGCTGCTGCTGCTGCACCTGCTGCAACTGCGGCATTTGCCGTGAGCGACTTTCGTCTGCTTTGTTGTAAAAGAGTGCCTGCCCAACCCAGCCCAGCCCAGCCCCACTGCCACATGCCACACAGAGAGTAGCAGCAGCAGCCACCGCCACCACCACCACCACCACCACCACCACCCCTTAGCCATTGTGGCCCAAAGGCAAACACAAGCCAAAGCCCAAGCCCAAGCAATTGCCTCTCTCCGGGCGCCCCACCTCAGTTGATTTAAACTACACAAAAAGCAAACAACGACGCATACGGGAAAAGCGGAGAGGGCCAGGAGCAGGGGCAGGGGCAGGGGAAGGGGCTAGGGTTAGGGTTGGGGTAAGAGCAACTAAGAAAATGCCTGCACAAAAGTAACTCATAATTAAGGCAAGTCAGCCAAGCAGAGAGCAAAGAGAGTGGTGGAGAGAGAGGGGAGTAGCAGGCGGTGAGTGGGGGAACAAGGGAGGGGAAAGCAATGAAAAGCGGCGACGAGGAGGCCAAGATGCAGGAGGGGAACACTCTTTTCTGGCAATAACTGGTTCCAATTTCGGAGAGGAGTGCTTCCAGCTCATGGTACTAGTTCCAAGGTAAAGGAATACATTTCTGGGCGAAGGATGGCCCCACTTGGAATTCCTCCAACATTCACCGGAGACGCAAAAGAGTTTCAATCTGAAGCTACACTGTTTATAGTCTTTTAGCTCAGCTGCACCTTGAAGCTCTGAACTAGTTCGTTTAGCGCTGTTGCGCCTTGAAACTCTGAACTAGTTCGTTTAGCGCTGTTGCGCCTTGAAACTCTGAACTAGTTCGCTTAGGGCTATTGCACCTTGAAGCTCTGAACTAGTTCTTTGCCGCTGACATCTTCATAGCTCCTTTTGTTGGGTTAACCAAACCCCCGCTCCCTCTCCCGCTCCCACTCCCACTCCCACTCACTCCTTGGCTTGGCCTGGCTTGGCTCCTCGTGGCCTGAGTCCCAGCATGCCAGGGTTAGTCGCTGCAATGGCGTCTATATATATTTTTGATATGCTTCAGCAAACACCTGCAACGTCTCAACACAACAATGAGAAATATTGTTAAGTAAATGGGGGTGCGGGGTGCGGTGTGCGGTGTGGGGGAGGGTCTAAGAGTAGTGGATGCAGTTTTTGGTGCATTAGCGGAGTGCGTTACCCCTTGCCATCTCTCATCTCTCACCGCTCACCTCTCACCTCTTGGCCTGCTTTCCTTTCCCCGCTCTCACCGCTCTCCCCGCTCCTCTCCTCTCCATCATGGCACTCTTTATTGTTTATGTTTTTGGCTGTGAGATTTTTGCAAGGATTGGGTGCTCTTTCGTTGGGGATTGTGGCAGGGATCTCCGGGTGTGAGGATTGTTTGTTAATGCATGGCTGGGGCGGTAGCTGGGGCTGGGGCTGGGCCGGGGGCTGAGGCTGGGGTGTGTGCATCCTGTTGCCAGGATATGCAATCTGCATTCAGCTGAAGCTGCCTTCTGTCTGAAGCTGCAGTCAGGGGAAGAGTCAGAGCCACAGCCGCAGCCAGAGACACAGACAGAGACAGAGAATTGTAGGCAACTTTTGGCAAATCATGGCAATTGCTTATTTTTATTGCACTCATATACTTGGAACCCCCGCGCCCCCCCCTGCCACACTGATATATGTGGAAATTATGTTCACTGAAATGAATATTAATAATGCGCTGGGCATTATCATCCGTGCCTGTAACCCAGGGCGTATGAGCAACTTTTCCATTAAGCGCGAATCGTTTGTCAATTTGCCAGGACATATAAATCACCAGCTGCTGCTGCTGCACCAACAGAGGGAAGAGAGGGAGGGAGGGTGGGGGTATCATCTTGCCTCAAGCCCAATTAACCCATTAGGATAGCGGTTGCCATTTGATGCGGCAGTCAGAATGCAATTAAAAGACAGAGCGAAAACCCAATGGGGGGAAAGCAGCGAAAGAACGAATAAGATGGAGCTGTGTGGCTGGGGGTAGGGGTGTGGGTGGGGGAGGGGCACTCTATCTTGCAATTTCCTTCAGCTTCTACTTGCTCTTCTTCTTTTTGTACTAACATTTAATTTTTATGTAAGCATCACACAGCCCAAGGACGTAGACCGAGACCGAGACCAGGACCAGTACCAGTACCAGAACCGGAGCCATCTCTAGGAACAGAGCCCAGAATCCAGAACCCAGAACCCACAACTGAGAGCAACTGAGAAACTGAGAAACCGAGGAGAGCCGCGAGATGAAGACCAAGAAAAGTAATAACTGCGCATTGCCATTATTTATGTTTATGTCCGCACTACATCATCTTCAAATGTCCGCTGTCCCCCCGCTATGCCGCCGTACCATCGCTCCATTTCGTCCTCTTCGGAGCTATAAAAAACAAGTGCCTGCTGGCGGACAAGTTGCAGTCCTGGAGGAGGCAGCAGGAGGCTGCAGGAGGATGGGTTTGGCTGCTGCTGCACTCTAGTCTTAGGCGACGTTTAACTGCCGCCGTTTTGAGTGCCGTTGAACTAATTTCCGTTGCCCCCAAGAGTCGGGACAGGGACGGGGATGGGGATGGGGACGGGTATAGGGACAGGGACGGAAGGAAGTTGCTCTGGTCGCTCTGTTATTTTCTGGTCTGGCAAAAATTGCATTCTTTGCGGCCTCTTCTATTGCTGCTGCCTCTCCGCGCATTTGTCATTGAGGCGCTCGCTAATTTGACATAAATTTTAGATGCCAGGAGGCGCGAGGGGCGCGAGGGACGATGAGCCTCAAGCGGGGGAGAATAACAGACTGTGAAGAGCAGATGAAGAATGAGGAAAGTGGCTTCAGGGAAATGGCTGAAGCAAATGAAAGCGAGCTTCAAGGAAACCCAAGGATAACTACCATTCCCCATGATCGAATGATACTTCCCAGCCAAGAACTTTCCCGCCTTCTCGGATGTTTTCAAGTTAAACCAATTGATTATTAACTTCACTTGTACAACCATCCACTTTCAATTACAATAAAAAGGAATAAAAGCCACCTTCCCCCCCCCACACACACACACACAACACAACTCTCTCTCTCTCTCTCTCTCTCTCGCCCTTCTGCTGTTGCTTTTGCTTTCCTTTCGTTCGAGTTTGCTTTTCCAGCCAATTGATATAAATATTTCTTTTGGTCTCTGGTCAAATACTTATGATAAACATGTTGTAAACTGTCCAAATCGATTAGTTGACCGCACAAACTACTGCAAGTAAACGCCCTCCCCTCCGCCCAGCCAAAAACTTCCATTTCCCCATGGCCAAAAAGCAAACAAACCAATAAACTCCAAGGACTGACAAAAAACTTTTGACACTCAATTCCGAAAAGGAAAAGGAATGGCATCGAATGGTATCGTATCGAATCGAATCGAATCGAATCGAAGGAATCGCCAGTTTGCTCTACTTTCTCCAGCATCCAGCATCCAGCATGCAGCATCTAACATCCACATAAAAGTATAAATTTAAGAAATAAGTTTTGGCGAAAGATGTGTGTTTACAAATGCCAATTGGAAATACCATTTAAAATGCATCACAATTGCGAGACAACACACACACACACACACACAAATTGGCAGAGTGCACAAACGTTTTTCCAGGGAAGCGCACCCAAGCGACGGGAGTGCGAGTACCCTCTTCTCGGGGGGTGGGGAGGGGGAAAGGTACTCACCCTTTGACTGAGTCGTTTGCAGTGCCAAAAGGAAAAGCAGTGGCAGGAGCAGCAAAGTTGCCTTTCAGCTGCTCTGGTTCTTCTAGCTAGGGTATCAAATGCGTCGGTTCCGACAGGTGACTCTGCTCTGCTGCTGCTGCTGCTCTGCTGCTGCTCTTCTGTTGGTCTTTGACTTTGACATTTGCTCCAAATTGGCAACGCAACAGAAAAGCAGCACAGAAATGAACAAAGTCAAAGCAAAACAGTGCGAGAGATGATGCTTGAGGGGCCATGCCATTAAACGAAGTCATGAATGACTGGACACACATTAGGCAGTGGCAGTGGCAGTGGCAGAGGCAGAGGCGAGGGCAGGGGCGGGGGCGTGGCAAATGATATAACCATTAGCTCTGGCTAGCCATTCTGTAAACTTCAAAAAAGCCAACCGATTGGCCCCAGCCAGTAGCAGTTTTCGTCACTTCTTTTGTACAGGTTTTACACGTGCGTGCCACTTGTGTGGTGGGTGGTGGGAGGGGGAGGGGTGGAGTTTTTTCCCTAAAAAATCAGCAACTAAATAACCGCTAGTTAAGTTTGCTTTTGTCATAACTAACAGTTTGCATTTCTGTCGGTCGGGTCGGGGGTCGGTCGGTGCTTTTTTTTTGTTCACAAATTTTGCAAGTCACGCACTGATTTGGCAATTTGCATGCAACGACCGCTAGATGGCGCCGTGCACGTGCTCCGGACAGTTTCTGCAAATCTATGAAAAGGGCGGGGTGGGGGTGGTGCTGGACTTCCTCCACCCCTGCGTCGCCGCTCTTTAACAATCAATATTTGAATTGAAATTGAAAATTTCATAATTTTGGTACAGTTTTTTTAATTTAAAAGTTTTCGCTGCTGGCAGCCATTTCTTTTCATTGCAATTTGATTAATGTTTGAAGGGGGAAATTGGATATAGGAGTAGGGTATGTGTATGGGTATGGGGAACACTGCGCATGCGCAATTTTAAGCGCCAAAGTGTGGAAATGGAGATAAGTTTTGGGCTGGCAGTGAGAGGGGGTGTGTGCGTGTGTGTTGGAGGGGGTGGGGATGGTGCTTAGTTCGATTGGCATTTTGCTAAAATTAAATATTTTTACGAAATGTATGTCAGTCTTATTTGCCTCGCTCTTCCCCCTCTCTCGCTCTCCCTTACATTACGTTACGTTACCCTCTTTGCGAGTGTTCGGGTACGAGTGTGTTCAAGTATTAATTTATTGGCAATCTAAATGCGAGGATGAATGCACAGGAAGCGGGAGTAGGAGCAGGAGCTGAAGCAGGAGCTGATGCAGGAGCAGGAGCAGTGCCTTCGGGGCAGCACTTTCCCTGCTTTGCCTTTGGCATTTTCATTTGCATTGTAAGTCGAGAGCAGCTTTTTGGAGGAGCTGCAAGACAGAGGCGTGGCTGGAAGAGGGAACACTACAGCCAAGCTAAAGATATCATCGATTATTAATCGAAACATTTCGGTGAAACGTTTGGGACGGAACCCTCCCTCGCCCCCTAACCCACAACATCTTTTAACCTCTTTCGGTCTTTTCGGTCTTCGTTTTCGCTTTTTCATTGGCCCTTGATCCTTTTATGGAGCCATGTCCCTGTCAATTGCTGGCATTGATATCGATAACAGTCGGTTGAACCCGGACCAGGACACGCCCAACGCCTCAATGCATATATGCATACGCCCTGCCCCCCCCCCACTGGCTTTCTCCTCCCTTTCTCCTTTCAGCTCGGAACGAACTTTTTCATGCTCCATTGTGTTATAAATATTCATAAAGCGCTTCGCCATTTTTCGTTGCGACCGCCGCAACTAAAGCCTTGATTTCTTGCATTCTCGCACACACACACACACACACACACACACACACATACACACACACACACGCAAACACCGACAGAGACCTGCACAGACATGCACGGACATGTTACCAATACCTAGCCAATATGGCAGCACCCCTTGCACCCTATACAGCACCCTCCGCCCCTCCCCCGTCTATCTTGTACCGAGTACCCCTACCCCTACCCCCTCTCCAGTACCCCATTTAACCACAAGCCATGCTTCTAATGCCGCGTTGGCATAAATTTAAAGCAGCAGCTGCGGTTTTCCACTGCTTTTCCTTCTGCACTGCTCCCCCCTCCCCAGCCCCCTTGCTTTCTCGCTCTCTCTTTTGGCCAGTCTCTAGATATGGCCTGGAGGGGATTTACCCTACCCTACCCTGTCCTGTCTCTGTTGCTCTGCTTTAACGGGCAAGAGCCAAGTGATAGCCCCCCCATGGAAGAGCAACAAAGACTATTACAAAAACTAACCCAGGTACGGCTTTAAGCCCCCTCCCCTCCTCCTCCTATGCCCTCCCCAAAAGCATTTTATGCTGCTAATTGATTTTTCAAACACGATTTCGCTTCAGCCCCCCTGTCTCTATCTTTCTCTCTGCTTTCGATGTTGTTGCTGCCACACTGCCCCTGCCACTGCCACACTGCCACTGCCACAGCGCTTTTGTTTGGCATTCAATTAACGGGAATTTGCATTTTATCTATGGCCACACTTTTGGCCACTATAGTATATCGGGGGTGTACACGATATACCTCTCGATACCCCTCTATATTGTATATGTGTGCATACATCGCTCGAGTGGTGGCCGGCTGGGACTCGAGTGCTAAATCAACAAAACAGCACAGAAATATGATTAAAATATATTTGAAATTCCTCCTCCGCGATGTTACCCCGATGCTACCCCCAATGCTACCATCTTTAATTACATCACTTAGCATTGATCTCTGTTCAAAATCAGCGAAACGTGAGGTGCGATCTTCTGAGCTTCTGTGTGTATGTATGTATGTATGTGTCATGAAAAATGTTCATGTTTTAGAGTGTTGTTTTCCCAGATAGGCACATAAACCTAGATACTCGTTAGTCGACGGGTTATTTCTATATTTCATTGAGCATAGTTATAAAGTTTAGCAGAAGTTTTGAGGCACACACCTCTCTGAATTCGAAACGCTGTCGATAAGCCATCGACATAACCTCAAAATTAAACGCTTTTCGCAGTAGACGAATACCAATAGAGTTACATGTCCCCAAGTTCCATGGAATATCAGAGTTCTAGAGAAATACAGAATAATGCTTATGGATAACGAAATTCGTCATAACCTCCAAACATTGCGTAATTTTCCACATGAAACGACCTTAAATATCGCCATACAAATATTTAATGTTTTTTTTTCTCTCAAGATAATCCCATAAACCCCGATGTGCTTCAGCTGAAGGTTGGTTTTACATTTAAAGATTCTCTGAGTTAGCTTTGGAACAATCTGATCTGTCTCGCCTCGCCATGAACAATCGAACTGAGCCTCAAAAGCACTCGCCATTCAGTTGACCAACACTGGTGAGAACAAACGGATTGCCAGACCTTGCAGCGTAACATAGCACTTACACTGACGTATTGGCAATATTTCCTGTAAACGACCTTCTTTCAAGCGGAACAACAAAGAGACGACGATCGCATGGAGAGAAATCTAGACTTGCACCCCTTCCACCGCCACAACGTACATTATGTTTTGGTTTAATAACAATTATTATCGACCAAGCAAGTTCATAAAACTTGATGGGCGGCCATAAGAGCATAAATAATACTCGTACTCGTACTCGGGGTGGGGTGGGGTACAACATACTCGAACTCGAACTTGTACAACAGCCACCGCCACAGTGGACGACCGAGAGGAATCCGACAATTGCAGGCGCAGCAGCAGCAGCTGAAGTCTCAAGGTCACGTTGCGGGCTAAATTTAACATTGAAACTGCATTGTCTGCGGCCAAGCGTTCAAGGAGGCGTGGCCGCCCCAACCGGTTACACACAGTGCAAAAGATCTTAAAATCTGTTGCAGCATCTTTCTTTCTTCTTTTGGTTTAATTTGGCGATTTCGATTTCAAAAGAGAAACAAAAGCCACGTAAGGCCTGGCTGGACCTAGGCCGGCGGGACCGGCGTGACATTGAATTGTAAATGCAGACGATAAAAAATAAAACGTGGAGCGCATAAAGTTTACACAAACCGAAGCACAGCCAAAGGAAAAGAAGTAAACAAAATGTAAGCCGACATCCGATGCATGTGAAACTTTTTTTTTGCAGCAGCAGCGGAGGGGAGGTGGGGCAGTGGTGGTGATGATCTATAATACATATTTATTAGGAGAACCTTCCGGTACTCCAGCTTTTGATGGATTTCATTCCCTTCTTATAGCCATCGATCCTTTTACTTGTAGCGACAGCAGTCGCACCGCATCCCATAGCCAATCCAAGGCTCTCGCTCTCTCTCATGCACAAACAAGCTTTAAGCTTATGCAGTGCCTGGCCTGCTGCTCTGCTGCTCTGCTGTTTGGGCTTTATCCACTCTTCCCCCATCCATCCATTCCTTCCATTCCTCCTCATTTGTCCACGGTTCAGCTGGTGGCTAGTCTGCTTGTGCATCCTCTGCCCCCCCTGCTAAAGACATTGACACTTTTTGCGCTCTTACTCTTTGTTTTCTCAGTTAGGATATTATGACTTGAGCTAGCGGTTTGCCACTCGGAGAAGGAAGCATCTTCTAGAATACTAATTGTATATATTGCTAATCGCCCTCAAAAGCAGACGCGACACATGGTGACTATCTATGATGATGATGATGATGAGGATGATGATGAAATAGATCCCTTGATGCCTAAGTAAGCGGCCAGTGGCAAGGGTATCAAAGCTTCGGTTCATCGGAACTGGCTGTACTTTGGTGTGCTCTCGCCGTACCTCTCGCTCTCTCTCGCCCTCTCACGCTATCACCCTCTGTTTCTCTGTACTTTGTTGTCGTTGTTTAATGGTTTTATACATACATCTTTGGTTGCTGTTGTTGCTGTCATCGCATTACGTCACTTTCACTGTAGTTTGCGGCTTAAGTTTGTTTATTGTTGCTGCTTCTCTGCTGCTCGGTCTGCTGCTTGGTCTGCTGCTTGGTCCGTTGTTTGCACTTGTTTTTGGTACAAACAAGCAAATTGCAATAAAAATGCTTGAATTTATGGTCCACTGGCATACATTCATACATACATATGTACATAGGTAGGTACATATATTTTTCGTTTGGGATGATTTATCCGAGACTTTTGTTCGGTTTGCTTTTCAACTTTTGGGTCACGCCGGGCAGCGGCGACGGCGGCGGCGGTGACAACGGCACAATTTATGTCCGTTCACAGGGCAAACTTTTCTGTTATTTTGTTTTTGGTTCAAGTTCATCATCGCCACTGGTTCCAGGCTCCGGCTCCGGAGTGGAGTCGTTAAGATCCATATTGCGGGCATGTCCATTGAGTTGGCCGTAATTTACATGTTGTTAAACATCAAAAACTATTAAAAAACAAACAAAAACAAGCAAACAGAAAGTGTGATTTGATCATCATCACGCATACGCCCGCCCGAACTGTGCGCCCTCATACGGTATGCGGCATGCGGCATGCAATCATTGTTAGGGTCATTTCTGATAAGAATCTAACCAAAAACAATCCCATTAGTAAATCCAACGTGGCCTGACTAAATAGACCCATAAACGAGGCTAATTCTCAATCTGCAATCCCGCAATCCGCCGAATTTCGATCAGTTCGTTTCCATTGATCCATTAACCCATAGGCATGGGGCCTCTGCACAGTCTGACCTTGAGAATCATTTGCATAGCAGCAGCAGCACAGGCCGCCTCCTGCGTGAGTGAAACCCTATCCCATAACCATCAGAGATTTACAGTGTTATAGTCGATGCACAGCACAGCTCAATCTGCAGATCGACAAGTTGCACGTGCAATCTTTTGTGCCCAATGAGATCCAAGTGAGCACCAGCATCGATCACCTGGAGGCCATCAACTTCAATCTGACCATCAAAGTGCCCTTTGCCGGCAAACTGCTGATGCACATTTTCCTGCGGAAGCTCTCCAATACGCCCGGGGGATCGGACATCAGCGATCTGTTCCGCTTGAAGAACACGGATCTGTGCAAGATGCTCGACTCGCTGCGTAACATCTCGACGGACCATGGCCAAGGCGAGAGTCTGCTGCCGTCCACCTTCCTCATGTCCTGTCCCCTGATTCCGGGCTTCTACTTCGTGGCGAGCAGTGCCATTGACGTGAAGCTGATTCCCTTTCGCGTGCCCGATGGCCGATATCTGGCCATGCTGGAACTGGTCCAGGTCTACGAGGAGGTCATCAAATTGTTAACCTGCAAAATAAAGTTCAGCATGACAACCCCGCCGGGCTATGTGGCGAAATCAGATCTGAATAGCAGTGAGGAGGAGCCCCACAAAGAGTAGCCCCGCAAGGAGGAGCCCCACAAAGAGGAGCCTCAGGAGGAAGACCCTCCCATGGAGGAAACCAAAGATGTTTCAGATGGCAACTTGAATGACTATGAATAAATGTTTCCCCTGTTTTTTTTCCACACTTGTTTCCACCTCTTAGACCTGCCGCAACATTTTAATACGATATCTTTCTGTCGTCATCTTTTTCTGTGCGAAATCAAATTTATTGCCATCTCCGAGACAGTTTAAACACAAATTGACACATCTGACACATGGCCAGAGCCAGAGTCAGAGCCAGGCCCATGCCAACTTAATTGAAATCCCCAGGGGCATGGGAAACAAAACAGGCCCTGGAAAGAAATAAACCACTCGGATACAGATAGATGACAACGATCCATTGTGTTGCACTGCTGATACGAGTATTCGATATGATATGCATTTGATATATCTATATACAGATACATAGCATTAATAGCAACAATCTTTGGCATGTGTGACAACTGGTGGCATTGCCATCTGTTTATTCTCAATATCCATTAAATTTACATATCTAGAGCTGGCTGCTGGCTGCTGCTGGTCGAATGTTTCCGGTTTTTCCTATAGCTATAGCTATAGCTATAGCTGGCGGATAAGCTGCAATCTCATAGCCATCGCCATGACTTGGCACTATTGCTGGCCTCCGCCCAGCCCAAAACTCAAACGTTTACTTTGCTTTGGTTTGGCTATTGTATTGATTTAGTGATCGGATCTTCACGTTTGATGGCTATTAGAAGTGTCAAATATTTATGGATCTCAATCTTCGCTCTTCACTCTTCACTCTCCACTCGTCACTCTCGTTCTCTCTGGCCATCATTCGATTTAATTGGCTTGACCATTGATCAATCGGGCGGAATGGGGCATGGAGAGCCATCATCGCACACAATATCCGCAATATCGTTCTTGAACTTGAGAATGAAGTGTTATGAAGTGATAAAGTGTTTAGGGGGGGACGGACACCTATAGTGATAATAGTGATAACTGAATGGTGGAATCTTTTCCGCTCGCTTTGGTCTTCTTGTCGCTTGACCAACTTTCAAAGTGACCTTCAATTGAGCAGCTTTTTCACTCATTTACTTGGTATTACTCAGTGGCTAAAAAAACACCCCGCCTCCCCTCCCCTCCCTCCGATAAACAGAAGATATAACACCAATATCAACAGGGCGGGGCTTAGTTGTTGGTTTAGTTTTGCTGTTTAAAGACGAGTGTGGGTATCGAGCATAAGCCTCGAAGACTCGAAGACAGACACCTGTCCCCAACAGCAGGGCCGCCCTCTGCTGCTGCTGCGCCCCTCTGTCTCCTCTTGGCCTCTGTCCTGCACTTTTTTGCCATATTTTGTTTTGTGTCTGTCTTTGTTTGGTTTGCTTTGGTTTTGTTTTGTTTATTTATCGCTCATTTGTCCACTTCTCCACTGCAGACTGCAGTTTACATACGAAACCATCATCAGCATCAGCGATTCGACCCACTGTTTTTTGGGGCTATAAAAGCCACAGGCCCCAGAAGCTACCAGTTGCAGTCAACTTTTGGATTAACCAGCGCAACATCTACCCAAGACATTTCCAAATCACCAAGACAGCAATCATGAAGTACCTCGCCTTGGTAAGAGGAGCAGGAGTACCAGGAGCATCCCAGCCAGATATTAATGGATTACGTACCCACTTTTTTTTACCCACTCTAGACCCTGTTTGTGTGCCTGCTGGCCATTGCTCTGGTGTCTGCTGTGCCTGTGGATGAGTCCTTGATCGGGGACAACATCTATCAGCCGGCCTTCGATGATGTGCAGCGTCCCCAGGATCCGCAGGCCATCTTCAAGCTGAAGAAGCTGCTTAAGCTGAAGAAACTGTTGGGCTAGGAGCAAGGGATGGACACGTGCCATATACTCAGCTCAGTTCAGCTCAGATTCTAGTCCAAAAACCACACAAAACTCCAACCATATCCACAATCCACAACAACAACAACAACGTTAAACCCGTTTTTTTTTTTTTTAGATAGATAATATCCATACCTCCATAATATCCATACACCACGCACATGCTTACGACTAAAGTATTTTAAACGTTATCGTAAATAAAATAAATGTACCTTTCATACAACAAAATGCTGGTTGGCTTTCTTATGTCATCGTTGGGCAACGTTCGGGGATGGGCAAAATGGGCATCAAGTCGGGTTTTTGGAACAGGATCTTCTCTGGCCTACAACTTCCATCTTATCAACTTCAGCCTTATGCTTCGATGGGAAAATTCTGATCTTAAGGGTGGGAAACCGGCTCTTATCAAAATTCAATGGGTTTTAGCTTTTAAATGATTCATTGATAGGCTTTTTATGGGGAATTCATTCGTTTTTCTCATACATGACAGGACCCAGTTATATTTGTGATCTTTGAAGTAGGATATTGCTCCGCTCTTTGAGGTTTCCTTTAAATGATAAATATTCTTAGAGATTTCCTTCACTAAGCTGAAAATTTCTGAACAAATGTCTCTTAGGTCTGTAAGGGAATCCACTGGGAGGAAGAGCAGGGGGGTGCCAGGGATCTGCTCAGAGCTAAATATTTGACTCATTAACAGATTCCAGTCTCCATTTCCTAAACTTCTTCCAAAAGACTTTTGTTGCTGCAGTTTGGACAAACAAATGACTGAAGAAACAAACTTGACTCTGCTCTCCTCGCCTCGCCTCTCTCACCATCAAGATAGAACACACAATGAGATTTCTTTATCAAACGATTGCATTTTTTTTAATTTTGCAAATTTACTTAAAAAACCTAGACACAATGTTAAGCTATGAAAAAAAAAACACCATCCATAATCCTTAGATGTGTGAGCTTCCTCTCTCTTAGCCCAAGAAAAGGAGCTTCTTGAGCAGCTTCAGCTTGAGCAGGAAGGACTGATCGTCTGAGGGGTTAAAGGTGTCGCTGCCAGGGCCCTCGAGACCTTCGGGAATGGACTCCTCGATGGGCACTGCACTGGTGGCCATGAAGCACACGACCAGGCAAAGGAACACGCTCTGTAAACAAAAGGTAGTCCGTGGTTAGTGGATGTTGGATGGAGGATGAATGGGGGATGGATGGAAGTAATGATTATCCAGTTTCGTGTGTGGGCTGGGAGACGCACCAGGAGCAAGAACTTCATGTTGACTGCAGATGGTTGAATAGGAGCTGGGATTGATCGATGTCGTTGACAGACCGGCTTGCACTGAACACTAGACCCCGCTGCCCAACTATTTATAGTCAGCCGCTCGCCGGCCCAGCCCAGCGCCGTTTGGCCCGTCCCGACCCGTCCCTGTCGTCTTTCATAGAAATTAAAACAACGCGGTGGCGGCTCGAAGATCTCGTGCGGAGTCGTTGTGGCGCGGAGAGGCGCGGGCAATCAATTTGTTTGGACTATTAAATGTGATTTAAGTGTACCACGCATCTGAGGCAATAACAAAAGGCCATACCGAACTACATATTTCATTTTGTGGCTGCTCTTGCGGTTCCATTGTTGGGCTTAAACTTTAAAGTATCATACGAATATTTGGATCATTTGTTGACTTGACGTCTCTGTGTCTCCGTGTCTCTGCGCGCTGTGCTCTCTGTGTTGTTTCCCCTAAATTTGTGGTTTCTTCTTTTTGTTAATCGGCATTTCCTTGGTTCTGGATGATTCTATTTGTGTAGGCCATTAGCTGCCAACTCTACCATCCTCTGCTAAACTTAATTAGCGGCTCGGCTCGACATGGCGGCCTTAACCAACGAGCATGGCCATTAGGCAGTGTATTAGCACCTAAAATGGAATAATGGAAGGCGGTACAGCATTCAAGCATTCATGGCATGCTGTGTCTAGATAAACATAAACTTTTCAATCATATTCAAACATTCTGAATATCCGTTTTTGAATCAATTATTTTTTAGTGCATTTTCGGCCGCCGAGAAGACCCTTTGCAGTGGAGAAAAACTCTTCTCGTCACTCTCTAGCAAAAAGAGGCATTCACTGCAAGAGCTTTTGCTATTGCCGGCATCCCTATGATTTTTTCCAGTTAATTCAAGTTTTCTTTTGTTTGCAATTCGAATTTTTTTCTGATTTTTGAATTTGCTGATTTCGCGCTCGATGGTGTGCCCAAGACAACAGTGTTGCTTTTTCTCACTTGAAAAGCACTCTTTTTTACCACAAAAAATGCACTATTTTTTACCCAAGCCAAGTAAAAAGACCTGTACACCATAATAATTTAAAAAGATACATAATATTATTTAATCGCCTTTAAGTAAATCTTCTGTCGCAATAGTTCCGTGCAATTACGAATCGTGAAAAAACCGTTCCTCGAATTCGAGCCACCTTAAATTGAGGGCCGTGCGGTGTTTGGCAAATATCGAAATCCGATAGCTCTGCAAAACGGCGTTGTTTACTACTTTCGTAACCAAATTAGACAATATACAATATATAAGTTATAAACTCAGTCAATCCGAAAATATAAAAATAGCCCCCACCATACCAACCTCTCCTCTATACGTCTGTGTTAAAAGCCGATCAGTAAAATGACTGGTTCGTTCAGTGTGAAGCTGAAATCGAAAAAAGGTCAATTCATTGTCAATGATTTGAACCAGAATACGACGCTTGGGGAACTGAAGACGAGAATAGCCCAAGCGACGGCCATACAGGAGCCGCAGCTGCACGTGCTGGTTGGCTATCCACCCAAACCATTGGACCTCTCCGAAAATCAGGAAAAGCAGAACCTCAAGACTGTGGGCATCAACAGCGGTGAGACCTTGATTGTGGAAGAAAAGGCTGGTCCTAGTGGTGCTACTGCCCCTGCTTCCGCAGCCACTGCCAGTGGCAGTGGAAGTTCCACGCTGGAGGATGACGAGGCGCTGGCGCGTCGTCTGCAGGCCGAAGAGGATGCGGAGCATTTGCGTCAGGTGTCCAGCGGAGCTGGAATCGAGACGGGCGCTTTGAATGCCGTCCAATCGCTGGACTCAGTGATTCCACCCGAAGAGTCTGGGCCCAACGGCAACTTCAATGGCATTCTACTGAAAAAGGTTGTGCCGGCGGATAACTCATGCCTCTTCACGAGCATCCGATTCGTCCTGAACGGCAAGGTGGACAACGAAGGCAGCGAAATGATGCGTCACATCATAGCGCAGGAGGTGTCCGCCGATACCCAGCAGTACAATGACGCCGTGCTGGGCAAGTCAAACTCCGAATACTGTGCCTGGATACAGAAGGCCGACTCGTGGGGCGGTGCCATTGAAGTGTCCATACTTTCCAACTACTATGGCATCGAGATTGATGTGGTGGACATACAGAACGCCATCATCAACCGCTTTGGCGAGGACAAGAACTTTGGACTCCGCGTCTTCCTACTCTTTGATGGCATTCACTACGATCCCCTGTACATGGAGACCGTGCAGAACTCAGTTCCGGCCACCATTTTTCCAGTGGAGGAGATGGGCGTGTACCAGCAGGCCGAGCAGATAGCCAACGAGGCCAAGTCCTCGCGCCAGTTCACCAACGTCGACAAGTTTACCTTGCGTTGCATGGACTGCGATGTGATGCTGGTGGGCCAGGTCCAGGCCCAGGAGCACGCCAAGGCAACCGGACACAAGAACTTCGGGGAAATTTAATACGTCCTGATTTTCGGCACCATTTATATTTTAGCGTTCATTCTGTTTGCCTACTACCTACTCACTACCTAGTGATGCATATCCTTCTGGCGACGGTGCACCACCCCCACAGCTTTTAGCTAAATTTACAGCATGTTTTTATTTATGAATTATTTAAACTGCAAAATCATAGTGTATTTCTTTATCCCCTCTTGGATCGCAATAAAAATTCACATTTATTTAAACTAGAACCAAATGCTTTCTCACTGCTAAGAGGCCCACGGGGGAGTCATAGCTGCGGGATTCTGTAGGTAGGACATGACCACAGCGCTGACGCTCAGCATGAAGGAGGATAGAACTTGCTTGGCATCGTCGCTGGCCTTGGAGCTGGCAAAGCTAATGCAGGAACAGTACAGGGCGAACCAGGCGCACCATTTAAGCTGTAAGAGAAGCGGTTGCATGTTACTGATAAGTCCACACCTGTTCATAAATCGGGCAATTTGCGGCTCCGCTCACCTTCATCATCAGCCCGCACATAGAGAAAATCATTCCCAAAATATTCATGTAGTCCGGCATCATGTCCTCGTTGGCGCCACCGCCTTGGCCCTGGTTCTTAGGCGCCTTGTAGCGATTGATTTTCTCCTTGCGACGTGGATCCACAGTATTGCTCATGTTGAAATTATTAAATTTTCACTAAATTACAAAAATTCAGGTCAGAAAAATAGGAATGTGACGGGAGAGTGCTGCGCTCTCATGCGAATGGCAACTTAGATCGGGTGGGGTGACAACTCTACGCAACAGCTGTTTCTGTATTTATTCCTCCGCGGCACGCACGTTTGAATAGTTTGATAAATTACATAAAAATCACTGAAAATTGCGAAAGAAATTATGGCTCTGCGATTGCTCAGCCAATCCCTGGCGTCGCATATGCGCCGCTTGCAATTAAACACCGCAGGGAGCTCCTTAAATAGCTATACCAGCCGACTCCAATACGTTCCACTGCGCTCCTGGACGTTGGATCAAAGCCGGCTGCTGCATGTGCGTATTACGGATCAGGAAGCCGGTCTGCAGGCTAAACGCGAGGCCAATAGGTTTAACAATCCGTTCCAAGATGCATCTCCTGCCGAAGATAGTGTTGATGCCACCATGCGGCAGAATAAATTCAAGTCGTCGGATAAACGGAAGGAAAAGAAACCAAAACCGAACATAGTTTCAGAATATGGGGATCCGGATACCTTTGGCGATGCCAAGATTAGCGCTAGTCAATCTGAAGATCCTGGAGATATCGAAGAGGAGGAATACATAAGCAAGCCCACGCGGCATTCAAAGAAACTGCAAACAAAGGAGTACGCACATCTCATCAAGGAACACTTGAACGCAAACCGGCTAAACGATGCCATAGCCGTACTGGAGCAGCGTATGCTGCGAGAGGATCGCGTCAAGCCCGAGAAGTACATATACAATCTGCTGATCAGCGGCTGCGCGAAGGCCGGATACACCCGCAAAGCGTTCTCCCTGTACACGAAGATGCGACAGCGCGGCCTGAACGTTTCGGGAGGAACCTATACCTCGCTCTTTAATGCGTGTGCCAACGCTCCTTCCATCAGCGATGGACTGGCCAAGGCCCAGATCCTGCGAGAGAATATGCTGGAAAAGGGCTACGAACCAAATGCGAAAAACTACAACGCCATGATCAAGGCCTACGGCAGGTGCGGAGATGTGGACACAGCCTATATGCTGGCGGATGAAATGGTAGATCGTAAGCTGGACATGAATGCAGAGACGTTCAATTTCCTGCTACAGGCGTGCGCCAGCAATCCGAGCACGGCTTTCGACATGCTCTCCTCACGTGGCACAAAATGCTGCGGGGAGGCATCAGCCCGGACTACTACAGCTTCAACGCTATGCTCCGCTGTGCGCGGGACTGTGGTTTTGGAACTTTGGAGTCCATGCGGGAGGTTTTAGACCAGATCGCTCCAACAGCCACCAAACCTAACCAGAAGGCGATTCCCCAACTGGAGGGAGGAGAAAAGGACGATTTACCCAATGAATCATCGAGTCCCTCGTCTTCATCTTCGTCCTCGTCTCTGTCGGACCACATTGAAGTGGCGACGACTGCAAGTGAGCTAGAACTGCCCAATCTTTTGCTGCCGCGCCCACACCTGGGCAGTCTGGTAGCCTTGGAAGAGGTGACGCGTCCCCATGAGCGTTTCCTGTTGCTGGGCGGCATCACGGGATTTCTGGAGCACATGAAACAGCACAAGATAACCCCCGATATACAGACCTTCACCACCATGCTGGAGGTGATCCCTCCCACCAACTCGGCTGAGAAGCAGCTCCTCACATTCGTGCGTAAGATTGGACTGAAGGCAGACATTGACTTCTTCAACATACTGATTAAGAAGCGCTCGATGCGCTTCGACTACGACAGTGCCCGCGAAGTGCTTTCGATGATACGTACGGCAGGATTACATCCAGATATCGTTACCTATGGTGTGCTCGCCCTGGGCTGCCAAACCCAGGAGGAAGCCAGGGAACTGCTGCTGCAAATGCAGGAGGCAGGCATTAAAATGAACATGCCCATACTGGGAGCCATGTTGCGGCAGGGCTGCGCCCAGAAGTCCTTCGGCTACATCAACGAAATCATGCAACTGAGCCTGGAAGAGGGCGTCAAGCCCAACGAGCCATTCCTCCGGCATCTGCACAACTTTCACAGAGGATGCGCCCGTGCTATTGATGCCAGGGTGAGTGTTTGATATGGTTTGGCACGCCTGCGAAATCTACTAACCCAGTGAAATTTCCACCCACAGCACCCTTCGACCAAAACGGCCACCTTCAAGAAGGGACACTCGAAATTCTGTGATAAGTACCGCCTGTACTACGAAGAGCAGGGCCTGGCTGGTCTTCAGCTGGAAGATGCCATTGCCAAGATTAAGGCGCGTCCCTATGCCAAGTACAAGGAAGCAGCCGTGGATGGCCTGGAGCCACTCAAGCACGAACAGGTCAAACGAAAAACAAAGCTGAGGAAATATATTAAGAAAATCAAGATCGATGAGCTGCAGGATGACCCTCCAAGAGAGTCCATCAAGAAGATAGATAGATAGAATAGGTTTACGATGTAAGTTTTATTAAAGATCATTTTTGTTAGCCAATCATCGTTCGCTTGCGTCCGCGGGCTCGTACTTCTTCGAACTTGTCAAGCACAATTTCCCCCTCCCTGCCGCAATGCATGCGGTAACCAGCCAGGATTTGGTCGAAGAGATAGGGCTGCTCACTGTGTGTGCTCAGCAGGGCCCGCTCCAGGACATACAGATCCACGCCCTTACGCTCGGCGCCCTTGTCGTAGTGACTCAAACCGAAATCAATGAACACGATATCGTACTTGTTCTCCTTGGGATCGATAAGGATGTTTGATGTGGTCAGATCGCCATGTATGATGTGGTCGGTGTGCATTCGGCCAACGATTACGCCAATTCTCCAGCACAGATCCAGCAGTAGCTTTTTCGCCTCGTCCTCATCCTTGGTGGCAACAGTTTCCTGGATGAACTCCTTGGCTGTCTTCGCCTTGGCATAGTATTCTATATACAAGCTGTGTGCGGAATAGTCCAGGTGGAGTACTTTCGGGACCAAGACGCCGGCCGCCAGACAACGTGCCGCCGTCTTCATCTCTGCCTTCATACGACGGCGCGTGATTTGTTTGTCCAGCTCTGGATGGCGGTATTTCTTGACAAAGCGTTCCTTAATCAAACATGTTTCTCCATCGTATTTTCCAAGGTACAAGCGCGCCTCGGCGCCCTGTTTTATAATTTCGCTGGGCATTTTTTGACAAAAACAACTCTTAAATAAAAAGAGTAACAGGAGGCACACTCACAGCGAAACGCACCCAGTTGCCATTCACAGCGCCAACAGCTGATCTGATCTACTGTTTACTTCGATATGCAGCAACTTTTGCGTGATTCATAGGAAAAAGGAAAACCACACAAACTCTTGCGTCAAGAATTCTTCTCGGCAGTTATTCCAAATTCTACAGGATGTTCAACAACATATTTGGCAAGAAACCGACGGTCAAGGAGCAGCAGCGCGAAAATGAAGCAGATCATTGAGGAAGGCCACGCGCGACATAGAACGCGAGCGTCGCAAAATGGAGGAGGAGGAAAAGAAGCTGGAGGGTGACATCAGGCGGAACGCAGCCGCTGGGAATCACGACGCCTGTCGCATTCTGGCCAAGCAGCTGGTGGAGATACGGAAGCAGAAGTCGCGCAGCTACGCGGCGGCTGGAAAGATCCAGTCGATTGGCTTCCAGAACAAGAACATGGGTGCAAACATAGCGCTGAGCGAGGCAATGGGCACCACGGCCAAGACCATGGCTGATATGAACAAGGTGATGCGGCCCGAGGCGATTGCGGGCACAGTGCGTGACTTCCAGGCGGCGAATATGAAGATGGAAATGACGGATGAGATGATCAACGACACACTGGACGACATGCTCAACGAGTCGGGCGACGAGGAAGAGTCAAATGCCGTGGTGAACCAGGTCCTCGATGAGATCGGCATTGAGGTATCTGGAAAGATGTCCAATATTCCAGCCACTGGCAGCGCAGACTTTGAGACGAGCGGCAAGCGCACTGAGAAGGACATTGCCGACCAGCTGGCCAAGCTGCGATCCTCCTAGACTAGACCTACACTGCATAACTTTTTGTATATTGTCAACACGCCTGTTATTCATAGCCTCTAAGGAAATATATTTATGTACATCACTTAAAGACGAGCAGTCATACCACCTCCGGCCACGATGGCTTCGCCCGTAATGTAGCCGGCATCCTCGCTCACGAGGAACGAGACCACGCCGGCCATCTCCTCGCTGGTGCCCAGACGACCCATCGGAATCTTCATGAGAGCCGCCTCTATTCGCTGACTCATCTTCGTACAGGGCTTTGGAGAACTTTGTCTTGATAATGCCCGGGGCCAGGCAATTGACGCGAATGCCCTCTGGCGCCAAATCTTTAGCGGCAGCCTTGGTGAGACCGATGAGAGCCGTCTTGCTGACGGAGTATGCACCTAGCAGCTGCAACGATAACAAGGTTGAGATAAGCAATAAGCAATGGACCCATTGACCCATGGACAGGTCCAGTCACACTAACTTCAAAGGCATCGTAACCTGCAATGGAGGAGACAAAGACAATGCTGGAGCCCTTCTCCTGCCGCAGGTATGGCAGCGCCTCCTTGGCCAACAAATACGAGCTCTTCACATTAACATCGAAGATCTTGTCCCAGACCTTCTCATCGCAATCCAGGACTCCACCCACGGCGGGGTTTGTGGCAGCGTTGCTAACCAATATATTGAGCTTTCCGTACTTGCTGATGGTCTCATCGAAGAGCTGTTTGCGATCCTGGGGCTCGCTCACGTGACATTTCAGGCCGTGCACATTCAGATTCAATTTGCGCAGCTCCGCCAGGGCATTGTCCACGTTCTTTTGCTTGCGACTGCTGATCACCACGGCGGCACCATCTTCCGCTAGCCTTTTGGCAATAGCAAAGCCGATACTACGAAAGGATCATTCAATGAGTTATCAGGTGTGGCAAGGCAAGGGATCTACAGTATTCTTTGCTCACCCATCGGTGGACGCGGTGACCACGGCAACTTTCCCTGCTAAACGCTTCATTTGGTTGACGCTTGAACTTTGACTGTTGCTACTGCTGCTGGACAAGCGCTTATGGGTAAGATTATGGTTAACAAGCTTTTGATCGGGTTTATTGTTGCTGTTGCTGGTGTTGCTTTGATTAAGATTTCTTGTGGCACTTTGGACTCCGGCCCCAGTCACAGTGGTGGTGCCGGCACTCAAATGGAGCTTTGGCGCCCTGCCAATCAACTGCTTGCCCAGATGAAACATATTCACGACACGAGATTCGAGTATGGTTCGAGATGTTTGTTGCTTAGAAATTGATTTTTCCTATCAACTATTAACTGTAAATGGCGTTCGTTGGTTGGGAATGAAATCGAAACGAATCGCGAAAGTTTCCAGTAGATTTGCCATTCACATTGAAACCAAAAGTTCGTTAATGGACGGATGGCGCCTCTTTTGAAATGACTGAAAGCTTGTACAGGCCGGAAAGCTGGTCTCATGGTTTCCGACAAATTAACTGTAAACGGCGTAGGCTTGCTTCGCCTACTGCCTTGCCATTGGTCACAATAATGACACATTTTTGTAAAATGGTGAACCTGTATGCAGGCGCCAATGGGCTATGCAGCAGGCCACAGGGGTAAGAATCGCATCGTTTTCGCTATTCTTCATTGTGCCCTCGTGATTATAGTTTATTATATTATTTATTTATTTATTCGCGGTGTGCCCCGAGCTCGCTGGAGCAGCCTTCTGGCGCGGATGCACGTTCGGCGGATCTCGGCTATCTTGGCTCCAACTGCCTCGCTTGAGTTAGAGCCCCGCAGTGATCTAGCGAAGGAAACTAGCCTCAGAGTACCTGGCGCTACGCCTTCCCCTGTCGGGGTCGGGGTGGGACTCCTCTCTCTCGGGTAGACCTCCCCAGAGAGCACTGGATGGCCTCATGGTCGCTGGCGGTGAATATCTCGCAGATCCTCCATCGGGCGTAGGCAGCCAGCGCACTGCTAGCGTATGTTAGGTCAATTACTGACCCTGCTCCTGCCCTGTTGAAGGTCTCCTGTGATCCTTCGTTCAGTAGGACGAGGTCCAGCGTCGCAAAAGCCTCCAGTACTATGCGTCCTCTGGCGTTGAGTGGATCCCCACTCCATGGCCCAGGCATTGAAGTCGCCCCCGACTACCATGTTGTTCCGTCCGCGTAGGTCGCAGCTCAGCTCGTCCATGGTGCGGCTGAAGGCCTCCAGGGAGAAACTAGGCTCCAGGTAGCAGCTGTAGATCCAGGTGCCACCTACGATCCCTCGGGAACGTGTATATGTATATTATGTACATATGTACACATATTAAGATGAACACACAGATACAGATAGATTGATACCAGTCCAAACGCTGCGGACACCTACATGTATGAACTGTCTCATCTATATACTATATCTATATCTATCTATCTATCTACATATATACAAAGACAGAACCTGCAAGAACGTGTGTGTATGCAAGTATGTATGTGTGTGTTCTTGTGCAGAGCATGTCATTATTGTGACCAATGGCAAGGCATTTGACTTATGGAAAGAAAATTTTCTCTGTCCCTTAGAAATATACGTAAATATTTGGTCTCATATTTAAAATATACCGTGTTGAATATAACAATTAATCAAATTGTCGAAGTTTCAATATCCTTAAAAATAACATATGTATGTATATTTAATAAATAATAATAGAAACAATAAATAAATAATATAATAAACTATAATCCCAATCAGCTTCACGTAGAAGAAGACAGCGAGGGCACACTGGAGAATAGCGAAAACGATGCGATTCTTACCCCTGTGGCCTGCTGCATAGCCCATTGGCTCAAGCATACCGGTTCACCATTTTAAAAAATGTGTCATTATTCTGACCAATGGCAAGGCAGTAGGCGAACAAGCAGACCGCTAGAGGTGGAAAAACATCGATGTTTCGCCGTAAACAATCGATGTTTAAAAAATGGAAAAAACATACAACATCAAAACATATATATGTATGGTTAGTGATGAAATCGAATGGAATTGAAAGTTTCCAGTAGAATTGCCACTCACATTGAAAGCAAAAGTTCATGCAATGGACGGATGGCGCTTCTTTTGAAATGACTGAAAGCTTGCACAGGCCGGGGGGGGGGGCTTAAATGTCTCATGGCTTCTGACTAATTTGTGGCTTACAAGTATATATAATATGATGGGAGAAACTATTAATATCAAAATGGAAATGTATTTAGAAATCTGGTCATTCATGCGTTGAGCATATCCGACTCGACTCCACTCCCCCTCCCCAGTCCGTCACAGGCATCTCAGTCATCGGTAGAGTAGATAAGACAGTTTGAAGAGAAAATCTCCTGAGGGGGAAGATAAACGTTCCGTTTCGTAATGCCATATAAACAAAGATAAATAATTATGACAAGCAAACACAAGTAGCAAAATGAAAGCGAATGAGAATCGGTTGACATACTAGTACTTCATTTCGGTTCAGTTGTCCCGCAGTCAGTCCCATACTCGCACAGAGTGCTTTCCCAGCCCAGCCGAAAGTGCAAATTAATAGGCCGTCTGAGCAGCTTTAGCTCCAGCTCCAGCTCTAGATGTAGGCCCTCGCACTAGCATTCCGACCGACAGTTGCCCAGAGTCGGTTCTCGTGAGCAAACGCTTTTTCACATAGGTCTCGTCTGGTTCCGATCGTCTCCGTCTCCGGCACGCGGTAACGGCTTTCGTGTTCGCCAACGTCGGCGAAGCATGTGATAAAAGAAAAAACCTCTAGTCTAGCATAATACATTCGACTAAGCGATATACTAAACACCAGCCACTACTGCTGCTACTACTACTGCTAAGAACGTATATTTAATCGAAAAATGGGCGATCAGGCTAAGGAAATTGAAGCCACACCCATACCAACTCCCACTCTGCAGGACTTCAAGGCCCCCGTGTTTGCGGACAACAAGCTCGTGCTCTACTTCCATCCCTACAACTTTTATTCACAAAAAGTTAGTGACTGATGTTAATCATGTGATATCCGACAAATTATTTATCATCCAATGGCGCGAAATTACAAAACTAATCATCGCATCGGTAGTTGTCGTCATCATTAGTTCTGATCATCATTGCCCGAAGCTATTTACTCTGTAATGACTGTGCGCACTCACACTGTGATCGCCGAGGGTCTCCCCGTCTCACAAGGTTCCACCCACTATATCATTCCCTCCTCCCTTGCAAGTGGGGAAGGAGGTCTGTTCTGTTCGATTGCGAATGCAATGGAGCTTGACGGGGGATCGGATCGTTGGAATCGTAGCAACGCTCTCAGAAAATGGAATTATGACACCATTAGATTGATCTTTGCTTTGTTTACCTGTCCCTGTCCGCCCTGTAGGTGTTAATGAAGTGAAAATATGAATAGATTAACTGGAAAATAAACAAAACTTCTTCGGCCAGTGCAATACGACACGATAAATCTTGTCTTTCCACTCCACCGTCTCGTTTGCAGGTTCTCCTGGTGCTCTATGAGAAAAACATTGACTTCACTCCGTACGTGGTAGACTTATGCAATGGCGAACAGTATTCCAGCTGGTTCCTAAACCTCAATCCCAAGGGAGATGTGCCAGTGCTCCAGGATGGAGCCTTCATCATACCCAACTCGACGCACATCATCAACTATGTGGAGAGCAAGTTCCGAGGAGGTAGCGTAGTTAACACAAATGGATATACATATATATATGCCACAAATGGATTAAACATTTCCATTTCCATTTTAGCGAATCATCCAGCGCTGAAGCCAGAACAGAGTTCCTCACAGTACGACCAGGTAATGGTCTATGAGCATGCCGTGGGACGTGTGCCAGTGGGTGCTCTGAGTCTTGGCTCCTTCATCCACGATGATCTGAAGCTGGTGCCCAAGGCACCATTCATTGGGCCAGTTCGCCAATCCTGCCTGAGTGAGTGGCCAGTCGGATGGGCCCCAGTTCCATTAAACTTTAGCCATTGCCAATGATTCTGCTTGTTTTAGAGAATAACGACAAGGTCCTGGACCTGCTTCGCCGCTCCGTGGATGAACTGGAGTCAAACAAGTCGGCGCTGAAGCAAAAGCTGGACATTCAGGTTCGTCGCAAGGATCTGGTCTCCTCCCGCGACGACTTTCAGCGTGTGCTCGATGCAGTGCGCCATGTGCTACTCTACGTCGAGCAGGAGCTGTCCAAAAAGGCTCCACGCAACGAGTGGCTGACCGGGGACGAGCTTACCCTGGCGGACATCAGCCTCGGACTGCTCCTGCATCGCCTCTACCAGCTGGGATTCGAGAACTACTACTGGTCCTTCGGCAAGCTTCCCCAGGTGGAGGGATACTTTCTGCGCTTCAAGCAGCGCCAGTCGTACCACAAGCTGCAGCCCAGCAATTTCGAGATCCTCAAGGAGATGTGGGCGAAGACGCCGGGCAACTACAAGCTGGGTGCAGGAGCCGGCTTCCTGGGTATGGCCATGTTCGCAGCTTTTGCTCATAAGTGAACGGCAGAAACGATTGTTAACAAATCCTTTTACTGTTAAAGTTGGTCACATATAAACGCACGAACATAAGAACGCTTAACGCTTAAAGCTACTACGTGGTAACCAGATGGCTGACGCTGATGCTGATGCAAGGGTATGGGATGAAGAGAAAAGTGAAGAGAAGAGAAGTGGGATGAACCAAGTGCCAGCCAGTGTCTAGCTGCTAAAATATCATAATTTACATCATCATTTGAACGTTGAAAATACAAAAATTTGGTATAAATTCCAATCCGTCACCTAATTGTCAATTCCTGATATGCTTGCTTACGCCTCCGAGGACGATGATCAGATTAGATCAGGATCGTCCTTGGGGCTCAGCTTTCTGCTCCCAATTGCTGCTGCTGCTCTCGCTTCAGCTGCGCTGATTGAAGCAAGCTTGCTGCGGCTGTGGCCGCCTTCGGGCTGGTGAACAGTGGCATGCCCATGAAAGTTGGCATTTGCTGATCTTTGGGCACATTCGTCGCTCCCACTTTGCCATTGGGATTTGCTCTCATGGGCCCAGATGCTCCACTGGCCCCAGTCCCACCAGATAAATGCGAGGGACGCTTGAAAGGAAAGACTGGAGTCTCCCGCTGGTAGAAGAAGGTGCCGTTGCCGGGCTCCTCTGGCAAGAGACCGCGCGTGGGATACCAGAAGCGATATGTGAAGTACCAGGTCAGGATGGCTATGATGCCGCTGATGACCTTCTCAATCATGCGGTGGTAGTAGAGCATGGTTCCCACCAGCATTATGTCCCAGAGCAGCTGCAGAGCGGCCATGCCGATGAACAGGGTCCGGATGATCGGTGTTAGTCGTTTGTAGAGGAACTGCAGACTCCTCATCTGCTCGTCGTTCAGACCTCGAAGGGGATTGGTGCCCAGGTTCTCGGAAACGCTGCGATTGTGTAGCTCGTTGCGGAGGTGCTCCTTGATGGTCTCCCACTTGATGATGGGACGGGCCTCCTCGATGAGCACCAGACTAGAGTGGATCAGGATGAAAGCATGGCCGGATATGTCGAAGCCTTGCCACAGATGTCCGGCCTTCAGGCAGCTCGACTTACTCTGGAAGCCTGGTTTCGGAAGAGAAAGACAAAGAATAAGAGGGTTTCGTTAGCCGCGATATCTATCTTGCTACCACTATTCGGATACTAACCCTTGACCGTGCAGCGGCCGTAAGATGTTTCCACAATGTTGAAGAGCTTCGTCCAGAAAAACCAAAAGAAGGTGGCTATCACAATGCGAGGGAAGTGGTGCCTCAGCATCCGCTTGTGATCGCCGCAGGTGATCGTATAGGCAGAGAGAACTAGGAAGGGCACCACAAACAGCAGAGTCCAGCCCCAGCCTACCTTCACGAAGTACATGTTGAATAGATTGTCCGAGCGCGCGAAGTAGGTCTTCGGAAAGGGGACAAAGTCCCCAATGACCGATACCACGAACAGGCTGCCCAAGTACAGGGCCACCTTGAGGTCCGTGTTGAAGAATATCGTTTTCTTGCATAAATGTATTACTCCCATGACAAGAATCTCCCTGATACTAGTGGGGGCTGCTGTGGGTCTGGTGCCCCGAGCCTCGGACCGAGTTATATCCGGACCCCCTGGTCGAAAGTTCATGTTTGATCCAGAACTTGTTCCAATGTTTGGACGCAGCGGTCTCCGTTTGGTGGCCATAATTCGACTTCGATTTCGTTGACGCTGTGATTTGCACTTGGTCAAGGTGGGAAATGCGTTGTTGGTGCCGTTTTTGGTTTTTGGTTATGCTAAACCGAGAGCGTGAGCGAGAGAGAGAGTAAAAGTGAAAGCGGAAGCATTGTGCGTGTCAAAGTTCACACAGTCCTGGGCAACCTTACCTTCGATGCACTGATCTAAAGCGGATTTCATTACTTTCAGTGATATTTATAGCCTCTGTCACATCAGGTATCCACTGTCGTTGCTCTTAGTTATTTTTCGCCCTCCGTTTCAGCCAAAAATCTTCGTGCGCGCAGCTGTTGCGCCCCGTAAAAAATAGAACAGTTGCACAGGTGTTGACGCCGCCCTGCGAATAGCCCATCTATTTGTCAACGCTTCATGGTGAATTGCTGTTGCCGATCAGCTGTTCGAGCAGAGATTTATCTGAATCTCTGTGTTAATTGCCGGTCCGGTCGCATGTAATTAACTCGAATTCCAATACAATTTTGGCATGTACAACTCGGCCAAGCAGTTGCAGCGTGTGCTGACGGCGCGCGAAATTCGAAAAACATTTATAGACTTCTTCACCGTCAACCATGAGCACAAATTCGTGCGCTCCAGCCCCGTGGTGCCCTTCTGTGATCCCACGGTGGCGTTTGTCAACGCTGGCATGAATCAGGTGAGCAGAGCATAGAGCGGCCAACGGCCAACGACCTATTAGTCCATTGTTATCTGATTATTGCTTCTGGTTTAGTTCAAATCTGTGTTCCTTGGCACGGCAGCGGCTCCCCACAAGCGGGTGGTAAATTCCCAGAAATGCGTACGGGTGGGAGGAAAGCACAACGATCTGTCTGTTGTCGGCCAGGATGGCTATCACCACACGTTCTTTGAGATGCTGGGCAACTGGTCGTTTGGGGACTACTTCAAGGTAGCTTGTTGTTCGATTTAACTGCAAGTTTTCCCTAATTCTCTTGCAAAATTCTCTAGCGAGAGGCCTGTGCTATGGCTCTCGAGCTGCTCCGCGGGCCGTACAACATCGATCCTGCTCGTTTGTACGTTACATACTTCGCTGGCGACAAGTTACTTGGCATACCCGCTGACATGGAATGCTTCGAGATATGGCGCAGCCTGGGGTACAACCTGTTACATAATGCGAGAGCGTCACCTCTTTAACTGCGCATGTTCTTCCAGATTTCCCGCCTCGCGTATTTTGCCCTTTGGCTGCAAAGACAACTTCTGGGAAATGGGCGCCACGGGACCCTGTGGCCCCTGCACCGAGATACACATAGACCATCGTCCAGAGCTGGGCAGCGTTGACGAGCGTGGTAAGCTCGTAAATGCAGGTCGCTCGGATCTCACGGAGCTATGGAATCTCGTCTTCATACAGTACAATCGGTGAGGACAGGACTGAGATAAAGAGTGAAAGATTACGTTCTAGTCATTAATCGACACATACTTTGGCAATCTAGCAATCATGGTGGCAGCATCTCCCAGTTGCCCGCACACCATGTGGACACGGGCATGGGGTTTGAGCGTTTGGCTGCCACTCTGCAAAGCAAATCCTCAAATTACGATACGGATGTGTTCAGCCCGCTCTTCGATGGCATCCAGCAGCTGTCCAAGGCCCCAGTCTATGGCGGCAGCTTCCCAGAAACCTCAAATGCAGCTCTCCTGGACACAAGCTACAGAATACTTGCCGATCATGCACGCATGGTCACTGCTTGCCTTGCCGATGGAATGCTGCCAGATCAGAAGTATAGATCAGATCAGTCCTTTTTCCTGCCTAATCGACATCCATTTGCAGTCAAAAACTACGACGCGTCTTGCGGAAGGCCCTCAACATCTCGGAGCATGTTTTTGCCCATGAGAAGCTGCTCTCCCAACTGGTTCCTATTGTGGTAGAGACTCTGGGCGAAGCCTATCCGGAGATGTCTGCCAAGCAGGAGGCAGTCATCGATCTGATTAATCACGAACATGATGTGTACAAGAATCTGCGTGAGAGCTCCTCGAAAGCTTTTGCCGAGGTCCTAACTGAGTTCCCCAACCTGGACGACATTGATTTGATGGAATGCCCAGGATTTGTGCCCGCCTACCGTGAGTTCCAGGTGCAGCGCTGCAAGTTTCCCAATAACACGATACCCGGCGACTTCCTCTACAAGCTGACAGACACATATGGCTTGACCGAAGAGAGCTTCCTCAAGCTGGCCGAGCTGGAGAACATGAATTGTGATTTGGACCGCTATCGGGCGGAAGTCTCGCTCGCCAAGATCAAGTCCAAGGAGAGCCAAAAAGAGGACGGGGGCATCTGCGATGTGGCGCTAGAGCAACGCATTGCTGAGGCTCAGGCGACGGTAACCAAACGCCTGGCGGCCACCGACAATAGTCACAAATATGTCTACTCCTTTGATAGCGAGAATGAATCCTACAGGATTCCCACTCTACGCAGTCGAGTGGTGGGCATGCTCCTCAACGATGCGGAAGTATCACGCACTCAAGGCAGCCGGCTCCAGGACGCCTCCGATACCCTTTCAATTGTCACCGCCGCCAGCAATTTCTACTATGAGTCTGGCGGACAACAGTCCGATGCTGGCCAGATTCTTGTCAGCAATACGCACAAGCCGGAGCAACCGCCCCATCGCTTGAATGTGATCCGTGTAAAGCACATCAATGATTGCGTGGTTCATGTGTGCCGCTTGGCCGCCCCCGCAGATGAATTTGGGGTGGCCATTGGAGATGAGGTTGAGCTGCAAGTGGATGCTAAGACAAGACAGCTGAACACATGCCATCACACAGCTACCCACCTGCTAAACGCCGCCATCCGATCGCTGTTCAACAAGGTCACCTACCAGGTCTCCAGCTCCGTCACCAGCGATCAGTGCAAACTGGAACTGGGATTGCTGGGCAAGCGGATACAAAAAGCAGATGTCCAGCACATCGAAGATCTGATCAAGTAAGTTTGCTCTCTTGGCTGTGTGTAGTGTGCTGTGTTTTCACCTTGTTTAACCTTTCGTACAGTCGAATCATCTGCTCTGCCGCTCCCGTCCAAGTTGAGCTTCTGAGTGCCGCCGATGTCCTTCGGCAGAATGATATTACCATGGTGCCTGGGGAGGTTTACCCGGAGCAGGGACTGCGTCTGATCAGTGTGCAGTGCCCAGAGATGCAGCTTAGTTCCAAGGAGCTATGCTGTGGCACTCATGTGACCAACACCAGCGAGCTCTCCTGCTTCTGCATTGTCAATCTAAAGCAGACGAACAGGGCGCGCTTTGCCTTCACCGCTGTGGCTGGCCAGGCGGCGGAGAATGTAAGTGGCCTTACGTGGAGAACTGTTCATCTGTAAGCATCGTTCTGCGTATCTCTTTCAGGTGCTGAAGACAGCAGCCTTGCTACGCCATCGCGTCGATCTGCTCGAACAGCAGACTATCCAGACTGATAAGCTCACAAATGCCACCGAAGTGGAGTTGCAGACCATACGCCATAATATGCTACACACGGACATCAAGCTGCCATATGCCTTCAAAATGGACACGCTGGAACGCATCCAGGACATGCTGAAGAGGATCAAGGAGACATCCCGCACAACCCTCAAGTAAGAGCAAATAGAGAGAGTTTCCTGTAATGCAGATTCTACATCCAGATTCTTGCAGGGAATTTGTCGAGGTGGAGATGCGCAACCTGCTGCAGGAGAAACCTGTCCATAGCCACCCCTTTATTTTGCACTACATCAGCAGCTCCGCTCTGGTGGAAGAGATCCCTCTGCAGCGTGCCACCAAGCTCTGCCCGGATCGGCCCATACTTGTGGTCAGTATGTGTGATAGCGTTGTGAAAGCACGCTGCTGTGTGCCGCAGAATAGCGTCAACCCAGATTTCGATGCATCCTCGTGGCTGCAATCTTTTGCCGCCACATTTGGGGGCCAAGTGGCCGCGCCCAAGGGACAGAGCCCCAAGATCGTGTGCAACATGAAGGGCCGTAAGGTAAGCAATCTCTTCGAAGAGCAGTTGGAGCAGGCCCTGGCAAAGGCCCATCAGTATGCTAAGCTTTATTTAAAGTTGTGATCCCCCTCCCAAGAAAAAAGATGAGAAGAGAAAAGTGCAAGCTCCAAGTTTGCTGTTGAAAGGTGTCTTTCTTTGAATCTTTTATTTTTGTAAATAGCGAATAAATCGCATACTATAAACTGCAAGCGGTAATAACTTAATCACTGATCACCACCAAATCATCTTCGTCCCCCACCTCCACATCCTCCTTCTCCTCGTCATCATTCTCATCCTCTTCTGCCTGCTCTTGGATTCCCAGACTGGAGTTCATCAGTTGCTCAAAGGCATCGGATTTATCGCTGCTTTGATTGAAGAAGTAGCTCACGTTTGCAGCAGGCTCGATAGCTGGCTGTGGAAGATGCTCACTTATGCGATGTTGGTGCTTGAATCGGTCCACAGGAGTCCTGATTGGCTGTATCAAATGGGGAACTTTCTTAAGGTCGCCCTTCACCAGCAGATCAAAGCTATCGTCCAGAGAGAGACGTTTGCTCTGCGGCAGGTGCTCGACCACAGAGAGATCCCTTTTTTGTTCAGCAACTGGCGGTATAGGCTCGTCCCGGAGCTCATCCTTTCCTAGACTCAGCTGGGCCAGACGCATGCTCAGGTCATTAGACATGGCCTCGTAGTGCAACTGTCGTCCCTCATGTTTTGTCACAGTTGGCCGAGCATTCGGATTCGATATGATTCCATTGACTATATCGGACATGTCGAACTCTCCCGCGTCGCAATCGCTTTCTAGATCCGAAGGCAAGAATTTGGTGATGGGTGTGGAGCATTGCTGTGCCATTTGTGGCATTTGCGGCACAGAATTCTTTACAGGAGTCCCAATTTTCTCTCGTCTAAGGAATTGCTGCAGTGTAGACTGGGCCTGCTCCGTTGGAGCCTTTTTCACCACTCTCTTCGGTTTCGCTGGGATCGCCTTCTCCTTATCTAATGTTTCTGGGATATTCTCAATGGCGCTTAGCGGATCCGTTTTCTTCTTTCGCGAGGCCTTCTTTGGGGGCTTTTCTTTGGATTTGAAAAAGGATGCCACCAAATCGGGATACGCAGCTTCCAGCATGTCCAGCGGCTCCACGGTATAGTAGAGCTCTTCGATGCCCTTGGGATGTTCCAGCTCGAATTCTGAAATCTGTTTGTCTGGTATGAGTCCTTTGAAGTTGCCACTGGGATCGTGCCAGTGCAGCTCCAGACTGGCCACTCCCTTCACCTTACGCTTCTTGACGATATCTAGCGGCTGAACGAGCACCACTCCTCCTCCCGCTTTCGTCTTGGCCTGCTGCACCTGCCAACGGGTGAGGATCGGAAAGAATTTTTGAAAGCAGTAGATTTCCTGCCACCACCCCTTTTAATTTGCACTACATCAGCAGCTCCGCTCTGGTGGAAGAGATCCCTCTGCAGCGTGCCACCAAGCTCTGTTCGGATCGGCCCATACTTGTGGTCAGTATGTGTGATAGCGTTGTGAAAGCACGCTGCTGTGTGCCGCAGAATAGCGTCAACCCAGATTTCGATGCGTCCTCGTGGCTGCAATCTTTTGCCGCCACATTTGGGGGCCAAGTGGCCGCGCCCAAGGGACAGAGCCCCAAGATCGTGTGCAACATGAAGGGCCGTAAGGTAAGCAATCTCTTCGAAGAGCAGTTGGAGCAGGCCCTGGCAAAGGCCCATCAGTATGCTAAGCTTTATTTAAAGTTGTGATCCCCCTCCCAAGAAAAAAGAAGAGAAGAGAAAAGTGCAAGCTCCAAGTTTGCTGTTGAAAGGTGTCTTTCTTTGAATCTTTTTTTTTTTTTTGTAAAGAGCGAATAAATCGCATACTATAAACTGCAAGCGGTAATAACTTAATCACTGATCACCACCAAATCATCTTCGTCCCCCACATCCACATCCTCCTTCTCCTCGTCATCATTCTCATCCTCTTCTGCCTGCTCTTGGATTCCCAGACTGGAGTTCATCAGTTGCTCAAAGGCATCGGATTTATCGCTGCTTTGGTTGAAGAAGTAGCTCACGTTTGCAGCAGGCTCGATAGCTGGCTGTGGAAGATGCTCACTTATGCGATGTTGGTGCTTGAATCGGTCCACAGGAGTCCTGATTGGCTGTATCAAATGGGGAACTTTCTTAAGGTCGCCCTTCACCAGCAGATCAAAGCTATCGTCCAGAGAGAGACGTTTGCTCTGCGGCAGGTGCTCGACCACAGAGAGATCCCTTTTTTGTTCAGCAACTGGCGGTATAGGCTCGTCCCGGAGCTCATCCTTTCCTAGACTCAGCTGGGCCAGACGCATGCTCAGGTCATTAGATATGGCCTCGTAGTGCAACTGTCGTCCCTCATGTTTTGTCACAGTTGGCCGAGCATTCGGATTCGATATGATTCCATTGACTATATCGGACATGTCGAACTCTCCCGCGTCGCAATCGCTTTCTAGATCCGAAGGCAAGAATTTGGTGATGGGTGTGGAGCATTGCTGTGCCATTTGTGGCATTTGCGGCACAGAATTCTTTACAGGAGTCCCAATTTTCTCTCGTCTGAGGAATTGCTGCAGTGTAGACTGGACCTGCTCCGTTGGAGCCTTTTTCACCACTCTCTTCGGTTTCGCTGGGATCGCCTTCTCCTTATCTAATGTTTCTGGGATATTCTCAATGGCGCTTAGCGGATCCGTTTTCTTCTTTCGCGAGGCCTTCTTTGGGGGCTTTTCTTTGGATTTGAAAAAGGATGCCACCAAATCGGGATACGCAGCTTCCAGCATGTCCAGCGGCTCCACGGTATAGTAGAGCTCTTCGATGCCCTTGGGATGTTCCAGCTCGAATTCTGAAATCTGTTTGTCTGGTATGAGTCCTTTGAAGTTGCCACTGGGATCGTGCCAGTGCAGCTCCAGACTGGCCACTCCCTTCACCTTACGCTTCTTGACGATATCTAGCGGCTGAACGAGCACCACCCCTCCTCCCGCTTTCGTCTTGGCCTGCTGCACCTGCCAACGGGTGAGGATCGGAAAGAATTTTTGAAAGCAGTAGATTTCCTGCCACCACCCCTTTTAATTTGCACTACATCAGCAGCTCCGCTCTAGTGGAAGAGATCCCTCTGCAGCGTGCCACCAAGCTCTGTCCGGATCGGCCCATACTTGTGGTCAGTATGTGTGATAGCGTTGTGAAAGCACGCTGCTGTGTGCCGCAGAATAGCGTCAACCCAGATTTCGATGCGTCCTCGTGGCTGCAATCTTTTGCCGCCACATTTGGGGGCCAAGTGGCCGCGCCCAAGGGACAGAGCCCCAAGATCGTGTGCAACATGAAGGGCCGCAAGGTAAGCAATCTCTTCGAAGAGCAGTTGGAGCAGGCCCTGGCAAAGGCCCATCAGTATGCTAAGCTTTATTTAAAGTTGTGATCCCCCTCCCAAGAAAAAAGAAGAGAAGAGAAAAGTGCAAGCTCCAAGTTTGCTGTTGAAAGGTGTCTTTCTTTGAATCTTTTTTTTTTTTTGTAAAGAGCGAATAAATCGCATACTATAAACTGCAAGCGGTAATAACTTAATCACTGATCACCACCAAATCATCTTCGTCCCCCACATCCACATCCTCCTTCTCCTCGTCATCATTCTCATCCTCTTCTGCCTGCTCTTGGATTCCCAGACTGGAGTTCATCAGTTGCTCAAAGGCATCGGATTTATCGCTGCTTTGGTTGAAGAAGTAGCTCACGTTTGCAGCAGGCTCGATAGCTGGCTGTGGAAGATGCTCACTTATGCGATGTTGGTGCTTGAATCGGTCCACAGGAGTCCTGATTGGCTGTATCAAATGGGGAACTTTCTTAAGGTCGCCCTTCACCAGCAGATCAAAGCTATCGTCCAGAGAGAGACGTTTGCTCTGCGGCAGGTGCTCGACCACAGAGAGATCCCTTTTTTTTTCAGCAACTGGCGGTATAGGCTCGTCCCGGAGCTCATCCTTTCCTAGACTCAGCTGGGCCAGACGCATGCTCAGGTCATTAGATATGGCCTCGTAGTGCAACTGTCGTCCCTCATGTTTTGTCACAGTTGGCCGAGCATTCGGATTCGATATGATTCCATTGACTATATCGGACATGTCGAACTCTCCCGCGTCGCAATCGCTTTCTAGATCCGAAGGCAAGAATTTGGTGATGGGTGTGGAGCATTGATGTGCCATTTGTGGCATTTGCGGCACAGAATTCTTTACAGGAGTCCCAATTTTCTCTCGTCTGAGGAATTGCTGCAGTGTAGACTGGACCTGCTCCGTTGGAGCCTTTTTCACCACTCTCTTCGGTTTCGCTGGGATCGCCTTCTCCTTATCTAATGTTTCTGGGATATTCTCAATGGCGCTTAGCGGATCCGTTTTCTTCTTTCGCGAGGCCTTCTTTGGGGGCTTTTCTTTGGATTTGAAAAAGGATGCCACCAAATCGGGATACGCAGCTTCCAGCATGTCCAGCGGCTCCACGGTATAGTAGAGCTCTTCGATGCCCTTGGGATGTTCCAGCTCGAATTCTGAAATCTGTTTGTCTGGTATGAGTCCTTTGAAGTTGCCACTGGGATCGTGCCAGTGCAGCTCCAGACTGGCCACTCCCTTAACGGTTCGCTTCTTGACGATATCTAGCGGCTGAACGAGCACCACTCCTCCTCCCGCTTTCGTCTTGGCCTGCTGCACCTGCCAACGGGTGAGGATCGGAAAGAATTTTTGAAAGCAGTAGATTTCCGGCCACTGCAACAGATGCCCTATCTGCTTGATGAATTTCACGAGATTTGGCTGCCGCCAGCCAAGATTTAGATTTGGTATCGCTGGGGGTTCACTGAGAAACTCGGATATTATCTCCTCGTTGGGAAACTCTGGAGCCAGCAAAGCCTTCCGGCGCAGGGTCAGCTCAGCCTTAATGGAAAGGCGTTCTTCTCTGCGAAGAGGTGGAGGGAGGGAGTCAACTTTTGTACTTCTGTATTTGGGATAGTTATAGTTACTTCCACAAGGACTCGTCACATCCCCGATTAGTGCGACAGACGCTACAGCCGCTCTTCGTGTGGCTCTGCGTCCGCCCAATATGTCCGCAGTTGCTGCAGATGGATTTGTCATCCACCCGCATCTCCAGTGCATTGTATTTATCTGTCTCAGCTCGCCAGTTTCTCAAACTATAAGAAGAACGCAATATTAGTCTGAGTGACATCAGTTTTTGGTTAGCTTTACCGATCCAGGATCTCTGTTTCCTTGTACTTGTTGAATAGTTTTAGGACACCATCTTTGCCAATGCCACCAATGCCATCTGGACAGTAGTCACAGCCGCATAGCAGGGCCATCACAATAATCTTTTTCTGGCCAAAATCCATGCGACCCGTGATCTCTCGCATGTCATAGATATCCACAGCGCCCCCAGCTGCAGCCTGGGCTCCTTGGGTGGACACTGAGAAGTTGCGATACACCCGAACAGCTCCGTAGGCAAAGCAATCCGAGTCCTGACTAATGACTCCATCCACCAGCTGGAAGAGTTTGATATATCAATTAGTCAAAGGAAGAATAGAGATCAGAACTTACTCCGTGCTTGTTGAGGAAGGCGCCGTAGGCCTCCGCTTCGCCTGGGCCTTGGACACACTGGATTCCCATTGAGAGCAGCAAAGTCTCGCACTGTTTCAGCACATGGTTGAAGCGGGTCCGTCCTTTGTCTCCTTTTGCTGCAGTTTGCGTGCCCGTGGCTGCCTCCTTGGGTCGTACTCCTCGGAATTGCAGCTCATTTCGTTTGGCAATCACTTGGCTCTTCAGTTTTGGGGCCACTCCCTCCAAAACGAACACCGGAGTGACTTGCTCCCATATAAGGTAGCAGGTGCGAAAGAAAAGGTTTCTGAAATGTATAAAATAGCTATAAATGCCAAGTACTTTCACTTGCAAGGAGAATTTAGCCAACTTTAGATGATGCCGCGGATGCACAAAATAGTCGACCACATTGAGACTTTCGCACACCCAGCCGGCCAAATCAATAGCCACTTTCTTGCCGCGCAGCTCATTTATCGGCTTGCGCTCAGCATGAGGAGTTAATACTGTCCAAAGTTCCTTTACACCCATAGAACAAAAACAAACAAATAGTATAGTTCAAATTCAAATTCAAAGAGCGCTCTTCTTTTACTGTATTGGCAGTCACTGCGCAACGCGACCGATTAACTATTTGACAGCTGCACGTGCACGTCTGTGAGTGGTCAGTTCTTCCTCTTCCACATCGACGTGTCATACGAAAGCAAAGACCAAAAAGTAAAAGTTTCCTGCAATTTCGCATGTAATTGCTTCGCGAGTAGCTCAACAACATTTTTAAGCTGCCAATAGCACACCCCAACACACAGCCAACACGCCAAGATGGTTTTAGCAGATTTAGGAAGAAAAATAACAACGGCTTTGCACTCGCTAAGCAAAGCCACAGTTATCAATGAGGAGGCCCTGAATTCCATGCTGAAAGAGATTTGCGCAGCGCTGCTGGAGGCTGATGTAAACATACGACTGGTGAAGCAGCTGCGTGAAAATGTGCGAGCTGTCATTGACTTTGATGAGATGGCCGGGGGCTTGAACAAGCGACGCATGATCCAGTCGGCCGTGTTCAAGGAGCTCATCAAACTGGTGGATCCGGGCGTCAAGCCCTACCAGCCCATCAAAGGAAAGGCGAACATCATCATGTTTGTGGGTCTGCAGGGATCCGGCAAGACCACAACCTGCACCAAGCTAGCCTATCACTACCAGAAGCGCAACTGGAAGTCGTGCCTTGTCTGCGCGGATACGTTCCGTGCTGGTGCCTACGACCAGATCAAGCAGAACGCCACCAAGGCTCGCATTCCGTTCTACGGCAGCTACACAGAAATCGATCCCGTTGTCATAGCCCAGGAGGGTGTGGACATGTTCAAGCGCGAGGGATTTGAGATGATCATTGTGGATACTTCCGGACGACACAAGCAGGAAGAGTCGCTCTTCGAGGAGATGTTGGCGGTTGCAAATGCAGTTAATCCTGACAACATTATCTTCGTGATGGACGCCACCATTGGACAGGCTTGCGAGGCCCAAGCGAAGGCTTTCAAAGACAAGGTAGACATTGGCTCAGTGATCATCACCAAGCTGGATGGCCATGCCAAGGGTGGTGGTGCCCTATCTGCTGTAGCAGCCACACAGTCGCCCATCATCTTCATAGGAACAGGCGAGCACATTGACGACCTAGAACCCTTCAAGACGAAACCTTTTGTTAGCAAGCTCCTCGGCATGGGCGACATCGAAGGCCTGATAGATAAGGTAAGCGTTTGCGTGCGCTCTTAATGGTGAAACCTGCTCCTAACTATATTGTTTTGCTATATTTTGTACAGGTCAACGAGCTGAAACTGGACGGAAACGAAGAGCTTCTCGAGAAGATCAAGCATGGCCATTTCACAATACGCGACATGTACGAGCAGTTCCAGAACATCATGAAAATGGGTCCCTTCTCTCAGATCATGAACATGATCCCTGGCTTCTCGCAGGACTTCATGACCAAGGGCGGCGAGGCGGAATCGATGGCTCGCATTAAGCGAATGATGACTATGATGGACAGTATGTCGGACAACGAACTGGACAACCGTGATGGAGCTAAGCTGTTCAGCAAACAGCCTACGCGTTGTATACGTGTGGCCCAAGGAGCAGGAGTCCTGGAGCGCGAGGTCAAGGAACTGATTGCCCACTACACAAAGTTTGCAGCAGTCGTGAAGAAAATGGGCGGCGTCAAGGGTCTCTTCAAGCAGGGCGACATGACCAAGAATGTGAATCCGACGCAGATGGCCAAGCTCAACCAGCAGATGGCCAAGATGATCGATCCTCGCATGCTCCAGCAGATGGGCGGCGTGGGCGGACTCCAGAACATGATGCGGCAGCTGCAGCAAGGAGCGGCGGGCGGCCTTGGTGGACTGGGGAACCTGATGGGAGGCTTTGGCGGCAAGTGAGGCCAGCCGCGAGTGTAAATTTATAGATTTTTGTATGATTTTGTTTCTACGTAGTTCGGTTTTTAGCAATATGTTTGTTAACGGTTGGCCAGTGCCAATGCACTGGGCCAGAGCGTCAATTTCCCCTTGTTCAAGACCAAAAAAATTTAGATCGGTGTGAGAGCATGAGTGAGAGCGAGAGAGAAAAAAAAAAACGTATAAACAGTTAACAATTTGGTTTTTTTGTACGATTTGGCAGCCACAGTGTCAGTTTTCATAGTTTTAACTGTTTTCTGTACACGAATTAGTGGAAATTGCGTGAATATTGAATACCGCAAGGCAGTTGAAATAGATATAACACAAATAAATAACATGAATTAATCTTTTGCGAAGATTTTTTACTTGAAATGGCCGAAACCGAGACTGAGGAAAAACTGGGTCCTCACGTGGAAAGTACGCCCCTCCGATTAGACACTACGAAAATAGCGTTAAAAAGGCAATATCCTTATTTTCCTTGATGCCAATCTAACTGCAGAGCATCTGGGAAACTACCCAGATTACAAAAAGGCGAAACACGTCCAGATCGGGCAGGAAACAGTGCAGCTACATACATACATATACATATTGTATTTTAATTATTAGCATAGCCAAAATTGCGTGCGCTATATCTCGACCAGATCGGCGAAGCACCAGAGTCCCAGGACTTTCCCAGGGTCGTGAGGATCCAGACTGTCGATTGGCATCATTAAAGCAGCATTAAGCAAACGAAAAATATGCGAAAACCAAAAAATTTCAAGACTTGGTGCCAGGTGAACAGAAAATGCCAGGGAGAAACTTCGCTTTAAAAATTGAAATCGAAAAAAAAAATATATATATATACATCTATATGCTTTATATACCTACATATATATAAAGGTAATTAAATTTATTAATGAATTATACAGACAACGCAAGCGAACAGCAACAAACAAGCAAAAACAACTGAACAAAACCATTGAATAAATGAAAATGAAATAGACTAAAAGAATAAAATATTTACGAAATATACGTAAAATGTATCTGCCTGTCATTGTTAATTCGATCTTCACACATCCTACAGCTGTACCACTTCTGACCACAATCACTTCCTGCAATTGGCCTGCACAGCCTTCACTTGGTTGAGTGCATTCTCGTCCAGTTGCACATTGGTCACCTTTATTTTGAGAGGCTCCACTGTTGCTATGTGCACGTCGGCAACGGTCTGCCTCTGAGCATTACGGATAGCCAGTGGGCTGCCGCTGGTGGAGAGCACCAACTCACTAACCCGCGGGGGTTACGTGTGTGGTCATGAGGCTGGGCAACTAAAAGCTATACGATTCACGAATTCAGGATATTGGACATTTACACTACCTAAACGATTATTTTATTCGTAACTCAAGCGAAATATAATTCAAATTAAACATCTGATTGAATATATTGAAGAAATGTGGTTTGTTCATTTTAATTCCTAAACTTTCCGCTGGTACTTGGAGCTGGGTTGACGACGGGTGTTACTGCTGCTCCGGCTCCGCCATTGTTCAACAGTGCGGTAAGTGTGGCATGGGAAGAGCTCAGAGTGGAACCTGCCACCAGCTTTGCCTTGGGGGGCGTCGTAGTGCTTCCCACAATCTGACCCTGTAAGCATGGAGTCGGCGAAACAGATGCCAACTCCTTTATTACGGAGGTTTCAACGGTGCCAGTCGTCAGCTGCTGTTGTTGCTGCTGCGTCTGTGTCTGCTTGAAAGTTGAAAGTCATCATTAGGGTCAGATCGACATTGGGCTTGTTCTTATACAGATCGTGTGCCTGATGCAGCCGACAGACCTCGTCGTGGAGGAGAAAGAGGAAACGTAAGTGAGTACTCTCAGCAGGAATAATGCCTCGGGCTGCTAGCCACTCTCGATCTTCGGCATCAGGGAGATAGCGTATGAGTTCTGGGTGCTTGCTGGCCAATCTCTCCTTGCCATCTGTGCCAAAAGACCAAAAAGTAAAAGTTTCCTGCAATTTCGCATGTAATTGCTTCGCGAGTAGCTCAACAAGATTTTTAAGCTGCCAATAGCACACCCCAACACACAGCCAACACGCCAAGATGGTTTTAGCAGATTTAGGAAGAAAATTAACAACGGCTTTGCACTCGCTAAGCAAAGCCACAGTTATCAATGAGGAGGCCCTGAATTCCATGCTGAAAGAGATTTGCGCAGCGCTGCTGGAGGCTGATGTAAACATACGACTGGTGAAGCAGCTGCGTGAAAATGTGCGAGCTGTCATTGACTTTGATGAGATGGCCGGGGGCTTGAACAAGCGACGCATGATCCAGTCGGCCGTGTTCAAGGAGCTCATCAAACTGGTGGATCCGGGCGTCAAGCCCTACCAGCCCATCAAAGGAAAGGCGAACATCATCATGTTTGTGGGTCTGCAGGGATCCGGCAAGACCACAACCTGCACCAAGCTAGCCTATCACTACCAGAAGCGCAACTGGAAGTCGTGCCTTGTCTGCGCGGATACGTTCCGTGCTGGTGCCTACGACCAGATCAAGCAGAACGCCACCAAGGCTCGCATTCCGTTCTACGGCAGCTACACAGAAATCGATCCCGTTGTCATAGCCCAGGAGGGTGTGGACATGTTCAAGCGCGAGGGATTTGAGATGATCATTGTGGATACTTCCGGACGACACAAGCAGGAAGAGTCGCTCTTCGAGGAGATGTTGGCGGTTGCAAATGCAGTTAATCCTGACAACATTATCTTCGTGATGGACGCCACCATTGGACAGGCTTGCGAGGCCCAAGCGAAGGCTTTCAAAGACAAGGTAGACATTGGCTCAGTGATCATCACCAAGCTGGATGGCCATGCCAAGGGTGGTGGTGCCCTATCTGCTGTAGCAGCCACACAGTCGCCCATCATCTTCATAGGAACAGGCGAGCACATTGACGACCTAGAACCCTTCAAGACGAAACCTTTTGTTAGCAAGCTCCTCGGCATGGGCGACATCGAAGGCCTGATAGATAAGGTAAGCGTTTGCGTGCGCTCTTAATGGTGAAACCTGCTCCTAACTATATTGTTTTGCTATATTTTGTACAGGTCAACGAGCTGAAACTGGACGGAAACGAAGAGCTTCTCGAGAAGATCAAGCATGGCCATTTCACAATACGCGACATGTACGAGCAGTTCCAGAACATCATGAAAATGGGTCCCTTCTCTCAGATCATGAACATGATCCCTGGCTTCTCGCAGGACTTCATGACCAAGGGCGGCGAGGCGGAATCGATGGCTCGCATTAAGCGAATGATGACTATGATGGACAGTATGTCGGACAACGAACTGGACAACCGTGATGGAGCTAAGCTGTTCAGCAAACAGCCTACGCGTTGTATACGTGTGGCCCAAGGAGCAGGAGTCCTGGAGCGCGAGGTCAAGGAACTGATTGCCCACTACACAAAGTTTGCAGCAGTCGTGAAGAAAATGGGCGGCGTCAAGGGTCTCTTCAAGCAGGGCGACATGACCAAGAATGTGAATCCGACGCAGATGGCCAAGCTCAACCAGCAGATGGCCAAGATGATCGATCCTCGCATGCTCCAGCAGATGGGCGGCGTGGGCGGACTCCAGAACATGATGCGGCAGCTGCAGCAAGGAGCGGCGGGCGGCCTTGGTGGACTGGGGAACCTGATGGGAGGCTTTGGCGGCAAGTGAGGCCAGCCGCGAGTGTAAATTTATAGATTTTTGTATGATTTTGTTTCTACGTAGTTCGGTTTTTAGCAATATGTTTGTTAACGGTTGGCCAGTGCCAATGCACTGGGCCAGAGCGTCAATTTCCCCTTGTTCAAGACCAAAAAAATTTAGATCGGTGTGAGAGCATGAGTGAGAGCGAGAGAGAAAAAAAAAAACGTATAAACAGTTAACAATTTGGTTTTTTTGTACGATTTGGCAGCCACAGTGTCAGTTTTCATAGTTTTAACTGTTTTCTGTACACGAATTAGTGGAAATTGCGTGAATATTGAATACCGCAAGGCAGTTGAAATAGATATAACACAAATAAATAACATGAATTAATCTTTTGCGAAGATTTTTTACTTGAAATGGCCGAAACCGAGACTGAGGAAAAACTGGGTCCTCACGTGGAAAGTACGCCCCTCCGATTAGACACTACGAAAATAGCGTTAAAAAGGCAATATCCTTATTTTCCTTGATGCCAATCTAACTGCAGAGCATCTGGGAAACTACCCAGATTACAAAAAGGCGAAACACGTCCAGATCGGGCAGGAAACAGTGCAGCTACATACATACATATACATATTGTATTTTAATTATTAGCATAGCCAAAATTGCGTGCGCTATATCTCGACCAGATCGGCGAAGCACCAGAGTCCCAGGACTTTCCCAGGGTCGTGAGGATCCAGACTGTCGATTGGCATCATTAAAGCAGCATTAAGCAAACGAAAAATATGCGAAAACCAAAAAATTTCAAGACTTGGTGCCAGGTGAACAGAAAATGCCAGGGAGAAACTTCGCTTTAAAAATTGAAATCGAAAAAAAAAATATATATATATACATCTATATGCTTTATATACCTACATATATATAAAGGTAATTAAATTTATTAATGAATTATACAGACAACGCAAGCGAACAGCAACAAACAAGCAAAAACAACTGAACAAAACCATTGAATAAATGAAAATGAAATAGACTAAAAGAATAAAATATTTACGAAATATACGTAAAATGTATCTGCCTGTCATTGTTAATTCGATCTTCACACATCCTACAGCTGTACCACTTCTGACCACAATCACTTCCTGCAATTGGCCTGCACAGCCTTCACTTGGTTGAGTGCATTCTCGTCCAGTTGCACATTGGTCACCTTTATTTTGAGAGGCTCCACTGTTGCTATGTGCACGTCGGCAACGGTCTGCCTCTGAGCATTACGGATAGCCAGTGGGCTGCCGCTGGTGGAGAGCACCAACTCACTAACCCGCGGGGGTTACGTGTGTGGTCATGAGGCTGGGCAACTAAAAGCTATACGATTCACGAATTCAGGATATTGGACATTTACACTACCTAAACGATTATTTTATTCGTAACTCAAGCGAAATATAATTCAAATTAAACATCTGATTGAATATATTGAAGAAATGTGGTTTGTTCATTTTAATTTCTAAACTTTCCGCTGGTACTTGGAGCTGGGTTGACGACGGGTGTTACTGCTGCTCCGGCTCCGCCATTGTTCAACAGTGCGGTAAGTGTGGCATGGGAAGAGCTCAGAGTGGAACCTGCCACCAGCTTTGCCTTGGGGGGCGTCGTAGTGCTTCCCACAATCTGACCCTGTAAGCATGGAGTGGGCGAAACAGATGCCAACTCCTTTATTACGGAGGTTTCAACGGTGCCAGTCGTCAGCTGCTGTTGTTGCTGCTGCGTCTGTGTCTGCTCCTGAGGCTGTGGCTGTGGCAACGCTCCTTGAAGCAGGGCGTTCCTTAGATGACTGTTGTTTGCCCCCGTGGTCTGCTGTGGCTGCGGTTGTGGCTGCGGCTGATTGGTCATGATAAATGAGTTGGTTATTAGACCGCGGCTCTTGATGTTTAGGTCCACAAAGAAGAGCCTCATCTTGTGTATCATCGGATCCGGTACGTTGAAAGTCATCATTAGGGTCAGGTCGACATTGGGCTTGTTCTTATACAGATCGTGTGCCTGATGCAGCCGACAGACCTCGTCGTGGAGGAGAAAGAGGAAACGTAAGTGAGTACTCTCAGCAGGAATAATGCCTCGGGCTGCTAGCCACTCTCGATCTTCGGCATCAGGGAGATAGCGTATGAGTTCTGGGTGCTTGCTGGCCAATCTCTCCTTGCCATCTGTGCCAAAAGACCAAAAAGTAAAAGTTTCCTGCAATTTCGCATGTAATTGCTTCGCGAGTAGCTCAACAAGATTTTTAAGCTGCCAATAGCACACCCCAACACACAGCCAACACGCCAAGATGGTTTTAGCAGATTTAGGAAGAAAATTAACAACGGCTTTGCACTCGCTAAGCAAAGCCACAGTTATCAATGAGGAGGCCCTGAATTCGATGCTGAAAGAGATTTGCGCAGCGCTGCTGGAGGCTGATGTAAACATACGACTGGTGAAGCAGCTGCGTGAAAATGTGCGAGCTGTCATTGACTTTGATGAGATGGCCGGGGGCTTGAACAAGCGACGCATGATCCAGTCGGCCGTGTTCAAGGAGCTCATCAAACTGGTGGATCCGGGCGTCAAGCCCTACCAGCCCATCAAAGGAAAGGCGAACATCATCATGTTTGTGGGTCTGCAGGGATCCGGCAAGACCACAACCTGCACCAAGCTAGCCTATCACTACCAGAAGCGCAACTGGAAGTCGTGCCTTGTCTGCGCGGATACGTTCCGTGCTGGTGCCTAAGACGAGATCAAGCAGAACGCCACCAAGGCTCGCATTCCGTTCTACGGCAGCTACACAGAAATCGATCCCGTTGTCATAGCCCAGGAGGGTGTGGACATGTTCAAGCGCGAGGGATTTGAGATGATCATTGTGGATACTTCCGGACGACACAAGCAGGAAGAGTCGCTCTTCGAGGAGATGTTGGCGGTTGCAAATGCAGTTAATCCTGACAACATTATCTTCGTGATGGACGCCACCATTGGACAGGCTTGCGAGGCCCAAGCGAAGGCTTTCAAAGACAAGGTAGACATTGGCTCAGTGATCATCACCAAGCTGGATGGCCATGCCAAGGGTGGTGGTGCCCTATCTGCTGTAGCAGCCACACAGTCGCCCATCATCTTCATAGGAACAGGCGAGCACATTGACGACCTAGAACCCTTCAAGACGAAACCTTTCGTTAGCAAGCTCCTCGGCATGGGCGACATCGAAGGCCTGATAGATAAGGTAAGCGTTTGCGTGCGCTCTTAATGGTGAAACCTGCTCCTAACTATATTGTTTTGCTATATTTTGTACAGGTCAACGAGCTGAAACTGGACGGAAACGAAGAGCTTCTCGAGAAGATCAAGCATGGCCATTTCACAATACGCGACATGTACGAGCAGTTCCAGAACATCATGAAAATGGGTCCGTTCTCTCAGATCATGAACATGATCCCTGGCTTCTCGCAGGACTTCATGACCAAGGGCGGCGAGGCGGAATCGATGGCTCGCATTAAGCGAATGATGACTATGATGGACAGTATGTCGGACAACGAACTGGACAACCGTGATGGAGCTAAGCTGTTCAGCAAACAGCCTACGCGTTGTATACGTGTGGCCCAAGGAGCAGGAGTCCTGGAGCGCGAGGTCAAGGAACTGATTGCCCACTACACAAAGTTTGCAGCAGTCGTGAAGAAAATGGGCGGCGTCAAGGGTCTCTTCAAGCAGGGCGACATGACCAAGAATGTGAATCCGACGCAGATGGCCAAGCTCAACCAGCAGATGGCCAAGATGATCGATCCTCGCATGCTCCAGCAGATGGGCGGCGTGGGCGGACTCCAGAACATGATGCGGCAGCTGCAGCAAGGAGCGGCGGGCGGCCTTGGTGGACTGGGGAACCTGATGGGAGGCTTTGGCGGCAAGTGAGGCCAGCCGCGAGTGTAAATTTATAGATTTTTGTATGATTTTGTTTCTACGTAGTTCGGTTTTTAGCAATATGTTTGTTAACGGTTGGCCAGTGCCAATGCACTGGGCCAGAGCGTCAATTTCCCCTTGTTCAAGACCAAAAAAATTTAGATCGGTGTGAGAGCATGAGTGAGAGCGAGAGAGAAAAAAAAAAACGTATAAACAGTTAACAATTTGGTTTTTTTGTACGATTTGGCAGCCACAGTGTCAGTTTTCATAGTTTTAACTGTTTTCTGTACACGAATTAGTGGAAATTGCGTGAATATTGAATACCGCAAGGCAGTTGAAATAGATATAACACAAATAAATAACATGAATTAATCTTTTGCGAAGATTTTTTACTTGAAATGGCCGAAACCGAGACTGAGGAAAAACTGGGTCCTCACGTGGAAAGTACGCCCCTCCGATTAGACACTACGAAAATAGCGTTAAAAAGGCAATATCCTTATTTTCCTTGATGCCAATCTAACTGCAGAGCATCTGGGAAACTACCCAGATTACAAAAAGGCGAAACACGTCCAGATCGGGCAGGAAACAGTGCAGCTACATACATACATATACATATTGTATTTTAATTATTAGCATAGCCAAAATTGCGTGCGCTATATCTCGACCAGATCGGCGAAGCACCAGAGTCCCAGGACTTTCCCAGGGTCGTGAGGATCCAGACTGTCGATTGGCATCATTAAAGCAGCATTAAGCAAACGAAAAATATGCGAAAACCAAAAAATTTCAAGACTTGGTGCCAGGTGAACAGAAAATGCCAGGGAGAAACTTCGCTTTAAAAATTGAAATCGAAAAAAAAAATATATATATATACATCTATATGCTTTATATACCTACATATATATAAAGGTAATTAAATTTATTAATGAATTATACAGACAACGCAAGCGAACAGCAACAAACAAGCAAAAACAACTGAACAAAACCATTGAATAAATGAAAATGAAATAGACTAAAAGAATAAAATATTTACGAAATATACGTAAAATGTATCTGCCTGTCATTGTTAATTCGATCTTCACACATCCTACAGCTGTACCACTTCTGACCACAATCACTTCCTGCAATTGGCCTGCACAGCCTTCACTTGGTTGAGTGCATTCTCGTCCAGTTGCACATTGGTCACCTTTATTTTGAGAGGCTCCACTGTTGCTATGTGCACGTCGGCAACGGTCTGCCTCTGAGCATTACGGATAGCCAGTGGGCTGCCGCTGGTGGAGAGCACCAACTCACTAACCCGCGGGGGTTACGTGTGTGGTCATGAGGCTGGGCAACTAAAAGCTATACGATTCACGAATTCAGGATATTGGACATTTACACTACCTAAACGATTATTTTATTCGTAACTCAAGCGAAATATAATTCAAATTAAACATCTGATTGAATATATTGAAGAAATGTGGTTTGTTCATTTTAATTCCTAAACTTTCCGCTGGTACTTGGAGCTGGGTTGACGACGGGTGTTACTGCTGCTCCGGCTCCGCCATTGTTCAACAGTGCGGTAAGTGTGGCATGGGAAGAGCTCAGAGTGGAACCTGCCACCAGCTTTGCCTTGGGGGGCGTCGTAGTGCTTCCCACAATCTGACCCTGTAAGCATGGAGTCGGCGAAACAGATGCCAACTCCTTTATTACGGAGGTTTCAACGGTGCCAGTCGTCAGCTGCTGTTGTTGCTGCTGCGTCTGTGTCTGCTTGAAAGTTGAAAGTCATCATTAGGGTCAGATCGACATTGGGCTTGTTCTTATACAGATCGTGTGCCTGATGCAGCCGACAGACCTCGTCGTGGAGGAGAAAGAGGAAACGTAAGTGAGTACTCTCAGCAGGAATAATGCCTCGGGCTGCTAGCCACTCTCGATCTTCGGCATCAGGGAGATAGCGTATGAGTTCTGGGTGCTTGCTGGCCAATCTCTCCTTGCCATCTGTGCCAAAAGACCAAAAAGTAAAAGTTTCCTGCAATTTCGCATGTAATTGCTTCGCGAGTAGCTCAACAAGATTTTTAAGCTGCCAATAGCACACCCCAACACACAGCCAACACGCCAAGATGGTTTTAGCAGATTTAGGAAGAAAATTAACAACGGCTTTGCACTCGCTAAGCAAAGCCACAGTTATCAATGAGGAGGCCCTGAATTCCATGCTGAAAGAGATTTGCGCAGCGCTGCTGGAGGCTGATGTAAACATACGACTGGTGAAGCAGCTGCGTGAAAATGTGCGAGCTGTCATTGACTTTGATGAGATGGCCGGGGGCTTGAACAAGCGACGCATGATCCAGTCGGCCGTGTTCAAGGAGCTCATCAAACTGGTGGATCCGGGCGTCAAGCCCTACCAGCCCATCAAAGGAAAGGCGAACATCATCATGTTTGTGGGTCTGCAGGGATCCGGCAAGACCACAACCTGCACCAAGCTAGCCTATCACTACCAGAAGCGCAACTGGAAGTCGTGCCTTGTCTGCGCGGATACGTTCCGTGCTGGTGCCTACGACCAGATCAAGCAGAACGCCACCAAGGCTCGCATTCCGTTCTACGGCAGCTACACAGAAATCGATCCCGTTGTCATAGCCCAGGAGGGTGTGGACATGTTCAAGCGCGAGGGATTTGAGATGATCATTGTGGATACTTCCGGACGACACAAGCAGGAAGAGTCGCTCTTCGAGGAGATGTTGGCGGTTGCAAATGCAGTTAATCCTGACAACATTATCTTCGTGATGGACGCCACCATTGGACAGGCTTGCGAGGCCCAAGCGAAGGCTTTCAAAGACAAGGTAGACATTGGCTCAGTGATCATCACCAAGCTGGATGGCCATGCCAAGGGTGGTGGTGCCCTATCTGCTGTAGCAGCCACACAGTCGCCCATCATCTTCATAGGAACAGGCGAGCACATTGACGACCTAGAACCCTTCAAGACGAAACCTTTTGTTAGCAAGCTCCTCGGCATGGGCGACATCGAAGGCCTGATAGATAAGGTAAGCGTTTGCGTGCGCTCTTAATGGTGAAACCTGCTCCTAACTATATTGTTTTGCTATATTTTGTACAGGTCAACGAGCTGAAACTGGACGGAAACGAAGAGCTTCTCGAGAAGATCAAGCATGGCCATTTCACAATACGCGACATGTACGAGCAGTTCCAGAACATCATGAAAATGGGTCCCTTCTCTCAGATCATGAACATGATCCCTGGCTTCTCGCAGGACTTCATGACCAAGGGCGGCGAGGCGGAATCGATGGCTCGCATTAAGCGAATGATGACTATGATGGACAGTATGTCGGACAACGAACTGGACAACCGTGATGGAGCTAAGCTGTTCAGCAAACAGCCTACGCGTTGTATACGTGTGGCCCAAGGAGCAGGAGTCCTGGAGCGCGAGGTCAAGGAACTGATTGCCCACTACACAAAGTTTGCAGCAGTCGTGAAGAAAATGGGCGGCGTCAAGGGTCTCTTCAAGCAGGGCGACATGACCAAGAATGTGAATCCGACGCAGATGGCCAAGCTCAACCAGCAGATGGCCAAGATGATCGATCCTCGCATGCTCCAGCAGATGGGCGGCGTGGGCGGACTCCAGAACATGATGCGGCAGCTGCAGCAAGGAGCGGCGGGCGGCCTTGGTGGACTGGGGAACCTGATGGGAGGCTTTGGCGGCAAGTGAGGCCAGCCGCGAGTGTAAATTTATAGATTTTTGTATGATTTTGTTTCTACGTAGTTCGGTTTTTAGCAATATGTTTGTTAACGGTTGGCCAGTGCCAATGCACTGGGCCAGAGCGTCAATTTCCCCTTGTTCAAGACCAAAAAAATTTAGATCGGTGTGAGAGCATGAGTGAGAGCGAGAGAGAAAAAAAAAAACGTATAAACAGTTAACAATTTGGTTTTTTTGTACGATTTGGCAGCCACAGTGTCAGTTTTCATAGTTTTAACTGTTTTCTGTACACGAATTAGTGGAAATTGCGTGAATATTGAATACCGCAAGGCAGTTGAAATAGATATAACACAAATAAATAACATGAATTAATCTTTTGCGAAGATTTTTTACTTGAAATGGCCGAAACCGAGACTGAGGAAAAACTGGGTCCTCACGTGGAAAGTACGCCCCTCCGATTAGACACTACGAAAATAGCGTTAAAAAGGCAATATCCTTATTTTCCTTGATGCCAATCTAACTGCAGAGCATCTGGGAAACTACCCAGATTACAAAAAGGCGAAACACGTCCAGATCGGGCAGGAAACAGTGCAGCTACATACATACATATACATATTGTATTTTAATTATTAGCATAGCCAAAATTGCGTGCGCTATATCTCGACCAGATCGGCGAAGCACCAGAGTCCCAGGACTTTCCCAGGGTCGTGAGGATCCAGACTGTCGATTGGCATCATTAAAGCAGCATTAAGCAAACGAAAAATATGCGAAAACCAAAAAATTTCAAGACTTGGTGCCAGGTGAACAGAAAATGCCAGGGAGAAACTTCGCTTTAAAAATTGAAATCGAAAAAAAAAATATATATATATACATCTACATATGCTTTATATACCTACATATATATAAAGGTAATTAAATTTATTAATGAATTATACAGACAACGCAAGCGAACAGCAACAAACAAGCAAAAACAACTGAACAAAACCATTGAATAAATGAAAATGAAATAGACTAAAAGAATAAAATATTTACGAAATATACGTAAAATGTATCTGCCTGTCATTGTTAATTCGATCTTCACACATCCTACAGCTGTACCACTTCTGACCACAATCACTTCCTGCAATTGGCCTGCACAGCCTTCACTTGGTTGAGTGCATTCTCGTCCAGTTGCACATTGGTCACCTTTATTTTGAGAGGCTCCACTGTTGCTATGTGCACGTCGGCAACGGTCTGCCTCTGAGCATTACGGATAGCCAGTGGGCTGCCGCTGGTGGAGAGCACCAACTCACTAACCCGCGGGGGTTACGTGTGTGGTCATGAGGCTGGGCAACTAAAAGCTATACGATTCACGAATTCAGGATATTGGACATTTACACTACCTAAACGATTATTTTATTCGTAACTCAAGCGAAATATAATTCAAATTGAACATCTGATTGAATATATTGAAGAAATGTAGTTTGTTCATTTTAATTCCTAAACTTTCCGCTGGTACTTGGAGCTGGGTTGACGACGGGTGTTACTGCTGCTCCGGCTCCGCCATTGTTCAACAGTGCGGTAAGTGTGGCATGGGAAGAGCTCAGAGTGGAACCTGCCACCAGCTTTGCCTTGGGGGGCGTCGTAGTGCTTCCCACAATCTGACCCTGTAAGCATGGAGTCGGCGAAACAGATGCCAACTCCTTTATTACGGAGGTTTCAACGGTGCCAGTCGTCAGCTGCTGTTGTTGCTGCTGCGTCTGTGTCTGCTCCTGAGGCTGTGGCTGTGGCAACGCTCCTTGAAGCAGGGCGTTCCTTAGATGACTGTTGTTTGCCCCCGTGGTCTGCTGTGGCTGCGGTTGTGGCTGCGGCTGATTGGTCATGATAAATGAGTTGGTTATTAGACCGCGGCTCTTGATGTTTAGGTCCACAAAGAAGAGCCTCATCTTGTGTATCATCGGATCCGGTACGTTGAAAGTCATCATTAGGGTCAGATCGACATTGGGCTTGTTCTTATACAGATCGTGTGCCTGATGCAGCCGACAGACCTCGTCGTGGAGGAGAAAGAGGAAACGTAAGTGAGTACTCTCAGCAGGAATAATGCCTCGGGCTGCTAGCCACTCTCGATCTTCGGCATCAGGGAGATAGCGTATGAGTTCTGGGTGCTTGCTGGCCAATCTCTCCTTGCCATCGGTGCCAAAGCCAAACGCTAAATTGGCCTGCACATCCAATACAAATTTTGTGCTGGTCGAGATTTGGGCCGTGTTCCAAAATATTTGGCGACGCACAGGCGTGGGCAAAGCTCCCCCCAAAATCGGTGTAACCATACGATGCTGCTGCTGATGTTGCTGTTGCTGTTGGAGTGGCTGAACTGTCTGTAATTGTGCCTGTTGTGGAAACATCTGCACTGCCTGCAGCGCGGGCATCTGATTCACTTTGGCAGCTGGGCAAGGCATGGGCTTGGTGGCGGCAAAACCCAAATTGCTGGCAAATACTTTGTTTCCGATGGCATTCTCTTGATGTTTAGCCACACGCTTTAGGGCCAGACGCTGTTGCTCCGACACTCCGGCTCCCAAACGGTGCTGGCGCACAAAGTTTGTGTACTGCGCCTTGGCGTTCTCCAGTAACGCACAAGACGACATCTTTTGCAGCGTCTCCTCATTGATTGACTGCTGACCCAGATTCTCCTTGATGTTTCCAAAGGCGGGCTTAAAGTAGTTCTACAAAAAAAAATAATGTTGGTTGTACAACCCGTATTTTTAGATGTTTCGTGCAGGCATTAACATACGTTCATGTAGCGTTTGATTATCTCGTTGACTTCCGAATCAAAAGATTGCTGCACGCTGATGCGCAGTAGTTCCAGAGCTCTCATAGCGGACTCTGCACTCCCACCGCCTTCGATGTTTTGTGAACCTCCGAGACGCTGGCGAATTCTCTGCAGCATGTTCTCTGCCATATCCGTGGTGGTCACATATTTCTGCAGGGATTGCCCAAATGTTAGTGTTATTTATTAATGTTGTGCCCATTAATTTTCATTTCGTTTACCAGAGGCTCTGCATTCGTGGATGGTAACTCGCCGATCAAGGATAATGTGAGTGTGGTGGTGGTAGCTGCTTCTGGTGCCTTTTCCTTATCCGGCTGCTTTTTTGTTCCTTCCGCGGGGCTGGCAGCCCGTGTATCCATCGAGTGCGTGGTCTGGTTGGAGCAGTCTGAGTCATCCGAGGAATTGCCTGTCTGCATTAGCATTGTCGGGGAAGAACGTTGCTGTACATCGTTTGCGGATGTCGTTGTGTTGTTTAAGGATCCTGGAATTTTCCAGCAGCGTTGAATGACCATATTTTTAAGTTTATTTATTTAAGTGTTTTATATGCTGACTGCTCAGGAGCAGACCAAAATCGTTTGCTTTTGACTAATTTTTCCCTGGGCTGAGCTAAGCTGAGTTCCAGGGCCGCGTAGCTAGTGCGCAGTCGCAGGAAAGCCACCACCAAAGCCCACACCACCCAACCAGCTCAACAGACATCAGCTGACGGCGTTTCTTCACAGTCCATGTCTAGCTCTCCCAGCTCTAGGCGGCGCTGATGGTCAAGGAGCGACTTGAGGTCGGCATATTCATCGCTGTCACCGTCCTCCTCTTCCTTGTTTGTCTCCATAGAGGTCTGGGGCTCCTCCTGCTCCTCCTTGTTCTTCTTTCTAGATTTCTTCGCAATCTCTTTGGGCCGCTGCTTCCTTAGCTGCTTTAGCTTTTGATCAAACTCTTCCATGTACTGAAGTACTAGCCTGGGCTGGTAGTCCTCGGGGGCTACATAGTTGCCATTTACTGGTAAATCCAGCACATCCGGCAGCATATAGGAAAATAGCCAGCAAACCAGCGGCGTTGTTCCGCACACATAGCTGGACTCCTTGTGGTAGAACAGGAATCCATCCAGTTTAGGTTGATTCTCCTGCCAGATAGGGTACTTTTGGAGGATTTCCTCTATCGCAGAAGCGTCCTCGAAGTCATAATGGCTCAGCAGCACAAAAGGCCTATGGTTGTGAGCCCCCTTTTCAGCGTAATCGTTCTCCTCGAAACGGGCTCGCAACCAATAGAACCGGAAGGAGGCCTCGCAGTTCTGTAGCGATTGCTGGCCAAAAGAAAGGGCATCCAGCACGTGAAAGGTTTGCGTTTCTTCCTCATACACACAGTCCAAGACCGTTCTGCACTTCTGCACATGATTATCACCGGGCAGCAGCGTACGCAGCGACATAATTTCCCTCCCTGCTTTGTTGTAAACTTTGGTCTTCCCATTGGTGGCTATCACCAAACATCTTCTGCCAGCCGGGCACGGCACCAGCAGCCATTCCTCGAGATAATCCGGCTTGTGTCGCAGCCACTCGGAGAGCTGAAGTCTGAACGGCGTTTTCTTGTCTGTGGCACGATGCTTGCGATGTTGTTTTGGCGGGGTTTCTTCCGTCTTGTTTATATGCCGGGCCTCGTCTTGTCCCTGTTGTCGCCTCAGCTTTTGTAGCCGCAACAGTTCTTGTTGTCGCTGCTTTTGCTGTTCGCCGCGATCCAAGCCCTTTTTATATAAATCTTGATAATTCGAGCACATTTTTAAACTTCTTTCTACAGCTAGTGGTGGTCTGCGTAAGCCGGCTGTGATGGGCGATACTTATCGATGCAAATAACGTGTTTGTGGAAGGTATTATGAATAAAACTCCCTTAAAATGCCCAGGACTGGACAGAGAATCTGAAGAAATTTGTTTCGAATTTCGAACGTTAGTTGCGTTTCGCTTATATACTTTGGACAAAGTTAATTAGAATGACATCCCACCACTTCCCCGTGAAATAGTTTGATTGTATATATATGTATATCGGTACGATTCTTATCGTCGATGGTAACAGCTGTTGGATAGATCAACATTTAATTTTGCATTTATACCGGTATTTTAAAAGAAAATAAAATCCAATTAAACATTTGAAGCATGAATAAAGCCTCGCGAATCTTCTGGCCAGCGCTGGTCACTCCCAAAAACGCCGTCGTCAAGCAAACAGACCAACTGTCGCGAAGTCAAAAGGTATTTACTATTAAATGTGTTACGAAAGAATTTCCAGCCACGGCCACGGCCCACCTATTTTCAGCTCCTGACCGAATTGGGCCTGGTCAAGTCGGGCAGCAATGGCACCTACCAAATAATGCCTATGGCCCAGCGTTCGGTAGACAAGTTTATTGCCTTGGTTGATGGCAATATGCAGCAAGCCGGAGGTCAGAAGATCAGTCTGCCCATTCTAACACCCACAGGACTGTGGAAGAAGACAGGACGACTTGAAGGCGACATATCCGAGTTCTATATGGTGCGGGATCGCAGCGGCAAACAGTTTCTCATGAGTCCAGTGCGTGAGTGCAAGATGGGGTGCTCTGGTTTACTCCGGTTCATACATCACTTAAATCCCACCCATAGACCCACGAGGAAGCGGTGACTGCCATGCTGGCCACGACAGCACCAATTTCCTATCGCCAATTGCCTCTACGCCTTTACCAAATCGGACCCAAGTTCAGGGATGAGCTGAAGTCACGCTTCGGCCTGATGCGAGCCAAAGAATTCCTCATGAAGGATATGTATACATTCGATGTCTCGGAGGAGACTGCCAGGGATACGTATTCCGTGGTTAGCGAGGCATATGATCGGCTCTTCAAGCAGCTAGAGGTTCCTTTTGTAAAAGGTGCGTATAGCTCCCACTATTATATGAGACTATGGATGGTAACCAATCAAACTTCCAGTGAAGGCCGCAACGGGGATGATGGGCGGCAGCTTGTCCCATGAGTATCACTATGTATCGCCAGTGGGTGAGGACACACTGCTACAGTGCAGCTCCTGCGGCTTTGCCGGAAACGCTGAGGTATTGGATTCCAAAGTAGAAGCCTCCACAGACTGTCCCAGCTGCCGTAGCACGCACCTTAGTCAAGTACGTGGCGTCGAGGTGGCCCACACGTTTCTGCTCGGAGAGAAGTACTCAAAGCCACTGGGCGCCACGTTCCTCAACACTTCGGGCAAACCGCAGTCCCTGGTAATGGGCTGCTATGGCATTGGCATCACACGCGTACTCGCCTCCGCCCTGGAAGTGCTGTCCACCGAACAGGAGCTGCGCTGGCCCAAGCTGTTGGCCCCCTACGATGTGTGCCTGATTGGTCCGAAGCAAGGCAGCAAAGAGCAACAGCCCGCGGAAGCTATAGAGAACGAGTTGCTGCAGCATGTAGGCAGGATCTGTAGTGACCAGGAGTTGCTGCACGACGATCGCAAGGAACTGACAATTGGCAAACGTCTACTGGATGCCAAGCGCCTGGGCCACCCGCTTACAATAGTGGTAGGAGCGAAGGCTGTGCAGCAGGAGGCGCCCAAGCTGGAACTACACGTGAGCGGCGGGGCAAAAATTGAGTTGGAGATAAACGATGCCCTCAAACTGGTGGCGGAGCATGCTCGCCAAAAAAAGAGGCTGCTGCTGCACGGCAATGCAGTGCAGGATGCAGAAGAAAGGATGAGTCAATCGGTTGGCCATCAGCTTTAGCTTTATGTAATAAAGGTAACAATAACACAAAACATGTCACAACACTATCTCGCATCCTGGCTGATTAACCCGCAATCAGCTTTGAGCTGCTCCCCTGCCCCCTGCGGAGTGGTCTAGTGCTCCGCATAGTCGGGCTCGGGTATCTGCGGATAGATCTGGACCTGCAGCTGTGGCTTGCGTGGTGGCGGAGGTGGCTTTGTCACCATGCTTGTGTACGACCAGGGCATCTGGTTACGCAGCTCCTCGCTGACCCGCGGATTGGCTGGCTGCGTCGGATACATCTCACTGTAACGGTTGTTGAGGGCCGAATTGACCGCCAGCTGTTGTACTGCTGGCGAGGGGGTCCGCGGCGACGGCTGCTCCACCGGTGGATAGTTGAGGCGATCAGGATGAGCCTCGGTGGTGCGATAGGTGTTGATATCCGGCAGAGGAGACAGCACCTCCCGTTGCGGTGTCTGTTGTGGAGCCGTTGGCTCCTGCTGTTGTTGCGGTGGCAGGACCATCACCGGAGACTGTAAAGTGGTACGATCTCCGGCCCTGTACTGCTGCGAATCCTGGCGCTGCATTTGCTCCGAGGGAATGAAGATCGGCAGCGGTTTGGGGCGGATCTGTTCTGGGTACTGGGTTTCCACTTGATACTGCTGCGGAGTCTCAGGCTGCAGAGACTCGACTACGGTGGCCTCCAGCACGGCTGCTGGCACAGGTAGAGGTGTGGGTTGGCGCGTCGGAGCTTGACTCCTGGTCACAGCGGCCGCCTTGGAATTATCCCGCGCCATTATTCCAGAAATGGACAGACAGAAGCTGGCCCCGATGATGTTCAGCAGCCATATGAGAACCAAACGGCAGCTGAGACAGAGCAGCAGAATGGACGGCGTCGAAAAGTAGACACCGAACGGCTCCAGCCACGAATTGACAACACTGACTATGTTCTCATCAATGGTCGGATCGATTTGAGCTCCAATATAATCGAATGCATCTTTCAGCGACTATAAAGGGGAATAATCTCACTGTTAAATCGATGTTTTCCCTGCCTTGCCGTGAGATCTGCTTACCATTGTGTGGCTTAGGTCGATGCCGTGATACACGGTGGCCACCACGTCCAGGATGCTGCCTGCTATGACGGACAGGAACCAGGGCCAGTAGGCGGCTCCGGTGATGAGCTTGGTAGTGCGACTGCACAACGTGAAGATGATCAATAAGGAGGTGGCTATCCAGAGGCCACTGACAACCGCATAGGTGATCATGAAGATGTATTCCCTGTGCGTCACTTCGTACGACTTGTCCCAGTCCATTTTCAGGGTAACTGTTTGTTGATTCATCATTATCTCCGGGTCGTTACATTCCTTCTCTGTTAGAGGGAAATTATTACATTATTATAGTACGACAACTTGATCTTGACATTTGATTTGATCTTACGGGAGAAGTAGATCAATTCCATGGCAAACTTGAAGGGATTTTCCGTAAAGTCCTCCACATCATGGCACTCCCGGAAGGTAATTCCCCAAATGGCTAGGCCCAGATAGACGACTCCCTGAATCTAAAAGAGCGTGCGTTTCGGTTTTAGCCAAGATAACGGTGTTAACAATTTTAACAGTGGCACTGGCACTGGCGGTGGCGGTGGCAGCAGTTATCTGCAGAAATACTTACCAGTATGACGATTGCCATGAAGAGTATGAAGCACTTGGCGAAGCCATTGCCCATGCTCGCCATCTTGTTGGGCTTGAGGTTGTTTAGCGGTGTGTAACGCTCCGAGTGGAATCCGAATCGGTTTCCTGGCTTCTTCTCGGGGTTGTGCAACCTCTGATGATCGATAAGACTCTGGAGAGCACACACACTGCGGGGCTATAAATTCAATTAGAAATTATGGTACAATGCGTCACGTTCAATATCTAATCAAGTTGATTAGTTCTTGGGGGATTTTGCATATGCATATGGAAATGGAAATGCTTTTCAATCATTCTTCGGAGTATTGTTTTCCATTCTTTCCAGCCAAAGCCCAAATAATCACCATCCCGCGATTACTGGCTGAATCACCTGGCGGAGAATTACACTCATCGTCACTTGATACGCAGCAAAGCAATGTCCATAAACTATATAGTAAGCCCAGGAGAAAAACCCATACGTTTAGTGTTATCTTCCTCACCGAATAGAGTTCTCCCGCTGCGCGGTTTCTGTGGACTGGATCGGATCTGACTGTTGGGCGATACGCGTTCGCCGGCTGCTTCCTTCGGACTGAACGACGCTCCGGGCCGCCTAAGCCTTCAATTGAATGGCCATCGACATCGACACCACCTACCGTATCGCTCTGGTTGGAGTTCTTTTGGCGCAGCTCGGCTCCGCACGGCTCTCTCTCTCTCTCTCTCTTTCGCTCTCCGCCGATGATAAGATAAACCTAATGAAATTTTAAGGGTTACACCTGTTATCAAAATGCCAGGCAGGGCAACACCAGGGGCAGAGGTACCGCTGATACCTCTCTCTGTCTCTCTCTTTCTCTTCCTCGCCCTGTCTCTGTCTGTGTCTCTTTCTCTTTCTGTGTGGATTCCTTTCCCAATTGCAGAGTGCAAATATTTAGCCCGCGCGGCTCACAGATTTTGTAATACAAATTGAATGCGTGCAAAGTGAAGGCCTTATCAGTGAGGCAACCATATATATTGTTTACTTTATCTTTTGTCGTGTTATTACTTGTACTCGCAGCACAAACATGCAGATATACAAATGTACAGACCTATAAACCATAAACTCGAGGGGTAAATATAGGCAGGCGCAGGCCTCCTGCTAAATAAATAAATACGAGTAAATGCAGGAACTAAAGTGCATCTCACAGCTGATCGGAAATTTATCAGCTCAGATCAGAGATTTCAGCGGGGAAACGGGGGCTGTCCCTTCCACCTGTCCCACGTTGCGTATACTTGTTTTCCATTTGGTCATGTGGATTGGCATGGTTCTTGCTCTCACAGAACTGCCTGCCACTGGATAGCTTTTCGGTTGGGCCTTTCATTATCAATTTCAAGACTCGCCAGCGTGTTTACTACCCGTTGTACCTACCTATGAGAACCTACTCGTATTTCGTTGAGGGCCGGCGGCAGGCAGAGGTGTCTTTATCGAGGATGAGTCACGGGGAAGAATCACCTAAATTGTTTATGGCACTCGCGGTGCTCGTGTGCTCGTGTTTTGATATACAAATGCCTTGCCTTTGATTAATGTGTTCTGATAATAGAATTCCCCTGCATTCACTGAGTGTGCAATTTTCTAAATGACGATTGGAGGAGGGTGATGCGAGTCTTTTGCTACCTGTTTCACTCTCTTCAGATTTGAGCAGTTTATAATTCAGTTAGCTATCCCCATTAACACCCCTCACTACACAGGAGCACACGCCCCGCAATTTCACAATATTTAATTAACCCAATTGAGTGGCACAATCCACAATGCAATGTACAATATACAATCCACACATCCAAGGCACATCCAAGGGGAACTGAATAAGTATTTGCATTTAATTTTGATACATCTACGTGAGGTTTTTCCCGATCAGAGAGCTTTCTGAGATTCTGGGAAGGTTCGCCCCTGAAGTCGGGGCGAACCTGAAGTCATGCCTCAGTGAATCGTTGCTTTCATTATGGAGTCGGAGCGGAGTCTCAATCCCCACTGCTGCTTCATTGTTTAAGCCAACAATTAGAGCCTCAGAATTTGGCAGAATCCCCCATTGCATCCCCATACCCATCCCCATACCCATGCCCATGCCCATCCCATCCCCATTCATACTCTTAGTCGAACTGAAACTCGTAGAGCGTGCGAGAGTTTTCTGTGTGAATTGGATATGCAAATAGAGAAGCGAATCTCTCGCCGATCTTCGTATCAAATCACATGACTTTAATTGAACTTCGAGTGTCATAAATATGTGTGAGTATGAGAGAGGGATGGACTACAGCTACATGGATCCAGCAGGGGATCAGGAATGTCCTAGACGCGCGACGAGAGTATTACGGGATCGGCCTCCACCTCGGCCACCTTCTCCTTGAGCTTCTCCTCGTCCTTCTTCAACTTTTGGATGGGCTCCTCTGTGGTGGCTGCGGAAGTGGATGATGATTCTGTGGAGGTGGTGATGGTGGTGGTGCTGCTGCCGCCGCTGCTGCTGATGCTGCTGCTGCTGATGCTGATGGAGATCTTCTTCTCCTCCTCCTCTGTGGTCTTTGGGGTTTCAACTGTTGTGGTGGCCTCCTTCGCTGCGGTTCCCTCACTGGTTATGGTTGCGGGAGCTGCGCTAGTGCTGGAACTGGAGCTTTGGGAGTTGGCGACGGCCTCGACGGCCTCCTCCAGACTCTCGAGGGGTGCCGTCGATGTGATCGAGGTCTTGGTGATGCTGATCTTGGTCTGTTTACCATCGCTGCTATCGTTGTTGGAGTCCTCCTTGATGGTGGCCGAGATCAGCTTGGTGTGGTGCACCTGGAAGGTGGGAATCAGGGGCAGAACGCCGCCGTTGTGTGGTTGAACGGAGACATGATCGATGATCAGGTGAGCGGGCAGACCATCCTCACTTCCGGGCACCTTCTTGGTAGTTTGCAGCAGGATCTTGCGGGCCAGGCCGTCGTCGGTCGAGGCAGTGTCCGTTGCCGGAGTAGACTCGTCCGAGCGCTTGGTCAGAGCATGTTCCGAATCCTCATTGGCCTCCTCCTGGCCGGGCTTCACTTCCTCCACCTCGCTGCCGGGGGCACTGGCCGAATGCAGGCTCAGGGCGGACTGGAACAGACTGTCCTCCAGATCCCCAATCAAACCATGGAAGGAGATCTGCTTCAGTTCAGCATCAGGATTGGATACCACATGACGCTTGACCACCTCCTGCTTCTCCTGCGGCTGTGCGATGGCCACAAATCCGGGAAAGATGTCGCTCAGCTGGAAAGGGGCAGCCAGGCTGGTGGCTGCCAAGGTCGCCAGCAACTAGAGGGTGGGGAGGCAACGAAGGAAGATGATCATTATCCAGTTTCCAGTCTCCAGTCTGCCATCTGCAGTTTCTGGGGCATTCTACTCACTGTGGATAAAAGAGTGCACTTCATGGTCTGCTGTTGCTGTTGGTGCTGCTGGTTGCGAGAGCTGCGTTCGTCTCGGAGTTCAGATCGATAATAAGTTTACAGCCCCAGAGCGGGCGAGTTTTTAAAGTTTTTCGTTCCGTCGTCGAAAGTTGCGGATCGTCTAAGCTTTATTATTCCGTTCAGTTAGCACTTGGAGCGCCTCCCGCGAATCTCTGGCCGAACTCGTTTTGGTGCCTGCCAGTGCGTGCCTGTGCTGCTGCTGCTACTGCTGCTGCCGCTGCTGCTTTTCCAATGCCGAATGCCGAATGTCTAATGCCTCACCAGCCGGCGCCAAGCTCTCCTGTAGATTAGATTCTATTCTATTGTGGGTATATTGTGGGTATTGCTTAAACTTCTGTTCCGTTTCAAGGGCAGTGTTGGGGTTAATCTGCCAAATTAATGGTAAAATATTGAACCTTCGTGGGGGCTAGAAAAATGAGTTCAATTAGTTGAAATGTATACCAAGGATTCACGGTCCAGAGCAAAAGTGAAGCATGAGACAGGAATTTTTATGAGAAATACACTTGTACGAGTATTTGTTGGTTTGTTCATTGATTGTCTTAATTGCTGCAATTAACATATATTTACTAAAATAAATCAATAACTCAATTCCAAGAAAGCATCCAAAATAAAAACAACGTTTGACACTTTTGAAATGGCCAGATTTTTCAGCTAGAATGGAAAAATAACCAATATATCCAGACACGCGTTGAGTGCTCCAAAAATGGATGCTAACCAAAGCCGCAGCGGAAGAGTAAACATTTACAGATATATGTACACACATATGTAAATATATGTATTTGTACATATGTATGTATCTTCAATCTAAGGGATCCACCTGGATGCTGCGAACAAGGCGAACAACCGACGACTGCTGCACTTTTTGGGGCAATTACAATTGAAATGACGGGCTCTTTAACACTTCATAATTAGTGCATTGCATTCCATTCCATATACATACATATGTATGTACGTATTCTCGTACGGGGGATCTGATCTGAGATCACCAGGGCACAGAGCTCATTTATGGATATATGATATCCCAAATGTGCAAATTAATTTCGGAAATTTTCCACTGAAACAAAAAGGTTCACCCCTTCATCAGGTGAAAACTTGCGGGAGCTTGAGGGATCGGCATGCCGCCGCTGCCGCTGCCTCTACCGCTGCCACTGCCACTGCCGATGGGAACTATCATATCTTGCCTCTGATTCCAGAAACCGCAAAACGTGTACTGCCAGAACGATCCACCGAAAAATTGGAGATCTGGTCTCCAGATCCATCTGTGATATCAGTCATGAATGGAAGTCAAGATCGGGCTGGTTATGCCAGAGCTTTCGGCGGCTCTAAGCGGTTAACTATAGTGTGAAATGAGTTGTATATTATTTTGTTTTATTTTATCTTTTATAAAATTTACTTTGATTACAAATGTATGACATTTTTTGTGCGACATATCTTTGAGGGATTCTTCCACTGTTGGAGCAAACGTAGCGTAGCAGAGTTAAGCCTTCCTTTCCTTTCCTTTCTAATGAAATTTCACATGAATTGCACTCGTTCATGGCATTTCACAGTCTACGTCAGAAAACGTGTCGTATGCGTAATGTTAGCGATTTGGCAGACAGGCGCGTGTCCAGAGACCACATGCAATCCGATCTGAAAGTAGTGCGTCATTGGAGGTGCAATGTTTATGGACTTATTTTTGGTCAGTATCGAGGAGTAAACACGGTGCTCTGATCGATATTATGTGGCTCGACGCTCAGTGGACGACGATTTTGCACCAAGCTGAGATTTGCGTAGGCAGCCAGCCCCTGTGTTTGTCTCTCAGATTCGTTTGGAATGGGGATGGGGATTGGGATAGCGATTGGGGATTGGAGATTCGAAGTTAGACGTTAGAAGGGACGGATCGGAACGGGACGGGACAGTCCCTCGGACACGCTCCGAAACGAGCACAATTAATTAGAGTCTGGCCCCGGGATTGGCGATAAAAACAATAACAGCCTCTGTGCCCTGCTCCTCGCGCCCTTCCTCTTCGCCTGGTCGAAACGGAAGCCAAGTTCGGCGACGCGACTGATCTGGCTAGAAACTGTAGCCATAGCCCCGGAGTGAAGTGGTGTGGCAAACCTGTCGGGCAATTAACAGATGTCGATAATTACGCGGAATCGCGCCTTGTCCGTCGTCCGAAGCTTCTCCGCAGTCCGCTGTCCGCTGACAGTCCGTCTGAACTGACTATAAAAGCGCTCGGATCTGCACTAATTAACTTTAAACGCGCGAAAGTCAGCCGAGGAACCAGAGCTAGAGCCAGAGCCAGAGCAAGAGCAAGTGCAAGAGCCAGACAGCAGAGTCGTCGCCCAGTCGTTTCCGTTTCCCTGTTCGCCATCGCCTTTGTCCGATTTGCCCGAAAACGAGAACCAAGATGCAGATCCACCAGGCTGTACTCGGAGCCGCTGTGCTCGGCATGCTGTTGGCCTTCAGCTGCTCTCTCCCCGTTCTGGATGTCAGCTCGGGCATCGACAACGCCACCATTGAAGAACTCCGGGCCAGTGTGAATGATACGCCCAAGAATCTGTAAGTAGCTTCAAGAGATCAAGAGATTCCATCTTGCGATTTCACCCCCGAATGGTCACTACAACTGACCCATTGCCCGTCTTTAGGTACGTGGTCAAGGCAGTTGTCTATGAGATCGGCATCCTCACCGAAGTGGGTGAGAACGATACCAGCTTCGAGAGTCAGGAGCGTGTGGACCTCACTTTCTACGACACGCACAGCAACAAGAGCCACATCGACCTTGGCAACATTCCCCTGCCCATCCAGACGAACGTCACCGGTCAAGTGCTCACCGGCATTGCCCCTGTGAACCTTGGCGCCTTTAGCAGTCCCCAGGAGCTGCTCGAGACGCTGCCACTCACCGGTAGCATTGTGAACATCACCCACAGCGACACGGCCTTCTACCAGCTGAGCAGATCGAACACCAGTGCCGCTGACAAGCCCCAGATTCTGGACAAAGACGCTCTCGCCCAGCTGACGCATGCGGCACAGCTCTTCCCGCCCAGCAGCAGCATTGGCCAGGCGCTGCCAGTGAATCCGGCAGCGGATAACGAGGTGGCGCTGGTCGATCAGCCAACCAGTTAGACAACACAACACACACACACACACACACACACACACACACACACACACAACTGAAACTAAAGTACGTGATGCAGTGCGTTGCTCTCCCTTATACCTTTAGAATTACATAGTTACATAGACATATCCTTCATCACACACATATGCATGCATGTAGCCATCAGTGTTGCGAGTCGTAGAAAAGACTGGACGAGGAAATCACACACACACACACCACTCTCACACATGCACATGCGGCCGACAGTTGCCATGGTGACACATCCATCACACGGTCGGAATTTCTATTCACTTTTTTTTTTTCTATTGTAAAGTAAAAATAAATTTCGCATTAGTGCTAGGTAAATGCGTTGTCTATCCGTATCCGATCCGAGCAAAGCCGATCCGTCCACTGATGACTGGTGCTATGTTGGTGGGGTGCAGGGGAATGCAGGGTGCTCCGACTTAGCTCTCACATCATGTGACTGCTAAAAGCATTCACTTCTCACACCTCGCTAGCCACGGAAGCCGAGTTTAATGTTGATGCTACATTGCTACACATTGCTCCATTTCTCAGAATCCACATGTCCCTTGTCCCTCGGGTCTATGTCTGTGTCTATCTATACCAATTTCAATTAGAATTTGAATTATGTACAATCTTGAGGCTGGGATAGATGTGGTATGTGGTATAATCTTTTATATTAACTAGGTTTTTAATTTTATCATTTTCAGTTGTTTTGTTGTGTTGTTTTTGCTTTATAACTGTAGTACATTGATCTTACAAGGTAATAGATGATATATACTTTAATCTTAATATTAGAATAAGTAATATAAATATAAGTTTAAACTTGTACACGAAAATTAAAATGTTGAACGTCTCTCAGATCAGTTACAAGGAGTCCGCCTCCTGCTCCCACTCCTCACTTTCTCCTGCGTCATTCTCTCTGGAGAAGACGTACATAGAGTGTGATTCGAGAACGCAGTAGGATCTAGGGTCTGGGGGTACAGATTATGGATGGGGGTGGGGGTGTGGGTGCGATTACGGGTGCGGGGGGCCATTCAAAATGTATATACATTCTGCAACACAAAATTTGGATTCTTGAAGTCGTAGTATAGTTTAGTTTTTAACTAATTTACATAGTCGTCGTTCAGACGTCATGCGCTCTGGCGGCTTTCCTTCTTTCACTTTCAAAATACATATGCATAAATATATATAATATAGTCTATAATCTACAGCTAAATGTACTCGTATGTATGTGGTCTATCTTCTTCGTATATATATCATATATTAGTAGTAGCTACAACTTCAACTTATGTGCACACTTCACTCCAAAAAAACGTACATATATCCGTAATCTGTAATCCGTAACTACAATAGTATCTGTGTTTAGATGTATCTTTTACCAGTTATCGTGTATCCTCTAGCTGGTGTGCATGCAAGATTTAACTGTAGCATAATTTACTTTAGTTTATTCCGGGGGCGGGGGTAAGGGAAGGTTGCTAACACTTTCTCCTTATACTTTTATACACTTCGGCTTACGAGACTAAATGGATGTGACCCGTGCCGTCCCGTCGCTCCGACATCGTAGAAAAGTGGACGTCGTTACGCTTTAGATCTGCTTACAAAACTAAACCTAATGATAAAGCGCCTGCCAATGCTGAAAACTATGCGAGATTAGGTTTTTGGTTGATCCAACACGGTCTGTTCTGATTAATCTGTGTGAACGAACGGCCATAAGAGGAGAGATTAGCATTGGACTATACATGGGGGTGAAGGGTGAAGACGCACCTATAACATGACTCTCCATATTTGTGATGCGTGGCTTCGATGCGGGTTGTGGTATGATGGTGATCTCATCGTTGATCTTTAGCGGCTTCAGCAGCGAGTCGTTGGCAGCACCCAGGGAACGCGATATAGAGGCAGAGGAGGATCCACTGGACTGCGCACTGTTCTTCTTGCTGTCCATCGCCTTTCTGGCCACAGTGCTGTGGGCGGTATACACGTGCGTCTCGAACTGTTTGTACATCCCAAAGGTGGCCGTGCACACGGTGCACTTGTACGATAGATGTGCGGGCTTCAGGGTCATATGATGATCGCGCGATACGTGATTCAGAAGCTTCCATTGGTACATCTGCGCAGATAGCAGTTAGCAGTTAGCAATGGGAACCACAATTAATTATGACTAATCATCGAGTGATGATAAACAAATGAGTAACACTTACCCTTCCACAAACGGGACAGCGACCGGCGTCTTTGCCCTTGTTGGCCGCCTCCTGCATGGAGCTTGTGACCAACCCGTGGGAACCCAGCAAATGCCTCTCCAATCCCTGATCCGTAAAGAAACGGAATTGACACTTTTGGCAATTCAGTGGCGGTCGGTTGTAGATCATCTTGGGATGTATCTGCGATAGATACATTCACATACATCCAATGGAAAATGCACGTTAGAAAAGAAAACACAGACAATATGGAAACTCAGCTTTACCTTCACTTTGTGCATCCACTGCATGTGATTGCGCAGCTGTTCCAGATCCTTGATGTAGCCATCGCATATCTCGCAGATGACAAACTGAGCCTTGTTGTTGCCTGTGGGCGTCTGGCCGGGCTTCATGCCAGCTGCCGCTTGTGGCACCTTGCTGGACGAGGGGGACGCACCACCGACGAGCGCACTTTGGCGAGGTAATGGCGTTATGGAAATGCTGGGCTGCCCTGCCATCGGCTTCTTGGATGCCTGCTGCACAAACCAAACAAAACGTTATATGAGCAACGATCTTCAATGTACATCATTCGATTTGATTTGATTCTTTTACCTGTACAAGCTGTCCCGCGGCCAACTGGTAGCTATTGGGCAGTGCGGTGAGTCCAGCATTGGCAACAGCTCCACGCACTGGCGTTTGAGGGCTCCGCACCAAATTGGGCTTCGGCGGCGGTGGGGCACGTTGTCGCATCTTGGCCGCATTCTGGGCGGCCAGGGCAGCTGCCTGCAGGTTCCTGGCCTGAGCCTGGGCCTGCTGCTGTTGAATGGTAGCCAGAGCAGCCTTTTGCGCCGCTGCCTGTGCAGCCATGGCCTGGAATAAAAACAAAACAATTTGAATCGCAATTGAAAATAAATCCAAATGGAATTCGCTTACCTGATAGGCGGTGGCTGTGCCCACAAGTCCATGCCTGGGCTTGATGCGCGGTATCTTGGCTGGGGCCTCCCAGTCGTTGGGAGGCGCCAGATTCAATTCCGGTCGGAACTTCTTGGCGCACACCGGCTGATGGCGAGCCAGCTTGGCCTTGCCATTGTCCTCGAACCCACAGTTGGGGCACTGATGGTATGGCAGTGGCTTGATCAGACGCGCCTTTATGTTGTGAACGGCCTCCATGTGGTAGACAATTTCCGTGGCATTGCGGATCTCAAAAGTGCAGAAATTGCATTTGTACAGTACGCCGTTCATGTGCGGCGTCTCGTAGTGGTTGGCCATCGAGAGAGCCGACTCCGACTTGAAGTTGCAGAACTCGCAGCGTTTCATCGTGAACTTGAAGGGGGCGTTTTTCGTCTTGGAGGCCTGCAGGTTGCCCGATAGCGCGGTGATGGCCATCTCAAAGTCCTTGGGATCGCGCGTGAGGGATTTGCGCATTTTGCGCTTCTGGAGCCGCAACAGATCCGCCTGAACATACTCCTGCACGAGACCCACGCCAATGTCCATGAAGAACTTTCCGAGCGGACTCTCAAAGTAGTTCTCCTGGCCGGGTTTGCCGCTGTTTGACGCATTGTTGGCCGGCACCACTCCCCCTGTGGCCGCCAGGGCCGCGGCTGGCTTGATGGCACCCTTGAGGGCAGTCAGATCATCGTTGGCCTCTTTGATCAGTACCTTGGTGCGCACCCCGGACTCCGAGTCGTCGTCGTCTTCGTCATCGTCATCTTCGTCCGACTGCTCCGACCACGATTCATCGTCAGCCCGCTTCTTTTTCTTCTTGCCCTCGGCGGAGGGGTCCGCTGGCTTGACCTCCTTGTTCTGCTCGGTCATCATGTCGAATTCGTCGCCCTTTACCGCCTCGGCGAGGTCTTCGGGCGACAAGGCGTACGTCGTCTCAATGGACCTGATCACCTCGCGAATGTTCTCATGGGGCGGTTTCTCGTAGATGTAGGGCACAATGAACGATGGCGCCTCGAGGACGAACATGTCGTCGGTGAGTCCTGGCAGGAGGTTGGCATTGTTGGTCATGCTGGGCAGGCCCGTGAGGGATAAAGTCGGGGGATTCAGCTGGGCCGCGTTGTTCCCCGCCATGGGGACCAGCTTAGGCGGCGTCACACCGAGATTAGTGGCCGCCCCAGTCACCGCATTGGTAATGGTCACTGGATAGATTGAGTCCCTAGGTCCCACAGACCCAGTAGAAGCTTCGTGTGGCATTAGCGAGCGGGCATCCTTGATGGTCAGCTGGCCCAGACCTAAGGGCGTGCTGCTCCGCTGCCTCTTGTTGCTGGGCTGCTGATGCATGTCGTCCGGGTGGTCGCTCTTGCGCTTGCCAGCCAGCCCCAGGCCGCTGATCGAAATACTTGGCGGAGTATCGTCCTCAATGACCACACAGTCATCATCGTCGTCATCATCATCCAGCACGGGTGGCGGCGGAGGTGGCGCCGGCTTGGGCGCCACTGCTGCCACTGGACTCTTTTTGATGGGTGGCGGCGGTGCTGCCGCCTCGGAGTCAGAGTCGGAGGGTATAAGCACTGCATCATCTGAAGATTCGGCACCGCTAGAAGAAGCAGGCGGCTGCGCTGTGATCTCGGGGCAAGCTGGCTTAGCGGCCGGCTCTTTGAGGTCAGATATATCTTCCATTTCCTCGTCGCTGTCCTCATCCAGATTAACGACACCCATATCGTGGCTGCTGGCGGCTGCCTTAGCCTCGGCTGTGCTGGCCTGGCCATTCTCCTTCTGTGGCGACTTCTCCGCTGGACTGTGTGGGCTTGCCACAAACCCATTCAGGGTCTCCTTCTTTTCCCCGCTCCTCTCCTCCTCTTCCTCCTCGTCTTCCTCGTCGCTGGCTGACTTGATCGTTCCGCTTTGCTGGCTGCTCTCCTCGGCGTCTAAGTCCTCCGCCAGCTCTGTTTTCTTTTCGCTAGATGCCTCCTCCTCCTCTGTATCGGGCTGTGTAGTGGCTGCTCCCAGTGGATCTTCGGCCTCGCAGCTGTTCTCTGCTGTGCTGCCAATCTTCTCCACATCGTCTTCCTCGGCGTCCTCAGCCTCTGGCTCATGATCCCCATTAGTGGTGGCCTCCTCCTCCACTGTGTCCATCTCTTCCTCGCCGTCTGGCAGCTTGGGCTCCTTGGAACTGCTGCTTGTTATCTGTGAGTCCTCGCCATCTTCTTCCTCTGTCACGGTTTCGGTTTCATCCACATCCATCAATTCCTCTGGAGCTGGAGCCTTGGGTGATGCCTCCACAACATCATCTTTTTTGATCTCCTTGTCAGCGGAAGGCACCTCCTCCGCCTCCTTAGTAACCGGCTCTGGTTCAGCCTCTGCTTCGGCTTCTGGCTCTGGCTCTGCCTCTGGCTCCAGCTCCGACTCCACCTTCTCCTCATCGTTGGCCAGTTCTATCGCCTCTGTGGAGCTCTCTTTACTGTCGACCTTGGCTCTGGTCGGACTTGATGCGCTGGCAAGCTTTGTTGTGGGCTCGGCCACGCCCTCCGGCAAGACGACATCGACTTCAGTCATTTGTTTGTCTGTTATCTGGTGTGTGGAATGTGCCTTAGTCGAGGTGTATGTTGGCGCTGTATCTTGTGTTTCTGGAAGGAAGGAAAGCAATCGGATTTAGTCTGGGTAGATAAACTCCTCGGAAGGTGCCGATCGGAAGACATCGAAACAAATCGGAAGAAATATTTGCAATAACTTAATAGCTTCTTCTTGAGACGAACCGGAAAAATTGGCACATGAAAGAAAACTAAGGTATCGGAGGCAACGAAAGAGCAGCACAAAGCGGGCGGCACAAAGAGTAAAAATAAAAAAAAGAGCCAAGACTGCAGAAAGAGAGGAAGAGGAAGAAGCGGAGGGGAGAAGAGAAGAGAGGAGAGGTGAAGGCGAGAGAGATAGAGATAGAGAGAATAACCATCACCGAAAAAATTGAAAATCTAGGTGAATTAAAACCCATTCCAAGTTAGGGAAAGAGATGGCTATGTCGGTAAGGGGAGAGATTGGGGGAGACACGGAGTCGAGGATGGATAGTATGGTAGGCGGATGGGGGCAGGGGCAGGGGAGTTCAAAGAATGGATTGATACAAAATGGCTGCCATATTGGATTAAAACTAAAATACAATTTAATATGTAATGAATGCATGTAAATTACATAAAAAACGTTATATGCAGGGAGTATTTACATAAATGGTTGCACATATCTATGTATAGATATATAATGTGGCATGTCATGCACATATTTACTTATATACAAGTATATATATGTATTTACATACATACATATATATGTATGTACATACAAACATACAGACGAACAGTTACCGAGCAGAACCAACAAAACGATTGACATACATACATACAGACGGACAGACAGACATACATACAAACACACCGACAGGCGAGCGCACAAATATACAAACATACATATGTACAATCTATATATACAACCAACCGTATGTATGTGTGTATGTATGTATGTTTCTGTGGAGATACATACGGACACGCAGACACTGGGATGATGACGGGACACGAGGGAGGGAGGGAGGGCGGGCTGGTGGAGGTGAGCGGCAGAGAGGGGAGGGGATACGGCCGGGGTCCGGGTGAGACGATGATGACGACGTTTGTGGTGTTGGTTGTTGGTTGGCTTGGCGGCGTGGTGGAGTACTTTGGTACAGGAGCGTGTTTTTGCGCTAGTGTGCGTACATACATACATATATGTATATATATACGCGTGTATGTTTGGTTGTGTGTGCGGGTTTCTATGTAGGTGTTTGAATGTTATATGTATATATATATATATATATACATTTTAGTGAACTAAAACTACGTTGCAAAGAACCATCCGATATTTGGGCAAAGTTAATTTTTGCACTGCAGCAACAACATTTTGCAGCTGCTGCAACATTTTGTTGTTTCGGTGCGGTGGCGTCGCCCACACCATGTAGTCAAGTAGCCGGACTTACATTTACATTGCATTTCACAGTTAGCAGGTTGCTGTTGTCCTTACTAATCCACTCCACTACACTCCTTAATATGCAACAACTCTAAAAAGGATCGCTCTGGCACGCTTTACTCCAAACAACACAAAAATTCTTTTCGTGGGGGTGAAGAAAAAAATGGAAAGAACGCCGAGGTAAAGCGCGACACAAAACGACAAACAAGGCAAAGCAAACTGGAAATGTGTGAGGCGGAAAAAGCAAAAACAGAGTTGCATAGAACAGCCGGGCAGACACAGGGTTGCAACCGGTGCTGGGACGAATTATCGGAAATCGATAACGCCGAAATGCAAAAAATTGAACAAGTGCCATATAGATTTCATTAATTAATTTGTATTTACAGGCCGTTCCTCTGTTGTTCGTTCTGTCCTCAGTCCCCCAGCTGCTGGCATAAACACCTTTGACGGTTGCCGGCAGTGCCGAGAGCACTGAATTGAGATGGAGAGCCGCACAGAGAGCACGAGGGCTGCCGGTTTCGCTTTTTTCCCGTCAGATCTAGCGTTTTTGAAGACCAACTGAGGTCTTCATCTGATTAAGTTAAAAAAGAATACCATTAACCTGCCAATAGCATTTTATGCATAAGGCAAAGTTTTTTTTCATTCGAATATACAGATCTGGCTTGCATAGACTTGGGAAATTCAGATTTGATTGCGGAGTACCTTAACTTATCTAGCTAGATGGCCCAATGGAGATACTGTAAAAATTCCATTAAATATTACCTTAATACAAACACTGTTGAAACCATAAGAGTAATTTATGATTTTAAAAGTTTTTGTATTTTTTCTGGAATTTATCTGAAAATGTTTAGCTTTTTTCAACGTTTATTTAAGTTGAAACCAGCTTTTTTTTCTGACGAAAATTTGGCAGCACTGGAGAGCACAAAAACAGTTTTGCGCTCTAAAATAGCGAATGGCAGTGTGAAGCGCATGGCAATGGGTGCGAGTGTATTGGTGGGCCATGTGAATGGATGGTACGGCGGGAGGGAAAACAAATTTGACAATTGTACGCGCGCCACGAACGAAATGAACAAAACAAAACTGAAACGGCATTGCCTTGTCGCGTCGCCGGTGTAGCTGATAGATTTATACGTTTCTTGTCTCCTTTCTGCATGTGCAGATATTTGAAATTAGCCCGCGCGAAACGGATGATGGTGATGATGGGGATATCGGATTATTGCTGATGGGAAAATAGTTACAGCTCCAATACGGAATTTCTCCCCGGCCCCCGCTCACACACACACGCACATACACTCATACGCTTACACATATACTAATGCATAGCGTCTTAAACTCAATCACGATACTTTTTGCTGGCGCTGCTGATGCTTCTTCTTCTCCAACTTATTTCAGATTACGTTGCCTCTCTTTCGCTCCCATGCGTACATATGTATGTATTTCTATATATATATATATATATATATATATGTATGTACATTGCACGCAGATACATACATACATATATATGTGCATCCATATATGAAAGTATGGGTGTATGTGTGCGATTTGGTCTATATGCAAGTACAAAATTTGAAAGTAACCCGCTTCTCACCCCCGTGATCGGCAACTGGTAGGACGGTTTGCTTTGTATGTGTCCCCCCTCCTCAACTGGGTACTACTGGGTTCATTAAAGACTCAAACTATCCGCTATAATGCCTCGGTAACAAGCATTTTATGTTATACATACACGTGACCTTTTGTGCCTGACTTTGGCCGTCTGAATTATATCTGAATTCGCTGATAAGAAAATCCTTCTGGAAGTGCGCTTTTTAACTGAATGAAGGATCAAACTTGGTTTTATGATTTTTGTGAATTAAATATCTTTTGTGAGATAACAATTTGAGTACAAATCTGATGGATTTTTCGTTGTGATTGGGATTTTTATTTGAAAACTCTTTCAAATTGAAAGAATCTTATGTAAACTAAATATTTAAGAGTGACAAAAAAAAAGCCGCACAAATTTCGAATTAAGTTATGGCTTTTTATATACATATTCGAGAGTTCCTTGAAACTCAGAATACAAAAAAAAAACACATTTGAAGGCTCCGGGAGATGGTTTAGGTTAATCCTTTTAATTTTCGCACATTGCTAGTCAACAGTTTTTCAGGCGGCACTCACCTAATCATTCACTGCAAACAACCTCAATGGGCCGGGACGGGGCTGGAACTGAACAGTAACTGGAAGCTGGAGCTGGAAAACTGGAAGTTCTCGCCTAATCCTCTCCGCCTTCGTTGTCCTCTTCGTCCTCGTTGAACGACAATTTGCTGCTGACGGCAGCGGCCTTGGATTTCTTGCTTCCCTTATCGGATTTCTTGCTCTTCTTGGGCTCGGGTTTATCAGCCTCCTCCTTGAAGTTGGTCTGCTTGACGCGCTGTTTGAAGACAATGGGTTGGGTCAAGTCCGCACGCCTCTCAGCCAGCTCTGGAAGTGGGAGGAAGAGGCATGGTAAGGTAAAAGATTGATTAAATCATTTTCCAGAAATCGGTTTCAATTGCAATATGCCAATGATGATGATGACGATAGTGATGATGATGGGGAAAGAGAATCAGAACTATTCCACCTACAACCTATGCCCGCCCCCTGCTCTGCAGAGCCGCAAGAGCGTTCTCAGCCCTGCCACACTCTTCCATTTCCCACCGTGCTCCACCATCGGATTCGCAACCCGAACGGCAAAACGGACAACTGCTGGGCCCCCTCCCCGCTCCCGGCACAGCCAGCTACCTCCTCTCCTCTCCTCCACGTCCACGTCGTTGTCGTCGTCAAGCCACTTGCCGTACTCTTTGCTTGCTTGTTTCGTTCATCATTGTCTCCTCTTTGCCTGCTTCCTTCGTTCGTTCGTTCTTTCACACGTTTTCACCCGATTTTCTGCGCTACAGTGTGCAAGTGGATGGACGGGACGGGATGGGACGCGACGGAGACTGAGCAGCAGCAGCGGCAGCGGCAGGCAGCTGTTGTTGGGCCGCTGTTATTTGTTAACTTCTTTGCCGGCTGCTTTATCGTGCGCTCCACTTTGACTATGATTTTCATCACATGCTTTGCTTTGGCGGAGCCCCCAATGAAAATGTCAGTGTGTATGCCTTGGCCATTGTCTAAGTATTCCGTGTCCGTGTGGGCGTTTGTGTAAGCGTGTGTGTGTGTGTGTGTGTGTCGGTGCGAGGGTGCTCCGCTGGCCACTAATTGCAAAAGCGAATCTCCGCCAGGAATGGGGTCGTCGGTACTGGGGAACGGGTGCTGTCACGGCAACCACGACGGCCCGCCAGCCCAGGCCAGGTACGCGGGCAGCTACGCAACTCCAGCTACAGCTCCTGGCGGGCGTGGCAAGTCGCAAACTCCCAGCCAGACACATTTTCGAGGTTAGGATTGATGATGAAGTTATCATCAAAAATCGAATTTTCCATTGCCAAAATATTCAGCACAAACGAATGCATCAAAAAACCGTTTTCATTTTCTCTGTCAAATAACGCACCAGAGCAAATTCAAAATTGTGGAGCGGGCGCCGATTCTGCGATTGTTTTTCGATTTTCACAGTTGGGATGTGGATCTCTATTTTGTTTATATTTTATTTAAATTTTCATTTGCAAAAATGCAAAGACACACACACAAACACGCGCGCACATACGGACACACACACGTAGCATGTACATACGGGTGTATATATATGTATGTATATATGGTGGTATATAGTATAGGGCAGAAAGAAGCGTGGAAAACGACCGCCGCTCGATTCTGACTCAACCGAACTGAAAGTTAAACACTGCCACAGACAAACTACATCCTACCTACGCACACACCGACACCATACCATTGCAGCTGGCGCGTACATATATATGCCGGATGGGTGCGAGAGTGTGTGTGTGGGTACACATACCTTTGGCGGCTAAACGTTTCTCCTCGAGCGCCTCCGCGGCGGATAGATCTCCGGCCTGAAGCACCACCACCTGGGGCTGTTCGTCCTCCCTTTCCGGCCGTTCCTCGCCAGAGTCCGAGCCCTCTGGGTCCTCGTCTTCGAGTCGTTGGCGCTATTCCAAAATGTCACAAACAGAGCAGGCACGTTTGGGTCATGAGGGCGCTTGGAGTCCAGATTTGGTTCGCGCGAAACTTACCTTTGTGTCGACTGTGGGCCCCTCTTTGTAACCGATTTCCGCCTTCAGTTTGGCCAAAAAACTGGGTTCCTGCGGCTTGACGTAGGTTATATTGTTTCGCTTGGACATAGCAACGTCATGAGGATCTATTTCACACGAATTCCTCACGGGTTTTTATTTTTATTTTGATTGTTTATTGGGTAGGAGAAGGGAGGGCTGTGTGGACCGGCTGATTGTTGATTGTAGTGCTGGAAAGCGCAAATTTAGGGAACTAAAAGTGCGCTTAACTCTGTGCATTGTCAATTAACTGATGTTTTTTTTACATGTTTTCGTATTGTACAATTATTGGCTTAATTAGCGTAATTTTATTGCAATTACCTCAAATTTTTTTATTTTTATTTTATGCATTTTCTATGTATTTTTCTGAATAGTATCGATAGACAACAGCTGTGATGGAGATGCGTGTTTACTATCGCAGATCTAATACGCGCTAGTGCTAAAATTATGACTGAGTGGGCAGTGAAATCTTAAAAGCGGTTACTTTTTGAATGGCGTTTTAATTTGGACGAGTAATCCGTCATAATAAGCAAGAATATAGAATGAGTGTGTACTGTCTACGGAATTCCGCAATTTGATGGTGTTTTTGTCTTGATTCCCAGGGACCTGCAATCAAAGTGGAGATTACGCCCTTCACGCCCTTCCTCTCTCACTCTCTCTGCCATGCTGCAACAGCACCAAATGGGCGCAGAGAAATGAAACAAATGTGATCAAAATTGACAGCAGAGCAATGCACAGAAGCAGTCATCGACTTTAGTGACTTCCGTTTTCCGCCATTGTTGAAGCTTTGAATCTGCTCTAAAAGATGTCAAGAATGTTGAAACAAACTCATCATTTCACAATTCATCTCGCCAAAGACGATCCCAAAGAAGGGGATGTTTGAATATGAAAGTTAAAAAACTACAAACTTCTCACCAGAAGAATATTTCAGAACCGATTGTTTTTCATTGTTTCATTTGAGGAGTTGAAAAATCATAAAAATCTATGGAGTTTTTAATTTGACTTTTCTCCTCACTCACAATCGTAAGAATTTCCAGAGTGGATTAAAAGGATCATTTTTATACCTGGTTCTCTTCCATTTTTAGTGGCTACGGTACCATACCCTTTCTACGCGCTTTCTCATCCTCATTCTATCTCTATCTCTCTTTCTCTATCTTTCTATCCCACTCTTAATCGTGCAGTGTGCGCTCCTTTTCGAATCGGAGCAAAATATAATGGTCGACGTTGGTGTGAGAAGAGAAAAATAGAGGGAGACGATGTAGCGGAATACAAAACAGTTGGATAAAAATGGAAACTTGATGAAACGAGTATAGCCAATGTGCAAGAATACAATAAAATATATTGTTAAAGATACATAAAACATAAGCTCAAATTTGTACAATATACTGACTGAGTACCGGCACAAAAGTAGAGCCGCGACTCTTGCCGAAGCGTTGAAGCAATTACAGAGTATGACACCTTTAACCATCAAACGGCCTTTTGAAGTTCTTCAATTTAAAGTTAAGAAAGATTTCAAAGATGTCTTCCCAACGCTGGGGCTTCTCCCTGCACTCCCAGCGGAGGAGTGAAGTTTTTCAAAATGGAAACTCTAGTCGCAATTACAATAAAAATGATACAAATTATTATCAAAGGTTGCCTGTCTGGCCCTTACCCTTCCCTTCTCCATACCAAGAACGTAATAATTCAACGTAGCGCACGTTGAGCGTACTAAATACTCTGCGCTGTGTCAATAAATTGATGTTTTCTTTTACGAATTTGGGTTTGTAGCTTAATTAGCGTACTTACATCGCAATTTGAGTTAAATTTTGTGCATTTTCTATGTAGTTTTTGTATCGATAGACAAAAGCTGTGATGGAGATGCGTATTTACTATCGCAGTAATGACACGCGCTAGTGCTAAAATTATGACTGAGTGGGCAGTGAAATCTCAAAAGCGGTTACTTTTTGAATGACGTTTTGCTTGGATGAGTAATCCGTCATAATAAGCAAGCATCCAGAATGGGTATGTACTTTCTACTGAATTCCGCAATTTGATGGCGTTTTCCTGCCTATTCCCAGGGACCTGCAATCAATTTGCAGATTACGCCCTCCCGCTAGACGCCCTCCTTCCCTCGCTCTTCCAGTGCCACAGCAGTGCTACAACAGCAACAAATGGGCGCAGAAAGTGCCGCATAACTTGCAAATTTTCCACTTCACCTGCAATTCAATGCCTGGGAAACAAATTTGATCAAAACTGACAGCAGAACAATACACAGAGGCATTCATCAACGTCATTGGCTTCCATTTGCCGTCGCTGTCGTATGCAGAACATTCCTCTGATCCTCCTCCTGGCCCCTTTCTCCATGCCCCGGACATAATAAATCATCTGCAAATTGATTTCAAAACTTCGACAGCTAACAAAAAACTGCAGGCAAAAATAGAGACAAAAAAAAGAGACAGTGCAAAATGAAATCTGCACCAGAACTGGGAAATTTTATGAGCTGCAGCGTGGCATCTGCCGTCTGCCCTGTGCCGTCTCTCGTCTGGTGTCCAAAAAGCACACACATAGAGGAACCCAAAACCATCGACGGGCCCCTCGTTTGTCTGCATCCTCTCACGCGCCGGCATTCCCCCTCCCACCCCATCAGCAGCGTTTCCCCAACGGGTTTTTGTCAGCTCCCTAAACTAATATCAAATTGATAGCTTTTAAATTTGATTTCGCGTCTTATCACCGAAAACTCGCTTAAGCGAGCTAGTTGCAACAGCGTTTTGCTGGTGGCAAAGCAAATGGAGTGTGCAACCACTCTATGCCCCTGTCCCACTGTCCCACTGTACCCGCTACCCTCCGCCTCATGCATTAAAAATGAGGCAGCAGGCAAAGAATTTTATGCTGCATGTGCAACGTGGCGTATGCTTGTTGTGCCTTTTTTCGGTTTCCGCTACTCCAGTTCTGGCCTTGATGGGTGCCACCGCGCCACCAGGTACAGGTACAGGTGCAGGCGGCAGCATGCAGCCACCCATCCATCCACCCATCCATCCATTCCTTTGGCTCAGTGTAGGCTTCAGTCACATGGACTGGAGTAGCCCCCCAACTAATATCGAGCACTCTTCAGCGGCGGGGCTCTGTTTCGGGTTCGCCTCAGGAAAATTGTTATCACAGACTGCATCCGGGGAAGCGGCAGCCGAAGCCGACGCCGACTCCGACGCCGACGCCGATGACGATGCCCCTCGTGTACTGGTGCTTGCTGCATGCAACTCGGTCGAGCATTTCTGTGCTGTGCTGTGCTGCTATGTTCTGTTCCTCGATTCTCGATTCAGATGCTCGTCGGCATTTGGCGCGTGCAGTTGACACTCGGCAAAGCAAAGCACTCTCGAATATCGAATTAGCAAATATCTGAGAAATATCTGAAACCAGAAACTTGCGTAGACACAAGCGCGTACCGCGATATGTGAGTGTCGCACTTGCGCAGTCCACCGCAAGTCCACCAAGAACCTCAACGAGCCTCAACTGGGCAAACGATAAGCAGCTCAAGAACTTCCGCTCCACGTCCACGGTTTATCGCTCGAAGATTGCATAGTGTGTGGTTTTTTTTTCGGTGTTTCCTCTGTGAATCTCGCCATGGTCATGTGGTGGCGTGGAGTGCTCCTGCTCCAGGTGCTCCTTGTCCTGCTGCTGGCGGACGGGTCGGAGGCCGTCTACTGTCCGACGGGATGCGAGTGCTACTCGCGCACCGTGCGCTGCATTCGCGCCAAGCTCACGGCCACTCCGCAAGTGCCCTACGACACCCAAGTCCTGTGAGTATTCTTCTTCTTTACTTTTACTTTTTCCTGTTTCCTGTTCCTATTCCTGTTCCGGGGGTGTTGTCCAGGGGAGTGGGGAAGTGATGGGTTCTCTGCATAAATCATACTCTTGCCTGTTGGCTGTTGGCTTTCAAAATCCATAAATTAGTTTTTAATGTTTTCCGTGTACCGCGACGAAGGCAAGGCGGGGGCGTTAATTTGATGCCCTGCCCCCCAACCAGCCCCCCTCCAGATGCTGTCTCAGCATCATCTTTATCTCCATGCATCATCCTCTCCTCCCATCTTCGCGGTCCCATTCCCACTCCCACTCCCATTCCCACCATCGTGTTGACTCAATTAAACGGATGTCTAACCAGCGCGGCCCCAGCGGGAGAGAGAGAGAGCGAGAGCTGCCTGGGTTCTGGGTTCTGGGGTCTCGGTTCTGGGATTCTGTGTTCTGGGATTTGTATATTTATCGCACGCCATGCCAGGCCATGCCAGGCTATGCCTTGCCTTGCCATGCCACACACAAAGCGATTGGAGGCGACGCAAACACAACCCGCGACTACGCGACTCGCAATATTTGCATGCACGCGGAATACTTCTGACGTTGCATTTATTTTCCGAAAATGTCAGCAGATTTGGCATGAATTTCGGGAGACCCCACTACCACCACCACTACCACCACCACTACCACTATCAGCTACCACTACCAGCTCTACCTCTACCCCAGATCCGAATCCGAATCCTCGTAGCAGATTTGTGGGTGGATGGGCGGTTGGAGCGGCGGATAACTTGGCAAATGTTTGTGGAGCATATGCATATTTATATAGGCCGCGGCATGCCTCCTCCTCCTCCTGCTCCTCCATTGGCCGCAGCATCTGTGCTGTGCTGTGCTGTGCAACGGTAGCAGCTGCTGCAGCCGGCGGCAAGTTGTCAGACGACAGATAGGTAGGTAGAGAGAGAGAGAGAGAGAGCTCTGGAGGTGGTATTTCTCCTGGTATTTATGGGGGAATGGAATTCAATTTCCATTGAGTTAAGTTGTTGAGCGAGAAGTGCACTGCACAGCAGGAGAGGGGAGAAGATAAACTGACAGATATTCACAGAATCTGTCAGGTCGAGAATCGTCTTCATCTTCTCCATGAAGGTGCAGACACAGTTGTCACAGTGCGAACCCATGGGACGAAAGATCTATGGGAGGGATATGGAGTTATAAGAGATCCAAATGATAGAATGATAGAAGCAGTTCTTAGATGATGAAAACGTTGGAGGAGGCGAAGTTTATTTCTTTATATCAGCAGCCCTCTGTCTCCGTTCCCGGAAACAAGGAGATAGCCAGCGCCGTCGACAGGGGAGGAAATTGAAAGGGGCACCTCACAAAGAAAATTGCACTTCAACAGTTTTCCAGCCACCCTCAGCCACTCCGCAGAGCTCTTATCAGCAAAAAGAATTCTTCGTTTATCCATCATCCAGTCCCAGTCCAAGTCCAAGTCCCATACCGAATCCACACTCCATATAATTCCTCTGATCCTCTGCCATTTGTTGGCTCGCCGCACAACAATTTCTCAAAGAACTGAACTGAAGCCAGCCACGACTCCCATTTCCACCCACCCTCACAAAAAAAGGAGTTGCCACAAAGAGTACAGTACTTTTGGCAGTACTTAAATTAATCTTCATTTTAAATAAGGTGATGGCTGCATAATTTATCATTGCCTTTCCTTCTCTCTCCTTGCCTTGCCCCGAGAGCTGAATGCACACAAAACACTCTCCACACAAACAACAACAGAAAGAGCAACAACAACAATAGGAAAAATTCCAATAAAAAAAACAAGAAGGAGAGAGAGAGGGAGAGAGAGAGAGAGAGCAATGCATTCAGCAACTTTTCTGATTCGCATTCTGATTCGCATTTCATTTATTCCGTAGCCGACCCGTTGCACACTTTTAATTAATTTGTTTCATTTATAACGAGTACGAATACCTCCCACATACTGCATATAGCACTCTGTACACTGTGCTACGTACTACACTGTACACTGTACACTGTACGCTACATGTGTCTAGAAAGTTTCCCCTGGTTTCTCCTCCAGCTCCAGCTTGTTTTTCCTCTTTTGCCCCTTTTGTTTTTCCCTGCTTCCATCAGAGCAGCCCACATGCCACATGTTTATGTGTGGCATTTTGTTGTACGTGGAGACGAGTCAGATTTCCTCCATTTATATTCCATATTTCCTCAAAATGTTCACCCGAATGCCTTCTAAAATGCAAAAAACAAAATACAAAACACAAATATAGTATGTGGCATCAAGCAGAGAGGCAGAGAGACAGAGACAGAGGCAGCGACAGAGACTGAGACAGAGATAGACATTGTATTTTATTATATTTGTATGTGCTCTCCGATGTGGAAGAAATGTTTTTGCCTTAATTTTGTTAATGGCGAAAATGTTGTTTACAATTTTCGTTCGTTTGCTGAAAGATGCTTTCGCCGTCGGGTCAGAAGGGATGGGGGTAGCGGGGGTGCGGGGAGAATTGTAGGACTCGAGATAGATGTCTGACAAAAATAAAATGTGAAGCAATAGTCCCATACATATGTAGTTTATTCAAACGATTCGTAGCTGTGGAACTCTGACTAGATTTTGGCCCTTTGACAAACGAATTCCAGAATAATCATCCTGAAAATGATGAAGTTTTTAACTTTATAAAACTCTTGGATATAGTATACAGTATACATATAGATATAGTATAAAGAATACTATTGCCAGTTTCTGGTGAAATACCAAAGAATTCTTTTTCTAGAATGAAACGGCTACGGGTAGAATACCTTGTTGTAGGCTTCTCTTTGTGGGGTAAAAGAATGGATTCATATATAGCTTTTAGGATTTCAAGAGCTATTGCTGAAATGTTCTTCAAAGGAATGGGGTGCGGTGGGGGAATGTATGGGGGGTGTATCCGGAAAATATCCCCTATATTCCAATCTGCACTTCATTGAAAAATCCCACCTCTTCAGCTACAGCTCCAGTGGCAGTGGCAGTGCCAGCTCAGGGCCTAAGCCACATTTCACTTCCTTGAAACTGTCCATCCATCAAGCATAAAGTCCTTTCTGCCTCTGCCTCTGCCTTTTTTCAGCATTTTCCTCCATTGAAAGTTCCGCTTTCAGAGGCTGCTTCTGGGTCGTAAAAAGAACTGCAACTCACTCTTCGTCTGCCTCTGAATTTGCCCCCCTCCAAGGCATCCCAGCCTAACCCTTTCCCTTCTTTCCTTCACCCTTCATCCGCAACAAAAGGCCAAACATTTTGGCTCTTTCCGTGTGCAGCTTTGAACTTGCAACTTGCAACTAAATAGAAGTCCGAGCCAGGCCGAGCCGAGAGACTCTGTAGCATATGCGAGCGGCGGTGGCCGGCAACTTGCATCATTCATCTTGCCACGCCTGCCACACCCACACACATGGCACATGCCACTTGGCAGTAGGAGCAGCAGGCAGGAGGCAGGAGGGGGTGCTCTCGGAGTTTTGCTTTTTCTCGCTTTTCCTTGGAGCTAAATAAATGCACTTGATTTCATTTCATGATGATGCATTTTCCGCTGACCTCCCATAAACCACACATTTCTTGCCTCCTCCTCGGAAGGCAGTTGCTTTGTCATTACATACGTGGGGGGGGGCATGCCACACTCGAAACCATGCCTCCACTCCACTCCCCCTCCACCCCTCTCTGCCACTCTCCACTGTCTTTGCATAGAAGAGCGAACCACATAAAACACAGATGGAGCGCCCGTGCAGCAGATGAACCAAATCTGTTATGCACTGAGAGAAATTGTGTTGGTTTGTGGTTTTTTCTTTTGGAGAAACTTTAAACTTTGAAATGTATCCCCTGAAGTTCAGTTCTTCTGTCTGGCTATAATAATTATCCGATTTAAACCGAAAATGTTGCCAATTTCTCGGCAACTTTTCGAAATTTTGTGAAATTTGTGGAACATTTTGAAAAATAGCAAGTAGTATTCAAAATAAAATTAGAATGTTTACGGTTAATGCTTTAAATACCTTTATGGATATATGTATGTGTGTACCTCTAAGCGAGTCTAATATTTTCAACAAATTTGTTTTACTTTTTTTTTGGTGTTTTTTTTGCGAGTGTGGAGGCCTCCGCTTGGAGGCCCGTCGGCGGCGCCTTGTGCAATCTAATAACTCTGGGCATTATGCGCATATGAAATATATCTCATAATGTTTGCCCCGATGTGCCCCACCCCCTCCCCCTTCTCTGTGTGGTTTTGCTATGCTAAAACAAAAGTCGCCTCACGTTGGCATATGTATGCCTGGCATATTAAAAAGTTTGATTAGTGTCCAGTTGGCTGGCTGCTCTTGCCACGCCCACACCCACACAAACACACACACACATACACACATACACATATGCATTGTTCTGTATAATATATGGGTAGTACATATGTACATGTGTATGTATGATTTCTTTATTTGAGATTACAAAAATATCAACTATTTGCGAAAACTATTTTGTTGCCCAAAAATTGTTTCAATGTGCCCCCCTCCTCGCTGCCCCCGCTCCCCCGCGCCAATACGCTGGGTCGGATGTTTTCTTTCTCTTTCTCTCTGTCTCTTTTTGCCCTCGCTGTTTCTTTCTCTTTCTATTTCGCTGTATGCTCCCTCTCCCGTTCCCTCTCCCGCCCTCTCTCTTTCTCTCTGTGAATTTCTCATTTCATTTTGGTGCATTTATGCGTGAGAAATGCCTTGTATTTTGTGTAGCAGCGCTCTACGGGTCGTCGTCTCCATATCCGGGCTCCTGGTTCCTGGTTCCTGGTTCATCGTTCCTCGTTCCTCATTCCATTGCTGGTCCTGCAGGAACTCCTCCACCCACCCACCCGATTCCCTCTGTTATTAAATATGCATAAATTTCCTTTTTGCACAGAGCATTCGTTGTTGTTTTTGCATTTGTTGTTGTTATTGTTGTTGGATTTGTTGGAATTTTGCATTTACATTTGCTGTTTATTTGTCGGTGGAAATATTGAAATTGTAACCGAATGGATGTCCTAGCAGCAGCAGCAGCCGCTCCTGGCTCCTGGGTCCTGGCTGCATTTCCTGGGGGACTGGACTCGAAGTGAAATGATATCCGGGGTTTCCTTTCAGGTGTGGGGGAGGCAGTTCTGGTTGGAATAATTACACCAGCAGCAGCAGCTGTATCTGCCTCTGTGAAAGATGTTCAAATATGTATGTATGTATCTTCTGGATGCAGGAAACTGTCTGTGGAAATTGTCCAAAGATTGCCTAATTTGCTTTTAATATTTGATTTGATTTACATTTGCATCCACATTTCATATGGATTTAATTCGATTTGGCTTTAATTTCTGCATCAAATTGTTAATTGAATGACTGGGAATTCCGACTGGGGGGATACTTATGAGGTTATAAGATTCATTATAAGATTTCAGATGCTCAAAGAACAGTCAAAGAATATGCCACTTAACAAATTAGTTTAACACTCGCACAACTCGAGGATCCATCCAAGTTTCCATCAACATCAATATCAATATCAATCTCTCCTCTCTGTTTGGCAATGAATCCCCTCCCCCTCTAACCTCTAAATGCAATTGCCAATTCAATTACCAATCAATCAAAGAGCATTCAAACTTCGTCCTTTCGAGCTGCCATCCTCCCCTGACACACTCTCGCTCCCCTCCCCACCCCATTTCCATGTGCAATACAATATCATTGTTGTAAGAGCTTTTTTCGGGCTGCAGTTCTGATTCAGTGTTTGGTTTTTTTTGTTTTGGTCTGCGATTCAGTCTGACTTTTCGATTGTTAAATATTTGCAGCGGGTGGCAGAGACAGCAGAAAAAAAGGCAGCAGCAGCGGCAGCGGCAGCAGAACAGCACATAAAAACAACAAACAAACAAACAAACAAAATGAATTCGAATCCGAATCGGATGCTGTTTTGCAGAATGTGCCACTCAATCGGTAATATGATTTGTAATTATGCAAACGAAGCGGTCGACCCACCGCCCCACCGCCCAACCGCCCCGCCAACCCACCAAAAAAAAAGAAACACCCATATATAGAGACGGGGCAAATAGGAGAGAGCGGGAGAGTGGGAGTCGAATGGGAGTTACATTTTTGGATGATTAAAGCTGAATGAGAAAAGTTGTCCCCATCAAAGGGAAAGGTCTCCCCTGGCGGCAGGGCGGGGCAGGGGCAGGGGCAGGGCAAAGTTTTTGCCAATCAGAGCGTATGCATTTTTAATTCACTGCCAAATGCAGATGGGTATCAAAGAGGGATAACAGAGAGACAGAGACTGCAACAGAGAGAGAGGGAGAGAAGCCAAATCTCGAGAGAGAGAGAGAGAGAGAGAGAGAGAGAGCGAGAGAGGATACCCAAATGCGATTCTGTCAAGGAGCCTGTCCGCCTGTCTGTCTATCCGTCCGTCTATCCGTCTGCCTGCCAGGCTGTTCGCTTCACTTTGACATAGAAAAATCTTCTATTGATTTCGCCTTGCCACATGCAGCAAGCAGCATGCAGCATGGCTGCCCCCAATCCTATCTTTTTGGCTCCTCTTCGCTCCACCTTCTCCTCCACATCCAGCTCCAGCTCCACCTCCCCTCCCCCCGTCTTGGATCGTCACGCTGTGCAATTTGCATTTAAAGTTTAGCTTTTCTTTTGGTGCCATTCTCCATTCTGCATTCCTGCCAATTCCTTTGCTTTAATGCTACAAAGTGGCACTTGCTTCATTGCCATCGGCCACGCCCCCGTTCATGCCCCCCAGCCCCTGGCCAACGCCCACACGCTTTGTCATTTCGCATGCTCGTTAGTGCAGGAGCAAAGAATGCAAAATAGCAGGAGGATAGTGGCAGTGGCAGTGGCAGGAGATAACAGGAGCAACATGCAACATGCAACACCACCAACATCATCACTCTGCACAAACACATGCCACAATTTATAAGCAAAGTTATTTTGCCCCAGCAGAAATAGCAAAAAACACTAGCGCCCGTAGAGTCGCGGGGGGAGAGGTGTGGCCAGAGGCAGGGCCAGGGACATGGGCAGTGGCATAGCTGTTGCCCTGATAGCAACCGGCAACATGTCAAAGTGGAGCAATCGGCATGTGCAACGGACACGGAGCAGAACGGACACAGACACGGACACGGACTCCGAGTTGGACTCGGAAGGAGGCAACTGTCGGTCAAGCATAAGAAACAAGCAGCAGAAGCGGTCCATAAGTATGCTAGAGCAAAAGAGAAAAACACAGAGGGATGCAGAATGTATATACGACGGGGGCGATACCCTATATACAGATGGGAAGATGCAGAACGAGTATTGAAGGTGAAACAGCGATCCGCAATGAACCATTCGGGCTTGTTAGGTATTTAAATTGGTATTTTATCTAATATTTTATCTGGTAATATGTTAGGCAACACTAGAGGTAAGCACGTTAGGCAGCACTAGGGCAGAAGAGATGTGTAAGCTGCAGAGAAGAGGCAGGAAGAGAAAGCCGTTGCAGACAGTGAAAGACTTCACACTGATCACTTGTATAGCTTCTCGTCTTGTATGGATGCTCCTTCTACCTTCTGCCTGTTACATAGAGCTGCCCAAACGCAATATACCCCAAGAGTTGCACTCCAGAATTACCCGTTTTGTAAAAGAACAGAAAGGTAGAATCTGGAGAAGCCCAAAAGCAAAAGCAAGCGACTAAAAAGCGGAGAAAAAAGCAAAGTGCTGCAAGTGCTGGAAGCTGAAACCTGCGCTGAGAGATGTCGATGCTGGCCATCATGTGGAGTGGAGCAGAGCAGAGCAGAGCAGAGCAGGTAAAGTCAACAACAGAGAGTCAGAGTCAGAGTCAGTGGCAGAAGGACTGCACCCGTGGAAAAATGTAAGGAAAAGATGCCACTGCCAGTGCCACTGGTAGTGCTACTGCCATGCCTGCCGCTCACTGCTCGACGAGGCGGCAAACTAAGTAAAACCCTTACTCCCTCCCTACACCCCCCGTGCAAGTCCAGGGCCAAGTGGCAGACCACGTAGCAGACCAGGCGGCGGACAGATGCATAGCCGTAATAATGTTAATGTAAATGTTGCAAGCGGAGGTGGGGCGAGGTCCGAGTCGAGTGACCAACAGTTGGACCGAGTTTCTGCTGCTGCTGCTGGGGATTCTTGCAGATAGTAACATGGCGTATACGCAATTTAAGGGCAAATTAAAAGCTTTTCGTTAAAGGGAAGAATAGATCGTGGAAAGAGTTAGATCTTGCCAGAATTTTTTGCTCCATTCCGATATCTGTTGAAACGCGTGAAAAGCAATACAATGGAAATAATTAACTGTTAAAAAATCGTAAATATATTCTTTGGATCTATTCAATGGTAGCTGCCATTCCCCATTCCCAGTCCCTAATCTCCCCTCCCCCTCAAAAAAACACAAGCTGCAAAGAATACAAATCCAATATGCGAGTAGCTGCAACATCCAGCATCCTGCAACACATGACTGGTGGCATAATATGCGCCTTTTATCCGCATATTAAACCATTTCCACTTGAATGGAGAACTGATTTCATTGCGTTTTTATGCCCGTACTATCCATATCCATCGTATAATGTATACTCGTATATTGCTCCTGCCACATACTCCTCGCATGTCCTCGTGCAATGTGTGTGTGTGTGTGTGTGTGTGAGTTTCCTTTTTGGCTCTTCAAATATAAAATATAAAAATCCTAGTGCCACAAGGGAGAAGGAGGGGACGAGGAAGGGAAGGGGTACCCTCCTCTCCGCTCGACATATAAATCTGCTGTATAATTGAATTTCACACGTTGCCAAAATATATAGTAAAATACAAAAAATAAATAAAACCCAAAAGAAAAGCAACGAAAGTTTAAATAAAATTTATTTCAACAAAAATACTCATGCGGTGAAGGGTGAAGGGCGAAGGGGTGCACGAGTGCAGAGGCGGGCAAGAGGCGGGTCTGTGTGTGTGTGTGCTGCCTGAAAATGTGAGAATTATAACAGAAGTGAAGGGGCAGGGCAGGCCAGGGCAGGACAGAGCAGTGGCACTCCCCCCTATGCCGCCTCTTCTGGTAGCCACTTTTAACCATGGAGGTGTTGGCCGAACTGCAAGCAGCTTAAGCAGCATGCCACAGCAGTCACCAGGCAGCAGGCGGCAGAACAGGAGGGATGAAATCCTGAGGAGAATGCAGATGGGAATGAAAGTCCTGAGGAGATTGCAGATGGGAATTGAAGGGACCTTCAGGGGGAGAGGGGGACTGGTATGTGGCATGTGGTATGGGGATGTATATGCTCCTTTAGTCGGACGGCAATTGCATGTGTGGCAAGTGCTCTTGTGAGACATTTACACCTGTAGAAATTTGGATGAGGATGAAGATGGCGGATGGAGGAGGGTATTCAGTGCAGACTGCCACTCGGTAAGCCCCAGTTGGGGCAGTAGCCAAGAAATAGCAGCAGGAGGAACATACTCGTAAGTAATATTGGGAGTAGAAGCAATGGGAGTAGAGCACGACTGGAGAAGGAGAATCATTAGCAGGATGAACAGGAGCAGTGCCTAAAGGATAAACAGTGGCGGATGCAGCACCTGGAGGAGCACTAGCAAGGATGCCAGAGAATGGCGATGGCACAACACATTAGAAGCCCAAGAAAACAGAAAAGTGACGCTCAAGCTGTGACAAGAGCAGTCCTCATGTGTAGGGAACAGAGCAGAACAGGACAGGACAGGACAGAGCACTCTATAAAGAGAACTAAGGACACCCAAGGAGAGCTAAAGAGAACTATAGAGAACTGCAGACAAGTTAGGAGTGCAGTGCAGTGCTCCACCAATAAACCAACAGAAGGATACAGGCGGTGGGGCGAGGCGATGGGGTGTGGGTTGGCTCAGCTCAGCCTCAGATGACCAGCAATTTGAAAGCCTTCGAAATTTGTTGCTTGGGAATTTTCTTGCTTTATCTCCAGCTGGTTTTCTGGTTTTCTGGTTTCAGGTTCGACTTTTCTTTCTGGTTTTCTTTGGGCTTTGCTTTCTCTCCGCTGCTCCTGCTCCTGGTCCTGGTCCTGCTGCTCGGTAGTTCTTCCTTTTCGAGTTTTTTCAGTGGCAGCCCAAAAGTATGCAATGCAAGTTTAGAATCCTTCTCCTTACCCTCCCCTCACCACCCCGCATCGCACTCGATTTTCTCTCTTTCGCTCTCGGAAGTGAATTTTCCGCACGTGGCCTAACTTTTGCTGCCTGCTCTGTGCTCTGCCCGTACCCCCCCACGCCCTCCTCCAGGCCGCACCATTCTGGCGTGTCATGCAGTCAGCAATCTTTATCCAACCCCGAACCCCCAACCAACCCATGGCCCCCTACCCTACTGTACGCCCCTTTGAGTGGGCGCCTTTCATTCTTTTTCTTGCGGATTTTCCTCCTCGAGGATTGCATTTAACGCAGAAACAGGAAGGAAGGAAATGCCATGTCGACGCTAAAACTGGGTTAGCTTACATAACGACAACATTAACGACAACGTTTTCCTTCCCCTTAAAGGGGGCTGCAGAGTAGGGAATGGGCATGGCTGATGGAGGAGGCGGAGAAGAAGAAGGAGGAGCAGAATGAAGCCATGTAGGAGGGCGTTCGCTTCACGCTTCGTCGCTTATTGGACATAATTACTGAATATAACAATTCTGTGGTGTGGCACGGAGCATGGGGTATGCGGCATGCGGCATGGTGCATGGACTCCCTGCTATAGCCACTTGTGCGTAACCGCAGCAGCAGCAGCAGCAGCGGCAGCGGCAGTGGCCGCAGCGACAGATAACTGCAACAAAAGCAATGTCCGGGCATGCAGCCAGGCTGGAGTCCTGAGGCCAAAGGACCCACATATCAATTCCGTGTGAGCGGACATCGTGCAACTTCTTGTTGTAGCATCCCCCATCCCATGGTTCCTGCTTTCTGGTCAGTGGAGAAGGCGTTCGTTGCCTTTATCGTTTACACTTGGCCAAAGCTCCTCTTTTATTTTCCCGTATTCCCGTTTTGCTCTTCGTTTTTAGTCGTCGGTCGTGGGTTGCTTGGTCGTTGGCATTCATTCAACAGAATCCTTAAAGTTGAACAGCTTTAGAGTGGGGCTTGGATTTGGATTTGGCCAGGAGGATGGAGGATGGCGGAGGATGAGCCAGCCATTGAGGCAGCGAAACTTTACGTCTTTTGTCACTTTTGGAACAATGTTAATTGCTTTAGAGTTTACTTTTGGACTTAACTTTACCAGGGGGATGGGGGATTGGTGTATGCCATGCTCGAAGGCATACATTCAATTCTGATCTGCTGCATGCCTCCCCCTCCCCCTCTGTTTTGGGGCTTTTGTTGTTGTTCTGTTCGAATGGAAATGGGAGCTAAACAAAGCGTTTTATGCATGCACACTCCAAGCCAATTACGCAAAGTGCTCTAAGTATCTCAAACAGCAGCAGCAGCATCCGACCCCAAAACTGGACACAATTACATTAACAGTTTAGCACAAACACTCACACACACAAACACACACAGATGCACACAGATACTGATAGATAGATAGTAAGGGAGAGAGAGAGAGAGAGGGAGTGTGGGCAAGGATTGAGGGCAAAACAAACAGAATGAAATTAAATCAAAGGCTCGAAAATAAGCTCTGCAAAAGGAGTGCTGGTGCTGCTGCTGCCTGCTGCTGCCTGCTGTTGCCTGCTGTTGATGATGTTGCTGCTGTAACCAACAGTAACTAACTGGGCTAAAAGCTGTTGGCTTGTCTTAGCCCTGTTCCCCCCTGCTGGCATCGTTCTTCCTGCCAGGCCCCTCGGCTTCCTCTGCCTCTGCCACTTTCTACAGCTGTCAGACTGACAAAGTGACTGCCTGACTGACAGCTGAACTGTTACACACTCACACACACACACATACGAACACAGAGTAACACAAATAGGCGACTGCACACAAATAAACAATGTCAAGAGTTAAAAGCGAAGAGGCGTAAAATGGGGTATGGGTACGTGTAGGGGTGGGGGTGGGGGTGTGGGTGTGGTGAATGGTACTGTGCACAGCTTTTGTTTAATAATAATAAAATGGCACTACTATATAAAAAAAAAGAAAACAAGAAGAACAAGCTGCAGCCTGCAGCCTTCCGCCAGCTAGTGGCTCGACCACAAGGATACCCCATGGGGTATGGCCCTTCGCTTGCCACAAAATATACTACACTTTGGAGCGGGGAATCAGCGATCAGTGATCTTTATGAGATAATTCGTTTGTCTGTAATTTTGATCCAAGATCCAAGTCAATATTGTGGTAGGATAACCTCTATTAGACAAAACGGCAGTCCCATGTACTATAATAACCTCTATTAGCCAATACGGCAACACTGGTAAATAAGAAGAATACCAAATATACGGCCACATTATAAATGTGTAGACCGACGCCGGATCACCTTGTGTGTGGCATCTCTATCAGAACCTGATGATGATTCAGATTATATGTATATGCTTTATGGGGTTGTCGGTGGGGCTTGCTTCCAGATGTTACATGCATTCCCAGGAATACAATATATCCTTGTTCCCATGGAAATCTCCACCAGAATAACGACAAACGGCAGGGGGATCCCCTTAGTGCAAGTGGGATCTGTGGTATAGGCTGAAGGATTACATTACCAAGTGTTTCACACACACACACACACACACAAACGATACAGAGACAGATACAGAGAGATACAGGGACAAGCAGAAAGACAAAGACAATTGTCATGAGTCCTTCGGACTATCGTCAGTGGCAGGGGGAGGGGCGAGGGGCGAGAGAGGAGGAAACAATCACCTGGGCAGGGCAACCCTCAGCCAACAGAAGGCTACACGGGGATATACAAGGATGCAAGGATGCGGTGCTCCGCCATTGGAGGGCACTTTTATCCATTGTCGTTGTTGTTGTTGCGGCTGCCACTTTTTGTTGCAGCTTCCTTGCTGCGTGTTTGTAAGCCATGTTATTACAATAATGTTTCTGTAAGTGTGCGTGTGCGTGTGTGCTGTGTGTGGGTTGTGTGTGGGCGGTGTGCGACAGGCCAAAGTTAAATCATGTTTTTATTGTCACATTTGCCATAAAGGCAGCCCAGGGACCAGAACCAGACCTGCAACAGCAACAGTAACAGCAGCAGCAGCAGACCGTAAAAGGATTTGGATCGGCTTGCAACAAATGGGGGTGGGGGCACAAGGCGTCATAAGATGCTGCCTAAGCTGCAGGCACACCTGAGAGGAACACAGAGAGAGAGAGGGGGCGAGGTACATACGTAAGCCAGACAAATCATAATCAGAGCCAACAACCAGGCCACGAAAGGCAGCAGCAAAAGGCAAGCCTCAACAAAGCACAATTTCACCTTAACAACGAGGCATGGCCAAGAGGGGAGAGGGGAGGGGGACGACTACGAGTGTATATATTCTTTTGATCCCACTGATAAGGCAGCAGTGGAAGTGGCAGTGGCAGTAGCAGTAGGAGTAGCAGTAGCCTCCAACGCGTTGCATCCTCACGTTTATAGCCTTGTTTATGCTGCATACTTTATGGCGCTTCAAGGGGTTTTAAACGGGAACAGAGGAGCAGAGTGGGGAGCGGGGAGCGTGTGGCGCTCGCGGAATAAATGGCAGAGTCTAATGAAAATGCAATGAACTAGAAAATATACTGACTCAATGGATAAAAGCCAAGCCAACTGACGTTGAAAGCGGAACAGGAATAGCAAACCAATTTCAATGCAGAAGAGCAGGCAGCACACATACGGCGGGGATGGGGGATGAGCTATAGCCTTAGCCGTAGCTACGAGCATGAAAATTAAACTTCTACTCCAGTTATAGCAAGTCCTCTCTGATGGCAGGGTGGGAGAGAAGGGATTTATCTTTAGATATTAATGTGTTCATCTGGGAAGAACGCAAGTGGAGCAGAGACCTCAGAGATGGCTCTAATCATAAGCCAGCAACCGAAGAAAATCTTCCTTTGGATAAACATCCAGCAGCCAACATCCCAACCATGCGGCGAATGCGGCGAAGAGCATAAGCACGGCTTATGGCCAAAACAGCAACACAATTGAAATCTCAGAGCGAATACCACAAACATTTACTGTCAAATGTGCGCCACAAACATTTACTGCCACACCTCCCACTCATGCTCATCCCACTCCTTGCCACTCCTTGCCAGTCTGGTTGTTGCATGTTGCATGTGGCAAACCCCTCACTAATTTACTTGCTGTGGTTTTTCCTTCACTAATTGTGACAACTAATTGAAATCAAATTAGTGGAAGCCACTAAACAGCTTAGCGCGCGCTGAGCATGTATTTGATTTTCCCATCCTCATCCGCATCCTCATCCCCATCCTCCCCCCCTTTGCACATATGCATACGGAATGCTGCATGCTGCATGGGTTGGGGCAATGCCAATTGTTTTCATTCAATTTACCGTCGGTACTGAGGTGGCTTTAAAATATCGCTCTTGGCTTCAGTTTTGGCTAGCCATAAATTTTCCTCAATGGACATCAAAGCGTATACGTAATGGCCCATCCAGCGTGCGAGTGTGCGTGTGTGCTTATGAGAGTGTGTGCGTGTGCAGGCATGCGTGAATAGACAAACATGCCAGAGAGAGAGAGGGAGGGAGAGGGGAGAGGGAGGGGGAGAGGGAGATGCCTTTGTCAATAATATGCATTAATTAAGTGCAGACATGGACACGGGGGCACAGTCCATAGTCCATCGTCCATAGTCCATCGACCATCGTCCATAGTGCACAAGCCAGCAAGGAGCCACAGAGCAGGGATACGTATACGGGATGTTCGGATACGGATACGGGTCGGGGGGCAGGGACACACACCACAGAGGCTCGGACACAGACACAGACACAGAGGCAGGTGCACGGACACACGGGGACACTCCAGACCCCGACCGAACCGGACACGGCTTGGCATTCGCTTTATGCATTTCAAATTTTAATTGAAAATATCGTGCGAGTATAATGCAAAAATGCAAATGTCATTATCCAACAAAAAAGAAGCAATTTTCCAACAGCAGCAGCGGAAGTGTCACAGCGTTGAAAAGTAGTTTCAAGATTCAATTTCCTTTTCCGCTTGCCACACACAGACGCACCATCAAAGCACACATGGGGCAGTGGCAGTGGCAGCGACAGTGGCAGAGGCAGAGGCGTCCCAGCAGGTGGGCAGCTTAGGGCGTGGTCTGCACGGAAGAATGAAAGTTATTTGTGTGTGTCCTTTGTCTGCGTCCTTTGAGCATCTGTTCGGCTTGGAGTTCCTGTTCGCCTTTGAGTTCTCTTTTTATGGCCGCTGCTTGACAAATAGTTGCTCCACTGACATGACGCCAACTATGCGGCCTGCCAGTCCCAGTGGCAGTTCCTCTTGCCACTTGCAGCAGCCTGGACTGCCACAGAGCAGGAAGGCAGGAGGAGGCATTGGGAACATCTGCAGCTGCTAGGCTCGTCGACTGTCGACTCTGTCAACTGTCTGTGGACTCTGGACTCCACTCGGGACAGCGTGTGTGTCTGTGTGTGCACTATTGAAGTGGACCATCGTTTGTCACACGTGTCATGGGTGTGCAGTGGGGCAGGGGCAGGGGTAGGGGGAGAGGCATGGTTAGGCATGGTTGGGAAAAGGGTCGGGTTGCACTGTGCCTGAACAAATAAAACAGAGATGATAACCGGTGTCTTCCAGGGATAAAAACGAGCTCAGAATGTTGATTCAAATTAGTCAGATAGTTATGGTGCCCCATCCCGCTCCTTCCCACACTCCGATGCCCTACCATCCCCATTCGGTTGACCTAATGTGGCATAGGACTACTGCTGCTGCTGCTGCTGCCTCATGTGGCTTGCTGGTGGGTGGTTTTGGGGCTAATGGAGTTTGCAAGAAGTGGGCAAAAATGTGGATCAAGCAGCCGCATTCGCATTCGCACAAAGGGTTGCGTTGCTGTCCGTCTTCTGCTGGCGCTCCTGCCTCCTGCAACATAGTGCTGTTCCTCCAGCTTTCCTCCTTCTTAGAGAGCGAGCGAGAGAGCGAGAGAGCGAGAGAGAGAGAGAGAGAAATGCGAGCCTTTGCAAATTGTTGCTGCACCCGCATTCCAGTCCCAGTGGCAGCCATCGGCCACTGCCTTTGCCACTCTGGGTCGCCCCTCTCCACGTCCACCGCAACGGGCATGTGGTTGCCACACAAGAGAGAGAGAGAGAGATGTGGATAGAGAGTGTGAGTGAGGAGAGAGGTTACCACATGGATAGCAGTGGGTCGACTAGCCCCAGGACTTGGGTCTTTCATCAGGCCAGCGCCAGAGCCAGAGCCAAGACCGAAACCAGATAGCAGGAAGCAAGGAGCAAGGAGCAAGAGGCAAGGGGCAGGAGCCAAGAGCCAGGAGGCTGGGAATCGCAGCGGCAGCGGCGGCTTTGTTTATGTGTGGCTCCATTTGGGCGTATGCATGTCCTTCTCCCCGCATCTCCGCACCCCCTTCTCTCCCTTTGGATAGTCTCCATAGTGGTTGCATGCCCCCTCAAGCTCTACGTGCGAGTGGTTTTTGTGTTGTTCTGGATTTTTAAGTTGTTTTCGTTGTCGTTGGTTGTTTGTGATGTTGTTTTTTGGTTTTTTTTTACTTTTTGTGTGTTGTTTGTGTGCTGCCTGCCGTATGCGTTCATCTTCTTTTTGTGTTTTTTGTGTGCCTTGTGTTGCATCCACGTCTTTAGTTGCAATTTGAGCATACCAACAAACATATGCACTTAACACACAGCCACGAACACAGACACGAACACGGACGAGCACGGACACGGACACGGAGAAGGGAAAGCCTGAACGCTGACACCAATTAGTGCCTGCTGCAAGTTCCCTGTTGCCGTCGCTGCTGTCGCTGTCGCTGCTGCTGCTGCTGCTGCTGCAAGTTAGTTAGTTGCTGGGTTGTTTGTGCGTTGCATGTTTACACTAGCCACAAAACATAATTTCTGTTTAGACAACTTTAGCTGTAGCTGCAGCTCCGCCTTCCGCTTTCCACATTCCGCTTTTCCGTGCCGTTTGTGGCAACAGAAACAGCACCGCTCACCGCACCTTGCAGCGCCTTCTCCTGCTGCTCCTGCCTGTCCTGCTGCTCCTTCTGCGGCAGGAAGAATGCCGAAGCTTGCGAATACCCTTCCGACCGATTGTTCCTATGGCAGCTACATATATGGATATAGCGATCCACCTGCCACACTGGGAGAATATTTATCAACTGGTGGGGCAACGATTCGGGGCAAGCAGATCATCAAAATGCTATTACCCTGCCACGAGGATATGCAAGAAACTGGGGCCATAATTATCGCAACAACAATGACAAGATTCCCACTGCCACTGCCACACAGCCACACAGCCACACTGCCACATAAGGCAGCGGTAAACGAAGTTGGGGCAGGCAGGGGCAGGCAGCAGTTGCATTTTTGGTATAATTTTCACTTTTTGCAAGGAAATTTTTTCGCTGCCGCATTGAATTTGCAACCAACTAAAGCGCCCCAGACCCAGACCCAATCCCAGACCCGGACCAGTGCCTGCCGTTGCCGTTGCTGTTGCTGTTGTTTTTGCAGCTGGCAAACTTCCTGAGTTGATTAGAAAGTTATTTTTTTAGCCGCTGTTGCTGCCATATCCTCACATCCTGACATCCTCCTGCTCCTCCCCTAATCCCTGCAGTTGCTAATGGCAGCTTAAAGGAGCAGGAGGATGTTGCAGCCCCTCCCTGCAAATCGCGAGCATATGCGAGGAGTGAGACCTCAATCTGTGGTTGAGACCCACGTCGCTTGGTCGCTTCGTTGCTTGGTTGCTTGGCTGGGATTTTGTGGCATGTGGCATGGTGGAAACTCTTTCAAATGGGGGATTTGGTTATGGTTGCCAGGGGGTTGCCAGTCGTGCAGAGGGGGGAGCGGAGGGGTTGGAGGGATGGATGGCTTATCGCTTCGGTGCCTTGTCGTCAGGCAGAAGCCGCAGCAGCATAAACGCATAAACTATGCGAGCATCAACTTTTTGTAATTAATTTTTAATGTGTGTGCAAAATGTTTACGTACATAAATGTTCTTGTAGTTTATGCCACGCCCCCTTGCACCCCTGGCACCCCTAGCACGCCTAGCATCCCTACCTCCTCTGCCATATCAAGAGGATGTGGTTGGTAGCGGAAGAGAAGAGAACGGTACGGCGCGGCACGGAACGGCACCGAACGGAAGGGTTTATCAAGCGCCGCGCTAAGAGGCGGATAAGCAGCGCTTAAGTGGCGGTGCCACGGGAGCGAGGGGGGAGGATGGAGGGGAGAACAGCAGCACAAGCAGCACCAGCAGCAGCACTGATTTAAGATTGTGTGTCCGCCAGAGGAAAATAATTGGATTGCCTTAAACAACGTTTGGATACAACAGAAAAAGAGATGGAAATATACGCCTCTCAATCTATCACTAATTGCATATGACAATTGCACACACAAAGACATCGACACACACACACACAGAGGCACACGCACACAGAGAGACACACATAGCTACACTTCTCTTCCCAAAGAAGGAGAAGAAGCTGCACATGACAGACGGGACGGGACGGGACAGGACACGACACGAAAGGACAGACATTGGCAACTTGCAGCAATTTGCTCTGGAACCAAAAATTGATTTACCCTCGACTGCTAAACGTGCCACATCGTCCTGGCATCCATCCTAGCATCCATCCCACCATCCATCCCCCCATCCATCCCCCCATCCCCGTCTATCTGCATCCCCATGTCATCTGACAGATAAACGTTCACTGCGTTCACTCCTGCTGCATCCCTAGTGCTATCATGATTTCTCACTTTGTTCCTCCACCACTACACTCTCCCCCACTCTTCCCCACTCTCCCCCACTCTCTCCTCTACTGCTGCTGCTGCAACTCTCGTAAAATCAGCATCCAATCCAATCTCCTTTTCTTTTTCGTACACATTTTTGCAGAGATTTGCGTTTCAATCACTTGGAGGAGGTGCCGGCAAACGATTTCCGCGGCATGGGCCAACTGTCGACGCTGTTCCTGAACGAGAACGAGCTGGCCCACCTCCAGGAGGGGGCCTTCCAGGGCCTGCTCGCCCTGAGGTTCCTCTATCTGAACAATAATCGGCTAAGCCGCTTACCAGCGGCCATCTTCCAGGGATTGCCGCGCGTGGAGGCGATGTAAGTGAAACGTGGCGCTGCGTCGCGTCGCGTGGAACCTTTAATTAAAAAAAGCTAAAATCTCCTTACCGGCGCCCCCTTGCCCTCCCATCTGTCGCCCATCTGTCGCCCTTCTCCTTTCAGATATCTGGAGAACAATGACATTTTCCAGCTGCCTGCCGGAGTCTTTGACAACTTGCCCCGTCTGAATCGCCTGTAAGTTGATGGATGGATGGATGGATAGATGGATGCTCTCGTACAAGAGGAAGATTAACTTTTTGGGGTTCCATCTTCCCATCTTCCCATTTTGCAGTTACCTTTACAACAACAAACTGAGCCAACTGCCGGTGGAGGCATTCAACAAACTCAATAGCCTGAAGCGTCTGCGATTGGATGGGAATGCTATTGACTGCAACTGCGGTGTGTACTCCTTATGGCGCCGCTGGCATCTGGATGCCCAGCGTCAGCTGGTGACCATCTCCTTGACCTGTGCCGGGCCCCAGGCCCTGCAGCGCCAGAGCTTCGCCAGCCTCCAGGAGCAGCACTTCAAGTGTGGTAAGTACTGAACAGAACTGAGTAGAGCTGACTGCACTTCAATCCTGCCCCCTCACTTCTGCCCCGTCCTTTGCCCTTTGCAGCCAAGCCCAGTCTCCTGGTGGCCCCACAAGACATGCAGGCCTTCGCTGGGGAGTCCGTCCAACTCGGCTGCGAGGTGATGGGTCTGCCAAAGCCCCAGATCACGTGGATGCACAACACGAACGCGGTCGGCGAGGATCAGGTCAACCGGGAAATCCTGCTAAGCGGCAGCCTGCTCATCCGCACCGTGGGACCCACTGACATGGGCATCTATCAGTGCCTGGCCCGCAACGAGATGGGGGAGGTGCGCTCCCAGCCCATTCGCCTCGTTGTCGGCAACGGCAGCAACCGGAACCCACTGGCCGGCACCCTTATCGACCCTCGCAGCAATCAGGTATGGGCGGATGCGGATAGTGCGGATAGGACTGGTGCAGGAGTGGATGTAGATGCAACACCCACGGCACCGAGTTTCACCCACCAGCCGCATGACCAAATTGTGGCCCTCCATGGCGCGGGACACGTGCTCCTCGATTGCGCCGCCTCCGGCTGGCCACAGCCGGACATACAATGGTTCGTCAATGGACGCCAGCTCGCCCAGTCCACCGCCAGCCTCCAGCTGCAGGCCAACGGCAGCCTGCTCCTCCTGGAGCCCACCCAGCTGACAGCCGGCACGTATCGGTGCGAGGCGAGCAATCGCCTGGGCAGTGTCCAGGCCATCGCCCGCGTGGAGGTGAAGGGTGAGTGGTGTGACACACAACTTCCAGATGGAGGGGGCAGTGGGGGTAGGGGCACTCGTTTCGGGATTGCATTTCAGTTTCAGTCACTGGCAGACGACACACCATCCACCATGCACCATCCACTGGCAAAAACACAGTCACAGTCACAACTGTCGCGTTTTACTCAATTTGCAGTCGATTTAATTTGTTTTCGCCTGGGATGGGATGAGGATGAGCATGAAGCACGGAGCATGGAGCATGGAACATGGAGCATGGACTCTCGGACTGGACACTGAGATTGCCCTGAGTCTGCTTTGGATCAGATCCGATCAGGGTGCTGGGACTATGCTGAAGAGTTTGTCGACGGGCTTTTCATAGATGATTGGATTATGGCAGCCAGGAGAGTCCTCCATCAAATCGGAATACAGACAGGCAATACAGACTACTGGGGAACCACTGCTGTGCTCCTCTTTCGCTTATTACCATCCCAGTAATCAAGCCAAGGGAAGAGCATTCAAGCTTTTGGGTTAACCATGAGAAAACGTACAAAAAAAAACAATGTTTCGCTTGAGCATTTTTATGTTCATTCGTTATTGCTGCAATTCAAGCGTTTTTGTACGTGACTGTACTTTATTGCGCAATAGAAATGGCAGGGGCCAGCAGACAGAAACCAAACCCAAACCCTGATATGTCCATAAGGGAAGGCAGGGGCTCCCAGACAGACCGAATGCCAGAGGGAAATGGTTGAATGGTTGAATGGTAGGATGGTAGAACAGCAGCGCCTTGATGCAACAATGGCTCATTATAATTTGTGGTTGTCGGCACAAAATGAAGAGCCCGGGCCAGGGCACAATTTATGCATTATTTTGGAAAATAAGTGCACAAATTATAAACTATTATGTAGAGTCGGGTGTTCTGTACTATAGTGGGGTGCATCACGGGGGAGAGAGAGTACGCACAAATTGTGAAGCTGCGGTTATCCCGAAAGTGCAGTACAGAGGATGGGATGAGGGTGGGGTGGGGTGCGGTATGTGCATGTGGATGGACTGTTTAAGCAGTCAGGCGATGCGCTTGGTCAGCATAATTAACCCAGCAAACACACATACCCATAAGCAGATGCACAGAGAGAAAAATGCGATTTCGGGGTCAATTTTTAGTTTTTAGTGGAAAAAGGAATACAATTTGCCAATGTTTAGTTATGCTTTCTCATTCTTCTGTCGATATTCAGATATGTATACTATGTATTACTATTGATTTTCTCGGAGTGTAGAGGCAAATTCGCAGTATTCACACACACATGCACATACCCATACACACACATACATACATATGTATGTATGTACACGGTCATATGAATAAGCAAATAAATATGCTGGCACCGCTCAAAAGTATGCTATGCAAAAATTTGTATTCCATATTACGCATACGCCCCAGGGGCCTCCAGGCAGGAGGCCAAATGCAAAGCAAACCAAACCAAACCAAAAGCGTTATCAAAGGGGTCAATGGAGAGGGGAGAGAGGGATACACAGAGTGGCAGTGGGAGGGGGAGGGGGAGTGGCAGTGGAAGTGAATGTGGGAGCCAAAGAGACTGCGAAGAAAGAGTTTATGGACAAAAGGCGGAATAGCTATGGCCATGTGCTTTTTGTTTTGTTGCTGTTGCTGTCGCTGCCATTTGGAGCGATAGAATTGCTCGAAAATCGCTCATCCGCGTTTCATTCCACTTGCAGATTTGCCCGAAATTTTAATGGCACCCCAAACCAAACAATCAAACTGGGCAAAGCCTTTGTGCTGGAATGCGATGCCGATGGCAATCCCCTGCCCACCATCGACTGGCAGTTCAATGGATCGCCCCTCGCCAGCAGTCCTGCCGGAGACCTGATGCTGGAGAATGAGAACACAGAGCTGGTGGTTAGTGCCGCCCGCCAGGAGCACGCTGGTAAGTTTTTCGAAAGGGGGCAGCTGGGAGGTTGGCCTCTCGGGGAAAGTGATTCTGATTCCAAAATGGTTTACATTTCATTTCACTCCCTCCCCCCTTCCGCGTCTCTCTGTTGCAGGTGTCTACCGCTGTACGGCGCGAAATGAGAATGGCGAGACGAGTGCCGAGGCAACGATTCAAGTGGAACGCTCCCAGTCCCCGCCCCAGGTGGCCATCGAACCGAGCAATTTGGTGGCCATTACGGGCACCACCATTGAACTGCCCTGCCAGGCCGAGCAGCCGGAAGTGGGACTGCAGGTAAAGTTTTCACGGAACGGATCGGTTGGGGGTGTTCCCCCAACAAAACTTTTTTCCTATTTGCCCCGCCACTTGTTGACGCTTCCCTTGCTTCCTCTCTCTCTCTCTCTCTCTCTCTGTCTGTCTCTCTTTCCATACAGATTTCGTGGCGCCGTGATGGTCGCCTCATCGATCCCAATATCCAGCTCACGGAAAAGTATCAAATAAGCGGCGCCGGCAGTCTGTTTGTGAAGAATGTGACCATCCTCGATGGCGGTCGCTACGAGTGCCAGCTGAAGAACGAATTCGGAAGGGCCTCTGCCTCGGCACTGGTTACCATTAGGTGAGTGCCGGTTGCGGATGCTAGTGTGGGTGCGGGTGCGGATGCAGAATCAAATAGCTCAACTTTGAGTCCCAGACCGCAACTTTAATTGCGCTTCAGAGCGCGGGTCCAGGGATGGATGGCGGGGGACGGAACGGGACGGGACGGGCGGTCTCCATAAAACTCCATTAAAATCAAAAAGAGAAAACTTTTTCTCAAAGGCGAGGCAGAGAGGACTTACGAAGAAAAGGCCTCGACAGGCAGGGGACTGCGACGACGACGACGCAGTTAAAATGCGTTTAAGTGCGCGGTAAACTTGTTTAATTAATTGAAAAATAGTTGTGGCACGGAAGAAAAATATATACAGAGCAGCAACAGGGGGGGGGGGGGGGGGGAAGAGGGGAGCAGCAGCAGCAACAGGGTTAACAGTGGGAACAGTGGAAGCGGTGCTTCGGGAAACCCTGCAAATGCAAATATAAGCCCGTAATATAATAATTAAATATTCAAGAAATGTACATCATCCTGAAATCGTCCTGAAATTGATTTGAATGCACTGCCCAAAATAGTTTTCAATTTTGCATGCAGGAAGCCGAAGTGAAGCCCTACGAGAGTACTCTGCCAGAGTACAAATGCCAGCCTCAAATGATTTTTTAATCTGGCTGTTGCTGCTCCACTGTGCTAAATTGCCTGGAAAGGACTCACACTAACACACACACACACACACTGTCACTCCTTCAACCACTCGTTGTCCGGACTATGAAAAGAACATAAAACCATAAAATAAAGCCAGGCAGCTAAGCTCCGGCACAGTGGACAAAAACAGATTTGTGTTGTGCACAGTTCAAGCCCAGCTGTTGACTTTGAGGCAGCGAACAGAGACAGCCTCGTGGGATGAGCATGCAGTAAAAGCGAGAGAGATATGTATATGCGTCCATTGGTGTGCGTTGTAAAACACAAACTGCGCCTCAATTCTTTGACTGAGAGACGAAAGACGACTCCGCAGACGGCTACGAGCACTAATTTGGCTATCCTCTCTTCGCAGCAATTTTAGCAAAGTTGAATGTCGTAACATCATTAGCTGTTGGCTACACTCTCCACCAAATCAGAGCCGAGCCCACCGTGTCGCTGGCTAAACTGCATATAAAATATGCACCGAAAAAAGAACATCGAGGCGGCAACGAAAGCACAAGAGTTGTCGTTGTCGTTTGCCGTTTGCCGTTGCCGTTTGCCAAACCGAAAACGTGCTAAGCCCCGGACAAGCTACGTGCCACATACTCACCCGTACACACAGAGAGGGATAGAAATAGGGAGAAAGACAGAGACAGAGAGAGAGAGAAAGAGACAGAGGCAATGATGAGACTGTGAATCCGTCACAGAGGCAACCGCACAAGTTATCCAAATTGCCCAAATTGAAATTGAGTTGACAAGTTGCCTGCTGGAACACGAAACTAGGAGAAAACGAGTCAGAGAACTGGAGTGGAAATAGAAAATTGACTGGGCCTGGAATCTTTTCCAGCTTCCATCTTCCATGTGCATCTGCATCTCCCACTTCAACTTTAACTTTAACTTGTCTTTTGGGTTCACATACATATATCTAGTCCTCCTAGAACGAGCATAGAACTTTCCCAAATTGTTTGTTCCGCAAATATGGCAAAGAACAGAAAAACAAAAAACAAAAAAGCACAGAAAAGATGGAAAAGAGACAGGGAATTTATTGAGCAAATGCTCCCCACAGCCACCGCCAGAGCCACAGCCACAGCCACAGCAGGCACCGGCACCGGCACCGGCACCCGCCTTGAGCCGTAAATCAATCTGAGGGAAGCAGTAGTAGGAGCAGGAGCAGGAGCAGGGACAGGGACCTATCTGGCCATTAACCGAGTGGTAAACGTTGGTCCATTGATGCGCCACAAAGAGAGAATCGAGCCGAACCGAACCGAACCGCTTGGCAGCGGCTTAGTTTTTGCTTACACAGGCAGCATTTTCCGAATGCATAATGCAGCCAAAGGGAAAACCAGAAGGAGAAGAAGGAGGAGGATCGGATCGGAAGAAGGATTTCCATGTACATCTATGTATGTGGTGTGTGTGTAGTATTGTGGTATGTGGTGCACGCACCATTTAGTGCGGCAGAGCCGGAAGCCGAATCGGCTTACAGGGGAGCCGCCGGCATTAGAAACTTTACTCATTACTGTGCCAGCCGCAGTCGCCAGACCGCACCAAAGGAGCAAGAATTGAAAGAACAAAAAAAAGGAACAGAGCAGAGCAGTCGGCAGTCCGCAGTCCGCAGTCCCTAGGTGGGAGGGAGTCGGTAATCGCGGGGAGTCCGTGGTCCGTAGTCCGTAGTCCGCAGTCCGGAGAGAGTGTGAGAAAGCAACGCTAAAAGGGAAAAACTATGTTGGAAGACGGAAAGGAAGTGCAGTGCAGCGCAGGGCAAGGACAGGGACACGGATCCGGTGTGGAGCGAAAGGGAGGCGGCGTCTCTCTAACAAAAAGTGAGCGAAAACCGCGCTGAAAGACCCCCCCTTTCCTTCCCCCACCCCACCCACAACATCCAAAAGGCAGCACACTGAAATCCGCCTAAGTTGTGGGTAATGCTGGCGTAAAACAAAAGCTTATCCTGTTACTGCCACCGTCCACGCCGATGCTGCTGCTGCTGCTGCAGCTCCTCCTTCGGATGGTGCTGCTTCTGCGAAAAAGGCTAACCACGGAAATACATTGCCATACGCCGCACAGCATGTGGCAGAGCCAAGCAGCGGCAGGGACACCAAAACCAACAAAAACTTTAGCAAAATGAGGCGACTCCAAGTGGAGACTAGAGGTATACCCTGACGAGGAGTGGAGTACCCGTAAGTGCCACATTCCCGTCTTAAATCGGGTAGAGATGGGAAGAGGAATCAGAGCAGTTCTTAGAAATCCCATAGGGAAGGGGATACAAATTATAAAAGAAATAAGAGGAGAATCTAAAGATTAGTCATAGAAGTGTTCGGACATTTATTATTCCCTTAAATCAAGAGATATTTTTAAATGGGAATAGGTATATGCCCCAAAAAGAGATTCTCTAGCATTCTCTAAGATTTTACAGAATCTAGATTCTGAAAATATTCCTCTATTCCTAACCTGTTCATAGGATTATAACTTGCACACATACCCTAGCCTCCGTGCACACACACACACAAGCAAAAGAACAACCACAGAATGGCAGAGGGAAAATATGTACTCGGGTCCTGGTCCTGGCCTGGCCTGGCCTGGCAGTGGCCCAGGAGCAGTGGCTACCCACTGGAAGCACTACCCACGAAACTATCCCACGCAGTAGAGCCACTGATAGTGGCAGACTTTTGGCACGGCACAGCAGGGCAGGAAAGGGCACTGCTTGTGGTGCAACAGGGTGTATTATGGTCGTTAAGTTATTACCTAGAACGTCGCCACCGTCGTCGTCTCCGTCTCCGTCGTCGTCGCTGCCATCGTCACCCCGCACAATGCCAAAGTTTACACAGGCGAAAGTTTTCCCGAGGATTCAGAGCATTCCTTGAACAGCCACGCCACGCCACGCCACGCTGCTGGCAGGCAGACAGAGAATGTGAGGCATGAATTGTTGTTAATGCCGCCCTCCCCAACCTTCCCTCCCTTAGCCTCTCCTCCCCTCCCTTTGCTGCAGTCAAGAGTTTGAGAGCGCGGCGCGGATTTTCCTTTGGAGCACAAAAAAAGTGCAGCAAGATTTTTAGCAAGGCGCGGGGGGCGGGGGGCAGGGAGCCCAAAGGACGCACAGACGGGCCGACATCCAGGCGAAGAAAGGGAAATAAACTGGCTGCCATTTTTATTAGACAACGTGGCAGGCCATTTGAACGACTCCTTGGAGGCGTCGCTGGCGCTGGCGCTGGCATTATGGTAATTAAAATGTGGAAATTCCTTGAAAATATCTTGATTGTTTCTTCGCTTCGCTTTGTGGTTGGTGGAATATCTGCTCGAGGAATCTCGAAAGTCTAGCCCCTAGGACTGTGCTCCATTGTTCCAAATTAATTTGTCCATTGTGGACTAAGGACTGTGGGGTATATCTTGGTGTACCTCCTGGAATCAGAATCAGAAACGCCCGCTGTAAAATCCTTTCTTTGCAGGAACAATGTGGATCTGGCGCCAGGAGATCGTTACGTGCGCATTGCCTTCGCCGAGGCGGCCAAGGAGATCGACCTGGCCATCAACAACACCCTGGACACCCTCTTCTCGAACCGCACGTCCACGGGGGGGCCACCGAACTACGGGGAGCTGTTGCGAGTGTTCCGCTTTCCCACGGGCGAAGCCAGGCAGCTGGCGCGTGCCGCAGAGATCTACGAGCGGACGCTGGTGAACATTCGGAAGCACGTGCAGCGGGGACAACCTGAGCATGAGCAGCGAGGAGTACGAGTTCAGAGACCTGCTCTCCAGGGAGCACCTGCATCTGGTGGCGGAGCTGTCGGGCTGCATGGAGCACCGGGAGATGCCCAACTGCACGGACATGTGCTACCACTCGCGCTACCGCAGCATCGACGGCACGTGCAACAATCTGATGCATCCCACATGGGGTGCCTCGCTCACGGCCTTCCGCCGCCTGGCGCCGCCCATCTACGAGAACGGATTCAGCATGCCTGTGGGCTGGACAAAGGGCCAGCTGTATGCCGGCCATCCGAAGCCGAGTGCCCGGCTGGTGTCCACCTCAGTGGTGGCCACCAAGGAGATAACTCCCGATAGCAGGATCACCCACATGGTGATGCAGTGGGGCCAGTTCCTGGACCACGATCTGGACCACGCCATACCCTCGGTGAGCTCGGAGAGCTGGGACGGCATCGACTGCAAGAAGAGCTGCGAGATGGCCCCGCCCTGCTACCCCATCGAGGTGCCGCCGAACGACCCCCGTGTGAGGAACCGCCGCTGCATCGATGTGGTGCGCTCCAGCGCCATCTGCGGCTCAGGCATGACCTCGCTCTTCTTCGACAGCGTCCAGCACCGGGAGCAGATCAACCAGCTGACGTCCTACATCGACGCCTCGCAGGTGTACGGCTACAGCACGCCCTTGCTCAGGAGCTGCGCAATCTGACCGCCGACGAGGGTCTGCTCCGCGTAGGCGTCCACTTCCCCAAGCAGAAGGACATGCTGCCGTTTGCGGCCCCGCAGGACGGCATGGACTGTCGCCGCAATCTCGACGAGAACACCATGAGCTGCTTTGTATCCGGGGACATACGGGTGAACGAGCAGGTGGGCCTTCTGGCCATGCACACCATCTGGATGCGGGAGCACAATCGGCTGGCCACCAAGCTGCGCGAGATCAATCCCCACTGGGACGGCGACACGCTCTACCAGGAGGCCCGCAAGATCGTCGGCGCCCAGATGCAGCACATCACCTTCAAGCAGTGGCTGCCCCTGATCATCGGCGAGAGTGGCATGCAGCTGCTCGGGGACTACAAGGGCTACGATCCGCAGCTGAATCCGAGCATTGCCAATGAGTTTGCCACGGCTGCCCTGCGCTTCGGCCACACCATCATCAATCCCATTCTGCACCGCCTGAACGAGACCTTCCAGCCCATTCCTCAGGGACATCTGATGCTACACAAGGCTTTCTTTGCCCCCTGGCGCCTGGCCTACGAGGGTGGAGTGGACCCCCTGCTAAGGGGCATGCTGGCGGTGCCCGCGAAGCTGAAGACCCCCGACCAGAACCTCAACACGGAGCTCACGGAGAAGCTGTTCCAGGCTACGCATGCGGTGGCCCTCGACCTGGCCGCCATCAACATTCAGCGCGGCCGTGATCACGGCATTCCCGGCTACAATGTCTACCGGAAGTTCTGCAATCTCAGCGTGGCCGAGGACTTTGAGGATCTCTCGGATATCAGCAATGCGGGAATACGGCAGAAGATGAAGGAGCTGTATGGCCATCCTGACAACATTGACGTTTGGTTGGGCGGCATTCTGGAGGATCAGGTGGAAGGCGGCAAGGTGGGTCCACTGTTTCAGTGTCTGCTCGTGGAGCAGTTCCGCCGCCTGCGCGACGGCGATCGCTTGTACTACGAGAATCCGGGCGTGTTCCTGCCCGAACAACTGGTCCAGATCAAGCAGGCCAACTTCGGACGCGTCCTCTGCGATGTGGGTGACAACTTCGACCAGGTCACCGAGAATGTGTTCATCCTGGCCAAGCATCAGGGCGGCTACAAGAAGTGCGAGGACATACCCGGCATCAACCTCTATCTGTGGCAGGACTGCGGCAACTGCAAGAGCATGCCCCCCATCTTCGACTCCTACATTCCGCAGACGTACACCAAGAGGAGCAGTCGCCAGAGGAGAGACCTCCGACAGCCCAAGGAGAAGGATGAGGAGGTCCCAGCCACCGAGAGCTACGACAGTCCCTTGGAAGCCCTCTACGATGTGAATGAGGAGCGCGTTAGCGGTCTGGAGGAGCTGATTGGAAGCTTCCAGAAGGAGCTAAAGAAACTGCACAAGAAGCTGCGCAAACTCGAGGACTCCTGCAATGCCGTGGATGTCGAGCCAGTGGCTCAGGTGGTGCAACTCGCACCAGCACCGGCCCCTGTTGCCCCGAAGCCCAGGCGCAGCCACTGTGTGGATGACAAGGGGACAACGCGGCTGAACAACGAGGTCTGGTCTCCGGATGTGTGCACCAAGTGCAACTGCTTCCACGGCCAGGTCAACTGTCTGCGTGAGAAGTGTGGCGAGGTGAGCTGCCCGCCCGGAATCGACCCTCTGACACCGCCAGAGGCCTGCTGCCCGCACTGCCCGATGCTCAAATGAGAGCTGCCGTAGAATATGCATATCCGTACAGACTCGTTCGTATCCGTAACGTACACGTTTATCCGTAGTAGCCACAATACAATCTAAAATCGAAAATCTACAATCTACAATATAAAATCTACACTCTAACCAAACAAACATCGCGCACAGAGCAAACGAGAAAATTTAATTGAAATTTAACTATCAAATTAAATGTACTGTACTGCTACACATGTAATAAAATAAAGCACATTAATATCCCCAATCGAATCGCGACATTTGGTTAGGATTTAACCTTTGATTCGTCTTTGATATTGACGTACTTTATGTGCGTGCCCTTGGCTATCACGGAGTCGTCCTTCTTCTGGCGCAGCGTGCAATCGATGAAGGCCAGGTACTTGCCAATCTTGGAAATGTTGGCCTCGATCTTTACCTCGTCGCCCAGGCGGGCCCCGTTCAGATAATTCACATTGATGTCCACCGAGACGCCCGGATGACAGGGCTTGGACATCAGGGCATATGTGGTTATCATGTCCACCAGGGTGACAATGTAGCCGCCATGCAGACCGTTGAATGGGTTCACGTGTTCGCAGTCCACTTTGAGTTCCGCTTGGCAGGTGCCATCACCGCCTCCGATGATCTTCACCTAAAAAAAAGAAGTCGAGAAATAAATTATGAAACGGTTTTCACTGAGAATTCTAACCTTGCTCATGTGATTTTCGAATCCCGTCGATTTGGCAATGATCTCTGATATATGTTTGGCAAACTCCAGACCCTTCTTGCGGGTGCCCATGGCTGTTGTGATTTCAAGGAAAATCGAAATGTTCTTCCAATGGCAAGCCGAGAGCGTCTAAATTTTTTGGCGTTGATCGTCGTTGAGAAAGTGAACAGATAGCAAGGTGCAGTATCGATAGGGCCCTAGATTGGGACTCTATCTTATTGTTGTTCTGGCACTTGAATCGTGAAGTACAGTCCTAGACAATGAAACCCACTGAGCACTGAGAATTGACTTACTTTGATTTGGTGTTTTTCGAACTGTTTAATTGAGTCACACTCGAGTACAGTTTTCCGCTTTGCGGCTGCAGCAAATACCAAGCGATAAGCCACTATACGGGAAATAAATTCCAACACGTCTATATGTCACCCCCTCCAAGAATATTCAAAAGCACGAACTGCAACCAAAATAAATAACTGCAATTTGAAATTTGTAATGTCGGAAAAAAATTGAAATTGACAAAACCAGCTGGTGACTTATCGATAGGCCAAAACCCATGCAATCGTATCGGCGGTACGTTGCCAAAAATATTTTATTCAAATTGTGTATACACGGAAGTTCTGTTGAGTTCTAATAATCAAGCTTCTTCTTGTCGAAATCAACGTACTTTACTTGCCTCCCGGTGGCAATAATGCTTCCATCCGATTTGCGCTTCAAGACGATATCCAAGCACGCCATTTTGCGGCCTGCACGCCCTGCACCAGCTTCTATTTCAACTACCTCTCCTGGCTTTGCGTTCGACAAGTAGCTGACATTAAGATTAGCGGTAACGCCCGGATGGTATCGCACTTTCGACGTCATCGCGTATGTGGAAATGTTGTCCACGATAGTGCCCGTTAAACCACTATGCAAGATCCCCTGTTGATTCAAGTGCTCCTTCTCCACAGTGAACTCCCCAAAAGCTCGCCCTTCGCCGCCGCCAGTGATTTTAATCTGCAAAATTTCATATTCGTGGTTTTGAACTTTCAGGAGTATCTTCTTTTGGCTTTTCCCTTGCATTTCTCACCATTTTAAGAACGCGATCGAAGCCTCCCTTACTTGGTGCATACTCCGCTATATGCAGGATGATATCCAGACCACGTTTGCCCGCCATTCTATCAGTGGAGCTACCTATTCCTCGCGCCCCGAAAACTGAAACCGAAATGACAAAAGTAGTTGAACGCTCGGCAGATAGCGGCACAAATTATGAAAAATTGTGAGAGTATGAGTGCCGTTTTATGGGTGTGTGATGGGATTCGTATTTTTATTCCCGTTTGTTTTGCTCGCCATGTACGCCTGCAGCGTTTCACACCTGAGAATGTTTACAGGTACGCCGGATACCCTGCGTTCCAGTCAACTAATAATTGAGTGGATGGATCAACTTAACCATGTTCGAATATACATATACATATGCATGTGAAAATAGCTAATAACTGCATAGATTCTTCATTTGCCAAAGATATTCCCCCGCCAAAAAACATGATTTTTTAAAACTTCACGAACTGCAACTCAAATAAATAACTGCATTTAATGTCATTGACAAAAACAGCTGCAGGCCTATCGATAGGTCAATCGAATCTATGGTGCATGCGCCGCAAAATGGTTTTATTCAAATTTGTTGTGCATTGAATTTGGTTTCAAGTTCTAATAATCAAGTTTCCGTGTCGAAATCAACGTACTTTACTTGACCACCGCTGGCGAGAATTCTTCCATCCGATTTGCGCCTCAAAACACAGTCCAAGTACGCCATTTTGCGACCTGCACGCAATGTTCGAGCATCTATTTCAACCACCTCTCCTGGCTTTGCGGCCGACATGTAACTGACATTCAGATTGGCTGTAACGCCCGGATGGGATCCCGTTGACATCAGCGCATATGTGGTAACGTTGTCCACAATGGTGGCCGTTAGACCCCCATGCAAGGTCCCCTGGCGGTTGAGGTGCTCCTTTTCCACAGTAAACTCCCCAATAGCTCGTCCGTCGCCGCCGCCAGTGATTGTAATCTGCAACATTTTAAATGCGCGGTCAACTATCGATACATGTACAGCAGTTATGCAATCGGCCGCTCCAGCTGTTTTTCATTTGCTGTGCTTCGTTTTCAAATAATTCGCTGGAATTATTTTGCTTTTTCCATTAATTTCTCACCATTTTAAGAACGCGATCGAAGCCTCCCTTACTGGCAGCGTACTCGGCCACATGCTTGACGAAATCCACACCACGTTTGCCACACATTGTATCCGTGTAGCCGACTATTCCTTGCGCACCGAAAACCGAAGCCGAAATGACAAAAGATACTGAATCGAGCGTCACAGACGTCAGCCAAAATGGTGAGTGTATGAGTGCCGCCGTAGTGATACACATGGCATTTTACGATTGTGTGATGTGATTCGGCGTTTTATTAGCATTTGTTTTGCTCGCTCTGTACGCTTGAGAACTTTTATAGGTACGTCGGATACCCTGCGATTCCGTCAACTAATCAAAGGAGAGATCAAGCAAGACGCTCTGCGGGAGTTCGTATCCTACACAGCAGATGGGGACAACATCACCCTGGTGGGCGCCAAGACGGATGTCATCTGCCTGGAGATGACCAGCAAGGCCAGCTGGCATGTGCCTTTTCCCTTTGTCATCAGCTGCCTAGAATCGCCTGTAAATGAGCGCCCATTGGATATATTGCATGCAGGGGTAAATCTTGTGGACGTCTATGAAAACTGTCATGTGCTGGAGGCCCAACAGTTATCGCTAGATCCGGTTTATGTGACCATTTGTTCCATAGATGTGCCAGAGTCCCGACTGGTGGCCTCCCAATGGTCGCCACAGGTCCTGTCCAATGGACAAATGCTATTGGCCACCTTGAACACCTATGGAGCCATAACACTCTTGTGTAAGCCCGCGGAAAACACTCGCTGGAGTCGACTGGACGGCCTGAATGTGTCCACAACATTGCGGGACACTCTGCTGCCTGAAAGGAATGTTTCGAAAATTCGGAACTTCAATCAGTTTCAGGCTTTCATAGATCGCGCCTGGATCACGATGTTCACATGGCGTCCTGCGGATAAGTCCAGTGCCGGACATGACATCATCTTGGGCACAGCCAACGGCACTCTATGGAGTCTTAACTTGAGTTCTGATGCCCGAACGTTGCTGCAACATCGCGTACTCCCCACCTCTTTGAACCGCATCTGCTATATGCTTGCTTTCGAGGATCTGCTGCTGGTGGGCGACGTGTCTGGACTTGTCAATCTCTACAGATTTAACAATGATGAAGAATCCGGGCTGTCTTTGATACGGCCTGTGTGGGAGAAAGCAGATCGCATGGGACTTCAGAAAGCGATAATCGCGCGATGCGCGGAGCGAGAATGCTACTATATATCCATCTGCAAGGCGGCAAATCTTGCAATTTGGTGCATGCCCTGGCAAGAAGGCAAAGAGTGGCTGAACACGCGCATCTATGTAGGAGGCATGAAGATCACCGGTCTCTGTATGTTGGACAGCACCAGCTTTGCTGTGGCCACGACAACAAGTCAGCTATACCGAATATACCTTTCTCAAGAGGACGAGAAGCTCAATGCATCTATGCAGTCGATAGCTATAGACGACTGTGATGACTACCAGATGATTGGGCTCTTTAGCAGCAAACATGGGAGCCTCCTAACAGTGCTTCTCCATCCCAACAAGGAATATGCGGGTAACATCTACGCAACCTCTCTACGGAATCAGCTTACACTACGCGTGGGGATCATCCACAACAGGAACATACTGACCCGGCTGGCAGGCGCCTTTGAACCCAACACGCCCATCAATAAGAGTACGGATCTGCTGGCCGAACTGCGTCTGGAGATCTTTAGCAGCAGTAAGAACTTACTGAAATTCATCGATTTCAATCGATTGGCGACGTTCCTGTTCGACAAAGAGGCCACGGAATCGCAACAGCATCAGCTTCAACTGAAGTACCATATCATGTCGACTGTTCTCCACATGCGATCGAATCTGGTCGGGCTGACACTGCAGACAGAGGAATCGCAGAAGGAAATGCAACTGCTTCTGGCAATGTTGGCCATGACACACATGAGACTGAGACTGAAGTACCTATGCTCTCTGAAGAAACTAACTCCGTTCCAAAAGGAGGCTGCGCAGTGTATGCTTGCAGAGGAGCGACGCTTGGAGAAACTGCTGATGGAAGACTCGCACAAGGGACGAGACTCCCCGAAACGAAAACCTTACCAAATATTCAAGGCTCGCGCGACAGACAATGCCTTCAAGAGGCGTTTGTTCAACAAATGAACATAAACTTCGATGATTTGCGTGCCCAGCTGGGAAAAGATGTGATAGCAATCCCCGAGGAAGAGCAACCAAAGGAACGGTGTTGTGTTTCCTATCTGCAGGTGGGTTTAATACAGTGGCGTAACTATAGAAATGGGGGCCCCAGTCAGATTTTCATTAAGAGGCTTATCAGAAGAATTCTTTAAATCATTCAAACTTTTCTCACTCCGCTTGTTCTGACTTTCCTTTTCCTTGACTTTCCAATCCGCACTTAGTTTGATGGCCTGTGATTTTGCTCCCTCGTAGTCATTTTGGAATTCCCTAGTTCTTGATACGCTTGCTCGAGTAAAACAATTTCTTGGGAAAGATCGACATCTGGCTTTTGGAGAGCTTTAGTAACCAGGTTTGTTGTTGTCAGAACTTTTGTGTGCAAAATGACTTGAAAAACAAATTTGAAATTTTCCATCACTTGGCGTAGATAGGTTGCTTCATTTCGCTCGGTTTTCGAATTGCTGATAAGGATGATTTTGGACAGCGCCTTCAAAATATCACTATACCTGAATCGAACAGCTTGTAAAGAATCGTTCCGGGATGACCATCGAGTTAGACAGAGTCGTTTCAGTTTCAACGAAGAATTTTCGGAGAGAAAATTTGATAATAACTCCCATCTTTTTCTACTTTTCGCGAAAAAAACGTAAATTTGCTCAATTGTTTCCCAGAATTTTTGGACTTCAGGTATTGCACCCATTCTTATGATCTATAATATTTGTAGGATAACAATCACTTACCAGAGGAACGATTCACTCCAAAATTTACCATAAAATTAACGCCTCAAAAAACAATTCACATTTAAACTCGAATTCCTGCAATTCAAACATGTCGCAAACTTCCTGAGCTTGAGCAAAAACAGCGAGAAAAAAAAGATTGGCAAGAATGAAACATGCTCATATGAAATAGTGAGAAAATTTTAAAAATGAAAAACACGATAGAAATATAATAAGTATTAAGCTGGCAACGAAATTTTTTTTTTTTTTACTTTAGGACGTTGATGTGCAATGACTGCACCATCAAGTGGCGCAAGCGAGACCAGCCGATGGCTGTTACGCGCGGATCCCAGGCAAGAAAGCAGCCCACCTCCCACCCAACCGACCGAGGGGCGCAGCCGCCTAACGCGCGACTCGTTAACCGAACCGATCGCGGGCATGCATGAGAGATAGGTGTTAGACTAGTGTTCGAGGAAAAGTAGAACTAATCTAACTAAAGAAACGAAGTAATTACTAATTACGGGAAAGATATAAGAGTATAAGTTATTTAAGACTAGGAAGGGAGTTAGTGGTAGATATAATATGATAGAGGGAATTATAATCCGAGCATAGAACCCTAAATGGTTCATGCAAGGAGTAATTCGATCTACAAAGCGGAAGAAACAAGGGTGTATAATTCCTAGTGCTTCTAATAGGAATCGTGAAGTTTATGCGGCTCAACAGGTCAGAGCTATCTACGTCACCCTTGATCAAGTTGTGCACAAAAATCACACCAAGCATTTTCCTACGATTAGCTAAGGTTGGAAGGTTTATTAAAAGCAATCTATTAGAGTAAGACGGCAGTCTCACACTTGCATCCCAGTCGAGGCCGCGAAGAGCAAAAAGTAAAAAGTTTTTCTGAACTGATTCTATACGGTCCCGATGTACGTTGTACTGAGGGCACCATACACAAGAGCCGTATTCTAAAATCGGACAAACCAGAGAGGTGGAGAGAGTCTTTGTTATATAGGGGTCGTCAAATTCCTTTGACCACCTCTTTATAAACCCAAGCACGCCCATGGCCTTATTCACCATGTAGAAATGTGTTCTGAAAACTTTACCTTGGGATCTAATAGAACACCAAGATCATCAACCCGGGTAATTCTCTCAAGAGAACCACCACAAAGGGTGTAAGGAACCAGAAAGGCGCTGGAGCGATGAAAAGTCATTACTTTACATTTTGAAGCGTTAAGGTTTAATAAATTTGCACAACACCAAGACTGAAATCTATCGAGATCGGATTGCAACCTGGATTGAAAAGAGATGTCCTTATACTGGACACAGAGCTTAACATCATCCACATACATAAGTACTCGAGAGTATGTTAATACAGAAGGTAGGTCATTTATAAAGAGTGTAAAGAGTAAGGGGCCTAGATGGCTGCCCTGAGGTACACCCGAAGTCACCATAACTGGAGAGGACAGGGAGTTTTTGAAAAGGACTCTTTGAGACCTAGAACAAAGGTAGCTAGAGATCCATCTCAGGAGATTGGGCGGGAACCCTAGAAGGTCGAGCTTTTGTGCTAGGAGGGAATGGTTTACAGAATCGAACGCTTTACTAAAATCGGTGTAAACAACGTCCGTCTGTAAATTACCTTGAAAGCCTTTTATTATAAAGGAGGTAAACTCCAATAAATTTGTAGTGGTTGATCTCCGCCTTATAAATCCATGTTGAGATGGAGATATAAGTGATCTGCATTGGTGCTGCAGGTGCGGAGTTAAACTTTTCTCAAACACTTTAGGAATAGCGGATAACTTAGATATACCTCTATAGTTCATTACGTCAGACTTGCTACCTTTCTTATGGAGAGGCATTATAAAGGACTCCTTCCATATCGGGTGAAAGCATGAAGAATTTATGGATAGGTTGAATAGTTTAAGCAACGGCCCACACAGAGACTCGGCACAGTACCTGAGTACACAGCCGGGAACTCCGTCCGGACCCGGTGAGAACACTGGCTTTACTGTTCGTAGATTATGAAGCAACGAGCTTTCATTTAGCAAAGGACTGAAAATGCCGTTCGACCTCGGTAAACCGTATGGATACGGCTGACCAGAGTAAACGTCCTGCGAATAGGTAATTTGGAAAAAACGTGCAAAAAGATCGGCAATTGCCTGATCATTATCTGCTGACGTATTAAGGAAGGATAGCGAGGATGGGTGTGCGGACGTTCTACGCTTACTGTTTACGAAGCTGTAGAACTGTTTGGGGTCCTTAGAAAAACGTATCCTGCATCGAGATAGGTAATTCTGATAGCATTGAGCGTTAAGAACTGAAAAGTTTGGCCGAGCTATTACATAATGAGAAAGAGAAGAAGGAGAGCCAACTTCTTGACATTTTTTATATCGTCTTGATTTTAAGTTTTTTAGATGGGATAACTCCTTGGTAAACCAAGGGGGTTTTCTTGATCTAATCGGACAGGAAAGTGGGACACAAGAGACAAAAAGTGAGTCCAGTGCATCATAAAAAATGTTTGTGCCTGTCGTAACATCACTGCACAAATATAAAGCGGGCCAATCAAAATCCCTAATGAGATTATTAAGCTTCGTAAACTCGGCTTTACGGAAGCAGCGGACAGATTGGGGTAGTCTACCCGACCGATCCGATTTATAACGAAAGAACACCAACATTTTTATTTTTTCATATTGAACATTTTTCTGATATAAAGATGAAAAAAATTTTTCTCTCTTGCCACTTTTGGGGGCCCCCTGGTGCCTGGGGGCCCGGTTTCTGAGACCGGTAAGACCGGTGGTAGTTACGCCACTGGTTTAATAGCCCAAAACGGTTCATTGGAAGTACATTATTAATTAAAATCTATTGTTTAGCTCCCTCTTAGCCTGGATCGACGCTACTGCAGCCTGTGCAGTCGGCCTGCTCTGGTGGATCAGGAGAAGCTACTGCAGCTGTATGAGCCAGGCTCTACTGTGCTGTGTCCCTGCTGCCATGGAAGCTATGCAATGGATCTCGCAACTGCGTAAACATTAAATTTATTATGTAATTCCATTAAGTGACTGCGGCGCGCGTGTGTGTGTCCGTCTCTGGCAGCGGACGAGGCACTGCTACCAGACTACCAGATGCCGACACACACACACGTGTCTGGCAAAATGTCGTGTTTTTATAAAATATGGTTAATACAGTGAAACATAAATAATCGGACTGGTTTCGAGCAGCAGAATGTCCTGCTCCACCTGACGTAAATTATTCTCCAGCTTGCCCTTGCGCTGAACCTTGGCCACGCTATCGATGAGCAGCGACATGGACTGATACTGCTTGGTCATGTCGCTCAGGCTCTGACGCAGACCCTCGAGAATTTCGGTGCGCTCTGTTTGATCCATAACCCGCAAGCCAGGCATCTCCGGTGGAGCATCCGTAGAGCCGACAGAAACAGCGGTGGGCGTTTTCGAGAATCCCTTTACTCCGCGACAGAGCTCCATCAGACGTGCCTGTTCCTTGGCACAGATTGCATTCGCCTCGGTCAGCATTTTCTTGGTCTTCTTCAGGTAAATGGGCACTTTGCCGAAGTTCTTGCGGCAGATAAATTGTGGCAGCAGGCCAGAGTTCAGCAGATTGTGTCGTGTGCCTACTGGAGTGTCAATGTACCGCGGAGGCGGTGGACAGGGCACTGTACGTTTGGCGCATTGGATATTCCGCTGTATGAAATTCGGCACCAGTGTCGGTTCCGTCTTGGCACCGATGCTTGGCAACGGCGGCATCTTCTCTCCCTTAGGACAGACATGGGTGTTTTCACGCCGCCATTTGATGCCCTGGTTTTTGCGAAGATAAGCGCACGGCGGATCAATGGGTACGTGGGCGCAGCCCATGGTGCGGTGGTGGGCCTTTTTGGCATCTGTGAGAAGTCGCATCCCATCGTTCTGCAAAACGACCGATTGCTTCTTATCCTCCGCATGCAAGCGGTCGCGCAAAGCCTTGGCAAACCGAGCTCCCTTTATTGCAGTCTCTAAAAGATTTATATTTTAAGGCATCAAGGATTAAAGGGCGTTTCTCCACAGTTCTTACTGGTAAGATAAACTCTGGAAGGCTTGGTGGGTCCTTGGTTAATAAACTCTTTCTCACAATCGAAGATGTTCTCATCGTGATGCGTGATATAGACCAACGACATGGTTAACGAAATATGTATATGGCTATAATGGTAAAACTTTAAAATCGAACTTGAATATATTTTGCGACTGACGGAGACTTTTTGGACTTGATTGTTTGCTTTCCAATTGCCTGTTGCCAAGTAATATTTCTAGGCAGACTTTGTTTTTGAATGAAACACAGTTGTTGTTGCGTTGCTATAGCATCGTGTATTTATAAATATGTTGCTGGTGTATATAAAATGTTTGCATTGTAAAATTAGCACTAAAATCGCTTGTCATGTTTGCATTTTGATTCAGACGCTTATCGACTACATATGTATCTATATTGTGGAAGTGTTGGAAGCACGATTGAATTACGAATTACGAAACGAACAACAGATTACAAGGGTTACAGATTCAAGGAAGCACACAAAAAGAGATAAAACGCACAAGGTGCCAGCTTATCACTAGATAGATACTCGTGATCGTTTCACATATTTAAGGGGTATGTGTGTGTGTGTTTCGAGATGATAATGATAACAAATGTAAAAGCCACATTGAATTTGCACAGTTGTGGGCCAGCGTTTTGAATGGGGGCTGGCCCCTGGTGTAGGCACTACAGAAGTTTGGATCCGCAACGTGGTCCTTGGATATTGCACGCTGTCATGTAGGGAGACGGAGACCCAATCATTTGCCCTCGTTGCTGTCCTTGTTGCGCTCCTCGCGTATCCGCTTGAATGCCTCCGTCTTGACAAAGTCCACGGAATTATAGACCACGCTGCTGGGCACAGGAGCCCGGGCTGAGGCCGCATCCACCGCTGCCAGACGAATGCCACCGCCTGCGTTCCCACCCTGGGAATAAAGATTGCCCACGCTCATGCTCGATCTATTGAGCAGGGGCGGTTTGTTGGTTACATCCAGGTCAAAGTACTGCAGCTTGTGCTCTGTCTGCGCCGGCGGCTGCTGCTTCGGCGCTGCGCCTGAGGAGGTCATCATGGCAGCTACTGCTGACGCAGTGCGCTGATGCTGCATTGAGAGGCTGCCAGGACTGTTGGGATGCGGGCGATGTTGCTGGCGTGGCAGTGTGCGCGTCTCATGGAAGTAGGCAGCCACCGCCGACGAGTGAACATCGGTTTCGTGAGGCAGCACCATGGAGAGTGGTGCTCCGGAAGAGCGACGCGTCGACGGCGACATGGTTGCCGAAGTACCAAGCTGAACAAATGGAACAAAGGAATCTTAGAGCCAACATTTAGGGAGAGATCAAATCCTTTTAGCCTTACCTTGTACGCATTTGGTTTACACTTGCGATCTACACTTGGCGGCCCAATCGGCTGAAGCTGGGCCGCGCCCAATTTGCTGGTCAAATGCTCGACGCCCACCGGTGGCTTGGCTGGAAACTCCTCCGGTGGCTTATCCTCCACTGCTGGAGTACCGGCCACCTTTGGTTTCAGTTTGCGGTTCACTGGCGGACAATCCATTTGCTCAATGAAATCGTACCGAAACACATTTCCCTCCATTTTGGTGGGCGCCGCATTTGTGTAGCAGTGTGGGCGGGGCAGCGTACGCGCACTTGTTGGTGAGGAGGCTGCTATTGTAGCCGGCGTCTGGCAGGGATTGGCTGCTGCCACTGCTACTGGCACCGCAACTGCAGCCAGATCGGCTGCTGCCATCAAATTGGGCGTTGAAGCAGCAATGGGGTTACTGTTGTGCGGACTGGTGACCGGTCGCTCGCCCAGCAGCTGGCTCACATTGTAGTAGGGCAGCTGGTGAGAGCGTGGAATGTCGTAGCTCTCCTCAATAAACCCGGAGTTTGCATTCCGACGGGCCACAATAGCTGGCGATGTGTTTTCCGTGTCCGAAAGCTGCGGCAGATCCCGAGTGATTCTGGAATTGAGTTTAATTGGTTGGGATTAATCTTGATTGGTTGTTGATGGTCGGTGGCCTCTTGCTTAACTCACTTTTCATTCTCCTTAAAGTCTAGTATGAGATTATTCTTGTTCTTCAACACCTTTGCCAGTTTCTCCAATGTGCGATGGTCGCCTGCATCTGCCAGAGATGATGCGGCCGTCAGTTTTGACTGCTTGTCGGGTGGAGGAGCTCCGGCTGCACCATCTTCGGGCATTTTGGAGAAGCGCTGCGAGTAGGTCAGCACGAATGACTCGTTCTCTATGGAACTATCCGAGGGTCTGGTGCTGCGATCTATGAATAATCTTAGATATTTACCAATTCAGGGTGGAGTGTAGGTGAGGTGACTACTTACCCACATTCTCGCGGAGTGGCAGGGGATGCGCCCACTCATCGTCATCGGTGAACACGCTCTCCGAGTCAGAGTCGGAACGCTGCTTGCTAGCAGAATTGGCCGCCAGCTGTTGCTATAAAGAGAAGAATATATTGATGATTATCCATAGATTAGTCGGATTAGATCTGTAATTATATGCACATACCAGACTCAAGTTGGTAATCTTGGGGGAGTAGGACTGGTCATTGGTCAAATTGAGACCAATATTGTTATGACTACGCGGTGTATCGTAGAACTTGGGATCCAAATTGTTCAACGGCGTTGTGGGATTGTTTGGTATGGGCGCATCTGGGCCAGGAACACCTGCAACGGACTGGTGGTTGTCCGGCAGGAACTTGGGGCTGCCCGAGAAGCACTCGCTAATGGGGATGTACGGTCCAGAGGCGGTGCTCAGGGCTGGCGATGCCTGCACGCTGCTATGCTGCTGCTCGGATGCTGCTTCGGCCAGGGTTTGTTGGGTGAGCACCAGATGCTCTGGCAGCTTTCGCACTACTCCGTTCGCATTGACCGCGAGACGGGCAGCCTGCTGTTGCTGCTCAGCGGCTGCAGCCGCTGCCTGAGCCTGAGCCTGGATAAAAGCACTGTGGTTCAAGTAGAGGGCCGTGGCCGGCGAGGGGGGTGGCTGCTGTTGTGCGGCCGAGAGTAAGTCTTGCTGATCGAAGTTTCCATCACACAGCATTGTCTCGCGATTGCTGTACTCGGTGTTGACGTAGACCGAGTCCGAGTTGTTGTTGCCGGGATTCTGCGGCAGTGGCTGCTGATCAATGACCACCGGTCGACGCATTTGGGCAGCTCCTCCCGTTGCCGTTGCCGTAGCCGTAGCGGCGATAGTTCCCGCCGAGGAGTGCAACGAAGTGGTAGTTGTATTTTGTGTGGAGTTGCTCAGGCCACCGCTGGAATTAGTGTTCTGCGTGCGGTTCTCGTCTGTTGCGGGAACAAGAGAACAAATCGGATACAAATTAGGTTGGATTTAATTTATTTATGGGAGGTTCTCTCACCTGCCCCCACAGAGCCCAGTGGCAGCTCATTCGACTGCTTGGTGTCATGCAGGTGACACACCTGGCAGATGCAGTTCACCCAATCTCGCATGTCCGACTCTGTCTCGGCAGCCAGGTAGTACGTGCGCTTCGGCGTCTTGATGTCGAACATGTACTGAAACTTCTGCTTGCGATTCTCCAGCCGCAGGCCGCAGTCCACTTGCTCGCATTGATCCAAATCGATGACGCCCTTCAGCTTGCGGCAATTGTGATCGGTGTAGTATTCAAGGCAGAACTGTTCGGGTATCTCGCCCTGCTTCAGCGTGAACCAGCGTCGCCGCCAGCGCTACAAAAACATAAGAAATAGGAGAATACAACAAAGCGTTAAAGTTAGTAAACAAATTATGGATGAGATGGACGGATGGACGGAAGGACGGACGACTACGGCTACAGCTATCAGGAGTGCAGCCTTTTCTGGCGCCGACTGTCCAGAGGAGCGACGACCACTACTCGTATCAAGGGTGAGTAAGCAGCGTCGCTGCTGCTTTTCCGCGAATCATACATATTTGCATTGACATTTTCTTGGGTAATCAGAGAACACACACACAGATACCCCGAGATGCACACTCCCACAGAGTGCTGTTAAAATGATTGCTAAACAGATGTGTGGTGGAGTGGGGATGGGGGTGGCGTTGGCTGTTGGGTTTGTGTCATCGCTAAACTCCAGCTCGGACTTTAGTTTTTGTAGGTGGGTCTGGGTCTGTGTGTGTGTGTGTGTGTGTGTGTGAGTTGTGAGTTGTCTGTTTGTGTTTATTCTGTAGTCTGTCCAATTTCCGAATTTCACGCTTAATTGAATTATAAACAATAAACATAATGCCACACACAAGCAGGCAGCGCCAGAAATTGGCACCCCAGAGAGATGGATATACGCGAGCTAATTTCCTTGAGGCATTCGAAAGGCATTAATATTTTCTGATAAGTACAATGAAACCATATGCCCAATGGACAAACACTATTAAATAGAAGGTCAGGTCTACGGGTAGACTTGGCTCCCAGTCTGCGGTACTGCCGTACCTCCGACTAATTATACCTTGCCTTGGCCCATGCTGTAGTGGGACGCCAGCGGGTTCCTGGAACTCTTGGTTCCGTTATAAGTGGTTTCAAATGTACACGCACACATGCATGCACATACACGATACACAACGGGCATAACAGCGGCAGTCCCCCCACCCCAAGAAATGCCAGCAAACAGAAACAACAATAACAAGCTGGAAAGACAAGTGCGTCATTGTTTTTTGTGGCTCGGCTCGGCTCTGCTCCCTCCCGTCGCTTGTTTGGATTGGTTTTGATGCGTGATGTGATGTGGCTTATCGTCAGTACATCCAGTACATCCATATAAAACATACATACTCCATAAATATATATATGTACATAGCCTTTGTGCATACTTTCTACTTGAATAAATTCAACAGAATATAATCTGATTAAACGCAACAGTTGCTGGTAATTTAATACACGAGCGAGCAAACGCCTCTGCCTCTGCGGCGCACATCGAGGCCCAAGCAAAGTAAACATTAAACGAAAGAATTAATTAAGCGTAAATTTAGACCAGCGCCAAAACATGTTCCCACGCCGTAAGCAAACAAACAAACAAAACACATACACACACTCATATGTATGTATGGATGGATGTATGTATGTACAAGCGCATCGGAAGACGGAGGCTATCGTAAAATTCATTCACATTTTGCAGTTCAGTTACAATATAAACTGGAAACTTGCTCTCTCTGCGGTTTTAGCTTGTTTGCATTTCAATCAATTTCCGCTTCCCCTGGCCGCGGCCGCAGCGGCATCAGCCAGTCTGGCGCTTATTAATGAATTATAATATGACGAACACACACAGACACAAACATCCAGATAGAGGCACAGAGTAATTGTACAAAAATGCCACTGCGATTAGTTTGGTGCGTTTGCTTTTGTGACTCAGTATAGTAGGAGAGTTGGCAAAAACAATTTCCCCCAGTTGGAGATTGTGGGAATATATCTCTGGTTTGCACTTTGATGCACATTTCACTGATCACTTATTATTCGGGTAGTTGGGGAAAGGAAAAACTGCTAACTAGCTTAAATATCCCGAACCGCACGGAATTGGTACCAGACGAGTCCAAAGGGAAACTTACTGCACGCCAAATTCGTTTTGTTGGTGGCGACTTAATTAGCCACCCTTCGTAGAAAGTGCGATCCATTTTTCAGCAGCGCGACAGTGGAAAATAATGGAAATAATTTTTGCTGTTTTTGCTTTTTTTGCTTTTTTTGCTTTTTCCCCCTTCAGGGGCTGGCTCGTAGAGCTGGAGAAACATCGATGTTAACATCGATATAATCGATGTTAGGGTTCTAACTGCACACATCGCTATTTTTTTCAAACATCGATTTTTTGGCCAGACACCCCTAAATTTAATCGATATGATTTTAACGGGCTCTGGTGGAAAATGTTTTCCAATTTGATATTCCGTTTAATATTACTAGTTAACTAGGACCCTCAGGCCTGAACACATAATTTTATACAATAGGTAAAACAATTTTCTACAAGACTAGCTAATTTTAAAGACTCCGTTTGAATGGATTGTTTGCAAAATAACGTTTATAAAACTTGAGTGCGCATGACATGCGACGTAAGAAAGCATAATATTGCAGTTTATGGCCGCAAATAATAGATTTAGCCGTTTTACAATGGCTGGTGGGCAACGCTCTGTAACACTCGTGTCGAAGTTAGTTGTTTTGGGGGCTATTGTTTTATTTGTTCACTATAATTTGGGCTATAAAGTAATGGGGTAACTCTTGTAAGAAAACCCTTAAAATATAGTAAAAAGAAACCATAATAGTATAACTAATCTCCCATTAAACAGTTTACTTTAATTTCAGCAATTTATCCATTATTTTAGTCACTACCTTGCTCATTTCAAATCCGCCCGCCGTAAAAAATCCTCGCCGTCCTGGGAAGTTTATAATATTTTTCCCTGGGAAATTGCTGAGGATCTTCGGAAAAAATCGGGTATGGACAACAGGCAAAACGGCCCAGAAAATGCAAGGCCTGCAAGGTAAAATCCACCCAGCTGACTAATAGGCTTTGTGAGGCGCCAGCGCCTCCCCCTGATGGGGCGCTCACGATTTGTTCGAACTTAACCCACCTAACCCCCCAACATTTAATCGAGTGAACAACTTGAGTTAAACAAAATATACTAAAAAGTACTGGAAAATACCAAAAATATGCTGTAAATAGCAACCCTGCTCGCTTCCGTGCACTAATACCCTTTTTACATTAGGGCGCATCTTTGGATTTTTCCGTTAAATGGAACATGCGACAATGATGCCCATAAGAACCCTGTGGATAGAAGACCATCATTCGGGCGCATGTTTAAACATTCACCGCATCATTTGCAAGTGTTGCCGCATTTTGAGAAGTAGTTTTACAAAATACTGAAATTATTCGGGGTTTCGACGCGGTTTCGGGGTATTTTTGTCGAATCAAATCAATAAATTCAATTTAAAGTTGAGCGGCCAAACACCAAAATGGTAACACAAATACTTGCAAGGGTCCACAAAGATCTTTTGGGATGCACTGATTATAACTTTTAAACCGCCACTTCAAAATTAAAGCAAGCAGCACCTAATTTTTGTTCGGTGGAGCCAATGATAGCTTCACTTACATCGGACTCCTCCTTAACAAGCTCCATCAACAATTGCTCGTAGTGCAACTCCCAAATGCACCGTTTTCCACATTTAAAAATAATTCGCTCATTACTTGGGTAATTTCTTTTAATTTCAACAAAAATGCGTGTGCTCTCTTCTTCTTATTCAATCGGGTTGTTTACGTTTGTAGGCCGAACGGCTGACAAAATGATGCGGCCTAAGTGTAAACGCCTCGCATCATTTTTCCGTACCTTCGACAATGATGCGGAAGTGTAAAAAGGCTATAAGAAGCAAAAGCAATCTACGGTACTATCTTAAACAGACAATTTTTTAATTAAAGCCCATTAAAGCACATTTACTAGGGCCAAATTCAAAGAAAATCTAAATTTTGTCATAATCAGCTGCATTCCCAGGATAATTTTGTTTATAAACGAATTAGGAAGCACAGCTGCACATTTTATCTGCTCCCAAATACCTTTGTCTCCCAAATAAATTTGAACAAAACGCATGGCACTATTCTTTACAAATAAATTTTATTCCGTCGTGTCAAGTGTACGCTGACAACATACCGATTTTCCATATAGAATTGCATTATCTCAACCAGCGCAACACACAACAACACTGCCACGCTGATCTTAGACGGAACCTTCTCCACGTCGGTCAACAGCTTATTTGTCCTTGCTGTCGCCCTTGCCACCACGAATCCTACCGGTACGACGGGCAGCAATGAGACCGACCTTGCGACCAGCAGATGTGCCTCGCTTGACTGTGGAAGCCTTACCAATATGTTGATGGTTACCACCACCGTGGGGATGCTCCACAGGGTTCATGGCAACACCACGCACCTTAGGCCAGCTGTTGCGCTTCACCTTGTACTTGTGGTAGGCACGACCGGCCTTCAGGATGGGCTTGTCAATACGACCGCCGCCAGCGACGATGCCAACCATGGCGCGGTTGGCAGAGGGCACAACCTTCTTGGCGCCCGAGGGCAGCTTGACACGGGTCTTCTTGGTGTCGGGGTTGTGGGCAATCACGGTGGCGTAGTTGCCAGAGGTGCGGGCCAGACGGCCACGGTCACCAGTTTTCTCCTCCAAGTTGCAGATGATGGTACCCTCGGGCATCTGGCTCAGGGGCATCACATTGCCGATCTGCAGGGTAGCCTTGCGGCCGCAGTACACGAACTGGCCGGTGTGCATGCCCTCGGGGGCGATGAACAGCTCCTTGCGGATCTTGTAGCGGTAGGGGTCACGGAAGTGAACGACAGCCAAGGGGGCGCCACGACCGGGATCGTGCACGATGTCCTAAGACCACAAAATAACATTTACATTAATATATATGGCCTATTTCGGACACCTGAAGAGCACTTACCTTGACAACACCGCGGATGTAGCCGGAGCGCTCGGCAAAGTCCAGAGAGCGGAGCTTGGCGGCTCCCTTGCGCTTCTTGACGTGCGCCTTGAAGACGGAACCAGCTCCCTTACGTTGTGCACGAATAACGCGACCCATTGCTGTAACCGAAAAAACAAAAAAAAATGAATATACACTCATCACAACACTCTGTGCCGCCCTGGACACCAAAACATCCGTCGCAATTTGACGCTCGTCCATCGCAACATTCTATTAAATATTATATGCCGTGGCCGGTGCCAGGCTTCCCGTTGCACTTTTGTTTATTATTATGTTAGGATGTTGCGATATTTGCGAAAAATAGCACGATTAAAATTTCAACAGTACGCTACGTACCGAATCTCGGGTAGAAAAGAAAAGAAAGAGTGGAAGACAAACCCAAATTGTCAAAGTGACAGCTAGCGCAACCAACTTCGTTGGTTTTCCGCGCGTTAACAGCACGCTGTTGACGACTGAGGAGGTGCTGTTAGCGCTGCCGTTCTACAGTCTGGCGCGCACCAAATATTTAAATTACTCTGTTAAAGCACGCTTTTTAAAGCAGTAAGTACAGTGGCTCACAGCCAAAATGATGCAGTGGCAAATAAAAAGTTAAATTGGCTGCCATAAAGTTCGTACACATTATTTTTCAAAAATTCCAATGACCGGTGATAGGTACATACATTAGGTACCAAAACCAATATTTGACCCTTAAATGCTGGGTTTTCCCCACCTGATAGGTCGGATTATGCAAAACAGTAACCCAATAAGAGGTACCAGCTTGTTTGGTGCAGTCCTATTTTGGATACCTGCGTGTCATAAAACCCGGGTTTTTTGCAGAATGTTGCTTATTTTTTGGTATAAATAGGCTAATCCTTTCTATTGAGATTAGTCTTAATCTGGATCTGGAGTGTGACAAGCCAATAATAACAATGGGTAAAAGGACAACGATGGAGCAACGGAAACTCGTCTTGGATCACTTCAAAACGAATTTTCGCAGCGCAAAATAGCTCAAATGGTTAATCTGAGCTCATCAACTGTGCAGCACTTCATCGAGCGCTTCACCGGCGAAAATCAGATAGGAAACATGGGTAGAACGGCGCCGAACAAGATTTTCACTGAGCATGAGGAGCTACGAATCATCAGGAAAATTAAGGAAAACCCTAAGCTTTCGGCCCCCAAACTTACCCAACTTGTGAAGGACGAAATGGGGAAGGACTGCAGTGTGGAAACTGTGCGCCGGGTTCTGCGCAAAAATGACTTCAATGGCCGAGTACTCCGAAAGAAGCCCTTCATAAGCCTGAAGAACAAAGGGACAAGGTTGGCGTTCGCAAGAACCAACTTGGACTTGGTGTTGTGGAACACCGTAATTTTTGCAGACGAGTCCAAATTCAACCTTTTTGGGTCCGACGGAAGGAATTTTGTGTGGCGAAAGCCCAATACTGAGCTGGATCCCAAACACGTTAAAGCAACAGTCAAGCACGGCGGAGGAAGTGTCATGGTATGGACAGTCCGCAGTCGGCGTCGGAAACTTGGCGTTTATTGACTTTACGATGGAAAAGCTCACGTACTTCAATATTCTCAAAGAAAATTTGCACCAAAGCTCCGAGAAACTAGGAATCCGACTTGATTTCCGGTTCTACTAAGATAATGACGCGAAACATTCGATCGGAAGAGTACTGTCCTGGCTTATCTGGAACTGCCCCCACTTGATGATTCCCCCAGCCTAGTCTCCAGACTTAAATGTTATTCAAAATTTGTGGGCTGTGCTGAGAAAAACACTCAGAATCACAGGATTTCTACCAAAAAGGACCTTAAAAAAGCTCTGCTGGAGGAATGGAGCAAAATAAGCCCGGAAACCACTCGGAAGCTGGTCTCTTCCATGAATAGTAGGTTAAAAGCCGTAATAAAGGTTAAGGGATTACATACTAAGTATTAAAATTCCTGTTAAACCTTTAATTCGACTAATATTAAACTGGTTTGTGGCTGCATCTTTCAAGCTATGACTTGTATTTAAGATATATTTTAAGTTTTTATTTTATTTCTAAAACTGAGCAATAATATTTTTTTCCTCTAGTTTAAAATCTGTAGCACCTTAAACTTTTTATTTTCCACTGCATAATTTTGGCTGTGAGCCACTGTATGTACACATATTGTAGCAACCAGTGATATGTGGACAGTTTTGCTTTTTTTTAAAAAAAAAAGCCTATCAAAGTAAGGTAACTAAGTGTACAATATAAAAGGCTAACAAAACACACCTAAAGTTCGTCTAAAGAATGCTTCAATCAAAAAGTTTTCTCTTTGGAATCCACTTTTATTGTTGTACGGAAAAATTCATTCTGAGCTTTTGGTTAGGAAATAAAATGGTTTGGTATCTATTAGTGGTACACTTCTTCTAATGGCATTTTGAACTCATTTTCGATGCTCAAGTGTCTAATAAAGCGATCCTACTTTGATGGTTCTTTGGGTTGGTCTTCCTCTTACATCCTGAGGCGTTTTACCGAACCGCGTTTTTCGAAATAGGGCCAAAAGCAATGTTTAGCGACTGCAAAGCCAATTTGTCGGCCATAAAGGCTTCAGTATTGTTTGACATTTTTTAAATTTATATTTTTTTTTTTTACTTACTTCTTCTCACATAAAGATTTTTATGGATACATTTAGATTTGTCGTCCTTTCACCTTATTGACACCCACTAATTTAGATTTTCTTAGGCACATAAATAAGTAAAACCACGTTTTGATATAGTTTTTTTTTCTTTTTAATTTTGAGATTATATATATGTAATAATTAGATTTACATTCATTTCTGTATCATTTTACTTGTTTTATTTTAGAAATAAAGTAAGCATTTATTACTAATTCTTTTATTCATTTCATTTGCTTTTCTGTTGTTTTTTAGATTTGCATTTTAGTGCAGCTTTGTTTTCCATTTCGTTTTGATGAACATTATTAAATACGGGGTAATAGGGGAATACAAATACAACAAAAAAAAAATATATTTTAAATATAATATTTCGTAATGAGACGGGGTGTCGTGTCGGTGTCCTAAGTTCCGATTCCTTTGCGGGGTGCTGTGGTGTGGTTGTGGCGAAGGAATGGAGAGAGGAAGGGAGGGAGGTAGGGCGGAAGGAATTTAAGAAAACAACACAAAAACTAGACTCCTAGATGGAGTTTTGACATATTTGAAAACATACGTTATATCGTAATCCATTCATTGTGTGGGAAATTCAGAAGAGTTCTATACATATTCGATATAGAGAGATATACATATTGCATCGTGACCATTTTTCATATTGAAGCTTGTTAAAAACACAAAGGAAATGCACACACAGTACAACAAGCGGAGATTGTTTGTTAATGGGTTTTCTTTTTTCGTTTTTTTATCATTGTTAACATGCTACGATTTATAGAATTTTGGTTTAATTTAGGCTTCTCCTCTTCTACTCGGCTCGTCTCAAATTTGCTCCTTTTTTTTGTTGTTTTTCTCGTTTTCATTGCTCTGTATAAAAGTTCAGTAAAAAAATGCAGCTTAACTAGTTTCTCGTTTGTAATTCCCTCCAATTCGTTTGCTATAAGGTAGTGCTCTCCTTATAAACGTCATGGTGCATCATCCGTCTCCGTCATCGTCATCTCTTTCATTTCCATTAATTATGCATCAAATGTTGTAAGCATTGTTTTTTGTTTTTGTTTGTGTTTGTGTTGCTTTCGGCTTTATTTTACATTAAATCAGTTATAATTGTTCCGGTTTTGCTTAAAACATTCTATTCTCTTTCTGCTCCTGCTTCTGCTTGCTCTCGCTCTTTCGCTCTAATATTATTTAATTTTTTTACTTTGTTTTTATCACTTAGTTTTTACAATGGCGTTTTATTTTGCTTTGCTTTGCTTTGTTTTGTTTCGTTTTGTTCTCTTCATAAAAATGAGCATACAGACAATTCAATTTATGTATAAATTTCCCTCTGCTTTCCACACTAACATATGTAATCGTCATCATCATCAGAAACGCACAAATAAATTCTATTTGATAATACCAAGAACAAAAACTAATTGCATATATTTATTCATTTATATATGTATACTATATATATATATATATATGTATATGTGTGTGTTGGTTTTCCATTGCAAAAATTCGATATACATATACATATGTGTATTTTCGGTTGCTGCGTTGCCTGCTGTTTTTTTTTGTTTTGTTTTTTTTCAACTTAAGTTTAACTTGAAAGCGAAATCATACTCGAAACGACATTTGAAATGGATTTGAATCGTGTGTGTGTGTGTGTGTGTATGTGTTGTGTGGATTGTGATTGAGTGTCGATCCATCTCGATAGTGGATCCCAATCTGTGGGGTTCAGGGTTCAGCTATGTAACGTCAATATACATACATCATCGAAAGGATATAGATAGATCGTTGACTTCTGTGTTCCGTTCCGTTTCGTTCTGTTCTATTCTGACGAAAAAACCTCTGCGAGTGAGCTTGACATTTTCGTTTCTAAATATTAAATAGATTATTTTAATATATATATATAGGCTCGCTTCGCACTCCGCGCGTCCGAGTGGATCGAGTTTTCTTAGCACATTTACTAATTGAAACGTTGTCGTGGTGAATTTTCATAAGCACAAGTTCATGATTGTTTTTGTGGTGTGTTGTGGTGAATGTTGGTTTTTCAATTGTGTCTCTCTCTCGTCTGTATAGGATATCATCATCATCATCATTGTCTCATCTCACTTAACTTTTATGCACTAATTACCTTCGTTATGTGTGTGTGTGTGTTTGTGTGGTTGTGGGTGTGTATGTTCTCTTTAGATATTTTGTTGGTTTTATTTTAAAATAAGAAGAAAATGTTTTACGCATTGCTGGTTGAGCAAATCGATCGCTTTTTCGCTTTTTGGATTGAGTTGCGTTGCGGTTGGGTTGGGTTGGGTCGATCGATGCCTGCCAAGATCATCAGAGCAGAGCAGAGTGCTTTACCAATTGGCCATGCCTGGCTTGTTGAGCGTCATAAAGTAGATTTGACACGATGAAGCACCTTTGGCACTGCTGAAGAATACTTTGTCGTTGCGCTCGCAAAGGAATTTCAAGCGCTGCGCCTTCTTGTGCATAAACACACCATCCAAATGGCCGCTCTCCACGGAACGTATCTGCAATTGAACAATTAATGCAATTATAAACCAATCAAGAGTGGACTCTCCGACACCACTCACCTCTATTGCTTTGTTGCCCCAGCCCATGATTTGCCCAGTGCCAATGTATGCCACTGAGGTGGGCATCTCTCCCCACTGCAAGTGGAAAAGAAAGGGAGAGGACTTGTTAGAATGATAGCCAGTATCAATGTGCGCGAGTGGTACTTGCCTGGAGGACAATGTTCTTGGAAACACGACCCACAGTGTTCACGTAGACACCTTCATTGTCGTAGCACAGCAGCAGTTGCATCCCATTGGAGTTCGGAAGCGCCACAATACAATGCGGAATGATTGCACCCTGAGTCTGAGAGTAATTGGTTAATTCGCGGGTAAAGAATGGGATGGGATCGAATGGGAATAGAGTCTCTCCCGGATGTGGGGCTAGAACTTACATGTTTGGGAAGATATATGTCGTATACTTCAGCTGAATCCAAATCAACCGCATGGAAACCCTCGGCCGAGCCATAAATCACCTTCAGTCTCGACTGATCCTCAATTGTGAGATCGACCAAAAGCGGGCGATGTTCCAATTCACCAAAATTCTATGAAAAAGTCATGGCAAATTTGTATCAAACAAAAATGGCACACCAAAGGATGACCAAAGGAGCACCTAGACCTACCTTAAATGCCATAAATTTGTGATATGGTTTGGGAGCCCATGCATATATTTCAATAGAGTCTTTTAATGCAATCACTAGGAACTTAATCCTCTCGTATTTGACAATCTTAAAATGTACAGCACCTTGTAGATCACCCACATTAATCCAACCATTGCGACGCTCCACTTGCTATTCGATTAAAACCACATTAAACACACATTAGAGTACATGTTCAAGGGATATTCGATTCTACTCACATCGGAGAGTCCATCGGTGCGCAAGATTTTCGACTTAAGCCAGGACAAGTAGTAGACACGCACGCGATTCTTCTTGCCCGATATGGTAACCAATATGTTTTGACCCTCTAGCACTTCCATTTGCTGGAAGCGGCGTCTTGAGATGAGTTGATAGACCTGCAGCAGGAGCACAAATCAATGAATCGTTTTTCGTGTAAATGCTCCAGATGATTGCTTTAGCTTACCTTCCCCTGGCCGGAGCGATCGAGCAGCATCAGGCCATTCTCGGTGCCAATCAGCAAATTGACGCCCCATAGCGCCGCACAGAGTATCTCCGAGTTGAAGCGCTTCTTATACTTACGGATCTCGGGCGTATCGTTGGCCGCCTCGTGGGAGGTGGGCGTCACGTTGACATTCACGTGCGACTCACGACGCGACGGGCCGGAGCCGCCGGCCCCGAAACCGAAGGTAAGGAAACTGCGTTGTTTCTGTTGCAGCGCGTACGCGTGCGGTGGCAAGTGGGCGAGCGACGAGGCCGCATTCGAGGAGGTCGCCGGCGAGCAGGGCGTCAGATGGTTCAGATGGTTCAGATGGATGTTCGCAGAAGAGGAAGAAGCAGATTTGTGCAATAAATTAGTAATACTGCTGGAGGAACGCGTCTTACTGATCGAATTCTTAGGCGAGTTCTGTCGCGAATTCGACGAGGACGAGGCAAGCGATATCGTCGACTGTGGCGAATTATTGCTGCTGCTAATAATCACCCCACCGACGACGCTACCACCCCCAAGGCCGTGGCCACCGACGGCTCCGTTGCCGCTGCTAGCGATAAACGATTTCGATGGCGTGGAATGCACGGATGAACTGATGGCCGCTTGATACTGCATGACATATCGCACATGTACGATAGATAGGCGATATACGATATACGATATACGACATACGATTTTCGATTACATTCGATTCGATTAACGATTATTATTCGTTTATATTGATTGATTGATTTTGTTTTTGTTTATTGGTAATTATATAGAGAAAAAGAAAAATAGAAAAAGTGCAAAGAAAAAATTACAATTAGTCTGGAGATGTAAAAAAAGAATAAAGTTTATTAAATAAATTACAACATGCTTTTGGGATGGCCCAGAGGCGGAAGGGGGTAGGGGAGGAGGTAGGGGTTTCTGTGTGCGTGTGTGTGTGTTTAGAGTGCATTACAAAGGTGTAGGGGTGTGGGTGTGGGTGGCTGGATGGCTGGGGGTTTGTGTTCGTGTGGGTTAGGGGATGCTTAAACTAACGATAAATAATTGAAACTATAGCCAAAAAGGATAACAGGATAACAACTCATTCTTGTGTTAACAGTTTGTGTGGAAACGTGGAGAAACGTGTTAAATAATATGTATGTAAAACTGATATGTGTTTAGTCTTTCCCCAGAGGCCAATGGTATCAAAAATATCAACATAATTATAGTATGTTGTGTGTTGTGTGTGTGTGTGTATGTGTGTGTGTGTCTTTTGGAATATATTTTCCCCTGCAGATATGGGGGGGTGGGATCTGCTGTTAGTGACAGTGAGGCTCGGTACAGTGGGCACTCTCCACTGGTACAAAATAATAGTATGTACATATGTATATGAGATTTTGATATCCGGAATAAAAGAGATGGGATGTACAAAGAGAGAGCGAGAAATTGAAATTGAAACTGAAAAGCATTCCTATATGTAGGTGCAGATAATTTTATGAATATATGGGGGTGGGGGTGGGGGTGGGGAATTACCCTTTTGCCATTTGAAAGAACTTATGAGATAAGACACATACAGCGGGGGGTGGGGTGGGGGTGGTGTGTTGTGGCACATTGTGAGAACTGTGAAAATGAATTGTCGCTTGAGAATAATATACACAAAAAGAGGAGGAGGCGCTTTCTTGATTTGTTTGTTGGTTTGGTAGCAAAATGTTGTTTGTTGGGAATAAAGAGAGTAAAATTATACAAAAGAAGAGTATTTTTTGGTTTGTTTTTTGTTTTTGGCGGGCTATAGCTAATGCTTTTTGTTGGGTATTTGGTTTTTGGTTGTTGTTTTTTAGGGGGTTTTTTGTTTTGTTTATTTCATATACTTACTATTGTAATGTTTTGTTTGTTTGGTATTTGATTGGTAATTGATTTGTAATTGGTTAGAATATATCGTAGTGGCCATCAGCTCAAACGTTGCGGAAAGACAAAGCACAATTAAGAAGAAGAAATTTGTTTAAACGTTGTGTATGTGTTTTTCTTTTTTTCTTTTCTTTTCTTTTTTTTTAAATTTTGGGGATTAAAGAAATTCTTTATGTTTTTTGGGGTTTAATTTTGATTTGACTAATTTTTAAAGTCATGCTTCATGCAAATATATACTTGAATACGTTTTGTTTTCTAAATTGTCGACCAATTCACTGTTTTACACTCTCTTCATAATGAAACTTTGCTCCCAGGTCAAAGGTCAAAGGAATATACTCGTATACTCGTTTACTCGTGTGTCATGTATGTCCGTCCCCTAGGATAAGGATATTGATCTGTTTCTGTTCCTTTGTTTTTTGGGGTATTAGTTACACAAATATGTAGGTTCTGGGTGTGGGGAGGAGGTGAGAGTTAACAAATAGTGGGGGGTGGTTCTAGGGGATACTTTGGGGTGGCGGTGGCATGTTAGTAGGTCGAATCGAACCACTGATTTCCCTTTAAAGATCCCCCTCTCAATGATCCCCTCGATTCCCATCTGCATTCCCGTGTTAGTATTTCCCCGAATTAACCGACTTTTCTTATCTAATCGAGAGGTACTGTAAAACGGATCCCATCTGTGGACACGACAATGCGAATGACTCGACTCCGACAATAAACAGACAGCGATATTAGGACCAGTTATAAATAAGGCAAGGACTCAAAGGACACAAAGGTTACGAACACAATGAAATAGTAAACGAGGTAGTAGAACACACAAAAGGTACATATATGATATCTATATATAGCCCATACATACATAGATATGGATATGGTTGTGGTTATGCTTCTTATGGTTATGTTTGTGGCTCTGTGGCTCTGTGGCTTTGTAGCTTTGTGGCTGTGTGGCTGTTGGTATTACTCACCTCCTCACTGGATGATTTATCATGGCGTGGCGGTGTGGCTGGCGATGCCTGGCTGAGCAGATCGGGCAGTACGCTGCTGGTCCGGGTTCCGGGTGTACCCAAGACGCTGCCATCGGCACCCACTCCGCTGCTTCCGCCGCCGCCGCCGCTGCCTCCTCCTCCGCCGCCAACTCCGCGATTCTGATGGGACAGAAAGATCGGAACAAAAGAAAAGAACGGAGAGTTTATTAAAGTGAAGAAAAGTAACGGCACTTTGGGGGAGGCTTGGGGGAAAATGAAATAAGTAGTGGGAATGGGCGGGTTATACAGAGAATGTCTTGTCTGGGAGGATAGATAGATCAACAGATGGATAGATAGATACAGTTGGGAGGAGTAACGAACAGATATAAGAAGAAACAACAAATGAATAAGAAAGAAAACGAGAAAAAACGTAGCACAAAATAAATGAATGCCAATGAGAGAAGAGACACGGAATGGTCGAATGGCCTAATGGATATGTGTGGATATTATATTACATTATCGAACCCCTCTTCTTCTACGAAAGCCTCAATGGATATAGAGATACATACATACATACATATAAAGAGTTGTACATATAGTAGTAGTCGAACAGAGAGAGAGAGAGAGAGAGACTCTATGTGTGTGTGCAGGAGGTGGTGTGTGTGTGTGCGTGTAATATCCATTTATATAGTAGTAGAGCTTACAATCTAAAACATATATAGAATGTATCTCTCTCTCTCTCTCACTATCTTTCCTCTTCTCTCTCTCTCTTTCTCGTTTGGTTGTTTCAAAATTGTTTTAAAGCTAACATGTAAAGCACTTAAACTATCATACAAACGCGGGAGCAAATGGGGAGAGGGGTCAATACATCAAGAGGGGGCAGCAACACAACTCAACGCAGCAGGCAAACGTTGCTCGAGTTGCAAGAAGAACAATTCCAGGAGGCCCCCCCCCCGGGAGGGGCTTAAACATTACAAACAAACATAATATATGATTTTAATATTGATTCGTTCTTTTATCAAACCAGATGAGAACCAGCAAACTTTTTCGATTAATTTGACTCTTGAGTTTCGTCTTTGCACAGAAAAGCTTTAAAACAATTTTGGAGCATTATGTAGGAGCAAAAGAATATAGAATTGATGATACAGAATACAGAGAGCAGAGAGCAGAGCACAACAGCACAGCAGGATAATTTGCACAAGTATTTGGTTAAAAGTGGCAGTGATACTAGTGAGAGATACTACCTAACCTGCTACTATATACCATATATGTGATTATATGTAGACCACAGAACACAACAAGAAGAATTCATGATGAGAGCAGCGCGTGCACTCTTCTCTTTTCTGTTCTCTTCTGGTTTTGTTCTGCGGTGTTCTATAATCTAACTACCGGGAATCTATGGCCACCCTGGAAACTCACAATTGGAAAGAAAATAAACCCCACATCGAATCGAAATCTATAACTATAACCCACCCTCTTCACTAGAACTACATTATCTGAGGAGGTTTTTCGGTTATTTACTAAATTTATCAACGATTTAAAGTAGATTGGAGTATAGAAAAAATCCTCAACCTGCACTACTGTTCTACGTCTACGAGTATTCTATTTGGATTGGATCACATAATCTCATTAGCATTCGATACTTTGCCTCTTGTTTGTGGTGTGTTTGCGATTAGGGTTACAGTTAGAGTACAGTTTTTGTTTAGAGACTTGTTTAGACTACCCTACCAACCAGTTAGAAGAGAGCAATCGATTCGCAATGGTTAATTGTTAGCCCAAGATACGCTTAGTATTAGAGATTAGCGACTTAGATGTAGCCCACAATCTTACAATGATCATACAAATGAAAAATGCAATAAATCAAATCAAATGGAAACCAAAACATGCTCAAGCAATGAAAAGATACGATTAAATATATATGTATATGAAACAACATGTGGAACACACAATACGAATACGAATTCGAATACGAATTCGAATACGAATTCGAATACGAGTTTTTCTTTATTTTAATTATGCTATACCCCTTGCAGAGGGTTTTACGAAAGTGCAGCAGTGGCTCTCGGCTGTGCACCATTCCAGGAGGAATTTATGTATTAGGTGTGGCCATCGCTACATCTAATCTCTTTCGAGGACCATCCGCTTGCCAGTTTGTCATGCAAACGTGCGTTCGCCCTCTCTTTCTTGCGCTCGTCTCGAGAGCGTGGATGGTCCTCGCCACAGCGGACGACACTCCCTTCAGCAAATTTCATCATGGTTCAGTAAGGACCAACGGAATCGAACGAAAAACATGAAAGACTAAGCTCAAGCCATTGAACATCTACTCACTGCTGCTGCATGCAGTAAAAGTCGGAATCAGCAGGAATTTCGATCTGGCTACTATTACACGGAGCAGCCCTAAGGGCCAAGGATCATCCTCTGCAGCCGAAGCAAATATTGGCGGGAAACCCTGCTTTTGTCTCTGAACATAGTTCAGGAAGAAAACTCTCAAAATATGTATGAAAAATGAATCTGCAAGGGTACAGTCTGATTCTGGTTCTTTAGCGATAGTTTCCCACAGAATTATCCATCAGTTTTCATTATCAACAGATGCGTTTGGGTGTGCGTGTGTTCGGGTGGGTGGGTGTTATTTACGAGGGAGGCTGTTAGTGCAAATGTTATTAACAATACGAGTACGAGCGAGCGCCAGCCAGCCAGCCAGCGCAGTCGCCAAATGCCATGTGCCTGGTGGTGTGCTGTGGTGTGGTGTGGTGTGTCGAGTGTTTTGTGGTGTTTATTGGTGAGTATGGGAGAAAGCGAGCGATGGTAAACTTTAAACATTTTTGTTGCTTTTTTCGTTTTGTTTTTTAAGTAGTTTGGGTTTGGTTTACGTTTATATTTCTGGCGCCAAGACAAAACACAATTGGAATGGAAGAACGATATATGCTTTTGGTTTCTTTTTTTTATGGTGTAGCAGCTTTTTAAATAAATGTTTGTTTGCCTCTTCTGAAGGTTGATTGTTGGAGTTCTTGTTTTTTTTTGTATTGTTTTTTGTGCGAGCTGAGAACGTTTACCTGCTGCTGCTGCTGTTGCACCTGCTGCTGTTGCGCCTGCGCCTGCTGCTGTTGCGCCTGCTGCTGCTGCTCGGCTCGAGATGCAGCATTCCGCAACACAATGAGGGATTCAGTCTTTTCGCGACGCGGACGCAAGAAATCAAAATTCGGCCAATTGGATTTAGTGGCAGGCGTGGCAGGAGTTCCTGCTCCCGACGACTCGGCTCCTGCTCCTGCTGCTGCTGCTGCTGCTGGAGATGTGGTCTTGGCCTTGCTCTTGCTGCTGTTGCTGACACTGCCACTGGCTGTGGCTGTAGCTGTGGCACTGTTACTGGTGTTGGTGTTGTAAATGCTGTTCCTTTGGTACATGGCACTGGCTCTCTGGTTAGCTTGAACCATTTGCGGCGACTGCAGCTGCTTCGTGGAGGCTGTGCCGCCGCTGTTGCTGTTGCTGCTGCTGCTGCTGTTGCTGCTGTTGTTGCTGCTGGTGGTGCCGCTCAGCACTGCAGAGCGGCGTGCGGCTAGCGGAAAGAAGTCCGACCTCTCACGCCGAAAGCCGGGCACCACACTCATCGGCACTGGAGGAGCCTTCAGCGGCTGATAGCCCTGGGGGGGTATTGGTATTGGCCTGCTGCTGGGCACCGCCACACTGGCCCTCTGCAGCTTCGTATCCACCTTGAGCGTGCTCTGCTGCGAGCTGCGACTGAGACTGGCCGTCGTTGTGGGGCTGCCACTGCTTGCACTTCCAGTGCCACTGGCTCTGCCACTACAGCATCGTCCTGCTGCTGTGCTTGCACTGCCACTGCCACTGGCTCTGCCACTAGAGCATCGTGCTGCTGCTACTGCTCCTGCTCCTGCGGCTGCTGCTCCATTGCTGGCTCCAGTCTTCGGAAAGAAGCGATCAAAGTTCCAGTCCCTTAGAAGCTTTGCCTCCTCCTTGCGTGGCACTGCGGCAGCGGATGCCGACTTTTGCAGGCGATTTACATTCTGTTCGAGTTTCTGTTGTGTGTCGTGGTGTGGTGTGTTGCATGGATCGGATCGGATCGGATCGGGGGTTGGGAGGTTGTTTCGGGTAGGAGTAGTAGTAGTAGTAGTGGTGTTGTTGTTGTTGTTGGTTGGTTGGTTGTTGTTGTTGTTGTAAGTAGTAGCGCAAGAGAAGAATTTGTGTGTTAAGTAGTGGTTTTTTATTGTTGGTTGTTGTGGTTTTTGGTTGTTGTCTCTGTTGCATACTTAGAGGCGATTAAATATTGGATCTAAGGGCACGAGGGCAGGAGGGCGGTTGGGCAGGGGGAGTGGATTCTATGCCCCACCACAACAGCATGTAACATTTTTCATGAATTCTCCTTCGCGAAAGAGGATCTTTGTTTTCCTTTCACTCCATTCCATAGACATAGACATGGATATGGATACGGATGTAGCTAGTAGATATATGTAGATACATATGTTTATGCGAGTGTATGTGTGAGTGTGTTGTATCTGGTTGTCGTTAGGGTGCAATACTTGTTCGTTCTATATATACAACATTCGATTTGTTTCGATCGGTGTAAAAGACATTCGATACGCACCAGTGCATATATATACATACATATATATATATATATGTATACCTATAGATATGTATTCCATAGATGCAAACATCACACACATTTTGCTCAATCGATAAATAAACACGGAATAAAATACATTTTTACAAACAAAAGAATAATTCACGAAAAAGATTTCACACTGTTTTTTTTTTGTTTTGTTTTTTTACGCCGTATAAAAATTACTCAAAAATATATATATTAATAATAAAATTGAATATTATTTGCTGATCAAAATTTAGTAAGTAAAATAGTATATATTGTAAGCTAAATCTTAAATGAAAAAATGTATGTAAACAAAAAAAATATCAAACTGTTTGAAAAAAGTTTTTGTCTAAAAAAAGAGGAGAAACCGCAACCGAAAAAAGTCGAAAAATACTTAGATTTATATTACTCTTAATTGATTGATTGATTGATTGTTGGTTTGATTAGAGTTGGTTTTGGTTTTTGGTTTTTGGTTCCTTTAACCCTACAAAAGCTATAGTTTACAATTTGTACAATCGCATTCGCGATTCGGGGCGGGTGTGGGGTGTGGCGGGGCCTGGCCTATATCTTCTGATCTTCTGATCCTCTGATCTTCTCTTCACTGATTTCACCCCCGAACATAGATTTTCCATCTCATTTTCATTCTTTTATAATACGAAAAAAAACCAAACTAAAAACTAAACTAAACAGATACGGATACGGATACTGATACGGAATACGGAATACTGATACGTATCGTATCGGTATATCGACATATCGGTATACAATATGTTGAAAAATAAAGAAAGTATAGAGCGGTTGTTCTCGGAATGTTGTGCACTACAAGTTCTACGAGTACTTACGCGCTTCATGATCAGCGTACGGTCTCCTGCCTGATCATCGTCGTCGGGCGTGGGGGGCAGTGGCCGGTTGGGCGGCCCTCCGCTGCCATGGCTTCCAAGGGGCGTTGTCGTATTGCCGTCCTCGGAGACGGGTCCCAGACCAGGCCTATATGAGAATTCGGGTCTGAACAAAACGCAAAACCAAACGAAAAACAGAAACAACAAAAAACGGGGCGGCAAATCGTTTTGGTTGATGAATGGAAATGAATGGGAAGCGGAGTGGGAGTGGGATGGGGAATGCGAGGGGATTGATGTAGGATTCCAATGGGTTGGTAGTGGGTTGTGGGAGTGGGTGTTTTAGGTGGATTTTGGATGGTTTACATAGTGGGTTTTTCGATGAGGTGTTGGTGGTTGGTGGGGTTTTTGTGGCGGGGGTTTGTAGATGGAAGTGGGATCGGTTCAGGGGTGTAGGGTGTCGGGTGTAGGGTGTATAATGGATTGTTTAAACAAGTGAGTGTGAGAGTGAGAGACAAGAATGTTGTGAAGAGTTTGGGTTAGTATCCAGCGAGAGAGAGAGATAGACAGATAGAGAGAGATGATTGATACGTGATCTACTTTGCATGGCATTTCGAATGTCTTTCCTTTTTTCACGCCCCCTTCTTTGTGTGTGAGTGAGTGTGTGTGTGTGGTACTTACAGCGGCTTGGGCGGATCACTGGCCAACAGAGTGCCATCATTCCTGGCCCGATCGTTCGGCTCATCCGGCTCGCTGTCCGAATCGCTGCTGTCCAATGGATCCAGCGGATTCACGGGCTGTCCCAGGTGATTGTTGGACTGCGGTGGCAGTACGGCGGCTGGCTTCGATGCAGCTGCGCCCGAGGCGGATCCGGACCCCCGATTGTTGCGGGGTGGCGCCTCCGGCTGGGCCGCCTGCTGCTGCTGTGCCCCTCCTCCGCCGGCTGAGGCTGATGCTGCTGCTGCTGCTGTCTGTGGCTGCGGCTGTTGGGAGGAGACCACGCCCAATTCATTTAATTGTGCTGCTAACACATCCAAATGATCCTACATTTCGTTTTTATATAGTACATTTTCGGTTTGTTTTCGGTTTTCCGGAGGATTTTCGTGTATGTGTGTGTGTATTGTGTTCGTGTGTGTGTGTTTGTGTAGATTGCACATAATACCACAGTTTTTGTTTGTTTGTTTATCGTAGGGGCAATGGGGTGGGGGTGGGGTTGGAACGAAATATAATTGAGAATTAGATTGGTTTTCCTTCAACATAGAGTTCCATCTTATAGATACAGAAAGCCAAGAAAACTTTCGGTTGCACCAAGGGAATTGCATTCGATTACAGAACAGAACACAGACAAGATTCTTAGTGGGTTAGAAGAGAGAGAGAGCGAGAGAGAGCAGAGCATTACAGAGATACAGAGAGGAGCTTCGGTTAGAAATGATAGCTTCTGATGCAGAAGAATCAGTGCTAGGATTATAGTTAATCTTTGGATCAGTTTTGATGGAACATTATTCTTCGTTAGTGTGGGGGGATACATACACATCTCTCTCTTTGCAGAGAAAATTCTATTGTTCAAAGTTAGTTTGAAGTCAACTCCATTCTCTGCTACTTTTAGGATTAGTTTTTGTTGTTTTTCGATCTCCTTTGGAGGAGGTTTCAAAAGTGGTATTAGTGGCACGTGCAAAAGTGTTTTTTGGGTAGGTGGAAGTAGAGGGTGTTACGGCTGGGGGTGTTACCTCCATAGCATTGTACATGAATTGGGTTTGGGGTTGGGTTTTGGGGCTTTTACAGATGGATGGAAAACAATCGTTATTCATTAGGCCAGGGCCAGTGGCAGTGCGTTGGGAGAACCTCACGAGTGCGTGGCACATTCTAAGCGATCCATTGATAAAAGAACAGATTCCAGGACTTGGATTTGGCCTACAGATCGCTTAAATCTATTCCACTACTAAATCCTCGACTAGTTCCCCAACGCACTGGACACATTAATGGAAATGTACACTATAAATAGGAAAATGCAAGCAGTTAAACGCAAAAACAAAACAGCAGAAGAAAACAAAAGAAGAACAAATGCAACAGGCGGCTTGGCTTGGCTTTTCTTTTCGGTGGTTTGACAGTTTCCTCAACTGAAACCGAAAAGCGCTGGACAGACACATACCTCAGGTCTCCTTGGTGGTAACTGTTGTTGTTTATTGTCATTACATTGTGTGTGTGTGTGTGTATGTGTGTGTGTTGGTGTTTTATATATATTTCGTGTATTTTGTTTCAAGGGAAATCATACATTGGTTGGTTGGTTTTACAATACGAACGACGGCAACGGGCAACGGTGCGGGAAGGATGTTACACATGAGTCATAAATCATAAATCGATGGATGTTCATTGACATTGATTGATATATAGATTGATTGTTTGTTTGTTTGTTTATATGTAGGCGCACAAAATACATGAAAATAAAAGAAGAATACGAAATTGGGGGATTACTTATGAGCGTTAACATAAAATCGAATCTAAACTACTTCTGAATGGGGGTTGGGGGTTGGCGGTTGAAGGGGGACACAACATTACTGGGGGTATAGGGTGGGTGATATGCATACTCTATCAAAGGGGAAAGGATCTCGGTCTGGGAATGAGTCTCTAGAGCCTTAGAGTCATTGCTCTACAAAGACCTTCCTCCCCAGAGAGAGAGAGAGAGAGAGAGTAAGAGAGAGAGAGAGGGGCTCTCCCCCTTTGTTGCTGTTATCAGCAGCGCAGCCTCGCCTCGCCTCGCCTCTCTCTCTCTCTATCGTTCAGAAACGGCCCTGCGTTAATCTCCTTCTTCCGATACGCACCGATGGCTTGAAGTTATTCTGCGAATTGCGCTGCTGCTGCTGGGGCGTCTGACCCGCTGGCTGATCGCCGCCTCCTCCTCCTCCGCCGCCGCCGCCGCACTTCGGGGTCGGTGGCAATGGCCGATTGGCATGCGGTGGATCTGGCACCACAATCAGACGCTGTGGTATTTGTGGGCGTGCCGGCGGACCTGGTTCCTCGATCTGCTGGCGCTGTAGAACCAAGACGGAGAGAGAACAAAGGGGTTAGCAAACGATTCCCCAGGCTAAGAGGCTAAAGGATCGAGATCCTACGCCTACTGCTACTCGTACCGATGGCGGTTTCTGCTGTCGATTTGCCTGCGGCTGTTGCGCCTGTGCCTGCTGCTGTTGCTGCTGCTGCTGCTGTTGGGCGGCTGCCACTGCCTGCGCCTGGGCCTGTTGCGCTGCAAACGCCGCTGCTGCATGGGCCTCTGCTGCCGCCGCTGCGGCCGCCTGTCGCTGCTGTTGCTGGTGCAACTGCGCCTGGGCGGCGGCATGGTCGGCCGCCGCCTGGGCATGGGCATGGGCCATCAGCTGGTGGTGCTGCTGCTGCTCGGCCGCGATGCGACCCTCCTGGATCTGCTGGAAGTTGCGGCGCAGAGTGTCGCCTCCGGGGGCCTGGACAATGGAGCTATGCTCGCCCGCCAGCTGCGGCTCATCGTCGTCGTTGTCGCTGCCCGAGTAGCGGTAGTCCTCGCGCTCCTTCTCCTGCTTGCGCTTCTTGCAGCGATCGATGTGGTCCTTCAGCTGGATGCGCACCTGCCGGTCCGTCGGCTGATCCTTGATGAAGCCATGCTTCAGCAGATTCTCGGTATAAGGCCGCTGATGGTAGTCCTTCACTGTAAATGCAATTGAATGGGGCAAGCAATTAGCAGCAGCACTCAGCAGATTCCCGATTCCCGAATCCCGAACGGGAACGGGATGAATGACTCACCCAACACCGTGTCAATGAATCCATGGAATTTCTTGGACCACTTCTTCGATTTGAGGCGCGGCGGCGAGTTGCGTGGAATCAAGAAGAGAGCACGCATCGGATGGAGATCGCACAGCGGCGGCTGTGACTCAGCCATCTCCAAGGCGGTGATCCCCAGCGACCACAGATCCGATCGGTTGTCGTATGTGGCGTCGGGATTCTCGTCGCAGGCAATGACCTCCGGCGCCATCCAATAGGGAGTACCTATAGGCGAAAGAGAGTGAGACAAGTTGTTTAGCAGGTAATAATAAGCACAGAGAGAGAGAGAGAGAGAGAGATGCAGCGATGACTCACCGATGAATGTATTCCTTCTGCCTATCGTGCGATCCAGCTGCGCCGAGACACCAAAGTCGACCAGCTTCACCTCCGCGTTGTCTGTGAGCAGGACGTTCTGGCCCTTGATGTCCCGATGGATGACTTTGTTCGAGTGCAAGTAGCTGAGGCCGCGCAGGATCTCGCGGCAAATGTAGGCGATCCACTCCTCCTTGAGGCTCTGGCCCTTGGTGGACTTCACCAGATCCGTCACCGAGCCGGCGCCGCAGTACTCCATCACCAGCCACAGCTGGTCGTCCTTGCCGGGCGGACTCTTCTTGATGAACGCCCCGTAGTAGGTGGCAATGTTGCGATGGTTTGAGTATTTCTTCAACACATTGATCTCCAGCTTGATCTCCTCCTCCTCGTCCTCGGTGACGTCCATCACCTTTATGGCAGCCAGTTGTCCAGTCTTTGTGTGACGGCCCTGCAATGCAAAAGGATGCACACGAAATGAGTTCGAGTCTTTGCTTGTTAATCTCCACTCATGGAAGTGGGAGGCGGCCAAAGATCGGGGTCAAATGTGGGGCATGGCATGGCATGGGCATGGGTTTTTGTATTTATTTTTCATTGCTTTAAAAGCGTTTTATTATTGCGGCATTGAAGGCTGTTTAATGCACTTCTTCCAGCAGCCAGCGACAAGAGAGGGAGAGAGAGGGAGAGAGAGAGAGACCCCGAGACGATTGCCGATGTCGATGACGTTACTGATGGCCATGAAGGCGTTGGCGGTTAGTGCATCTTTCTCCCCTCTCTGTCTGTCTATGCCCCACAGCGTCAACAAACTGCGACGCATGAAAAGTGATTATTTAAACAAAAGCAATAGCCCCCACCAGCCCACCAGCCCCACCAGCCACAACAACAACAACAACAACAACATCGTATATAGTAGACTTTCAATGAAATCAAACAATAGAAGGCACTCACAAGAGACGGCGGCGGGGGTGGGACGACGACGACGACTCTGTCTGGAGTGCAGCTGAAAGGAAGGCAGGAGGTGCCCAAGAAAGGGAGGGGTAGGTGGCATCAACCTCAAGTGTGGTAATGTGTCTGCTCCTCAATCAGAGTGTCAAGTATTTAAGGTAAACATCATGCCACAAATAGTTCGAGTTTGAGTATCGCATATCTCTCTCTCTCTCTCTCTCTCTTGCTCTCTCTCTTGCTCTCTCTCGTTCTCAGTGACTAATCCGCAGGAGGGGAGGAGGAGCAGATCTATACTTGTTTTCGCCGTTTGGAACCCATTCTAAAGTGCGAATCAAAGGAGAGGCACACACTGCAAAAGAGACTCTATAAAAGGCCTTTGAAGGGAGACTCCTAAGAGCTCTCTCTCTCTCTCCCTCTCTCTCCAGCCAGGAGGAGGAGCCCCCCTCAGCCCCCGCCGTTTCTGTTGAAGGAGCATTAAAAAGGCGACTGAAATCAAGAGGAGGGATCTTTCAGATGGAATCTCAAGTTCTGTTAATCAAAGGAAGAGAAAAGATGCTCGCAGATAGATCCAAGATCCAAGAGATTCTCCAGAGGAAAAGGTGACTAATCAAAGGGGTTCAGGCCTTCCATATGTGAGTCATTTAAAGAGGAAGATTCCCTGGACAGCAGGAGAAGATGAGCCCTGAACTTTGAGAGAGATTTCAACTTGTTCCTCTCCTAAATCTTTGGGGAGCCACTTGGAATCTTCACTCTTTTTCTTCTCTTCTCTCTCAGAGGAGAGCCTCGACAGTTATGCTTTGAGATGATTTCCTGTATACAGCTCTAAAAGAGTGTCTCTGGCTAAGATCTAATGACCTCTTCCGTGGATAATTTCCACACTTTTTCCTCAAGGCAGAAAGACTCTCCACTCGATCTTTAGTTTCAACAAATTATTTAGCCATTTTTCAATCGATTATCGTGTTTTGTTCTGCACAGAACTCTCGAGAGTGTTTATTAACTTTTCCAGTCACGTAGTCGATGCTTTGGGGACACCCAACCCCCACCCCAGCTCCAGCTCCAACCCCAACCCCCAGCAATTACCCGTAACCGTAGCTGTAGTCGTAGACGTAGCCGTAGCCGTAGTTTCAATTAGTTGCCACTTTAATCAAAAAACTTGCAAATTGTTTTTTATGCCACACAATCCTCCCCCTCCCCGCCGACGTTGTATCCACACTTTTAGCCAAGTTGAGATTGAGTTGTCCTGAACAAACCGGTTACCCAGCCCCAACCCACCCAACGCTCCTCCGGTTAGATGATGCATCCTCTTGCGGATGGCTCTGGGGCTGTGGCTATGGCCGTGGCTGTAGCTGTCGTGTCGTCTTTTAAGCCGCTTTTCAAGTCATTTTACATTTAATACAGTTTTAATTGAGTGAGTGAGTGAGCAGCAAGCATCTCCCCATCCCCATCCCACAGAGTGGCCAAAGACCATCCTGTAGTGGTGGTGCCATCCCATCCATTCTCAGCCATAAATCAGAATGCTTAACGAGAGATGATAGCAATTTAAGTGACGATAGGCACCGACTGCCGCTCCGATGTGCCGTGCCTGATGATGTGAAGCGACCATCCATCTATCTATCTATCTATCTATCCAACTATCTGTGTGTCTGTCTTTACGAGTATGAGATGTCCATGGGACATGTTTTGCCCGTTGGCTTTTTAGCCATCGTACACTCTACTTTTTGATGGCTTGGCTGACAGAGCGAGAAAGAGAACGGGAGGGAAAGAGAGGCACAAAGAAGTCTTGCGCTTCAGATTCTGCATTAATTTAAAGCTGATTATTTCTGGGATTTCATTGGGGCAGCCAGGCAGATCTCCGTTAAGTGGTATAAGATCCAATAGGATTATAGCACGGATTTTGATATGTATCTCTGGGTAGCTCCAATGGAGAGATACACAGGATCCACAGGATACCAAAAGGGGGCCCTATCTTAGGGAAAATACTCCCATAGAACCTATAGAGTTTCAGTGGATTTCATCCTATGGAATTCTATGGAATTCCCCTGAAAAGAAATCTCTGTAACTCTCCACATTGTAGAAATATTATTAATTGCTTTCTAGGGTATTCCATATATTCGTTCATTTGGTCAGGAAAGTTGAACCCCACCCCACCCCACCCCCGTCTGCTGCTTTTATTGATTACCGAAACGAGGCGTTACTCCATGGCCTGAAGATGCTGAAGATTCGATCAAAATGTTATTAAAAACTCAGCCAAACAAGTTGCATGCCGCCTGCCTGCTGGAGGCATGTTGCCATGTTGCATCTTGGCATCTTGTTGCATCGCTGATTCTAACTGTTGTGGCATGCAACAGCAGATTCTCTATGCAAATTAATGACATGCACTAATGGAGCCTGAAAAACGACACAGAAAATTGTCCAGAAAGATGGAGACGGAGTCAGAGGGGGAGAAATCGATTAGGCAGGCCATTAAAAGAAAGCCAGGAGGAGGCAGGAGGCGGGAGGAGGTAGGTGGGGTGTGGCACATCTGTATCTGTGTCTGTGTGCATGTTGCAGGTGTTTCGGTTGTCGGTTAGCAGGAAGTGTTTGTTTGTCATCGAATGTTGATTTTTGATTTGGGCCTCGGGGCCGATTCCGAGCGATGATTGCGCCAATGGAAATACTTGGGAAAATATCTGTGAATCATTTTGTGGAGAGTAGCAGCAGCAGCAGCACTCCCCTCCCCACCCCACTCCTTTTACTCTTTCTTCTTTAAAGCTTTAAAATCCACACAGAAAAGAAAGAGAGCGACAGATCGACAGAGAGAGAGCGAGCGAGCGAGGAATAAACAAATAAACAAAAGTCTGAGCAAACCATATGCCATATTCCCATTTTATTTATGTAAAAGCAAAAGCAAAAGCAAAAGCACTACTCCTCCTCCCTCCCCCCTGCTGCTGCTCCTCCTCCTCCTCCTCGAAGAAATCGCTGAATTTGTACAAATAATCAACAATAACAACAACAAAAAATGTGAAAATCTTTTCCAAAGGTAAAGCCAACAATGGGAGGGAGGGAGGGAAGGGAAGGAGAGAGGAGCGGATCGGTTCGGATCGGATCGGATCGGAGAGTGGAATGGAATGGAATTGGAATGGACTGTGGGGCTTGGCTCTGCTCTCTCTTCAGTGGAGTGCTGGGAGGGGGAGAGGGGGAGTGCAGCTGTCCCTCCGATTTGGATTTGGATTCGGATTTGCCTACCTATGCGATGATGCACACGGGCCACAGAGAGAGCGAGAGGGAGAGGGAGAGGCAGGGGAGGGTTGGGTTGGGTTGGGTAGAAACCATCTTTCGGTTTACAATTTCCAGCACTTGCACTCGCTGCGGTGGCTCATGTGTCTGTGTGTCTGTGTATCTGTGTATCTGTCAGATACACACAAACACAAATAAAATCAAAGCTTGAAAAGCAAACAATAAAAACAAAGCCACTTGATGAAGTGAAATGATATCATATCATATCATATAGTAACTCCAAGAGGAGCTGGGGAGAGCTCTACCGAATGCAATAAATATACAAAGAGAGTCACAAGAGATATACATACATACATATATGTATCTTGTGTATATAGTGTGTATATAGTAGACTTATTTAAAGACCCTGCATGATCACAGACTGCAAATTATTCTCATATTTACACACACAAACACAGCTACAGATACAGCTGCAGATTCATAATAATAATAATAATAATCATAATCATAATCGTATTCATGTTCCCTCGGTTAAAAAGATGCCAAAACGCATTGCCACCACAATCCCCCCCTGCTCTCCTCGCTGGCACTTTTTACGCCCAAGACTAAAACTATTGCAAAAGAAAATCCCAGAGGCAGAGAGCAAAAAACTGCACTCGCAGCTGACGTTGACACAAAAAGTGGCAAAAATTCCCCACTGCCTTCTGCCGCCGCCGCGTGATAAGAGAATCGAGCGGGAGAGAGGGAGAGACAGAGAGGCGGCTGGCAGAAATCTGACATTATGTAAGTGGGGAAAAATGCAGTCAAGTGCCCCCCCTTGGCCCCCTTTTGAAAGAAAGAAGGCAACTTTTGGACATGTTTTTCATGTTGTGCCTCAACTTTGGGGCATGGCACGCAAATCGCTAGAAACTGAGAGACTGAGAGAGGGGGAGCCAGAGAGGGAGAGAGAAAGGGAAGATAACACAGCACAAAATGATCCAGAATGAAGGGCAGGGCGGGGCAGGAGGAAGGAAATGGAATGGAAAGAAGGAAATTGAATAATTTGGAGATAATGCCACGAATATCTATGACTGGATCCAAAAGGGAAGTGGAAACAAACCCACAACAAAGAAGAACCAGAATCACTAGAAATCCCTGGGGACTTTCCTAAAAGGCCATCAAAAGTGCAGGAATGAATGATATAGTTGATATCCAGATGGAGAGCCAGAGCCAGAGCGAGGGCAGATGCAGATCGATTCAATCGAATGAATGAAAGTGATTCCAATGTGATTGCTGTCCTGCGAATGGAATGCCAGACTGGAAAGGCGTTGGAATGATTGGTGGGGCAGGGGTGGGGCGGAATACCAAGCACCCTGCAAGCACCCTGCAATAAAACCCCCAATAAATATGATGATTAATGCCAACTGGAATCTAATCTAAGAGCCAGCTTACAATGTAATCGAGAATGGGAATTGGTAGCTGGGAATTGGCAACTGGGAATCGGCAGGGAATTGTGAAATAATGAATGAGAATGAGTGAATCAAAGAAGGAAAGATAGGGGCCGAGATAGGGGATGGAAGATAGCAAAGGGAAAGACTTTCTCTGCCGCCATTGTGGCCAATATTCGCATCCAATTAAAGCCAAAATCAGTCGTCGTTTGCTGCAGCCCAAAAGGCCAAAGTCCTCGCTTTAAGGCCCGATTAATTCGTTGGTTCTGCCTCCTAGTCTAGACTCCGACTCGGACTCCTTTTGGCCTGTTAATATTTAAGCCAAAAATACATTTGCCTGGCCCGAAGCACTCGGGGGAAAAAACTGGGAGCTGGCAACTGGCAACTGGGACATCAAACAAAAAGTGTGTGTTGCTGTTTGCTAACTGGGTTAACCATCGCCATCGCATCAGGCCATCAGGTGGAGGCACTACGTGGAGGAGGCAGGCAGGAGGCAACTAAACCACCGACACCCCTGCCTGCCTCGCCCTGTGCCGTGGCAGTGTGTGGTGCCACTTGAAGCCCACTATCGGGGGGCGGGGCATATGGCCCCCAAAATATACAAAACTCCACTCCAGACAGCACTCGGCAGTGCCACCCTTTGCCCCCCGCCTCCTGCTCCGACTGGGTGGCTGGATGGATGGGTGGAAAATTCAATTTAATGAAAATGCCAGCCAAGTGCTAAAAAGCCTGTTAAAGTGGTTCAATGAAAGCGAGACAGGAGGAGAGCTACGATAGAGAGAGAGAGAGAGAGTGAGAGGTGTGGGTAGTACTAGCAGGTAACCTTTGACCCAACCCCCACCACCTACCAACATCCATCAGCTCGGACCAAATGCAGAGATACATTTTAAATAAATTTCGAGCACCATTTGAGTTTTATGAGGCAGCTGCCTGCCCGCCTGCCGCCTGCCACGGATAGCAGATACAGTTGCAGTTGCAGTTGCAGATACAGATACACTCCCCAAAGGAGAGCCATTCCATGCCATTCCATTCCGATTGCCAAGTTAATTAACGAATGAATCTAACGATCAACAAATTGGCAATTGATGAGCATTCACAACCTTCTGGCTGCCCGCCTGCCCCCCACTGCCCCCCCTCTTAATCACCTTTCAAATGCGGAGTCTGCAAATTTGCAAACTGATCGACAAAAAACAGCAGCGGCAGCAGCAGCAGCAGCAGCAGCCGCTGAAAGACAGCAGCTGAAAAAACTGGGCATAAAATGTATTGCGTAAGTTGGCCAAAAACGCAGCTGTTGCTGCCACTCAGGGGGGCAGGGGGGAGGTGGCACTGCTGCCAGTGGGCCAGTGGGGCAGACAGGCAGGCAGGCAGGGCGACAGGCAGCAGCCAGCAGGCAGGCAGGCAATAACTGGAGGCTGTTGCCCCTGCCACATGCTGGGGCCTGCTTTTGGTTTTGGTTTTGGTTCGGTTTCCACTGTGTCTACCTTTTGACGCATCGCACGGGCGTGGTGCTGCGGCTGCCACTGCCACTGCTGCCGCTGCTGCCGCTGCTGTGGTTTCTTTCTGCGTTTTTGTATCTCATATCTCGTGTATCTTTGTATCTTTTGCCAGTGTTGTAATTGAATTGCGGTGCACACGTGTGTGGGAGCAGCAGCTCTAAGATGGTTGCCACAATTAACATGCCTCCCCCTTCCCCTTCCCCACACACATGCAACAAAAGCCCAGCGAGCAAATGTGGCAGAAAATGTGGCTTCCTTTTGGATGGATGGCTCTTCGGGTTACTCAATCGAGAGTGGTGCGACATGCGGCTTGTGGCAGGTAGCAGGTAGCAGCACAGGTGTGGTGTCATAGCCACAGACAAAGGCAACCGAATCAGACCCCCCACCCTCACCCTCCCTTCAGTAGGAGCGGATGGGTGGGGCTGGGGCGGGGGCGGGATTTCATTCTAAAACTCTTTAAGATATTCTTCCTCTAAGAGCCACTACCAGATTTCTGCCTCTCGACATTTGCCATCTTTATTCGTGATTTTCAGAATTTCCCCCTATTCAAGTTCTCAAATTTCTATCGGAAGTGCCCTAAAATTATACCTTTCTTTCCTTAATTTCCCATTTTGTAATTAAATTCCCCATTGCCATACCATTTCCCCTGTATTTGAACTCTAAAATGTACCCCTAATCGACCTCTAACAATTCCCCCCTATTTCTATTCCCATTCCCATCAACAAATATCCCTAAAATTCCCCAATTACCGATCACACAATTGGGGTTTATTCATTCATTTGTGATTAATTTGCAGCAATTTGCATTGACATGGCTTATCAGTGGTTACCCCTCCCCTCCGCCCTCCCTATCTCTCTCTCTCTCTGTCCCTCTCTGTACAAATGTACCTTGAAATTTCCGCCTTTTGAGTCATTGAATCTATTTCCATTGTTGACACCAAAAGTACCGTTTATTTGTGCGAAAAAGATAAGCCCCACGGCATACGGGATGGGAAATTGTGTCAAAAGATAATAATTTATATTTAACGGAGAGAGAGGAGGAGTGCGGGAGGGAGGGAGGGAGTGCGGATGGCCATAAAATGTACAAAAAAACCAGCAGAAGAATTTGTTCTGTGCTGATAATGACGTCACTTTTTGCGTGTCAACAATTTCCGGTTTCCTTTCTGCCCTTTTATGGGGGTGTGTGTGCAGTGTGTGTGCTGTGTGTGTGTGTGTGGTACAACTGGGGTTTTATTCTAATTAATTGAGAAGATCCCCCGCCCCATCCCCTCCCCCTCCCCATCCCAATCCCATGCCACTTTTGCTGTCAAATGGAGTTCACATTTTGGTAATTGGAAATTAAATTGGAATTAAGCAGGAAGATGGATGGATGGAGATGCAGGAGATCGAGAGAATGGGAGAATGGGAGAGTGCAAGAGTGATTCCCAGAGACGATGATAAAATCCCAACCCCCCCTACCCCTATCCCTATCAACCGCAACACACACACACAGACACGATGACTGCGGGTCAACGGGTCTCAGTCTCAGTCTTTCTCCCTCCCCCTCTCTCGCTCTCTCTCTGTTACTCTTTTGATTGTTCGTACAATTACATGGAATAATAAAATATATATTCCGATGTCACATGGTAGCCAGTGTCACCCCTCCCCACCCCTACGACTGTATGCAGATAAGAGACGCCTGCAACCAGCATCAGCCATCCAGCCATAAACATGCGGTGGCATGTGGCAGGGGGCAGGCGGCAGGGGGGGCATTCATTCATTGTGCAAGTTAGATAGAAGTTCAATTCCCTTTATGGAGGAGCCAGCCCCTCTGCCGCCGCTGCCGCCGCTGCTGGCAGCAAGACAAAGACTTCTCTCTGTTGCAGCAAATTATGCATGCAAAATAACCGACACACAACTTTCACTCATAAATTAATTGTTCAGCAGCAACAGCAAGGAAACCTAAGCACCAGCACTGGAAAAAATATAGACATAAATATTGAAATCAGGCGAAAAAAACCCCAAGACTACAGTGAAACTTCTTTAATGGCGAATTCCAATAACTAGAATACTCTTTCCCAATAATCCTTTTGTAATTCGAGGAATTGCCAGGTAAATTGTTGATAGATTGGAACCGGAACCAGGGGGGAATTATAGTTATGGCTTTAGAAGAGCCAGAAGTAGGGAATTTCCCTTAAGGGATTTCCCGTATCACAAACGTTGCATAAATCAAGCGAAATATCCCTGACAGAAAAAGGAGAGAGAGAGAGAGAGAGAGATACCTTTATGGATCACTGAAAACATTTATGGCAGAATTTATGGCAGCATTTATGGCAACTTTTTTGTAGGAATATTCTCTCAAAGATCTCCTCCGCTCCTGGACTAATTTCCCCACAAAACCCACAAAAATAGTCATAAATTAACTCGTAACCAAATGTTCAACTAAATTTAAATAAATAACAAATTTTCTTTGCTGTTTCCAGTGGCAGAAGTTCGACTGTACCATGGAAAGCCCCTCGTGAGTGGCCATAAAAATCCGTAGGAATCATGAAATTCCATTAAACAAATGTCTGAGTAATCGACCAAAAGAGAGAGAGAGAGAGAGAGGTGGGGGAAGCAAAGTGGAGAGATGGAGTAAAAGGGAAAGATGGACACGGCAGATACGACAGACGGACAGACGGACACACAGATTGGAATGAAACTCTTCGTTTGCATATTTAATCAATGGATTGCTGGATTGCCAAATGGCCGACTGGCTGACTGGATGGATGGATGGCAGGCCACAAAATATTGAAATATTTACACATGCATCAGCATGGTGGCATGGCACAAGTTCGTGTGTTGCCGCCAAAGCGTTAACCTTGTAACCAAATGGACAATAAACAAGCACAGACATGCTTGCTGCTGCTGCTGCTGCTTAGCGGTAGAGGGAGATCGAGAGAGGCAGAGAGAGTGCGCGCAAGAGAGTTACACATCTCATTTGTGTGCGTATGCGTATGCATGTGTGTGTGTGTGTGTGTGTGTGGATGATTTGTGGGCGGCAATTTGATCGAAATGAGATTGAAATCGGTTTATGGACAGACGGGGGAGTTTCTGTGTGGGGGGTGCAGGGGTTGGTGCTGCGGTGCCCAAAAGTGGGTCAAATATCCATCAAAGGAAAGCCCCCATCCACGACAACTATTTTTTGTTTATGAAATTACAGAGAATGAGTCATAGAGAGAGAGAGAGAGAGAAGAACAGAAGTTGAAATGGAAATGGGATACCCTCTTTGAATGAAAGCTCTCTCTCTCTCTCTCTCTCCCAGTGTGTGTATGTGTGTGTGTGTTCCGTTCTTTAATTCTGCTAAACGACTTTTCTCGGTTTCGAGAGATTTCCTGGTACTCCGAACCGAAATTAACCAATTAGGAAATCAAACCGAAAAATAAACAAAATATTCACATTTGTTTCACTTTTTTTTGTGTTTGTTTGTTTCTCCAAAAAACCAAAAGAGAAACAAAAAAAACCTGACCTTTGCTCATCCGCCGTTATTATTATTGTTTTTTGTGGTTTTCACCCGAGCGGATCGCCGGAATGGAATGGGAATGGGAATGGCATGGAATGGAATGGAGAATGGAGATCTCTAAACAGACCGCAGAAATTTCACACGCCGCCTCTGAATCCGAAAAAGTGATAAATTTTGAAGCCCCAGCAGCAGCAGCAGCGGCAGTGGCAGAGGCGGCGGCAGCGGCAGAGGCAGCGGCACACTCGCTCGCGTATAATCGTAATTTATGCCAAAAAAACACACACACACACAGCAGCCCACACAGAAACACTCCAACACTCCGCACTCCACACTCCGGACAGAGGGACGGACACACTCTGGACAGACGGACAAGCTAAACAGATGGACGGAACAGAGCTACAGAGGGACAGAGACAGACAGAGACAGAGACAGAGACAGACAGAGAGCATTGCTTATAATAAAATGCACAAGTTAGCAGAGCGTCGAGCAATCAACCAACTCATCGTTTCCCCCAAGGTCGTTTGTGGCCCCCACACACACGCACACACATACACACACACACACACATGGCACATGGTACACCCCTTCCTCTTCTGCTTCCCCTTCCCTTTTGCGTACACCTTTTTCGATGACTTTCCCATTCCCATAGATTCCGCTGAAGGCAGCAAAAAATGTCTGGCTTATGTTTTTAACCAAAAATCGCATTGGATTTTTACAGAAAGTGGGAGAAGGGAGGAGGGAGGAGGGAGGGTACGGGGTTGCCTTGTCAATGAAAAAAGTGTCAGGGCTAGAGATTTAATTAAAGCGAAAACAAAGCCAAAAGTAGAAGCCCCCTCCCCCCTCCGCCGAAACAAAACACAAAGAGAGCCCCGAAACAGCAACAAAAGTTAGTGAACCTCTCTAAAAATACAAACTCTCCTCTCCCGCTCTCCCGCTCTCTCTCACTCTCCAATTCTAGCGCAGAAAGTGCACACGGGAGAGCCAGAAGGCGAGGGAGCGAGAGAAGGGTCCATCCGAAAGTGTGAAAGAGAAAGGAGACACTGCTGATGTCCGAGCGGCGTCTGCTATCTGTTGAATCTCCGCTGCTCTGCGCTGTTCTGCTCTCCCATTCTACAGTCTCCACACGCACACGCACACGCATACGCACTCTCCACTCCACTCTCCCATAGGTTGTCCCTTTCCCACTTGTGTCTCCGCGCGGAGGGAACGTGTCAATGACTTGCGCCGACTGTTAATGTTTTCAAATTTGAGTCTACAACAAATTAAATTTGCGTAATAATTAGTTCCTTGCATACCCTACAGCGAGAGGGTAGCATTGGCGTTATTCATGCTCTCCAAGTGGTGGATTTCAGGGAACAACCTTTGATGTCTGATTAGATTGCAATCCCCGATGCCCGATGCCCATGAAGCCCGCCAATCACACAAGTTTAGGCGTAAGATAAGACTTTCTGTTGGCAACAAGAGTGCACGATGGGGAGCCATGGGGCGTCTTCGGCAGTCTCTACAGGGTATCTCTCTCTTCGACTATGCAGTGTTTCGCATTCTCCTTATCTGTCGGTTCAGTGGTGACATTGGAGGAGCGGAGCAGTTTATGCCTTTTATGAGCCAACAGCAGCAGCAGCAGCAGAAGCCCCTACTTTGGGTACTCGTGTACTACCCCCTACCCCTGTGTGGCTGGCTGGCTGGCTAATTGCTGGGCCTTTTTATGGGGTCGTCTATAGACTATAGTTATTTCGTTCCTCATTTGCTGCCGCCGCTGCTGCTGCTGTGCCTGTCTGTGCCTTGCCTTTCGGTTCGGTTTGTTGCCAGCTTGTTTCCTGCTTCATTTGCTTATTGGCTTTAATGTATTTTGCATGTTTTTCGGTTGTCGTGTTGCAGCACTGCCAGTGCCAGTGCCAGTGCCAGTGCCCCTTCCCCTACCCCTACGAGTATCACTGTAGCTGTATGGATGGCTGCGCCTGCGCACAGACACACAACAACAACAACAACACCAAAAGCAACCACAGAAAAACTGAAGCAATTATTGTTTCTGTTGATATACCCTTCCATTCCATTCCATTCCATTCCACTAAGTTAAGGGGGTTTTGGAGAGAGAGATCTTTCAGAGCCAAATCCCATACTCCCTGAAAATATGGACTCAACCCCAATACCCCAATGGATGGAGAGGGAAAGGAGTGCCAGGCAGGCAGAAAAGATTCCAATATTGTCCCAGGTGCCAGGTCCCTGGTCCCATTGATGAAGGTGCGGGTGGTAGGGTATGTTTAAACTTCGATCCACTGAAGCTCCCTTTTTATATTGCTCTTTGTATTTATTTGGTTGCGTGCTTTATTATCATGTCTCCTCCGCCTCCTCCCCCTCCTCCTTCTTCGCTCATGAATATGCATTCTCTTGTACCTGCACTTGTCTTTCTCTGGCTCCAACTCCCACCCATGAGCCTCCCTCTCTCTCTCTCTCTCTGTCTCTGTCTCTCTTACGTTAATTGGGTCAAAGTTTACCGTTCTATGGGTAGGATAAGTCCATGTATTGGGGCGAAAGTAAACATTGCACAACATTCGAAACACTCGAATCATTCGAATCATTCGAAGCATTCGAATCACGTTCATGCGTGTGCGGGATCATGAATTAGTGTGAACTTCAAATTGGAGATTATTGTGGGGATTTCTTTGCATGATTCATCCAATGTTGAAATATTTGCAGATAAATATTCACAAATTCAGTGACAAATCTCCATGAATGATCCATGAATACTTTTGATTCACGAATGTAAGGGTTAAAGATGGTTGGAGATTTCCACGCCATTGAGGAATGCGCATATTTCGGATCTGTCATAGATTCTATATACTTTACAACATCTGAATAGATCTTTCATTAAATTTAATGAATATACTCGTAGTTGTTGTGCCTTTAAGAACCACAAATGGGATTGAAACGAAGTACATTTTAGTGCATTTTCCACGTTTCCACTTTCAGCACACACTCTCTCTCCCTCCCTCTCCCTCTCTGTCTCTCTGTCCCTCTCTTTCTCTTTAGCCACCTGCAAAATCAAAGCCGCTAAAACGTTGCACTTGTACGTGTTCTACAGGGAGCCACCTCCCATGTGGTAACCCCCCCACCTCCTATAGCAACCCTGGTATAGGGTCACCCCCACCAATCATTCCCGGCTCCAGTGAGTCACGAGAGAGACAGAGACGGAAACGGAGCCCCGACACTGTGGCTGGGGCGGGGGCTGGGGCTCTGATAAACAAAATTGTAATCGTGAAGAAACGCAGTAGAGAGTGAAAGAAAAAACATATGCAGAATTATCAATAAAGCGGAAGTGGGAGAAGCAGCAGTGACTCGGAGGGGAAGGGGGGAAGCAGGGGGGATAGACAAAACATAAATTAAAGTAAATGAAGCGCAGAAAGATTCGCGGAAAAATATAAACACAAATTATCGATTTGTCATTTTACGTGGAATTCCAAAAAATCCACACACAAAATAATGATTAAGCCCGAAACGAAAAAACTGTGACGTTTGATGGGCCGAGACTGTTTTCTGTATCTGTATCTGTATCTGTAAACCGGTTAACCATTCAGTCGATAAGTTGGCCAAAACCACACTCACAGAAGACAGACACAGCAGGCAGGCAGACAGAGAGACAGACGAAATGCCAATGAAATGAGACTCAAGCAAGTGGCTGGCAGTGGCTGGCAGTCCCTTGTTCCCGGTTCTAGAGTCACACATGCAGATACATCCAAAGATACAGAAAGTATCTGCTGCTGCTGGGCATTACTCATGCTAATTTCACACACATACAGACACAGAGATACAAGATACAGCGATACAACAGTATAATGAACTACTTTAAGGCCTCCAAGAAATGCGGAACTTGCGTTAACAAGTTTGCCTGGGCTGGAGCTGTGGGCTGGACGGACTCCCATGGTTACCACGTGCCACTTGCAACAGAGCAGAGCCCTAGATCGAGCCAGAAACTGGTACCTGTTGGAGGCCCCTCTCCCAGTGTGGTGTGGGTCGCAAAACCAATTGACAGAGCAACAACAACAGAAATAACTATGAAGTTTAATAGATTTTTATGAAAGTTTCCACCGGATTGACAGCCATAGGTAATCCATGGAGAGGTAGTCCATATAGGGGCGGGGTGAATACGAAAGGTAAGAGTCCAGAGAATAATCTCCCAACTCTCTTCTCCCAACAACAGGTTTTTCTCTCTCTGTATTTCCGGATTTCGATTACTCATTGAATTTCAGTGTACTTCGCAATTAGCACACGACTTAAAGACTTGAACGATGATTAAGAATTGGTTCGGGATTTCAATATATGATATAGGGGGGTTTAAGGGGGTGAAAAACTATCTTTTCTCTGCGAAATTAGACATTTTTTGGATTCAATTACTATCTAAGATAGTTCCCATAGATGTGCCTAGTGGAACACTTTTTGATTCGTATTTCCACAAATCAAGGATGGATTCCCACAGCTGTAAGCGATAGAACCCCAACCGAAGCCCGAGCCCAGAGAAACGCTCAAGAAACTCTTGAAAACTCCTTGGAAATTGGCTCCAATTGCCGCCTGAATCACTCACTCCACAAATATCTGCGAGCATCGCCGCAGAATGCGATGATTAACACTTAGTACAAGCCCGCTGCTGCCTCGGTTTAAGATCAATTTAATCAAAAGATACACAAGTACTTTTGTGTCTCTCTCTCTCTCTCTCTCTCTCTCCACGAGAGGCAATAAAGAACTTCAGACAGACAGACAGACGGACGGACAGACAGTCGGGCAGGCAGCTCAGTTTTGTGGCATTAATCACACAGAAAAGCTGCTGGCTGCGACGACCCCCCACTACAGTGGATCTCCCCTCCCCTTCCCCTGCCCCACCCTGCAACCAGCAACAACTTGCCGTTGGCCTCCCAAGCGCGCAGGCGGTGGCATGCCACACTTTTTCTTCAGCTGCCTGCAACAAATGCTAACGGTAATTTTCACAAAAGCAAATGTCTATTTTTGTGCCTGCAACTGACGTACTGCTGCCTCTGCCGCTGCCTCTGTTGCATAGTTTTGCTCCCCTCCTGCTCCCGCTACCGCTCTGCCTTCCTAGTTGTTGTATCTTTCAGATACATTTTAAGCATATCATTTAAATACAAACACAAAGTCAAGGCATTGTTTTTGAGTGAAAGAGAGAGAGAAATCTGTTCTGCTGCCCCTGCTGGTGCTGCTGCCCCTGCCCCTGCTGCTGCTTCTGTGATTATGATGATGATTGCTGCCTCTTGTTGCGCTGTTCTTTCTATATCTTGCAGCAGGGTATCTTTCTCCATAGAGAAACTACCTCAAATTGGAGTGGATGCCTCCGAAACTCCACTTATTCCACGATTTCCTCTGCTACTTCTACAGAAATCCATTCTTTTTGGCTAAAAACTATATTTTCCAGCCTCCCAATAACTGGGGATCTTTTTCCAGGAATATAACATTTTCGAGCCAAACTCAGGGAGTTCTTGCAGAGAGTCAAGCTAAATGCCATCGAGTATTCCTGGGGTATCACGATATTCGTTACCCCAATCCCACATTCCTCTCATGCCCAGAGACAGAGAGGGAGAGAGGGAGGGAGGGAGCGAGAGAGAGCGGGAGAGAAATGTGTTAATGTGTGAGAATAAGATTGTTCTGTTCTTCGTTCTTTTGGCTGAATTTTTGTTTGGGTTTGTAGTCTCTTTTCTGTGTTTTCTGTTTTTGTTTTCTGTTTTTTTGTTGTTCTTTGAGACAAGTTATTAGACGGGGAATAGCGGGCCAAACAACTAATTAAAGCAGCGCCGCCAGCGAAGAACCAGAGGCCAATACCAGAGATACACAGATACGGATACAGATACAGATACAGAGATGCTGCTGCCACAGATACAGATACAGTGTGTGTGTGTGTGCGAAAACGCAGTGAAGCAGAAACCCTAATGATTGCTAATTATAAAGAGACCACAGAAGTGACGCTGGGACGCTGAGACGCCTCTCCGCCTCTCTCCCCCACTCCACTCTCGCGAGAGATCGTTGCTCTTTCTCTCTCTGGCGCTCCAAGCTCCAAGCCCAAGTGAAAATTTCCATACAGAAGAAGCAAAAAAAAGAAAGCTGAACCCAGAAAACAGTATTTATTGCTAATCAAATATTGTTTATTGTTTATTGTTGTTTATTTTTGCTTAAAGTTTAACAATGTACAGATAAATGTGAGTTATAGTACAGCATGTCGATGCATTTGCTTCTTACCTTATAGACCTGGCCGTAGGTGCCATTGCCAACAACTTCGATCAGCTCAAAGATGCCAGCAGGATCCTGCAAGAGAGAGAGAGAGGGAGAGAGCATGAGTATAAACGAAGTGCGAGATATGGGGAAAAATCAATGCAGAAAAGCCCCGCCAGAAGCCGGGGGAAACGCCCAAAAATATATACAAAAAACATCCTTCAACGGCAAACAAAGGAGCGCAGCGGAGGGGTAGAAGGGGGTAGAAGGGGGAGGGGGCACCAGAAGACATTGTTTTTTTTTGCTTGTAAACAAATTATGAAGCATTCTACATAAATACTCGCACAAACAAGGAACACGACAGCAGACAACGGAATGATGTTAAAAATACAAAATCCTCAAATTCCAATTGGGATTCACGCACCTCTACCCCGCCCCGCCCCCACAGCAGACCTCACCCTACCCTTTCAAGCCATACAAATTGCAGGCGGGGGGTTCATTGACACGAAACACTCACGAGAAGAGAGGAGTGCGACACGAAACGATACGAGGAGACACGAGGCGGCACGAGGCGGCACGAGGAGATAGGCAGAGAGAGAAGGGGATGGGGGTGGGGGTGGGGGTGGGGATGGGGATGGAGGATGAGGCATGTGGGAGCATGGAGTACAATGCTTTCTATTTTTATTGGAGCGCAGGTGGAGACAATGGCGGGCAGCGGGCAGCGGGGCGGGGCGGGGCAAGGGGAAAGGGATTACAAAAGCCGACAAGAACGACAGAACGACAGGTAAAGGCAAATGCCAATTAAAATAACAACAAAAACAACACGAACGGCATTTCAACAGGTAACTGACTTTTTTTTTGACAGCCCCAAAGGGAAGGGGGCAGGGGGCAGGGAAGGGGCAGACGAGGTAATGAAGTAGTAGAATTTAAATGCTGATGGAGAAACAGAGAAACAGGGAAATAGCAGGAGGTTTAGGAAGAGACAGCAAAAAAAAGAGAGAGAGAGAGAGAGAGAGCAAAAGTGCAGTTACTGCTCCAAATTCCGATGGAAGACCCGCAAGTTTGGAGTGGGATTAAAGCCAGGGAACGACGTCCCCCCCGATGTCCCAGTAAAGAATGGAAATCTATATGGAAAGCAAGAGAATTTTCGAAGAAGCAATGACCTTTGGGTGGAAATCAAGTTAGGGGTTGGGGTGTACAGCTACAGATACAGATACAGATACAGGATTCGGTTTCGGAGAAAAGTTTCTTGTTTTGCGATTGATTTACGATTTACGGTTCTCTCTCACAAATTATCGACTTTATTAGACTTTAATCCCAGGGAAATTCCCTCCGACAGAAATATCCCCCCATGCCTGAAGCAGGGGAATTTTTTTTCGTCGGAGATGGCCCTCAACTGCGGGTAAAAGAGAGAGAGGGAGAGGGAGAGGCAGAGGAGGGCACTCCTGTCAGCGCCTTCTTCCACAAAGCTTTGTTCTACATAAATCTCCAGCCCCTCCCCCCGGCAAAGGTAAGGGACGGGACAGAGGTCTCCTTAAGCTTACGGCAGAGAGACACCCAAAGGAATTAGGGAGAGAGCGAGAGAGAGGGGGAGGGAAGAGGGCAAAAACACAAAGCCTCAAGAGCCGAAAAAAATAAAAGTAAAAGAAAGCAAACCGAAACGAAACGAAACGAAAAAAGTGCAGAGCAAATAAACAAATAGTGGGGAATAACGACAGTGGGGGAGGGGAGGAGCAGGGGGAGGGGGATAGAACTATGGGAAGCCGCTCTAAGTAGATTTATGGCTGCCTAGCGCACCTCCCTCCCCCTAGCCCACAAAAGTGTGTCAAACACATGCAAAGAGCACACACAGCGCGATAGTCGTCGGCAAGGGAAAAGGGGAACAGAGAGAGAGAGAGAGAGAGAGAGAGAGAACACAGCTGTAAGTGTGGGCATGTACATGTGTATGTGTGTGTGTGTGTGTATGCTGGGGGAAGTGCAGCAGCGGCAATTACTGCTATTTATGGCTGATTACTTCACCGTTGTAAAAAATCAATTAAAAATGCACGAAAAATGAACTCAATGAATGGTGGAGCGAGAGAGACGGGGGATAGGGCGGCATAGCGGGGGAGGGAGTGTGCAGTGCCACTCCATGACTCATTAGCATTGTGACATGTTAGAGCAGAACGAGCACAGCCAGAACCAGTGCATAGAACGAGAGAGAACGATCCGTTAGAACAAAAGTTCTCTCGCTCAGTATCTCCCTCTCTCTCGCTGTTGGTCAGCGCGCTTTGGTTACAGTTATCAGCAGGCAAAACAGGCTGTTTTGCTTGCTCGCTCACTCATTGCTGCTGTCCAGCTGCTGCCACATGCGTCCGTGCCCCCCTCCTCCTCGCACAATCACTGCTTCTCTATCTTCCCTCTTCCCATTCGCCTTTTGTTTGTCTTTCGTATTTGTATTTGTCCAAACGGGTACAACTAAAACTAAACAACCCGATCCGTCGTCGGGAGAGGGAGAGCGAGAGCGAGAGACGCGGCAGACCAACGCAGACGCTGACTGACTGGCTGGCTGTGGCAACAGTGAAGCCTGGCCCCCTCCGCCTCCCCCTTCCCCCGGGGATCTCCACTTCTAGTTTCTGTTCTCATTCGCCCTAGCGAGTCTCCACCGTAGCTGGGAATTTTGTCTCTTTATTTCTTTTTCTAGTAGCTGCTTTTATTATTACAGTTTTGCCTGGCCTGGAAAACTGGAATTCTTTTCGTTTCGTTTTGTTTGTCTAAAAGCGCAACACTCCTTCCCCTCCCGCCCCGCCCCGCCATCTCCATGTCTTTGGCAAAGGCTTGGCCCAGTTAGCGGAACAGAGGAGAGACGGAAGAGGGAGGATGGAGGATGGAGGAGATTGTCCAAAAACAGGACTGACTGCATATTAGGAGTGGATGGTGTTGGGGGGAGGGGGTAGGTAGATATGCAGATGCAGAGGCAGTACCTGATACGGCTCAAACAGAGCGAGAGCGAGCGAGAAAGAGAGGGAGAGGTGTGGAGACCAAAGTGTATTTATATTAGTGAGGCATTTGCAGACAGCGCCACTCACAATAGTTGTGAATTTATTTCCTTCACAAAGAGAGCGAGCGAAGAGGCAAAGCCCCTCTTGGTCCTCTCTCCATTTGAAAAGGGTTTCGATCTCAGCTAAGAGAGAGAAATGTACCGAAAAGATGACTGTGATCAGCCGGCATTCCATATGGAGTAAATTTCCCCAAAAGCAAAACTGATTGTTGCCGATTATTTCCCTCTTGGGGAAATTCCGTTCTTTAGGCATTTGAGAGTTTCCTCCCATAAGTGTTTTTCCTTTCCTGGGTTCCGATGTTGATTTAACCCACAAAAACACAGCACACAGCGCACAGCACATGTGTGGATGATATGGAGGAGTGTGGATCGGTTTGTGGTCGTTTCCCTCAATCCTCCAGCAAATTGCAGAGCGCACACACACACACACACACGCGCACAAATGCAAACCAAAATGTGGGCGAACACGTTTTTTATCGCAGCCCAAAAACGAAAAATGCAATAAATGTTGATTAAAATAAAACCGAACAAAAGAAACAAACGGAGAGACCAAGGCAGGCAGGGAGTTGGAGAACTCGAGTTATCAGGCAACTGCAGAACATAAAAGAAACTGCAGTAAAGAGAGAGAGAGGGAGAAGCGCGCACACACACACACACACATATAGCACACAAATAAAAGAAATCATAAAAAACCAATTAAGGAAATTTGAAATTTGTGTTCCAACGAATGCAGTTTCCCCTTCCCCCCACCCCTCTGCGTGTATATGTATCTTATCGGTTGGAGCTTATCAGAGTTTCGAACTGAAGGAAACCTCAAAAGAGAGCCCCTGCTCCCCACTCCCCACTCCTCTCTGTCTCTCTCTCTCTCATTCTTTCTTTCGACCATCGCGCTGTTGAAGCTTTAAGGACTCTGACCTTTTTACCGTTTCTATTTCGGGACATTCTCCCCTCTCCTCTCCCCCTATCAGCCATTGTTGGAATGACCTTTAAAAGCCACGCACAGACAGGTCAGAGGCGAGACGAGACGAGACGAGAGACGCGACGGAGGCGCCCACGCGCCTCTGCCAAAGAAAGAGAAGGCCAACAAGCAGCCGCAGCAGCAGCAGCAGCAGCAGCAACACTTCAAACACACACCAGCACGCACACAGACAAGAGTCGTCATATTCTGCTGCCATTTTTTGCAGATTTTGCTTTGGTTTGTGCTTCGTTCTGCCAGTGCTCCATCATCATCATCGTCATCATCTTCATGCTGTCTGGTGCAACACACTTACACACACACACACAGAGGGAGACTCACTCATCGGCAGCAGCAGACACGCATGGACATGTCTGCCTCCTCTGCCTGCCTTTTAATAAAGTAAACTAAACAATTTTCATTCTTGTCTCGTTTTCTGCCTCCTTCTTAGTCTCTTGCTTCTGCTTGTGCTTCTGCTTCTCTGCGACTATGAACAATTTTTCATAAACACACTCGACTCGCACAGAGAAAGAGATTCTCACACGCAGACAGGCAGACAGGCACATGCCAGTGCAGAGGCGACGACCCAAGGCACCACCCTACTCCACCCCACCCTATCCCTTGCACACAAGACAGAGTCAACAAACGGACACTCTCTCTCTCACACACAGACAGCACACTCACAAACACACATGTACCTTCTGTGGGTGCGCAAAAGAGCAGGCGCCCAATGTGGGGCCCACCCCAAAAACCAGCAGTTTCTCCATTCTCCCAACAGAGCTTAGGCGGGGTGGGTCGGTGTGGGTCGGGTCGGGGAGCCAACCAATTCATTGAGAAACGAAGCGAATGGCAAAAAGAAACGAAACACAAAGAAGAAGAAAAGCGAAGAGAAGAGAAGGCTAGGCAAAAGCAAAAGCAAAAGCAAAAGAAGATGACACCGGCCGGCCTCTGATAATTTGGTGGTGGGTTGGTGGCGGGTGGAATGAACATGGGATGAATGGATGAATATGAATGGGGGAGTGGTGGGTGGACGGGTGGATTGGTGGGATTGTCTCATAATCGAGCAATCGAAAATGTAATGCCAATAAATGCATTTATCAACTCGATTATTATTGTGAATGGCTCCCCTTGAAGGGCGGGGAGTGGGGAAACAGCGAGAGTGAGACTGTGACTGTGACTGAAGGGGTGGAAACTTCCCCTCCTGTTGCCATAGCAAAAAGCATGAAACGCGAAACACAAAGCAAAAATTTCTTTTGTTGTAATTTTCAACCAAAATATACATAAAGGGGGAGGGAACCTTGACTGAAAATGGCTCCAATAATAGAGAGAGCTGAATGCAATTTCTGATGTTGTATAACTGACACAAAAGCAATGCAAAATGGGCTAAAACTGGTATTTTGTAGCGGGAAGTACACCTGACCTTATATGAAATGTACCTTGGTTTTAAGCAATAATCAGCTGCAAAATTCCAGGCGGAAGTGGATTTACCGTTACAAAAACACATGGCCAGTGGCCACACCTAGCCGAAGGGGACGAGGAGGCACAGAAGAGAAGTGCGATTCGGAACGGAGCCAGAATAGAATGCGAGAATAAAGAGGAGCAGCGCGAATAGTGGGAGCAGCGAATGTCGTGAGGGAGGTGCAGCAATTAAATACAGGGGTAGGGGGGTCCCACGGGGTGATAATGAGCACACTAAACACACTGGAGCCCCGGTCCAGAAATAGCCACCGAAAAGGGGGAGGGGTCTGGGTCTGGGTCAGGTCTGGGCGTATGAGATCAGATCTGATCGGGTGTGGGGATGGATATATTCTCTTACCTTCAGTGCCGTCAAATCGATATCATCCAATGAACAATTCACGGATGGAGCCAGTTGTTGTTGCTGCTGCTGTTGGTGCGCCATTTTGATTTGCTATTTTGTTGTGTTGTTCTCTTCTACTCCCTTCTTCTTCTGCTGCTGCTGCTGCCCCGGAGATTTGCTGCTGCTACGTCACGCGGAAGGGGGGAAGAGGAAGGAGAGTGTAAAAAATAAAACACCAATACACACAACCAAAAACACACGGACACACACACACACAAAAATCACGAAGGCAAACGGGAGAGAACTGCAGTTATTTCTTTAGTATTTTCTCAAATAAAAAAATACCAGCCAACAATATTAAATACTGCAATTAACAAAACTATTTGTTGCTCTGCCTTTAATACAACTTTTCTCTTTTTGCTTTTTCCCACTGCTTCTTCTACGCTCTGTATTGGTGTTTTTGAGTGTGAGTGTATGCGGCTCTCCTCTCCCTCTATGTGTGCGTGTATGTGTGTACTAATGTGTAGCGTGCCTCTGTGTGTTGGCGTTTGGCAAACGGGGCGCGGCACGCACTTTGCCGTGATTTTTCCGGCACAATTTCCGCACAAAATTTCAGCTTAGTTAAACATTTCTTTTTCCACTCTTTCAACACACTTTTTCACAAATTTGTCCGCTTTATTTCTGCGGCGGACCTCCCGATGGACCAGCCAACACCTATACAGACACAATCACGCACACACTCCGCCGCTGGCCTATACGTGCATGTGTGTGTTTGTGTAGGTAGACAGAAAAAATCTCAAATCGGATGCCGTTTTCGGCTGTTTTTTCTCTTTTTTGGGTACTCTTTTTTACATACTTTTACACGCACAGCGTTTGGTTGCTTTTTATTCACGCCTGTGCATTGCACAAATGCTTAATAGACTTAAGTTTCGATTTTTGTGCAATCGGGGGAAAAAAATTCTGTACGCGAGCCGACACAGCGACAACTCCTCCGCACTGTTTCCAATCCGAATGTATCTTTATATTAAAACTATCTTTCACTGTTCGTGTGTCTCTCTTTCTCTCTCTCTTTGCACAGGTTTACAAAGTTTTCATCATCTGCTTTGGCCTCTTCAAACTGCCGCACATTTTCTTCCTTCTGGTTCGGTTCGGTTTGGTTCTCTTTTTCCTTTCTTTTCTTTCTGTTCCTCTTGACACTGGCGTGCAAAATTGAGTATTCTACACTTTTATTGTACACTAGCAAAAAATGTAGTTTTCAATTTGTTTATTCGACGACGCGCGCAGCAACGAAACCCAACCGCGCAGTTCAAAAAAATTGGAAGAAGTGTTATATTTTGATAACATTGTTTTAGTGTGACCGCAGACGATGAACGAAGGAACTTAACCCACTTAACCGCCTCTATTTAAATAGATGAACTGCTTGAGTTAATCCGCGGAAAATAACACTGTTAGTGATTTATTCTTATTAATCGATCCTATCGTTCGGTCCATACTTTAAAAAAAACTATGTAATCTTTCATCTGAACTGCGGAAAAATTCTTCAAGTTTCATTATGTTCGTGGGAATGTTTAAATACCCGCCTGGTCGACAATGGGCTAATCCTTCTCTCTCCACGATCGGAAATCATATTCCTCGATTTTGATATTCGGTTGAATATTACTAGCTAGCTAGAAACCTCAGAACTAAATATAAAGTTTTGTCTGATTGAAGAATCAATGTACATTGTACAATGTACAACATGATTGGCTGAATTTAAGGACTCTCTTTATTGGATAACTTATAAAATAAGGATTAAACAACAAATTCGGAAGGTGTGAACAGCTGGCAGTGTGACCGCCGATTTATCTATAAAATATACCGTCCAGCCTTCAGGAATATACCGTGTCATTTTCAAAATTTACCAGTAAAAATACCTCAATCTTCAATCAAGGCACTGGCGTGAAAAATTCTAAAATTTTATTGTACACTAGCAAAAAATGTAGTTAAGTATACCTTGGAGAGATCCCCACCGCTTAGAAACCGAACGCGAAAATGAGTAGAAGAGCGCGTCTACTACTACTTGTACTGGGATCGACACTACTATTTTTGGGTTGAGCCAAAAAAGGTATGGATAACGTGTAAATTCAGTCAAAGCCAAGGGAAATTCCATGGCTCGTACGATTTTCACCTTACCCGAATTTTTCCCCGATATGACGTGAGGACAGGCCTGATCTCAAGTCATGTAAATCAGGTGGGGTTGATTTTACCTTGCAGGCCTTGCATTTTCTGGGCCGTTTGGCCTGTTGTCCATACCCGTTGTTTTCCGAAGATCCTCAGCAATTTCCCAGGGAAAAATATTATAAACTTCCCAGGACGGCGAGGATTTTTTACAGCGGGCGGATTTGAAATGAGCAAGGGAGTTTACTAAAATAATGGATAAAGTAAACTGTTTCATGGGAGATTAGTTATTCGATTATGTTATCTTTTTACCATAATTTATGGGTTTCCTTCCAAGGAATAGTGTTGCAACAGTTGGAACAAAAGTTTGACACTTCGTGGGACTTAAGTGGGACCTCCGTGCCATTCTCCCCGGAAGGCCGTCTACGAATTGTTGAAGCCTTAAGTTTTTGTCCAATTTCTGCTACAATACGCCTTGACAACTTATTTGGCTCCTTTTTGCTCAAAGAAACCATGTAGTGGTCAAGTGTTTGCATTGTTTCCTGTGGCCTTACCCGAGTTACCTGACTATATTTCCAGGAATATTTTCAGGAATTTCAGGCAGCAGCACACTGGACATGCAGTGAAGGACAGACATGATATTGACGCCACATCACTCTTCAGTCTGGCTTTTGTATGCGATGGCTTCGAGTGGGGGAATTCTTTTGGGCAGCGATTATGTTTGGACCGTGTTCACCGGCCAAAAGATAGATCTTCGACAACCAGGAAAATATCATCGCCATTTCGACAATTGTTGGTGGTTGACTTGCAGCTCATCATCTACAACAGCAATACACACAGCTGTCGACATTGGTCATACGTCAATACGCATCGCTTCGACGCTTTTTGGAGCTGTAGAATGTCAACCAGGAATTTCATCGGGAGCCAGCGGACGATGAAGTTGAACAACACTTTATGAAGACACAAACTAGGGACTCTAAGGGGCTCCATCGTCGAGCTCCCGTTCAAAGATCCTAATCAAAAACTGCATCTGGCGTCTTGGTCTGATTTCCACCTCGCCTTCACTTCAAAAAAAGCACTTGCTTTAGACAACATATATTATCCGAACTAATTTGAATTCAAAAATAAGTTAAGTTGAACTAGTTTTTGGAACCGGAACCAGTGTGTTGTAGTGGTATATGATCATAACTTTTGTCATCGATCTGGCAGCTCTGTAGTAACAGCAAAAAGTAATACCCTTTTTACATTATGCCGCATCATTGAATTTTTCCGTTAAATGGAATCTGCGACAATGCTGCCCATTAGAGTCCTGTGGATAGAAGAAGACAATCATGCGGGTCACATAATAAAACATACTCCACATCATTTGCAAGTGTTACCGTATTCTGTCGAGTATTTTTACATAATACTCAAATTATTCAGGGTATCGACACGGTATCGAGGTATTTTTGTCGAATCAAACAGTATATTCATATTCAATTTAAAGTTGAGCGGCCAAACCATTTCTGAACATTTCAATTAAAATAAGTCGAATTGCAAGCAACAAAATGGTAACACAAAGACTTTCAAGGTCTTTTGAGACGCGCAGATTCCAACTTTAAAATTGAAAATTAAAGTCAGCAGCACGTAATATTTGTTCGGTGAAGCCAATAATAGCTGACAAAATGGTGGCGTAAGGGCCATAATATCACATGTTTGGCCCGTGTTCATTAACGAACTAGTTCACCTTAGCCCATCTAAAAAATCTACTTGTTTTACGATATATTTTGGAAATTCTACCTTATATTTCGGTTTTTTTTTTTGCTTTCTTCGAATCAGCTATTGGCTCGATAATATGATCATTATTTGCGATATGATACAATAAGAGAACGATTAACCCATTGTCGACTAGGCGGGATTTAAATATTCCTAAGAATATTATTAAGCTTGAAGAATATTAGAGCAGTTCAGGCAAGAGATATCGTCGATTTTTGGAAATAAGGAGGAAGGACGATTCTCTCCAACGGAAAGAATATGCCAACGCTACAATTTTACGCGGTTGAACTTAAGTTGTTCACCTGTTTAACAGTGGGGGGCCAGGTGGGTTAAGCACAAAACAGAGCGGCAAAATGAACGGCCTTGCCGCCCACCGCTCGCCGCATTATTTTTTCGATTCCACCCCGTGCAGACCGTTTTCGCGGGCCGTTGCGTGCCGCCAGAGAGAGAGAGTTACTGGGGAAAAAGTGTATAAAAGTGTAGCGCGTGCGTTGAACGCCCAATAACAAATTTGGCTTTCGCAGGGCATATTGATATTGCGAATAATATCAGTTCGAAAGTAAATATCGGTAGAAAAGTGTTACTTTTAGTTACAAATGATCACAAATTCCAATCCAATCTCGTGTCGCCGGTGCACTCGTTGATGTTTTTTTGTGGTGGTTTTGCTTCGTTTTTTTCCTGTTGAGACTGCCCGATGCTGTGGCAAGAGAAAAGAAAAGAGAGTGAAAGAGAGCGGAGAATTCGGCAGGCTTTTTGCTGATTTAACATGTATTTTTATCCGTTCATGTTCCATGTTTGTGTGTTTAAATCGATTACATCGTATTCGTAGCATCAAATTTCGAGTGAAGAAAAGGGAGAGAGACAGAGAGAAAGAGAGCAAACAAGAGCAAGAAGATGAATGTAAAACAGAACGCGTGTTTTTTGCAACATAGATGAGTGAGAGAGGAGAGAGTGTGTGGAGAGGAGAGGAGAGAAGAGGGGAAGAGAGCTCCGGCATAAATAATGGTGTGATGTTTTTTCAAAAGCATAAAATAAAACAATCCCAAAAACCGCTAAGGCCCAAGACAAAAAGTTTCACTAGAAATTTATGAAAGCGCTCGCGCAGGCAGCTACTGCCCAAAAAAAAAAAAAACCGGATATGTTAAAGCTCTGTGGCGGTGCTTGCTTTGCTGCCTGCCGTCTGCCGTTAAAAGCGAAGCTTACAACAAAATGAAATGACTGCGTTTGTGTGCGAGTGAGATAGAGTATGGGGGGGGCATGTGTGTGAAGTCGCGTGTCTGGCATGCAATTAGGCACTCAAATATTTCCCCTCCCCTCCCCCCATTCTCCTGTCTGCCCGCTGCCGCTGCCACCGGCACCTGCTTGTGTGCACTCTCTTGAAGTTCTTTTTCGCACGAGAGAGAGAGATGGCCGGCCACCAGACTGTCGCTCTCCCACCACCACAGCACCCCCCACTCAATCTCCTGCCAGCCTGCCCTTCTAGTGATAGTTGTTTGTGTATCTATGTACGCACAGCGAGAGATGAAGGTGTGGGGGGGGGGAGGTGTGAAAAGGAAGATGACCATAAAGTGTGCGCCAAGCCATTCATGAATGGGATGCACTTGTGCGACCGTCTGCAGGGCGCCAGAGCGAGATAGAGCGAGCTAGAGAGAGAGAGAGAGAGAGCTTGTGCTGATGCTGGTTTGAAAGAACGGATTTATTTTTGCAAAATCAATGGAATCTAGGGGAAGGGGGCAGGTGGACCAAAGGGGAAAGGAAGGTCGCAATCAGAGCTCTGAGCTCTGGGGGGAATTTATGCGCGTACTTTAAGCTAAAGCATAGAAAAACGGGTTGTTCGGTTGGTTGTGTTGTAAAAATTCCCCATTCCGAGAGCAATGCAATTAAAATGCAAGGGGTGTCGTGTAAAATGATATACAATATATGTATGTGCAATATAATCTAATTGGGAATCTAAAATCTACTCTCCCCACAGCTGCACCTGAACCAGAAGAGTCTGAGTCTGAGCCAGAGCCAAAGCCAGAACTAGAACCCGATCCGATCCCAACATAAACACCACCAGACCAGACCAAACCAGACCACACCACCCACCAAAATGATCAACATGGACATCAGCGTGACGCCCAACTACTCGTATATCTTTGATTTCGAGAACGACTTCATACACCAGCGGACACGCAAATGGATGCTGGAGAACTGGACATGGGTGTTCTACTACTGCGGCATTTACATGCTTGTGATATTCGGTGGTCAGCACTTTATGCAAAATCGTCCAAGGTGAGTCTTCATATACATATGTACACACATATATCTGATACCTGAAAAGCAGAAAACAACAGAACAACATGTGTTCCAGCCCCCCTCCCCCAAGCTCCCTGCTTCGATGCAGATTCTGCATTATTCTCATGTCTCAAGAACTGCTTGCACTGCTTGAACCTTGACTTGGAGCTGCAGCTCTCTCTCTGCCTCTCTCTGTCTGGCTTTCTATGTGTCTTCTCTCCTTTTGTGGGATGATGGAAGAACCTTTGATACCCGCCACCTCCACTAATTGCAAGCACACATCGCTAACGCCCACCATAGAAATTTGACTTTGACCAGCACAAGCAGCAGCAGCTGACAGCGAACGGTAACTGTGACTGTTCTCCGAAGCGCATCTGTCTCCCTCTCAGCAGTAGGTGGGTTAACGGCAAATGGGAATAGGTCTGTCTCGTTCCAACTGCTGTCAGCTGCCTGCCTGCTGCTTGCTGACTTCATTCAATTTCTGAGAGGAGGGGAGCCATAACTATTTATGCAGGGTATACTCCCAGCGAGTGGGTATATGGGTACATTAAACTCTCTTGCAGAAAACTGCAATTTCTTTTCACTAGAATTCGTGAATTCCCCATGCCAGCGTCCTGCAGTAGTATGTGGGGGAGTCTATATCCCATTAGGGTAGGGTATCCCTGGGTCGCAATCAGTCCCTTTGATTTGCTTTCATTTAATTTCTGGTATGATTTTCTGGCATGAGCACACCAGTAAAGTACAAGTGTGCTTGTGATTTGCTTGTAATCGCTGTGGCAGCTGTTGAGCTCCCTTCCGCCGTGTAATTATATAAGATTACAGTTAATCAATCTCTTAATATTGAGCCGTCAAGGCATGCCGCCGCCCCACTCGAGAGCCCGCCACTCCAAGCCCGACAATCGAACGTCTACAGCAAAATCACGGGAAAGAGATTTACCAGCCAAGCGGCGGGCGGCGCATGCAAAGCCCCAAGCGAAGATAATTCCAAAACTCGATGACATTGTATTCTCCTGCCAGGAACTGCAATTTCCGAGCAACTTTGGCCAACCATCACCCTGAGATTGTGATTGTAGTTGCGACTGATTCAATTGTGGGGGTGGTGGGGGGCCCTTCGTGCTCGAAGATTGTTTCGTTTCGTTTCATTTTGATTCGTTTTGATTCTGGGCCTTGTTTGCGTTTTTGCTGTATCCTCTCCTCTCGCCTCCCCATTTCTAATTGTCGTCATCAAGTTTTGTGACCAAATTAAGCTACGCTCGTGACATGCCACATGCCACACGCCACCACACTCTCCAGGCTATTTTTCATTCATTTGTTTGTTTTTGTTTCTGTTTTCCCTCTTTTGGTTAGATCATAATTTTGCACGGTCTGTCTGGGGCTGTCTGTCAACTGTGTTTGGGAATGGCTTTATGCCCTTTTTGGGGGCCCAAATATCTACAGTTTGTAGCTTGAATTTCCTTAAATCCCAACCGTTGAGAGGTGTAAAGCTGCAACACTCGTGTACCTATAACACCCAGGTATTCCGATAGACATTCCATGGCACACACGCCCCTCGAGCTTCGAAGAGGGCTTGGCCCTGGATTGGCTGGATCTGTCGGCGATTTTGTTTGTTATGAATGTTACTTGAAACTTGAATGTTTTGTGGAGATGCCGTTCAAATATTTACGCACATGTCGCCGCACACGGCGACGGAACGAAAGTACAGCACAAAATATACAGAAAGGTGTGAATTGAACGCAACAATCCGGTGGGCACGGGGGTGCACGGGGTGGAGGGTTGGGGGTTGGCACTCGATAGAAAAGTGGGATGGAGTGGATCTCGGACCAGCCTGCGTCATCTCTTTGGGGGCGGGGGAGAGAGTGGGTCACTGTTTGTTGTAACCCCCTCCCCCCGTCCTTCCACGTGCGCTTAATCGTACTCTTAATTTTTGGGATTTCGAGGTTTTTGAGGTCTCTGGTCTGCTGTCTGCTGTCTGTGATTTCGTGTTTGTGCACAGATTCGGTGTAGATATCAAATCGCAACTACTATATCGCTATGCACATAGCCAAGTATAGGTATAGGTATAGGTATAGACAGCGGCCTGTTCTGTTGCGTTATCAGTGGACTGACTGGCTGTCTCCATGCTCCACCGATCCACCGCTCCACGAGGCTTCAGCCCTCCATGGCCCTCGCCTTCGTGTGTGTGTGTGTGTTTGTTGTCGCCTTATCATCTTCCAGCAGCGACCCACCGACAGTGTCACAGTGCCCCAGGCCATGCCTGTGCCAGGCCAGTCCCGAACATACTACACCCCATACACACTCACACACATTTTTAGTGCTGCTCGGCCGGTCCGGTCGTAATTGCTTATGATATCATTTGTGCCATGATTCAGAAGAAAAAATGTGCGAGTCGAGGCGCGCCGCGGGATTGATTGTACATAGAACGCGTCGGCATAGCATACAGTGTACAGTGTACGGTGTACGGTGTACAGTGGTCTCTCCACTGAAGAGACACAAGCACAAACATGAGAGCCTTCCGTGCACGAGAGCATTCCCTGTACTGCCATCCAATCGGTGCATTTGAACATCCATTTAATGCATATTAAAAGAGCAAACTACACGCAGAATTGGGTTACCTCGCACTCGCACTCGCAGCGGACACTGGACACTGCAATCCCCCAGGCACAGGCACAGCCACAGCCACAGCCAAAGCCCCAGCTGCCAGCTGCCAGCTCCCAAAAGCAACACCAAAGTGGTTCTTTTTTGTTTTCAAACCATTTGAAATAGAACAGCCATTAAAGTCATTAAACTGATTAGAATTGTGGTACGAAACGGTACACACCAATACCAATACGATAATACACCACATCGTACACCGTTTTACATATGTACATACATTTGTACCGCCCACCCACCTACTACTATGTACATACCAGGCCACCGTTTGAGGCTACAAAGTACACACGGAACCCTTTTCAGAGCGAGGGGGTGGCAGAGCGTACAAGACATGCAAGAAGTGGGTGTGTCCCGTCCCCCCCCCCATGTTAGGGTTAGGAAATTCTACAAAATTCTACGATTGTGGGACAGGAACTAGACTGGGGACAGGAACTAGACTGGGGACAGGACATGTGGCATGACATGACATGAAATGACATGATGACTGTACAGGCAGGCAGTAGAGTGTTCTTCGAGTGGGTGGGGGGTAGGACACCCACCTCGCGCCTCGCTAGTGGAAACTCCCAAAGGAATGCGAAAATATTTCATCGAAATTGTATGCAGATATTTGTAACGATGCCCCGAATTTTCTCCCAGTGAAGACTGAACGAAACACAAAGTTGCAACTCGAGAAGGAACCAGTGGATTGCAGGGCTCAGTCGAATAATTAGTGGTATTATGTGCGATATTTATCACTTGTTGGGTAAACGCTGACCCCTGCTGACCCGAGTCCCACTCCCTGTACCTGTACCCATACCTGTCCCTATCTGGGCGAACCTTGGACTTGCAGGGAGATCAAATCAATGGGCGTGCATGCGAAATGATCTGTAAACACTCACTCTGGGGGTAGTACATGGCTGGGAGTTTCCTTTTCTACACATATTCTATATATCTACAGATATGTGTGTATATATATATCTATTTTGATGGATTGAGTCATGCGCATGGCCTTGGCTTTCTTCCTGTTTACTTTTTATCAGCAAATAGTGTGGCCTGACATGAGAGTAGTGTACACTGTACACAGTTTAATAGTAGCAGTGTTTACCCCCGCCCCCGCCTCCGCCCTCTCGCTTAACCCTTTTTCTCTCTGGCCATATAATGATGTCCTTTCAAATGGGCTCCGACACGCAAGCTCCAGAAAATTACGAATGTGCGGAAATTTTGCAATTGATTTGCCCATCGCAAAATTGTATAACGATTTGCGCAGCGATGACTTGACTTTGAGGTTCAACCTAGAGTGGGTCTTGAGTGGGGTGGGGGAAGGGGGGGTCTTGGGGGAAAGTCTTACATAGTTGGCTGGCTTGTTTTTGGGGTTATCGTGTGTCGAGTTCAACAATTGCAATTACGTGAAACTTCATTTGAATTTACTTTGCTTTATAGTCGGAATGCGCACACACACACACACATACTATGCACCCTATATGTGTGTGTGTGTGTGCTTGTGTATTTGTGTATATATTAAACAAGAAATTAACAACAACCGTTAAAGCGCAAGTGGCAGGAGAGGGCCGAGGGGGGGCGAGGCGGGGCGGAGTGACGAGCAAATCTGGTTAAAGTATGTCAACAACGAAAACAACAAAAACCGAATTTCTTTATAGGCTTTCCTCTGTTTGTCTTTTTTCTCGTTTGAGATCTTCCGCAAACGAAAGCTCTCACCGTCGCTCTGCCGCTGTCGCTGTGCCCTTTGCTCTCGTTTCCTCTCCAGCATCTCCCTGCCTGCCGTCTCTGTCTCTCTGGGGCCATCATGCCACATTTACACTTTTACTTTCCACCTGTTTTTAGTAGCCCCACCACAGCGATGACTGGAAGCCCCAACTGGTTTCTCGTAGCCACTAAATTTTGGTATTTCTTTGGGATTTCTGTTGAACGAAATTCTGTCCGTCTGCCAGTCCGTCCGTCTGCCAGTCTGCCTGTCGTTTGTTTCTGTTTATGGCGCAGCTGTCCCGTCCCGTCCCGTCCCCCTGCAGTCAACAGTCGTTCAATTTCATTCACTGGAACTAAACTAAACCAGAGCTCTATGGCAACCAGAGTGTCATTAAGCGCATGAATCAATTGGGGAAATTGGGGAAAGCAAATGGAGCAATGGCTCATTGGTTTCCAGTTGGAACGAAGAGCTGTGAGCATTGGTTGGCGGCTTATCACCTGATTAGGCGAGTGATTAATGGTGTTGAATTGGGGAATAGATCTTTGAAAGCCTCTTTTAGACCTTCCTTCTGGTGGGCGACCCTTGAACCCGAACCCACTTAACACTTGCCACTATCATATCTGACTTTTGTAAGCCTTTCACAATTTCAACACAAAAACTTGGTCAATGCCTGGGTGACCAATCATCTGGTGTCTGGTGTCTAGTGGTGGTCTCTGAACCCCAAAGTATAATGAATAATAATTATAATGAATAAAAAAAATACTTAATTAATGCCACAACATAATCGCAGTCGCTGTCGCAGTCGCAGTCGAAATTTTGCAAACCACAAGCAAAACGGTTGCGTAAAAATGCAAAAAATACAAGAAACAAAAGAAAAGAAAAGAAAAGAAAACTAAAAGTCAGACAATGTCTAGCTATATGTATATCGAGGCTAAATGCATACATATGTATATATATGTATGAATATGCGCATATATGCAAAACTCAACCTGAAAGCCAAAGCCAAAAGCCAAAAACTAAACCAAACCAAAGACGCTCGCGCGACAATGCGACCTGGCAACCCTGGCAAAACCGAAAACCCCCGCCGTCAACCAGCTCTGCCCCTCTGGCAACCCCGGCAATAATAATCAATTGGACAATATTTGTTGCTCTTCGCCCCCTCTCCTGCTTGCATAATGCTCTCTCTCCTCTCTCTCTCTGTCTTTGAGCCCCCTTTTTCATGCCTTCTTTTGTTTATATGTTTTGCCAAATACCGGTTTTCACTCTCTCTCCTCTCCTCTTGCTCTCTGGGCTTATGCAATTTTTCCGTCCAAAGAAAAGAAAGTTCCACTCCGCACACAGAGAAGGAAAGATTCACGATTAGTCAGCAAATATATGAAATATATGTATCGTTTATCGGGCAGATCGCAGACACCCAACCGGCTGTGGGCCCCTCCCCCAAGCCCCGTCCAGCAGCGCTCCCCGACACAAGAGTAGGTGCCGGTTCCTGCCGCCAAGCGGGGTGGACGGGGTCTGGGCCCGTGCCGGCGGAACAGGGGGCGACCTGTGCCCGCGCAAAAATTTAGGCTTCAAGGAACGGCTCCTGAAGGCTCCGCCCCTTTGCCTAGAAGCCAATGACTGCCGAGCGATTAGCAGGGCGGGATTGGTTTTCCTTACTCATTAATTTCAGGCACGAGTCTGTGTGGGCCACGGAGCCGGCAGCTGATGCACTGGCTGCCAGAACCAGTTGGGAATTGCAAGTGCAGGCAAACCGAAGCTTTTTGCGCTTTCTTGTGGGGAGGCTGTTCAAAGGACAGAGCAAGGCAATGGCAATGGAAGTCGCCAGAAGCAAAAAGTACAGAAAAATAGTAGAAGAAGTAGCTGTTGTTTGTTCTCCTGGGAATGGAGAATTGAGCTTAATTGTGATTAATGGAAATGAAATCTTAAACACAGTGCACAAGGAATTCAATTCTTAAGTTTCTTTAGTTGAACATTTCCGCTTCCAGCACACACACATCCCCTCCCCCTCTACCCTGCCTCGCTCGCAAGACAAAAACGCAGCTTAATTGTCTATTACAGTGGGACTTATCTATGCAAATCGGTCGAGTGAGCTTTTTGTATTCCAATCGTCTCGTCTCGTCTCGTCTCGTCTCTACACTGCGTCTCCACAATCTTTATGGCTATGGAGCTATGGGGCTATGGCTATGGCTATGATGTTGTTCTGGTTTGGGCCTGTGTTTCGTTTCGTTTTTCGTTTCGTAATTTCTCGCCATCGATTGCCATTTCGTTGTTGTTGTTGTTTGTTTGCTTGTCGCTGATAAACCCACTTGTTGATTGACTCATTTCGGAGTTTGTAGTTTGTATATCATATATTTTCTGGTTTAAAAATACTCGGCTCGATTTTGCTTGTACTTTCTGTGAAATTAGGCGACAGATACGCAGGTGTTCAAATCCCAAATACTATTACATATTTCCACATTCTTTTTGTCTTTGATAACACACACACACGCACACATAGAGTATTTTCCGCTTAAATTGTATGTGTGGGTGGGCCAGCTGTTTGTGCAAAGTGCGGAATGGATTTTTATGACTAATTGTTTCTGGCTGGAATCGATAAGGGTTTGATTTGATTTGGTTTGGTTTTTGCTGCTGATTAGTCGCTGCGGCCGTTGAGGCGCTAATTCTCGATGCTCGATTCCCATTGATTGCACATTATTTAATTACTAATTTGAACAGATTAAGGCAAAGCGCTGTACTCGATCAAGAGGGTACGAGGAATGGTTCCGGTGCCGGTGCCGTGATTCAGACTGGCGGCAAGTCGTTGACTGATACGCCCTCCCTCTCAGACAGGAATTGCCTATGATTCACTCACCCACCCCGTTTCCTTTTCTTCCTTTCCCCCACGAAAACCTCTTTCAAAATGGTGCTTTAAAGAGAACTCTCTTCAAATTCGAAACCTGTCTTTGGGTTTAATCTTTAAAATAGATTCCATTCCTCTATGTAGCAGCGGCAGGTGGCACGTGGCAGGCTGATTGTTTCACCAGGAGGTTATCGCTTGAGGTGACTTTTCTGTTTGATTATTATTATTATTATTATTATTATGAACAATATTTCTTTGACCTTGCACAACATTTTCGCAACAATTGAATAAAAATTAATCAACACGCAATGCCGGAAGCTGGAAGTCGTTAAAAGTCATTATCATTATCTGTGTGGCTCTGTGAATGTGTGTGGATGTGCCCGGCTCTACTCTCCGGCTTTTGTCCTTCTTGAAGGGTATACAATCTGGGGCACGATCTCTTGACAAAACAGTGTCTGAAAATGCATCGAACGATCGTGATAAGTTCATCACAGAGAGTGGCCTGACAACCGACTAAGCTCCAGTCAGTCCAGTCCAGTCCCCAGTCCGATTTATAGAACGATGTCTGTCCGGGGATTACAGACCTTTCTCCTTTCCCGCTCTCCCCTGATCACTCGCCCCAATGATCATTTTGGCGATCAATTACTTGAGCAAACTTCGCTCGGAGTTTTCGCTTTGCTGTGACCTTTTTCGATGGGTTGGGACTGGACTGTTGTCAATGCTGTCATTGCATTGCACAAATATTGCGCTTACATATATCTACCTATGTACATACATACATATATAGTACATAATGCACTTGATCTTTGGCTGTCACGCTCGTTTGGGCCCGATCCCTGTTGGCCCTCACGCTGCTGCTGCCAACAAAAATGGCAAAATAATTGAAAAATTTTCAAAGGTTTTGTTTGACTTTGTGTGCGTTGTCGTTGTTGTTGGTGTGCGATTTCTCGGTTAGGTCCAGTGTTGGCTTTAAGTAAATATTGTGTCTCTAGAGAGAGAGAGAGAGAGAGAACTATACTCCGCCTTGGAGAAGCTTCTAGACAGGAAGAGGAGAGATCTATTAAACATTTGCCTCATTCTCTTGCAGATTTCAACTTCGTGGCCCGCTCATCATATGGAACACAATGCTGGCGATGTTCAGCATCATGGGTGCTGCCCGCACGGCGCCGGAGCTGCTGCACGTGCTCCGTCACTACGGAATCTTCCACTCTGTCTGTGTGCCCAGGTTAGTAGCAATTCCCCATTCCCCAATCCACCATCCGCAATCCGCAATCAGATTCAAGGTTGCTTTTGCATACAATGAACCCCAGAGAAGCTCTGGAAACTGGATTGGGTGGATTCGGTGTGGGATTGTGGATTGGGGTGCTCCCTTTCGATTTACGATCACTGACCGATACTGACCTCCCCCCGTTTTCTCTCCCCGCCACCGCTACTGCAACCGCAACCGTAACCGGAATCGAAACAACAGCTACATCGAACAAGACCGCGTGTGCGGCTTCTGGACCTGGCTGTTTGTGCTGAGCAAGCTGCCGGAGCTGGGCGACACGATATTCATCGTGCTGCGCAAGCAGCCGCTGATCTTCCTGCACTGGTACCACCACATCACCGTGCTGATCTACTCGTGGTTCAGCTACACGGAGTACACCAGCTCGGCGCGCTGGTTCATCGTGATGAACTACTGCGTGCACTCGGTGATGTACAGCTACTATGCCTTGAAGGCTGCCCGCTTCAATCCACCGCGCTTCATCGCCATGATCATCACGTCCCTGCAGCTGACGCAGATGATCATCGGGTGTGCGATCAATGTGTGGGCCAACGGCTTCCTGAAGACCCACGGCACCCAGTCGTGCAACATTTCGCAGCGCAACATCAACCTCTCCATAGCCATGTACTTTAGCTACTTTGTCCTATTCGCGCGATTCTTCTACAAGGTGTACCTGTCGCCGGGCGGCAGCAAGAGCCGTCGCATGGCTGCCACACTCGCCGGCCAGAATGCGGTCAAGCAGCCGGTCGACCACATCTCGTCCTCGGGCGGCATTCAGTCGGAGGACCAGGCCGCCTATCTGCGCAAAGCCAAGGCGCAGTAAGCAACAGCAATAGCAACAGCAGAGGGAGAAGGAGAAGGAGGATGACGAGGAGGAACAGCGGCAGGAGGATCTGTTAACGGCTAAGGACGGCTAAGGATTTATTTATGTAGCGGTGTACACATTGTTTTTTAATTTTAAACCCAGGGCCAGCCAGCAGCACACACACACAACCACACACACACAGATACAGAAACAGAAACAGACAGAAATTGTAGAATTTGTAAGCAAAAAGTTGAAGCAGGTGGACGGACAGGCATAAGGAATAGATACACCCCCCCCTATACTGTACTATATATCTGATCATGTATATAAGAAAAAGTCAACCTCGAGAATCGTATGGATGTATGGCTGCATGGCTGTATGGCTTAGGAGTAGCAGGAGAGACTGTGGAGCATGTGGAGCGTCGTACACTTAGCTGCTATATAGACTCTGTAAGGAATGTTGGAATGAGGCATCCTTCTATGTGTTTGTATGAGGAAGATGGAAATGTTCGTATCCCCAGATCAGTCAGTTCAATCAATAGCGGGGATCTGGAGTTATATAGAGATAGCCACATTCACACTCCCTTCCAAAAAGTAGTTCGCCTCACACTCCACAGTCGGTCTCCAACGATTCCCCCTCCGCATACAGACTCTGTATAGGTGTAGTGTGCTGTTGAGACCCAAACAAAAAAGGAAAGAAGAGTCGTATATATATACCTATATATACCGGTATATATATTAATTAATTTGCACATTTATTGACAGCCTCCCGAATTGATGTAGATTTTCGATTCCATTGCGATATTTGCGTTGTCTTCTCAGGTGGGATTTGTGTTGCCTCCTAAGTTAGTTAGAAATTCTCAAGAACACACGCTGTCCTGTGCCCCCCTCTACATACACATACACATACACATACATGTATGTGTGTAGGATATCCCTTGGGAGGATATCCTGTCTTCGCATTCAGTCAAAATAGTAAGCGAGAGAGAGAGAGCGAAAGCAAAAAACGTAGTTGGGGGTGTCGGGTCTGAGAACTTTGTACTCTAAGTCTATATACATATACAATATATATTTATAAACTATCTAAACGGAATATTAACGAAGCAAAGAAATAGAAACAGAAAAAAAGCGGAAACGGAAATGAACACAAAAACGGAAGCAAATAAGTTAGAATATTGTTCCACAATCCACGCACGAGAGCGTACAGCGAATCGTTTTGTAAAGTAATAAAGTGTGTTTTTTTTTGAAAGTGCAATGCATCCATTTAACACCAAACACCATTTAACCGCAAAGATGAAGGCATTAAGGCATTACATATATTATATTCAGAGCTCTGTTGGGGGAAGGCATTTATTTAGTTAACCTTTGCATGGATACTTTTGGATACTTTGTCATAGAAAACGAAAACAAACGTACAGTTTCTACACACACAAAAGGAAGTCCTTGAATGTAACAAAGCTTAAATTATATATTTATATTTGTAAGCAAAAAGAGAAAATGTGGATATGGATGAGAAGGCGAGAAGCGGAGCAAGAGAGAGAAAGAGATAAACCAAGGAAATGAAAAGAAAAAAGTCAGTCCTACTTGAAAAGTTAATTTAGTGTAAACGAGGAAACTGTAATTGTAACTGTAACTGTAACTGAAACCGAAACCGAAAGATGATTGAGTGAATGCGGGAGGATGGTCAGAATGGACATGGATGTGGATATGGATATGGATCCGATGGATCCTCCCGATCGTAGAGTAGATGATGCGCCGTAGTGGTAGAAATTGAAACGAACAAATTTGAAATTTTTGTCGGGTATAGATACTAAAACAAAAGCGAAAAGCGAAAAATAAAACAAAAGCTAATCATGTTTGAAAATGCTAAACAAAAACCAACGGATAAATAAAACGTAACAAAAGGAAAAGGATGGAAAAAACAAAACAAAAATGCATGTGTTTTTCTCTAGGTTGTGGGAGGAGCATTGAGGGTACTTTCTCCCTTCGCGAGAGCCTGAGATCATCCCATTTGGTGAATGGGATCCCCCATGAAGCAATGGAGATATCAACGAGAATCTTGGACAGTCTTTAGTGCAGCTTTGACACATCTTCACGGTGCTCTCGGAGCTAGATCGGATCATTATTATAGCCACATGAATCAAATTCACTTTACGATAACCCTTCCTTCTCTCTCGCACACACTCTTCCTCGTGCGAGAAGCGAGATGTAACTCTTTCTCATTCGCTATATCGTTCTATCTCACTCTTTATCGTGCAGTGCAGTGAGTGGTGGTCGTGGGTGGGTGAGAAAAAGAGACAGATGTAAAAAAATTTATGGAAAAATTGAAGAAAAATATTCAAAATTCAAACAATGCTAGGACTATCCATTGCCGGTTTGCCAAGGTCATTATGGGAGCGAATTTTCTCGGAGGTAAATGTAATCAAAAGCACTACAAGAAGTAGAATTTTAAGATTACAGATTTCGAACCAGAAAAAGACATATTTTTCGAAAATAACAGGGCCGATTAGTGATTAGACATATTAGAATATCATTTTTCGAATGTGGTGCGTTTTCCGCGGTCTTAGAAAAATACCATCGGCTGCTTTTCTTGTATTAATTCGCTAGTATTGATCCTCTTCGAATCGGTTATTGTAACGATTTTAAGCAATGTATAACATACCTGGAACTTATGGGCCAAGATGATAATTATTATTATTAATTAAAGTCACTTTTAATGTGTATTTGATGTACATATATAATATATACTCGTTTTTTCGTGTGGTACCCTTTTCCACAACTGAAAATATACCAAAAATGAAAATTCGGTTTTTGTAACGGTAAAGTTTTTCAAATTAAATGAAATTATTAGATCTTTAGTAAATTATCGGGGCAAAAGTACAGTACACAAAGGCAAATATGTTTTTATTGACTTTTAATGTTTTTTGGGCATGGCATGGCTGGCTAACGTTCCACCAAATGAAAATGAAATAGGGAATTCAAATGCCATAAATATATTTTGATGTGTAGCAAATGTGTAGTTACCGTGTAGTTGCCATGTAAATTAAAATCTCATTTGTTTCCTTAAAGTTACCCAACCTTGTAGAAAATTGATTCTTAAATATACGTTACAGAACCTTTATACGTTTAGCGCCGAGTTCCTGAGTTCCCTAAGCCAAATATCTAAATTGAAGAAAATAATGGAATACAAACAGAAGGTCAGAAGGTCACACTGCTGCATGCTAGGCTATGGAAAGGTATGGACAACACGCAAATACAGCCAAGGGAAATTGCAAGGCTTGTACGAACCTCACCTAGCCGTGCTTTTAAATATGATATTCTATGGGGACGAGGAGATTTTAAATCGTGTCATGGTATGTTTGTCGAAAGGAGTAGATTTTATTTTACATTCATTGAATTTTCTGGGCTGTCGTGCCTGTCGACCCATACCCTTTATTTGCCCGACAATTTCCCTGCGGGGAAATTTTTTGTATAAACTTCCCTCCGTGCGAATATCGACTATCGACCATCAGAGTCGACTATCGACTATCACAATCCACTATCGACAATCAGAAAAAAAAATCGAATGAACACGGTCGGGTGTGCGGGGCCTGTGTGTGTATAAATTGAAAAATGCATAGAGATAAAGCAGTGAAAAGTTTGTTTTTTTGTTCCAGTTATAATATGCTAAATTCGATCGGCGGGATATAAACAAGCTGTGAGAAAAGTGGGAGAGCAAGCGACAGGCGGAGGCACCGAAGATTAAAGTGCAGTTTTAGGGCGTGTTTGTACCCGCACTCGCTCCCGGTCCCCTCCACCCACAGCAGTCTGCGGCTCAGCGGAGATGCAAAAAGCTCAAGCTCCAGCAAACATGCAACAAATTATGCATCTGCTGCTGCACCTTGCCTAACAAATCGAAAGTGGGAGAACGAGACGAGAGAGGAGAGAGACAGATAGAGATAGAGAGAGAGAAAAGGTTGGCGTAACATTTCGCAAACTTCCTTCCTTTCGTGTGTCTCCAATTTTTTTTGTCTACTCCAAATTGCCAAGTGAAGTAGAAAACGCAGAAAGAGCAGAAGAGAGTGAGAGTGGAGAAAGAAAATGCGCAAGTGTGTGTGTGTGTGGAAGCAGCAGAGAGCGAAATAATGAAATGAAATGAAATAAAATAAATTCAAGAAAATTCAAAGCAAAGGCAAACGCAAATAATTGATCGCAAGTGTTGGCCGAAGGCAAGAGGAGAGAAAAAAATCACAGTACCCCAAGGTCCAAGGCGGAGCGGAGCAAAAAGAGTGTACGAATTGTTTATTGCTGCGCAAGAGCGATAGCAACGACCCACAACCCACCACCCAGCCACTGTAGCAGAAGTAACAGTAGCAGCAGAGCAGCAGCAGCAGCCGAGCTCCACCTCCGCTCCTGAAATGGGTGCTCAGCAGGGAAAGGAGCGCGGCTCGCATTCGAGCGGTGGGGGCGGTGGTGGCGTCCCCGTCAGCTGCATTGGCCTCTCCAGCAGCAGCAGTCCCGTGGCCTCCGTCTCCCCCCATTGCATCAGTGCTGGCAACAGCAGCAGCGGCGGCGGTCCGCTGGGGGCGGGCTCCACACTGCGTGGCTCGCGCATCAAATCCTCGACGGGTCATGGTCACGGCAGTGGCGGCGGGAGCAGCGGAGTCGGTGGCAGCAGCAGCGGCGGCGGCGGCTCCGGAGGATTATCGCAGCGCAGCAATGCCCACAAGGATGCCAGGTGTAATCCCTCCGTGGGACTCAACATATTCACCGAGCACAACGGTAAGTGTCGAAGGGTGTAATCGGGCTGTTATGCATCGGATGCATGTACACGTACAAACATACATACATACATACAGACACATGCATGCCTGCGGTAGAAAGAGAAGACAGTGTACACAGGAAGATGAATTAAAAGAAGAACCCGAACCCGACGCCCCCTGGCACCCAACATTGAAATTCACTTAACCAGTGTATACACACCCCCAAACACACAGATTAATGCATGCAGAATTTGCACTGTCATACTATACTCAGGTGTAAATACATATACATAAGTGAATCATGTTACAATATATGTACATATCTTGTGAATAAAATGCAGAACAGAACCCCGTTCTCCTAGTAATATATTGTTCACTGTTCATTCTTTTTTCTGTGATGCACAGTGTAGTGTACTCCTTGTACATAAAATGCAGCTAGACACCCACACACCCGCACACACACCCACACTCGCTCTCTCTCTCTCTCTCTCTGTTGCTCTCTTCCTTGCGCCGCTGCTCTGCTGCTCTGCTCTGCTCTGCGGCTCCCTTCTGCTTTCCAATTGAGCCAATTTCTTCATTTCATTGCTTCCGATTATCATAGAAGGCGGAATGTGCGTCTGTCTCTCATTAGTGTTGTAGTTGCCGGCTAGTTCTAGTTGTTGCTTTGCTTTGCTTTCGGATTTGCTTTTGTTTACAGAAAAGAGAGAAGGGAAGGGAAGGGCAGGGCGGGGAGGGAAAGAGAAGGGAAACCGTCGCCGTCGTGTCCCGCACGCGTCTCGTGGGCGTCCGCTCCCCGCCCTCTGTTCGAGTTGATGGAAATGTTGAGTCGGCCGCCGTCTGTTACAGGGCGGTTTCAGCGCCCCCTACCCCCTACCCCCTACTACCGCTGCCAGTGCCACTGCCACTGCTTCTTCTTCATCTTTTCCATCATCCTGCTGCAGCACAGCACACTGCCACTCTCCACCCTTATCCCTGCCACCCGCACAGTGGTTGAAATTGTGACCTACGCATCCCAATCTCACCCCCGCTGACAGTGGCATTTCCTATATTTACTCCCCTCCACTCCATCGCTCTGTGGTTCTTCCTCCCATTTCACGCACTCACGCACATTTTTATTTGCCTCATTTTCGTTTGCTTTTCCTTTTCCTCTTGTCTCATATTTTCCTATTTTCCTATTATTTGCTTTGGCAAGTTGCAACATTTCCCTTTTCCCTTTTCCATGTCTCCTGTTTCCGCCCTCTCATCTGTTTCCCCACTTCCTATCCGTTTCTAATAGCTTTTTATGTCCCTGTCGTCGCCGTCGCCGTCGCCCCCTCCCCCTCGTCGCCTGTTGTCCTACCACAATGGGGGCTTTCATTGAGTCTTTTTGGGGTTATGGGATTGGCATTGGCATTGGGATTCAGGAAAAGTGTTTGTCCCTTTTGATGGTTTGATAATTGAGTGCTTTTGGGGGGTGGAGAAGAGTAAGAGTCCCTTTTGGTTAGAAAATCTATTCGACAATAATTACATATACATATGTATGTACATATGTATGTATGGAATATTCCATGACGTTTCCAATCATCTTCTCCCTTTCGATCTCGAAAGAGTTCCTCCTCTCTCTTATCTCACTCTTGCAGAGCCTTTCCTTTCTCGCTCTCGCTATGAACTCCTCAAGCTCCTCAAGCAATTTGTAATCAATTAATGTTATTTTTATTATAATTAGTCGCTGTAGGCACTCGAGCCTCTACTGATAAGTCAATTTCCATGTAAATATGTTTATAGCGAGCCCAGATTGAGTCATGCATCTCCCTCCATTTAATGCAAGTTCCGCAGAAAAACACACACACACAGACACACAGACAGACAATAGGAACAACAACATGATGACATTTGGCAGCTTTGTGCGAGAAAATTCCACAGAAATATCCCAAAATTATCAAAATGTACCTAATCCATGTTCGTGCGAGTGTTGGAAGAGTGCGGATAGAGAAGCAGTGCACCAGAGGTGCATGTGGTGGGAGCAGGGGGAGAGCAGATGAAATTGGTTTGTTTTTTGTTTTGTTTTTTGGCGCTGTTTCTTTGTTTGTCGTGTGTCTGGTCCGCCTGCAAAATGCAATTACGGAATTACAATGTAAAAACTGTGTCTGCTGGGGCTGCCGATTACGGGTTCAAGCCGCCAGAAAACAACTACCAAAAACCGAAAGCAGAGACTCACCGCAATTGTTGGCAGCGCCAGGTCGATCTCTGGCGAGAGAGGGAGTGGGACAGGCAGACAGACAGACAGACAGTTGCGGAACTTCACTCCAACTCATTCACACAAACACACATACATACATATATGGTAAACAGCTAACATGACAATTGACGACGGAGAGAGAGAGAGAGAGACACAGTGGACAGTGTGCGGTCAAAGGAGAGCCGAACTCTAAGTCGCTTGGCTTGATCACAGTTATTTTTCCCACCCATCACCCCACTGAGCACACACACGTTGTGGGGGGGCGGCGGTCGTAGTTGCAGTTTCTGTTACACGAGACAAATGTAATTAGATACCTTTGGTTGGGTGGTAGGCGAAAGGGTTGTGGGAAAGAACTGGCCGAAGCAGGTTTGATGCCTCAATGGAGTTTGCCAATTGCCATGCCATGCCATGCCCCCACCTCCCACTAACACACAGCAGCAAATACAAACGCAAGTTGAGGACAAGAGCGACGTCTCAAAAATAGACTCAAGTGGGAGAGGCAACAACTCCTTTGCACAACGCACAACGAGAGAGAGAGAGATAGCCAGAGACAAAGCGTATGTTAAGTGTTGTTTGCTGTCTCGGTCTCGGCCTCACTCCCTCTCACATACAGTCGCATGGAAATCTGAGCAGCCTTGTTATACCCTTGCAAAGAGTATTATGATTGTTCCACGCACGCAAGGACATAATTCCCCCAGTTTGAAAGCCCAATATCCCTTCACCAATGACAAGCAAACAGGAATCTACACGATCGGAATATATCGTCATCTGCATTTACATATGTATGTACATATGTATGTAGTATGTGTATTTAAGGGTATTTAAAGCTCCGTCATTCCATCTCTCTCCCTCTTGTTGTTGGTGTGCGTGTGCCGGTGTTGGTGTTGGACTCGGGATTGCTTGACATGCAAGCGGGAAATTATGAGTCGAGGCAAATGAACTTTCCACAAGGCTAATGGGCGAAATGGTGAGGACACAAGGCAAACAGGTGACGCAGCAAGGAATGGAAATTGTTTACTACCCCACCCCACCCACACCCACACCCACCAACTCCCGTCATAATGAATAAGTCGCATAAATATTTCTCCAATCATTTTATATGCTCAAAACATAATTGTTGCCATAAAGCCCCACTCAGGCGACGGGTGATGGTGAGGGGATGGGGGGCAGGCGACACATGATGAAGGCGTTGTCTCCATTACCACTTTGTAAGTGTGTTTTCTTTCGCCGGCTGCATGGCTATTATTAGCCTTCCCCCAAAAGGAAATGTGTATCTCTTCATATAAATTTCCCTTACGCTGGCAGAGAGATGGAAAGTCGGAACAGGGGCAGCGGAGCGGAGTCTTCGTAAAGAGAGAAGCGTAGTAGGAAGCGTAGTGCTGCTCAAGGGGGATACAGCCCCCATTGGCATGACCTTTGACTATGCCTCTGACGCTGACGCTGACTCGATTTCTACTGCAGCACTCAAAGTGCACTCACATTATCGTGATACTTTGCATCCTATGGCTCTCACTCACACTCACACTCCAGTTCCATCGCCATCTCCATCTCGCATTCTCCCTTCCGCAGGCCAAAGGTACATGTGTATTCGTGTTGTTGTTGTTCCTGTTTTCGATCAAGCTCGTAAATCCTTTCGTGCTTCATTTTGTTTCGTTTCGTTTTCTTTTTCGGTCGCTTTCTTGTTGTTGCTGTTTCTCCGCCTTGCAATGCGCTTTGATGTTTTATTTTTAGAGCAACGGCAAGACTCGGCTGCCATTTCCAGTTGTTGTTCTCGCCTCCCCCCACACCCCGACACTCTCACTCCAGTCCCCTCCCTTCCCAGTTGCATCGACTGTCAATCCGATTGGAATAACAGTGCCACTCCAACAGCTCAGCTGTTCGATGTTCGATAGTCGCTTACATTTCCCATCAGGGAATTTTTGAGGGAATTGCTATTCCAATTGAAATTCTCAGTTAAATATGAGAATTCCCGTATTTCCATTAAGAACTCGACCTCGATAGTTCGATGGTCGATGGTCGCTTACGGGAAATGTCAGGAAATTTTCGAGGAATTTCTATTCCAATTAAAATTCTCAGTCAAATATGAGAATTCCCTCCCGTATTTCCATTAAGAACTCGAGCATTCCTCCCATGAAATTCCCTTTACGATCTGTTTATATCGTTACAGATCATCATAAATCTTACATCGCTATTATTTTGATGTCATTTCTCCATTAAAAATATATCTATTTCCCCATTCCCCATGCCCCATCCCAAGTTCCAGACACTAAATCTGTTGATTACCCAACTTTTGTCGCTGCATCTCAAATTTTATGTAATTTTCGTTTATTTTCTTTCCACTTTTCCAATTTCGCATTCCCAGTGGACCCAGGCCAGACCGTATATGTAGTGGTGTGGGGTTGTCTCCTCCTACGAAAAACCTATTTGCCCGCATTTTTATTTCTGGAGTCTCTCCGCCCCGCCCCCAGGGCTTCTTCCCCACGACGAGGTCTTTCGCCTCATTGAAAATTGTTTGCATAAATTAGCTGACGAAAAAATAGAGGAAAAAGAAAGAAATTGGGGAGTGCGGAGTGGGGGGAGTGTGGGGTGCTTTGGGGGGATGAGGAAAACAAACATAATTTGTAAACAGCTGAAAAAGAGACAAGAAAAATACATATTTATTTCTGGAAGGAAAGGGGAGTTGAAAGCGGGGAGATGCATACACATACACATAGACATGTACATATGTATGTCTGAAGTGTAACGGCAACTAATTAGAAGCCAAAAAGGCCCAAGTCTACCATTTCTCTTGACTTTCTTTTGGTTCTCAATGCCTTTCCTTCAGAGGGTTAGTATACTTTGGCATAGTTTTGGATATCCCAAACTGAACAGAAACGGGGAATATGTCAAAAGGGTATAGAAACTTCGTTGCACTAGGGTTTTCCTTGCTGCTGCTTTGTTTCGTTGTGATTATTTGAGGTCATAAATATTGACGCCACTTGATTGATGGATACTTGGGGCACAAACACACACACACACACACACACACACACACATGGGCACTATCTTTATCTTTGCCGTTCGATTATGAACACGTCCCTAAGGGCAATCAGAGAGGGGACGAGAAGCATTCAACTTAATATATTTATTTATAAATTTTCGGGGTTTAATGGCAATCCCCAAAAGCAAACATTTGCTGTCCCCTTAGTTTATTAAATTGAGTGCACTCTCTCTCGCTCTCTCCTTCGCTGCTTGTGTGATAAACAAGTCCACAAGGTCAAATAAATCAGCAAACAAAAACTTTTCACTTCTTTTTATATGTACATATATACATATTATTATTTATCATATTTATTGCACAAATGCAGTGAAAACGTTGAAAAGAGATTTACAAAAAAAAACAAAGTCGAAAGAAATCCAATTTGAAACCCGTTTCTGCTCTTGTCTGTTCTTGTCGTTAAGAGTGGTGCAGCGGGGAGGGGAGAGGGGGCGACTGGAATGGTATCCATCAATGAGACAAATATCGCCTACTCGCTTGCACTCACTCAAATCACGTTCGCAATTGCAACTGTTTATGCGGCGCAGGGTTGAGTGAGTGAGCGAGTGAGCGCGTGAGGGAGAGCGCGTGGAGAGGAAGGGGAGGGAGTGGGTTTGCCAGCATGGCACGTTCATGGCACCTTTGGCTCTCAGATAGACACACACACACACACACTCGCACACATGGGCAGATATACAGTACAGTGAGTGAAGAGAGCAGCAACAGAGCAGCAGCTGCAGCCAGCAGCAGCAGCAGGTTGCTCTCCGATTGAAATGGAGTGGAGTGGGAAAACAGTTACCAAAGAAGCAGAATAAGAATACGAAGAAGCAGGAAGTCCACTCCCAAGGTGTCTCTTGATACAAGGTGAGACATGACCTCGCTCTCTCCCTGCCAATGCCTCAAACAGCATTCCTCCCCTTTCCACCTGGCTCACACCTCACGATTTACAGCACTCACACTACAGGTCACACCTCACTGCCACAACAATCACAGGTGGGCAGGGGACAGGTGTAGCCATTTCTGTTCGTTTTCCATTTCAATTCCAATTCGATTTCGTTTTCTCTCCCCTTTCTGGCATTGATACGCCACTAATTATGTTTTCCCCCGTTTCCCCCATTTATAAGCGCAAAATTTCACTCATTCTTATCAGTTTTCTCCACGGGCTAATAGACAGCTCTGAATATTTGTTTGTTTGGTTTTCTTTTTCTTCTTGTGCACAAAAAGATTAAGGAAATTGGCTATCCCCCTCCCCACCCCCAAACGAAAAGAAAAAGCATGACAAATGCAGCAGAGAGAGAGAGAGCGGAGAGAGTGTGCAGAGGAAGCAGAAACCTGTTTGCCTGTTTTTGCCGGTGCGATCAGATCCGAGATCCCCAACAAAGAAAGAAGTGTTTTTGTTTGTGTTTGTATTTGCGTTTGCGTTTGCGCTTGCGCTTGTGTGTTTGCTCTCTTCTGTCTGTCTGCTCTCTTCTTGCTCTCTGCTCTCAGCTGACCGGCGGCGCCCGTTTGGTGGTCAGTGAACCGCTTTTCAGAGGATGGTGGGGCCATGGGGAATGGGGGAAGCATAATTTGAAAAATGTCTCCAAAAAGAGTAAGCAGCCAAATTTGAGCACACAAATGATCTTTTGTATTTCTTTTACACAATTAATGTGAAATTTAATTCATTTAATTGCCTGCCGTGCTGGCATTTTGTCCAGAGTCCGTGTCTCTGCTGTCTCTCTCTCTCTCTCCTCTACACTTTCGTTTCTTCGTTGTACCCTGGAAAGGGGGAGTAAGCGAAGGGCATGCCTTAGCTGATGCAAAAAAGAGATAATTACCCCGATTAAATAAAGAAATGGGAAATTTGCTCGCATTGGGAACGTGCAGAACGTGCCTGCAATCCACTCCCCAAACACTGGGTATCCTCTGGTCCTCTCTGCTCGGCTCTGCCTCGATGGGCACGGACCGGGTGCCAGTGCCAGTCCCAGTCCCAGTCCCGGTATTTTGTGTGTTTAGCCTTTGTCTGCGACGTCTGTCAATTTTTATGCCGTCTGGTAATATTTAAACGACATCCACATCCGTGGCTGGCTGTCGCCCGTCGCCCGTCGTTCCTCGTGTCATTTCATTTATAGCAATTGCACTTGCTTCCAGGAATCCGAAAGGAAAGAAAGGAAGAGAAGGAGGAAGGAAGCCGAGGGCAAAAAGAAAGAGCAACAAATGGACAGAAGGAGGCACGGCCTATGGCAGGGCCTGTGGCAGTGGCAGGGCACTGAATCATCAAGAATTGAGAACCAAGAACCAAAAGAAGTTTCCATCTATCGCACACTCATCATCATATTGTGGCACGTACATTACCAGTACATATATTATTTTGTATTGTACATACGTACTTCTATGATGAAGATGGAATCTGGTTTTCTGGGCTTTAAATAGTTTTTCTTCCTTTGCGTTTACTTGGCTTTTTTCCTGTTCAATTTTCCAGACTTTGCACCTTTTTTTGTTTTTGTTTTTGTTTTCTTGGTTGATTTCGCATTCTTGATAAGTGGAGAACCTCTTTTTCTTTTTCTACTTCTCTTTCTTTTCTTTTTCTGGGGAAAAACTTGATGGCAAAGAAAGAGTGTAATGGAATAGAATGGAATGGAGAAACAAGGTGCGTCTTGGCCATGGGAAAAAGGCGTGAATTGCGATTGAAACTCTTCTGAAGAATAGAAAACTTAACAACGGAATGGAATGCAAATAGAAACAGCATTGGGAATGGAATGGAATGAACATTGTGGGATAATTATTTAATTTTATACCCATAAAATGCGGTAATACCCCACACCCCACACCTGCATTTCGGTTCATTCAACCTTTTGTTACTGCAAAAAGAAAACACAAACAAAAACAGGTGGGAAAAATCAGCAGCAGCAGCAGCAGCAGCAAAAACAACAACAACAACAGCAAGAGTTTGTGCTAAACTTTCACTTTTTTCTCGTTTCGTTTCGTTTCGTTTTCATTCATTAATCAGAAAATAAACAAATCAAAATTTAGACAACTCTATAAAACGCTGACCAATGCACTCCATCCATCCATTTAGCCAGCCATCCAGCCAGCCATCAATCAAGCAATCAACAATTTATGAGTGTTTCAACCATTTTACAACTGAAACGCTAAACATTTTCTTCGCCTTTCCACACTCCGCCGGACACTCCGCCACTCCGCTTTACGCTCGACTTGAGCCCGAAAAAAAGCAAAAAGCAAAAACAAAACTCAAATAAAAGCGAAAAATATTTGAAAAGCTGGTCTGGTCTCTAAAAATAGAAAATCATTTGCTATGAAAATGGTAATTATATTTAACGCTCCTCCGCTATAGGGAGAGGGGGTGGGGGTGGGGGGGCGTGGTACAAAAAAGTGAAAACTTTTCGGTTTGTTTTTGCTTTGTGCGTAATTTGTCGGAACAAAAATTGGTTAATTCACAATGCGGTAAGATTAGGCGAGGATTATGTAAGCCTCCTCCTCCTCCTCTGATCAGTAGTGGATGGGTGGGGGGAAACGAACAAGTCTTATTGGGTGGGATCTCCTCTCCAATCCCCCCTCTTCACCGTTAGAGATTAAGTTCTCTCTCTCTCTCTCTGTCTGGGTGCTTTTTTTCGGTAATTTTTAAGTCATTATTTTATCCAACAATTAGCTAAACAAATGGGCGGATATAAGAGAGAGAGAGAGACATAGAGAACCTCCAAGTGAGGGGGGGAATGAGGGGGGACAGTGGCATAGCTACAATTGTTTCAAAAAGGGGGATTCTCACAGTTCAAACGGAAATTCGTAGAAATTTCTTCAACCCCTCGACCCCGAATTGTGCGCCACTGCCTTTTAAGGTTATATAAAATTAAGGGAAATGCGACAAATCACAATGACAGACAGGATGGAGGGGATGGGGGAGGGGAGGAAAAGACGTGAAACGTAAAACGGGAAATTGTGCGCATTAAAAAGCTTTTAGCCATAAAGATAATCAAATTCTGTGTGTTGGCCAAGTTCCGAGATTACATTGATTGTGTGTAGTTGGGGGAGGTAAAGGTGTGTGTGGGGGGGGACTGGATATTCCATGTGCAACTGTAATTACACGCTTGAGAGCTACTTTGGAACTTTGATCTCTGTATTTGACGATTTTGTTTGTTTTTTCGGCAGCATTTAATTGAGAAATTACGAAAAATGTCAGTGGCAAAAGGTTAACTCGACGCAGGCTTTCCAGGCAGGGCAGGGCAGGGGTTTCTCTCTCTTTGAATAGAGACAGACAGACAGACAGACATTCCTCTGGTGCTTTTTCCCACACTTTGAAGCTGAAGAACTTCCCTGAGTATTCCAGAGCATTGTACATTCATTACTCACCAGCAGTATCTATTACTTCCTCTTCTATGGACAGAGAGAGAGGGAGAGGGGAGAGCTTGTCATATCATGGAAAAAACACAGCAGCGGTTTTATGGTCAAATGCTTTTTATCGCCGGCTCAAATTCATCATTCTAAAAACAAAAAATATGCCCACGCAAAATGTTTGAGAATGTTTCATCCGCAGATAAACATGCAAATGAATAAGCGAAAATGAATATAGGAGAAAAAAGCGTATGACACGGCCTGGGCCTGGCTATCAGAACAATAAACAATAAGAGCCATAAAACATAAACAAAAGAAGACAGAGACGCCGACAGACCGACACAGAGCGAGAGATCCCAAAAAAAAGAAGAAAGAAAAATCCAAAGCCAAAGCCAAAAAAAACATGAATGAATGAATGAAAAGGCGGGCGTGTGGGAATTTGGAATAGAGCAAATGTACAACAACAGAAACAGTGACAAGAATTTAGTACAAAAACAAGATATATATACATAGAGACGAGTATAGGGAAATTAACTCCACATAAAAGCGGCAGACACCGCAGATCATGTCCATCCTGCACCACGCCTTGTATGGGAAACAAATATCTTTGTTATTTTGCGCCCACTGTGCACCCCCACCCCTGCTGGTGCTGGCGCTGGTGGAGTGAGTCATTCACTTGACACTCGTCGCATTCACATCCATATTTGAATCGGGCAGGGCAGGGCGGGGCAGGAGAGAACCAAGAATCCAACTCTGACCAACGCGTCGTATGCTTATTTCTGTCTCGTTTCTGTTCTGCCTTCTGCCTCCCTTTGCGTCTCCTCCCCCCGTGCTGTGCTCCTCTTTTGTGTGGTTTTTCTGTCATTTGCATAGTCACACAAATTGTGCATGCCAATGGTTTTATATTGTTTTCTCTTCTGGTCATCGTCTCGACAATTAAAAGTCAATTTCACTCACCCATAAACAAAGCGACTGTGAAGTGTCTCCCCTTAGTCCCTTAGTCCCTTAGTCACGTGATGATTTATGCAGGGGTTGGGGGGTGGACAAGGGTAGGAAATCTCCCTCCTTTGAAGAAGAGAAAGATAAAAATATTCCGCCCCCGCCCCCGCCCCCTTTAGTGCTTGAAGTAAAGATTTTGCTGATAGATAATAGTGCATATACTAATATTATATAAAGTGTCCATCCCTGCAGGGGACCCACCTCCCACCCCACCCCACCCTACCCTCTTTTATGGCAAGGACATTGCGGTTGCACATTCAAGTGCTTTGGGGGACGACCCAAGCCGAGCCGAGCCGACCCGACCCGACCCCCGGATCGATAAAAAATGTTCTGAAAATGTTGCATTTGCCCTTCACCTTTGAGGACACTTTTGTCTCTCTCTCTCTCTCTCTCTATCTCGCTCGCTCTCTCTGCGCCCCAGTGGGTGAATGCATCTGCCCACAGAGGCACAGGCTGCCTCCTTCGGAAGGATGGCTGTTGGCATTCAATTAATTCTCCATTTCCCCGCATTCATGCGATTTTATGGGTTGACAATGACACTCGTTTCATGGGATGGGGTGGGGGATGGTTTTTCGCGACTGAAGAGGTTTTCATTATTGATTTTGCGTCTTACTTTTTTGCATCCTTTGTTTAACTCGCCCTCTTCATCTCTCTCCCTCTCACTCGCTCTCTCTCTCTGTCTGTCTCTGTCTCCCTCTTTGATATTATTTCACTCGTTACTTGATTTCCCTTAACTTCTTTCGTGGCATATGCTGGCGCTGGTTTGAAAGGGTCGGGGGGGCGGGGGGTAAGTGGAAAGTGGCGGAGATCGTCTGCTGCGTCATATGTCACGACGTCACGGCGTGGGTTGCATGTATTCCAAGGTATATCACACCGAGGCTATGGCAGTGCAGCCACCCTTTCCCCTCTCGATATTGTATTGCCTTACCTGCATTTGTTATACCTTGCGCATACCCTTATCCCCCCCTGCCACCTACCACCTACCACCATCGCTTTTTCGCCCGTGTTCCTGGGGGCCCAAGACTAGCCTTGAAGTGCTCTGTGCTGCACTGCGGTGCGGTGCGGGGGAATCCTTAGAAAAGTGGTAAAATTGCCAGCGGCTCTTTGTCCGACGACTCGACCAAGGGTGGATTTTTCTCATTTTCGCCCGAACGAACCCTTACCGTCGCCCTCTGCCTCTCCCTGCCCTTCTATTTGCCCACCATCCCACCGTGCTTGTCCTTTGCCTTTACAAAACTTTTCTTTTGTTTCGCATCTTTTTCTCTCCTTTCCTCTGCTTCGTTCTCTCTCTCTCTCTCTCTCTCCTCCTGTCTATCTCTCCTTCTCTTTCATTCGCTACGTAGTTTTTTCGCACAACATTTTTTCGCACAACATTTTTTCGCACTTTGTGCCGCTGTCGCTGCCAAGGGAAGGAACTTGATCTCCGAACCCACTTGGGGTGGTGCTCCCTCCCTCCCTCCCTCTCCTGTTTGCACACCTTTTGTCGTCTATGCAAATTCCCAGCCCACAAAAACATAAATTCTTTAACATTTCCTCCTTCGTTTCGGATACGACTTTATGGTTTTTTCTTTCCTTTCTTTTTTTCGTCCGCCTGTCTGTTGCACCAGTTGCTGCTTGGCTTTGGCCTGCCCTGCCCTGCGCCTGCCTGTCATGTTCTTTATGGGAACTATGCAGATTGGTAGGGGTAGATATGTAGTGCATATATGTGTGGTAAGGCAAGGGAAACTAAACTTGCTAGATAACCGTCTGCTGTCTCCTACGATGGCTGGAGCGATAAGCTCAAAGGACGAGGCAAGGCAATATTGAAAGTCTGAATCCCAAAAGCCAAGCCAAGCCTTTCTTTCTTTCTTCTTTTCTTTTGTTTTGTGGGTTAATTTCTTTTCCTTAATCATTTTGAAACTACATAGTTTTCCCCGCTAATGCTGCTGCTGCTGCTGCTGATGCTGAATGCGCTCTGATGGATGGATTTTGGTGCTCCATTCCATTCCCTTTTGGGGCTTTTGGGGGCCCCAAAACGAGAAACGAGTTCTTGTCGCTGCTGGCTTAATGATCTCAAGTTCCGTTCAGAGTTCCGCTTCACAAATTATTGGATCGTTAAAGTTCAACTAAAATGCAGTCGTAGATGTGTGTGTGTGTGTGTGTGTGAGTAGGAGAATATAATCAAATTGAAAAGTTCTCGTTGAAATCAAATCTCCCTCTGCATCGGTGTGTGGTGTGTGTGAGGTGCAACGGAAGCCAGAGAAATGACTAATTAAATTTACACCGTAAAAGTTTATTACTGTTGACTGGCCACGCCCCCATACGCCCTGCCCTTCCCTGCCCTGTCTGGCAACGTCTGGGCAAAAGGCCAAAGGCAGAATGTGAATGAAATCCGACAAGTAAAAAAAGGGGACCAAAAGGGCACGGCACAACCAACAACCAACAACAGTTGAGGAGTAGACGACGGTGGAGAAGAAGAAGCAGCAGCAGCGTAGACCAAGGTATATTCCAATAAAAGGTAAGGCCAGGGCATCTAAATATGTACGCGAAGATGCCTATTTGTGCGATTGCCTTACCTTCTAATTGGATATACAATGCATTGTATATGTATGTGTGTATGTATGTATGTGTGGCGTGCCAAAGACGAGAGCGAGGACATCTGTAAATCCCGTTTCAGGGCATGACACAAAAGCCCTTGAAGTGGAAGAAGAAGAGCAGAGCAGAGCAGAGCGAGAACTAAAACGAGAAAACGTGCTTAAATGCAAAAGAATTAAAAAAAAAACCAAAAATAGATCCAAATAGAAAAAAATCAAACACACACAGAGATAACAAATGAAATGCATGAATGAACTGCGAGTGGAATGAATGAATGACAGACAAGCGGAGTGCTTGAACTAATGAATGAGCGAATGAATGAATACAAAAAGTTCTTCTCGAAATGCAATGGCAATAAATCACACACACACACTCACACTTACACATTGATGACGCCTGGTCAGGGGAGGGGAGAGGGGACTTAGCTAAATGGGAGCCACATCAAGTTGGACAAGGACAAACCGTTACCCATCAGAAACAAAGGACAAACAAAGGCAGCAGCAGCACCGCATAGTGTTATAGTGTGTGAGGGTGTGAGGGAGATCAATAGTGCTTGAGTGGCAAATGGTGCAATTGGCCAATGAGTTACTATTTGGAGCCAAGGTTACAGTTGAGAGGGAGAGAGAGTACTGGCTAAACGGGGCAGCAGCATATGAGAACATTGATTACATTGATGGACGTTTATAGCATCCGCCATTACACCTGCTGCTACTGCTGCTGCTGTTGCTGCTGCTGCCCCGTTTAGCCAGTGCCTAAATCGATACTTATCTTTTATGCCAGAAAGAGAGAGAGAGAGAGAGAGAGGGGGAGACGGAGACAAAGAGAGTGATGAGAGTCTGCTGCGTAGCCAGATTTTAATCTATGCTTGCTCAACACACTTACCGTTAAGTCTCTGATGGCTTGAGTGGGTGTGTGGTGGTGTGACGTGCTTCCATTCTCTCGTGTCCCCCCCTTCCTTCCTTCCACTCTTAATCTTCTCTCAGGCTCTGGCTCAGGCGCATTGCTTGCTCCAAATTCCCTTCCCGCTAATAACCTGCATAAGTAGCCCGGCTGTATGGCGGATGTGAATAGCTTGAGACGGATTCCATTTTCCCCCCTTTCTCTCTCTCTCTCTCTCTCCCCTCTGGCTGACTTTGTGGAATTTTTGTGACTTTAAAGTTCATTGGACTCATTCTAGCGGAAAGCTTACATACACACGCACACACACACATACATTCTCGTATGTAAGCTCTTTTTGAGTGGGGAAATATATCTCCTCTGCCGCTTCTGCTGCCTCTTTCTCATTTTTTGTCAATTGTCTAGGGGGCGTGTTCATCCCATAGATCCCCCCCTCCCCCGCCAACATACAATAAGTTTCATCTCTCTCTGTCTCTCTCTCTCTTCCACTCTGAGAAATTACAGCATTAAATGTTATTTTTCTTACGGGTAATGAGAGTATTACTCTTCCTCTTGTCCGGGCCAAGACACTAATTGGCCTTTCTGCGGTTGCCGGCTGCTTTCGACGGCTTTCGAGCTCCCGCCTTTGCCTGTCATCCAACTGTAAATACAGCAGATTTCCCCCTCTCTTTCTAGTATATATGTACGAGTATATGTATATAGTGTACATATGTATATCTCCTGTACATAAAAGTAATTTGATTTAATTTGTTGTTTGCTTTTTTTCCCCTATTTAACTATTTATTTATGTATTTGCGGACGATCATCGTAGTCGCTTGAGAAATCATTATCCAAAAACGAATTGCCTGATCTGATCTATGCATCCACGCAGATCCATACGATATATATGTACATATAGTAGATGTGTACCACATAGGTACCACAGATCACGATCCACATTCCGATCCACATCTCTCTCTCTGTCTCTCTCTCACACACCTCTCTCTGTTTTCTGTTTCTTCTGTTTCTGCAGGTGGTACGAAGCACAGCTCTTTTCGCGGCCATCCAGGCAAATATCACATGAATTTAGGTAACAACAACAACAACAACTACAACCACAATATCCTCCCTTACACACACACCCACACACACATATACACACATAAGCAGTGTCATTCTAAATAATTAAAGAGGCGGCCGTGGAATCCACGATTGGATTGGATTTTCATTCAAGTTCTGTACAGAGCGGGTAATTCCCGATGGTTGATGGTGGATGGTGGATGAAGGGGGGGAGGAAAAGTGGCTCTGCCTCTCTGTCTCTGCCCCCCCTTGGGAAATTATATTGAAAGGGAAAAATGATGAACTGATAAGTATTATGACCATTAAATAATATTTTCCCCGAAAAGAATTTGCATTTAATTTCACAAAAAATAGGAATACACTCTAAAAGACTGATTTTCTCTATGAGAATAGAAATATTAGGTATATCAGGACTTATAGAGTGACATTTAATATTCCTAGGATCCCTAGGACCCTAGGAACTACCCAATAACACTCAACACTCAATCCTCAATCGATTCCCAGTTTATTTTCGATAAATGCTGCTGTTACATGATAATTATGTATGTCTATTATTGTCTAGCAATCTAGGAGGAATACATACAATCACTGACTCAAATATATAATTGCCTGTTGATTGGCACTGAGTCAGTGCCAAGGAATGAGCATAGTTTCTATGAATACTACGAATACTACTGGCACCGCCCCCCAAACCACTTTTTATCCAAGCACACACAAAGAACCTTCTACGAGTGACGAGTGACGAGTGACTCATTGTCCCCCAAAAACCGCAGAGCACACAACACACACACACACACACTACAAATGTGGATCTTTAAGCTACTTGCATATCAAGTGGGGGACAATGGGTTTTATAGGCTAATCCCCTCCTACAGAGAGATAGAGTGGGAGTCCAGAACACCCGACCATCATTGGAGAACCGAACATTTCCGCTCTGATCTGTGGTTCGTCCCCTCCCCTTTCCCTCCCCTTTCCCTTCCCTTTCCCTTCCCCGTGCACGTTCACGTGGTGCACCCTACGTACTTATACTCGGTATGGTATTATTTGCCATTAATATTTCCTGTCTCGCGCGCATAAATTAACGAATGTGTGATGTTGTGTGTGGTTTTGGGGGAACCCTTCTCAATAAGCACGAGAGTAGATTTCATTATGATTTGGCAGCTCTGCATCCAACATCCCCCCACCATCCCACCACCATCCCAAAGATACAAACATTCCCTGTCTCTCTGCTCTCTGAAGAGTGGCTTCCACTACCATTTCCATTTCCAGTTCCAGTTCCAGTTCGGTGTGGAATGGAAATACTCGTAATATAAATTTCAAATAAAAATGTGGAGAAATGTGTACCCAACGGAATGGAATGGAATGAAATCTGGGAATCAACGGAAGTGTTTGCTTTGGTCAAACGTTGAACAAAAGCGGGGAAAATGTAAATTTTGTTCAATTACTTCAATGGGGCCCAGACATCATTCCCAAATGGGAAATTCAAAAGAGAGTGTTGCGGCCTCTGGGATACCCTGTATAGGTCACTATCATATAAATAACAATAACAGCAATCATCCTTATCAGAGAAACAACAGTTGTCGGGTACGCGTCAGGTACACGACATGTAATGTGTTTTTTTTTTGTTTGTCTGGGGAATTCTCTTAAGATATAAACCGAGAGGAAGCATCACGTTAAATATGATTGATTTTTGAGTTATTTGAAAAGAGAGAATATTTCTGTCGAGCAGTCTGTCTCTGTCTCTCTCTCTCTCTCTCTTTCTCAAAGAACTTGCAGCACTTGCGCCATTCCAAAGATAGGTAAACAGATAAACGGATATACAGATACATCTAAAGAGCTGTCACTACGGATACCCGAGAGGGATACCCAAGTGAAAACAACAAAAAGAAATGTGTGTGGGAGTTGCTAGAACCTTCCCACAATCAAAGTGCCAACGGGGGGTACGGGACGGGACGGGGACCCCACGATTTGTGTAATTTTATGCATAATTTATTTTCTCAATGGAACAAAGAGAGTGCAGGGGAGTGCGGAGTGCGGTGGAGTGTAGATGGGGCACCCGCATTCCTAGCGAAAGAAACGGGTTTACTCTCCTCCGATCGATCGGTGGTTCACTCAACTCAACTCAACTTAACGCATCGCAACTCCACTCTAACCATCTTTCTCTCTCTCTGTTTTTCTTATGCAGAAGCCCTGCTGCAGTCGCGTCCATTACCTCACATTCCGGCTGGGAGCACGGCAGCCTCCCTGCTGGCCGATGCAGCGGAATTGCAGTGCAGCGATTCCGGACTGCAGTGCTCCTCCCTCGGGGGCCACAGTTCGTCGACATCGGTGTTCGAGTCGACGCATCGCTGGACCTCCAAGGAGAACCTGCTGGAGCCGGGCCCGGAGGAGGACGATCCGCAACTGTTTGTGGCACTGTACGACTTCCAGGCGGGCGGCGAGAACCAGTTGAGCCTGAAGAAGGGCGAACAGGTGCGGATCCTGAGCTACAACAAGTCCGGGGAGTGGTGCGAGGCGCACTCGGACTCTGGCAACGTGGGATGGGTGCCCTCCAACTATGTGACGCCATTGAATTCGCTGGAGAAGCACTCGTGGTACCACGGACCCATCTCCCGCAATGCCGCCGAATATCTCCTGAGTTCGGGCATCAACGGGAGCTTCCTGGTGCGTGAGAGCGAGAGTTCTCCGGGCCAAAGGAGCATCAGTCTGAGGTACGTTTCCCATCGATTCCTGCCATCCTGCCATGTCACTATTCCGTCCGTCACTAGGTACGAGGGTCGCGTCTATCACTATCGCATCTCGGAGGATCCCGATGGCAAGGTGTTCGTCACCCAGGAGGCGAAATTCAACACACTGGCGGAGCTGGTGCATCATCACAGTGTGCCTCACGAGGGGCATGGCCTGATCACGCCCCTGCTCTATCCGGCGCCCAAGCAGAACAAGCCCACGGTCTTCCCACTGAGTCCGGAGCCCGACGAGTGGGAGATCTGTCGCACGGACATCATGATGAAGCACAAGCTCGGCGGCGGCCAGTACGGGGAGGTGTACGAGGCCGTGTGGAAGCGTTACGGCAACACGGTGGCCGTCAAGACCCTCAAGGAGGATACAATGGCCCTCAAGGATTTCCTCGAAGAGGCGGCCATCATGAAGGAGATGAAGCATCCGAATCTGGTGCAGCTTATCGGTATGTCCCCACAGTCACAGCCACAGGCACAGCCATTTGAATGCAAGGTCCATTGAGTGCTGATCCTCCATTGATCCTCCTTCATTTTTGCAGGTGTCTGCACGCGTGAGCCTCCGTTTTACATCATCACCGAGTTCATGTCGCATGGCAATCTGCTGGACTTTCTGCGCTCCGCCGGCCGCGAGACCCTCGATGCTGTGGCCCTGCTTTACATGGCCACACAGATAGCGTCGGGGATGAGCTACCTGGAATCGCGCAACTACATCCACCGCGATTTGGCGGCCAGAAACTGCCTTGTGGGCGACAATAAGCTGGTGAAGGTGGCGGACTTTGGGCTGGCGCGGCTGATGCGCGACGACACGTACACGGCGCATGCGGGCGCCAAGTTCCCGATCAAATGGACGGCCCCCGAGGGACTGGCGTACAATAAGTTCAGCACCAAGTCGGATGTGTGGGCCTTTGGGGTGCTGCTGTGGGAGATAGCCACGTACGGGATGTCCCCCTATCCGGGCATCGATCTGACCGATGTATATCACAAGCTAGAGAAGGGCTATCGCATGGAGCGGCCGCCCGGCTGTCCGCCCGAGGTGTACGATCTGATGCGCCAGTGCTGGCAGTGGGATGCCGCCGACAGGCCCACATTCAAGAGCATACACCATGCGCTGGAGCATATGTTTCAGGTGGGTGACGTCGAGGTGTGGGATGATGAGTATGCAGATGATGATGATGATTATGAAGATGAAGCCGAAGGCGAAGAGGAGCAGAACAATGTCCATTACGATCAAGATCTAGATGAAGATGAAGACGATGATGGTGATGGTGACGATGATGAGAGCAACTACGATGGCGACGATGACGATGATCATCCTCGTCGGCACAGGAGCCACCGCCGCCGCTGCCACAACAACGTGGTAACGACGACGACGGGGCATCATCGAGGCCCCAGGGGCCATCATCATCTCGCGGATGGCAGCGTGGACGTTGAGCTTTGATCGCAATGCGTGGCCATTCTCCGCGATTATCGTCAGCAGGCAACAATCAAAAGTAGTGATAGCAATAATGACCCACACGGTGCACATCTCTCCTTCTCCGCTCCTCCGCAGGAATCGTCCATCACCGAAGCGGTCGAGAAACAGCTAAACGCCAGCAGCAGCAGCTCCCACAACAACCCCAGCAGCAGCGGCGGCGGCGGCGGCAGCAACACCACATCGGGCATAGTAGTCGGCGGTGCCAGTGGCACACAGTCAGCGGCCAGCGGTGCCTCCTCATCGGCCTCGCTCAGCCTCACCCCACAAATGGGCAAGAAGGGCATGCCAGCGGCCTCCTCCCAGTGCCAGTCGTCGTCTTCCCTCGCGCCAAATGCCCATCAGCAGCAGCAGCAGCACGATCAGCAGCAGCAACAGGCCAGTACGCCCATGTCAGGTGAGTGACGAGTGACGAGTAACGAGTAACGAGTGGAGATCAGAGTATGTCATCATATCATATCATATAATGTTGTTATATTTTGTATGCAGAAACCGGATCCACTTCCACAAAGCTGAGCACCTTCTCCAGCCAGGGAAAGGGCAATGTACAGATGCGACGCACCACCAATAAGCAGGGAAAACAGGCGCCAGCACCACCCAAACGAACCAGGTAGAGAATCCTCTTACAGAATCCTACAGAAAGAAGCAGTTTTTAGTAGTCCAATCCAATCCTTTCGTTGCAGTCTGCTTTCTAGTAGTCGGGATTCAACATATCGCGAGGAGGACCCAACCAACGCCAATGGCGGCGGCGGCGGCAATCAGCGGTGCAACTTCATCGATGACCTCAATACTAATGGTATAAACACAAGCACAAAATTCAATCGAAATTGCAGCCATTTCAGCCAGACCCTCAGTAGAAATTTCAAGACCCAAATTCCAACCCACCACCACCAACAACAACAACAACAACAACAATACACACCACAACAACAAATACGTACAGCACACGTACAGCCAGTGCAGCAGTCACTGGCACAGAAACAGTCACTGCCACTGCCACTGCCACAGGCACAACAACAACAACAACAACAGAAACAACAACAGTATTCCATTAAGAAATCGTCCTCCTGCAGTAGTTTCCTTTACGACATCCTATTTCGAGGTATTATTTTGTCAAAACCGGAGCGGACCATCTCGTCTTGCGAGAACACTCCCTCCCAATTGATCTTCTTTCAAAATTCTATGTTCGTTTATCTGTTATCTGTTATCGTTTATCTTTTATCTTTTATCCGGTTATTGTGTGTTTCATTGTACCAATTATTTGTATTTTGAATGGTTCATCGTTTGTATTGGCTTGAGTTTTATATTGTTATTCTTTTTTTGTTGGAAATCAGTTTGTAATGGCTTCGACATGCAGAAGACTTTTTTATTTTTTACATTTTTTAATATCGTATTCATCTTATTTTTAATTTATTGCAAGTGGAAACAATTTTAAAATAGTTTCCACATTTAAAAGACACACATTTTTGATTACAATTTTTTTTGTTTTTATTAATTTTTTAAGCTTTTTTGGAATGTTTTATTTGTATTTCTGATCCGAGAGCCTCTTTCTTATATTTAAAGAATGTTATTTCTGTTTTCTTTGTTTGTTTTTTGGTTTTTTGGCCTGTTAAACGTTTTTAAATGTATAAGTTTGTTTATATTTCCTTCCTCCTTTGAACATGAAAACGAAATGAATTGGAGATTCATTTTCCAACAGAATCTGGAGAGTTCTCTAGCGATTCCTTTGAATATTATTTTGGCGTTTCGTTTATTTCCTTCTGGTTTTTCTGCTGCCTTTATGTAGTTTTTATCCCGCTTGACACAACACACACACACACACATACACGCAAACATATGGTCAAACACGAAAGATCCAGCAGACTTTGGTCCAGATTAACCCATACTATTCCATACCATCCGTAATACCCAGCATCCAGCACCCGGCACGAGTATTCTTTTGACCCACAGACTACGCCCCGCTCGGAAACTAAATTCCATTTTGTGTTCTCTCTCTCTCTCTCTCTCCCTCTCTCTCTGTCTATCTCGTGCAGGTCTGGCGAGGGACATCAGTAGCCTCACACAGCGCTACGACTCGGAAACTGAGCCGGCGGCAGATCCCGATACGGATGCCACCGGCGACAGTCTGGAGCCGTCGCAAGCCGTCACGCCGAACAAGATGCAGCACTCGCTGCATGGTGGAATAGGACCCAGGTCCTCGCAGCACCACAACTCCTTTAAGCGGCCGACGCCAGTGATGGGCAACCGGGGACTTGAGACGCGCCAGAGCAAACGTTCCCAGCATCATCCATCGGTCCCCCCGACAGCACCCAGGGATCAAATGCTGCAGCAGCAGCAGCAACAGCAACCACTGCCCAACGGGAGCCCTGCACTGGCAGCACATCCCATCACTGTGGGCGCCCTGGAGGTGATGAATGTGAAGCGCGTCGTAAACCGATACGGCACCTTACCGAAGGTGGCTCGCATCGGGGCCTTTCTCGACAGTCTCGAGGACAGTGGGGGCGAGGCCAGTCCATCTCCAACGCCCTCGCCAGCTGCCAACGGGCACGCCACCCCGCCGGCCAGGATCAATCCCAGTGCCAAGGCTCCATCGGCGGCGGGCCTGGCCACACCGCCGCCCCAGCAGATGATCCGGAGCAACTCTTCCGGGGGCGTGACCATGCAGAACAATGCGGCAGCCAGTCTGAACAAGCTGCAGCGCCACCGCACCACTACCGAGGGCACCATGATGACGTTCTCCTCGTTCCGGGCCGCCGGCTCAAGCAATTCCCCCAAGAGGAGTGGCGTGGGCGCTGGCAGTGTGGCAGCCCAGCCGCCTGTGCCCCAACCGGCTCTGGCCAATCTAGAGTTTCCACCACCGCCGCTGGACCTGCCGCCGCCCCCTGAGGAGTTCGAGGCGGTGCCACCACCGCCGCCGCCAGCGCCCGAGAGCGCCGTCCAGGCCATTCAGCAGCATCTGCACGCCCAGCACTCGAACAACAATGTCTGCAACACCAGCAACAACAGCATCGGCAACAGCAACAACAACAACGACAGCAGCACCCACGACGTGAGCAACACGGCCCCGAGCGTCGAGGAGGCCAGCTCCCGGTTCGGAGTGTCCCTGCGGAAGCGGGAGCCCTCGACGGACTCGTGCAGTTCTCTGGGCACCCCTCCGGACGCTGCACCCGAGAAGAGCCTCAATCTGAAGGAGAAGCTGATCACGGAGATCAAGGCGGCGGGCGGCAAGGACTCGCCAGTGAGCCCACACCTGGCCAATGGATCAATAATGTCCGCAGTATCAGCAGTGGATCCCGTCTCCCTGCTGGTCACTGAGCTGGCGGAGAGCATGAATCTGCCCAAGCAAAAGATGACGAATGGCAATGGCACTGCCTCCGCCTCCGCCTCTGCCTCTGCCACTGCAGGAGCTCCTCCAACTGGATTCAAGGCTCAGCTGAAGAAGGTGGAGCCCAAGAAGATGACTACGCCCATAGCCAAGGCAGAGCCCACATCCAACATCATCATTGACTTCAAGGCCCATCTGCGGCGTGTGGACAAGGTGGAGCAGCAGCAGCACCAGCAGCAGTTGCAGCAGGATAAATCTGCAGTTCCTGGCTCTGCCCAGCAGCTGGCGATGGCAAACAATGCCAATGGCACCCTGAGCCGCAGCAAGGACGACAATAAGAAGTTCTCCCACTCACAGGCCATGCAAAAGACTGAAATCAAAATCGATGTGACCAACTCCAACGTGGAGATGGAGGCAGGAACAGGAACGGGCGACAGCGGCGGGGATCTCGGCAAGCGACGGAGCACAGGTAGTATTAATAGCTTAAAGAAACTGTGGGAGCAGCAACCCCAGCCCCAGGCTCAAGGGCAGGCACAGGCACAGGCTCAGGCTCAGGCCCAACCTCCCGACTATGCCAGTAGCGCGATCATCCAGCAGCCGTCACTTAATGGCGGCTCCTCCACATCCACCACATCCCAGCTATCGCCCAAATACGGGCTCAAAGCAATTCCCATGGCCAAGCCAGGCAATAGGCCGCCGCCTGCTGCCCCACCACCACCGCCCCCAACCAACAGCACGACCACCACCACAGCCACAGCCACAGCCACTGGCATCAGGGTGCAGCCACAGCCACTAGCATCCAGCAGCTCAATAAAAACCTCTCATTCCACGCAACTCTTCACAGATGACGCCAGCGAGGAGTCGTCGAGCCAGCAGCAACAAGAGGGACTAGGCCACACGGCGGCAGAGCATATGACACAGTCGCTCTACGTCCAGAACGAGCTGCAGGGCAGCAAGCAGTCGCAGTCGCAGCCGCAACAGAAGCCCGCTGTGCCGCACAAGCCCACCAAGCTGACCATCTACGCCACGCCGATAGCCAAGCTGGCGACAGACAATGGCTCCACCACGGGCAACTCCACGCAGATCTCGAGGGAGAGTATCCTGGAACTGGTGGGCCTGCTGGATGGCTCCCTCAAGCATCCCGTAAACGCCATTTCCGCCTCACAGTGGCTCCAGCTGAGCGACAAGCTCAATATCTTGCAGAACTCGTGCGTTATATTTGCGGAGAACGAATCGATGCCGCCACACTCCAAGTTCCACTTCCGGGAGCTGGTGACCCGCGTGGAGACGCAGTCGCAGCACCTACGCTCCGCCGGCAGCAAGAACATGCAGGACAACGAGCGCCTACTCCTGGAGGTGGGACAGTCGCTCAAGCAGATCTCCAATGCGCTGAATAGGTAAATGATAAGAACGGGGATGGATGCGCACGCGCACGAGCATCAGCCGGGCATCTGGTTGGATGCCGAGGGCAACTTTATTAAGCGAAAGTGACACGGGACACGACACTGGAGAACTGGACACTGGAAAAGTGGAGAGAACCAACCAAGCAAACCAACCATCCATCCATCCATCCCCATCCCGGCAAGGAGCCACCACTAACATCTTGGCTCAACACAACGAAGCGGAAGCAGGAAACGAAAACGAAACTTCAAGCCCAGCGAAGAAGAGGATCACAGGAAGTTGATAGACAAAGGACAACTACAGCATTAGCAGTAGCAGTAGCAACAGCAGCAGCAGCAGCATCAACTATACCTAAAAACGAAAGCAAAGAGAGGAGAGGAAAGGAATGAGGACAGAAGGAGGAAGAAACCTATGTATCGTACTTGGTAGAGAATAGTAGTAGTTGCCTCTATAATATATATATATATATATATATATATATATACATATATATATATATATAGTATATACACACACACATATATATCTAGTCAGATCTGTGCAGAAAGCTTCGAAAAAAACAAAAAACGAAATGAGTTGCAAAGCAAATTTCTGTAAAGGGGATCTCTGGCCCCTCAACGGGGATCCCCGCTTTTAATTGTAAAGTATATTTCATCTCCTCCACTCAACTCCACTCCACTCAACAGAGAACAACATACATAGAACACTTCCTCGGATACCCTTCCCCAAACAACCCAAACAACACAAATAACTCAACACCCTACCCTCCTCCCGTATAAACGCATTCTCGCTTCGTTTTTTTTTTTAATCGTATATCGTATATAGAAAGACACAAGAAAGAGACATGGCTTAAGAATGGAATGGGAAAAGAAGGGAATATATTCATAGAATATCTCAATAAATTTAGTAATTATACACGAAACGCAATGCATATATACACATATACACTACATATAATATATTTACATATATACACTAAATATACATATATATACTAGTCGTAAAATGTTTTATTATATCTATATTATATTATATATACTTCTACAAGATAAAGATATTATATATATTTAGTGACTCTCCCCCAAGGAACGAAGCGAAACGAAAAGAAAAGAAAATCGAAACTCCTTTCGGAACGTGTAAGGCGCGTCGACCATTCGTCGGTGTCGCCGTGTGTCTTGTCCCATTTACATACATATACCATATACATATATATCTATGATCATGATCTATGTGTGTACGTGTACGTGTACTCGTACTTGCAGTACACGCAGTAGCCAAGCCCAAAGATATTATTATTAGCTGATAAAATACGATACGACAACTACTCGTACTACTACTCACTCATTGATATATGTTTAGTGGCGATGACTAAATTGATTTATGTTTAATCTATGTTTGAGTGCAAAACACAATGCTTTTATCATACATACTACATACACAACCAATTGTAATTATTTATCTGATATTTTCAAGGATTTTAAACAACAATTTTATACGTAAACAAACAAAAAACCCAACAACAACAAAATCCCACAAAAAAACTTAAAAACCAAATAAAATTTATTTCAAAATACACACAACGGGAAAGGATCGAAGGGATAGGGGGCGGTCTAGCCTATAAACATAAACAAAGTTGATATAATTAAATATATATATAAATATATATATATGGATGTGCATATAATACTTTGCCTTTTCTTAATCCCCAAATATCTGTCTAGTGACAACAAGAAAGCTGATAAAAGCCCAATATATGCGTACACCCAAATACATCAATATATTTCTGTAACTTCTATGATACACCCCAAGCGCCTGAAATGCGCAACAGATTAATATCTAACAAGAAAACGGATCAAAAACAAAGTACTTCAATGAGAAATAAAAATGATATTTAAAAAATGCATCTCAACTTTCATATTAGCGGCTTCTGCATACACTTTGGAAAAGAATATTATTGAATTGAGGAATTCAGGCTTCAATGAATGAAGAAAGTGTATACAAATGTCCATACTAAAAGCTGAAACCGGTTCACCAATCCCGTAGAATAGACATTTACGCTGTAGCAAATTTGTAGTTACCATGTAAAAAAGACATTTTTGATGACTGTTTATTATTTTCAAGTATTTTCCAGTATTTCTAGGACGCGTATGAGCTCTCACCCTTTTCTCGAATGCACCAACGCGGCCTGGTCACACTGGTTCAAAATGATATTTTTTACTTTTTATAGTATTTTCTAATATTTTTCACCAAACGTGCAAACTCTCCTCCAGGTGCCGCTGACGAAAACTACATGCAATATGTAGTAAAAATGTAAAATATGAGTAGTTAGGTTATTTTTAGTGAAAATTATTGTTGACCCTTTTGGCTTGAACCGGATTTTACAACAATGCAATGCAGATGCCACTATATTACAAATTGATAAGATTGTCGGACAAATGGAGAAGTGCATTGATGCTAGCTAGTAACTTTCAACCGAATATCAAAATCGAGGAATGCGATGGTATATTAATACAAATAATTCATCGGTATTTTTAAAGTATATTTAGGTATATTTCTGAGGGTCGGACCGTATATTGTATCGATAAGCTCCGCGGTCGTCGCACTGAAAAAGACGAAATTAATATATAATAATAGAATATTATACCGTGATAATATTGCCAAGCGATTTAATTTGTGTCTTCAGCATCAGAAATTGGGCAACGAAAGCTTCGACCTCAAAGGTACAACTGCAAACGAAAGAAAGAGCAAGCCACTCAGCCAGTCAGCAGCAGCAACAACAACATCAGCAGAAAATCAGTCAGCAGCCCACGGAAGATACGAGAGACCGAGCCCGAAACAGAGCCAGCCCGAGAAAACAGCAGCAAGCAAAATGCCACTCTTTGGGAAGTCACAGAAGTCACCAGTGGAGCTGGTTAAATCGCTGAAGGAGGCAATCAATGCCTTGGAGTCGGGCGACCGAAAAGTGGAGAAGGCTCAGGAGGACTGCAGCAAGAACCTGGTGTCCATCAAGAACATGCTATATGGCAGCAGCGATACAGAGCCGCCAGCGGACTATGTGGTCGCTCAGCTGTCTCAGGAGCTGTATAACAGCAATCTGTTGCTGCTGCTTATACAGAACCTGCACAGGATCGATTTCGAGGGCAAGAAGCATGTGGCACTGATATTCAACAATGTGCTGCGTAGACAGATTGGCACCCGCTCGCCTACAGTGGAGTACATCTGCACGAAACCGGAGATCCTGTTTACACTCATGGGCGGCTACGAGGATGCGCACCCAGAGATTGCCTTGAATTCGGGCACCATGCTGCGCGAGTGCGCTCGCTACGAGGCCCTGGCCAAGATCATGATCCACTCGGATGAGTTCTTCAAGTTCTTCCGTTACGTGGAGGTGTCCACTTTCGATATCGCATCCGACGCCTTTTCCACCTTCAAGGAGCTCCTCACGCGCCACAAGCTGCTGTGCGCAGAATTCCTGGACGCCAACTACGACAAGTTCTTCTCGCAGCACTATCAGCGGCTGCTCAACTCGGAAAACTATGTGACGCGTCGTCAGAGCCTTAAGCTCTTGGGCGAGCTGCTGCTGGACCGGCACAACTTCACCGTGATGACGCGATACATTTCCGAGCCGGAGAACCTGAAGCTAATGATGAACATGCTGAAGGAGAAGTCGCGCAACATCCAATTCGAGGCGTTTCACGTCTTCAAGGTGTTCGTGGCGAATCCGAACAAGCCGAAGCCGATCCTGGACATCCTGCTGCGTAACCAAACGAAACTGGTCGACTTCCTAACCAATTTCCATACGGACCGTTCCGAGGACGAGCAGTTCAACGACGAGAAGGCCTATCTGATCAAGCAGATAAAGGAGCTGAAACCGCTGCCCGAGGCCTAGTTGACCATCGACGGATGGTCAATGTCGGCGTCTGGGGCAAACGAACCATAACGAGACCGAGAATAAGAGCGTGAATGAGAGCGAGAACGAGACCAGCAGCAACAGGAACAGAACAGAAACAGGAACATCTGGGTCTTCGATGGTGGGTTAGCAGGAAGGATGAAAAGGTTTTGTGTGTGGGTTAAAACAAATATATATTATATAAACTACATATACTATATTTTGTGACGATGAGATAGATGACTACACTTGTGAGTAACTAAACAATAATTTAGACACCAACCACAATGATAATGATAAAAAACAAACGATAAAGCTAAATAGAAACAACAACAAAACAATGAATAAGAGTACGAGTAAATAGCGTAAACTGAAATAATAATGTTGCGAATTTAACATAAAAACACATTAAACACGACCCCAAACCGAACCAACCCCGGACCCGTACCCGTACCCGGACCCGGCCACACCTCTCGCCTCACCTCAATCCAACTCAACTTTTATATTTTTTTCATTTCTTTCTTTCTTTTCCGCTTTTTGTCCACGTTCCACACGAAATGATTCGAGAGTGCGGTTCGTTGTTCTTGCTCCAGTTAAGAGCCGTCGGATTCCTCGATTGCTTTTCCCCTCTAGACCTATTTTCCTATTCAAAATAGTTGTTGTATTTGAAATTTAAGCGTTTTTGAAACGAACCACGAACACGCCCCCAGCCTCCTGCCCCCGGCCCCAAGCACATGCCTGTCTGAAAAAGTCAATGCAGATTCGAAATGAGTTTTGACCTTAAAATGTAATTCCACGCAAATTTCATGATAAAAAGAAACTAAATACTAAAAACAGCATAATAATATTAATAATTTATAGTGATAATTGTTTATTTTATGCATCCTTTGGCATAGACTGCATAGAAGTGAAGAGAGAGAGGGAGTATTCAACACAACACACACACACACACACACACACACATTACTACAAAGGAAGTAAAACAACAACATTGCGAGCAACATAATAAATATACGATTATTATAATTTATATTATTCCCAAAATTAAAGAGCCAAAACTAAAAGAGAAACACAATTAGTCATTTTTGTTTTGTTTGCAGCGGATTCTTGGTAGTGGGGGCTCCCTATGGTGGCAATGGGGGCGTAGTGTTTTAACCCGCCCCGCCCCTCCTGAGTCATGTGAAGAGTTGCCAGGGCGGCAGATCGATCAAGGGCTGGATAGCAACACATTTCACAGAAATGACTTTTATTTTAGTGTATATGTACTTAAAATATAGTAAGTAGTTAGGCTAACTGGGGACTATGCTATGCTATGAGATATGCGATTCCTGACCTAGCGCCGCTTTTTCTTCTCCAGCTTGCGGATCTTGTGCAGGCGTGACCTCACCGGCTCACTTTCCTCTCCGCTTCGTTGGTGTCCACCGTCTCCTCGCCGGCCATCAGCACGGCCGCCGAGATGCATACGAACTGGAATATGGCTCCCACATAGAGTCCGTACCGTATTAATATACTGAACAGGTCTTCTTCCCCATATTTGTCTAGGGAAGCAGCAGCTTCTGCACCCGTGACAATACTTTCTACAGATGCCGACATTTCGTTTCGAATCGAATTTCAATTTCACAGGAATTGCAAATTTTTTTTATTATTTTTTTTTGTTTGTATTCGGTAGGGATGGGTAAACTGGTATATATCGATATATGTGTGGCTCCACTATCGCATCGCTAATTCAATCTAGTCTCGGTTGGCGACTTATCGCCAATTTTTGCATAATATATAATATTTTATTAGTAATAGCAAACAAGTGGAATTATGTCATGTTTTCGAAGGGCGACTGCCACAGCCCTAGTAGCGGCCACACGCCCACAGCTGGTGGGCAGCAGGACTTCGCGATTTCTGTGCAATAAATCGCATCAGGAATTTGCATGGGCACGCCGTCCCTTTAGCAAAGCAGCGGCAGGACCAGGCAATGGCGTGAAAAACCGCCCAATGGAACATTCAAGCTGGCGCTCTTCGGAGCCGGTCTGGGCGCAGTCACAGGATCAGTATACACTGTGTACTCTCGATGGACTGATGGCGATTCCCACAAGGAGCACGAGCACACGCCTCCCAAACGTGTGGAAAACATGCCTGCGGGCGTGCGCATAACCAAGCGTTATGTGAACCCCAAAGATACCTCCGGGCTGGATATTGTGCTGTTTCAGTTTCAGACATGTCCGTTCTGCTGTAAGGTCCGTGCCTACTTGGACTACATGGGTGTTTCCTACTCTGTCGTCGAGGTGGATGCCGTGCTGCGGCAGGATATTCGGTGGTCGAAACAGAAGAAAGTTCCTATGGTGCTCATACGCCAGCGGGATGGTCAATACGTCCAAATGGTTGATTCCAGTGCCATTATATCGCTAATAGCCACCTATCTTCACGATAAGCGCACCGATATTGGCGAGCTGGCGGAATTCTACCCACACATCTCCTTTGACGACGAAAGCAAGAAAAAGACGGATATATTGAACAAGTACTTCCTTATGTATCAGGATCGCGCACCCAAGAGTGTAACCAAGGAAACGGAAGAGTAAGGCCAAGTGCATTCCACGTTCCCAGATTGTCCTTATCAAATGAATTCTTTACAGAACCGATCGCAAATGGAGGACCTGGGCAGACAACCACTCGGTGCACCTTATATCACCAAACTGTTATCAGAGTATGAACGAGTCCCTGGAGACATTTGAGTGGTTCTCAAAGGCGGGCGAATGGGACGCATTTTCCGAAGTGGGAGCGAGATATGATGGTTTATTGCGGAGCCGTGGCCATGTGGGGATTGCCAAGGTACTGAAACGTCGCCATGCTCTCTCTGACGATGTCCGATCTCATATGTATGATGCCCTGGACAAGTGGACCGCCGAGCTGAAGAAGCGAAACACGAAGTTCATGGGCGGAAAGCAGCCTAGTCTTGCGGATCTCTCCGTTTTCGGTATCCTTAGCAGTATGGAGGGATGCCAGACATTCAAAGACTGTCTGCAGAACACCGGCATTGGTATATTATTCATTGAACATTCATAAATCTAATTCGATCATAATACTTTTCGCATTTGCAGGCAAATGGTTTTATGACGTCAAAGAGATTGTGGAAAAGAACAGAGGCCAATTGCAAAGAGAACGCATTGAGGGTGTCGTTCCAGCTGTATAGAGCAGAGCGAAGAATTATATACGTTTAGCCAAAGAATTGTTATAAACGTAAATAGTTCAGTAAAACTATTTAAAAATAAATGATTTTCCTGAGTTTTTAAAGTAGAAATTGTAAAAGAAAAAAAAATACTGCAACTTGAATTTGACAGCTTAATGCTTCCCAGACGGTAAGCTATAAAGAGTTTGGGTCCTAATAATAGCTACATTTATAAGCTTTTTAGAACTGCAAAGATGTCAATGCAATCAGATGTCAGAAACTTAAGTTATGAGACAAAAAAAAACACTTCATTAAAAACATTTAAAACATAAAATCGGTAGCTCTAAAATACTCATTACCGATTGTTGCCATTTGGGTGGATGTGAAATTTGATATTATAATTTTGTCACAAATTTTCGTTTTGTCTAATGTCATACAGCCATTATTGTGGGAAAATACTGAACACTCTTCGTAGCACCACTAACCATACAGTATATAGATGTGACAGTTGACACATTGAATTTAACCGCACCAAAATCTAACATCAGATCCTTTGAGATTGTGTGTGTGCACATGCATTCTCACGTACTTTGCGTTTTTGCAAGTGTGTATGTGTTCCCGAGAGAGTCGTGAGAGTGTATGTGTGCACATAGATTCTCACGTACTTAGCGTGTTTGCATGTGTTCCCGAGAGAGTCGTGAGAGTGTATGTGCGTGTTTGCAGGTGTGTATGTGCGCTCAACTGAAATTTGTGCTCTCTCAACTTTGTTTTGATTTTTGTGCTCGCGCCACCCTTCACATTAGCATTTTTAGAGTTTTCGAAGACGCTTGCCCTATAATACCAGAATAATTGTTATTTTGTACATGCTTTAGATGCTAACTTTGTTTAATATAGAATATACTAATATAATGAGCTGATATATGTATATATATTCACAAATATGTATTTAATTGTATGGTTTATAGTAGTATATATATAAAAAAGTAGTATGCGCTAAAAAAAATATATGTCATCCTTGAATATGGATATTAATGACATAAATGGGCAATAAATGGGTCCATACGGATTTTAGTGCCACACTTGCGAGTCAAATTTGAAATCATCCCTATAGCATTTGACTTATGGAAAGAAAATTTTCTCTGTCCCTTAGAAATATACGTATGTAAATATTTGGTCTTACATATATTTAAAATATACCGTGTTGAAAATACCAATTAATTAAATTGGCGGAGTTTCAATATCCCTAAAAAATAACATATAATAAATAAATAATAATAGAAATAATAAATAAATAATATAATAAACTATAATCCCAATCAGCTTCACGTAGAAGAAGACAACGAGGGCACACTGGAGAATAGCGAAAACGATGCGATTCTTATCCCTGTGGCCTGCTGCATAGCCCATTGGCTCAAGCATACCGGTCCACCATTTTAAAAAAAAGGTGTCATTATTCTGACCAATGGCAAGGCAGTAGGCGAACAAGCAGACAGCTAGAGGTGGAAAAACATCGATGTTTCGCCGTAAACAATCGATGTTTAAAAAATGGACAAAAAACATCGATTATATCGATGTTAGCATCGATGTTTTTCCACCTCTAGCGCAACACTGACGAAAATCGTATTCCTCGCTTTTGATGTTTTGTTTTATATTACTAGCCAACTTGGACCCTCAGGCCTGAACACATAATTTTATACAATAGATAAAACAATTTTCTACAAGACTAGCTAATTTTAAATACTCCGTTTGGTTGGATTGTTTATAAAATAACGTTTATAAGTTCGTGAGAATGCATGTGCATTCTTTAGATTTTGGTGCGGTCAAATTCAATGTATGAACTGTCACTTCTATATACTGTATGGTTAGTGGTAGCACGTCAACACTAATATCGCCAAGCTATCGATATCACTTATTTGACAGATGAATATTGTGGAGAACGCCGCTCGAAACTTGCAAATCATTCGTTCGTTTTTTTCGTAAAATAACTTGTAAAATTATGAGCAACCTAGGCATCGAGCAATTCCCAGACTACCAAGTCCCTGGAGTCTCGCATGCGGACTTTTCACCATACGAGTCTAATGGCGGGTGAGTTTTACATAAAATTCAAAGTTTTGTAGTCTATGACTAATGTTCGCCTTGCAGCTCGATTGTGGCTATTGCTGGCGAGGACTTTGTGGTCATTGCTGCCGACACTCGTCTGAGCAGTGGCTACAACATTCACACCCGCGACCAGAGCAAACTGTTTCCGCTGTCGAATCAGACGGTGCTGGCCTCCACGGGCTGCTGGTGCGACACTCTATCGCTGACTGGTCTGATGAAACTGCGCATGCAGAACTACGAGCATACACACTTGAAGACCATGACCACCGATGCCGTGGCCCAGATGCTCTCAATCATCATGTACAACCGTCGCTTCTTCCCCTACTATGTGTCGAACATTTTGGCTGGCATCGACAAGAACGGCAAGGGAGTCGTCTTCTCGTATGATCCTATTGGACATTGCGAGCGCGCCACTTACCGTGCTGGTGGCACAGCTGGCTCCTTGCTGCAGCCGGTGTTGGACAATCAAATTGGCTACAAGAACATGAATCTGGACGGCAAAGAGCCTCCAGTGCTAACCATGGAGCGTGCAGTGGCCGTTGCCTCGGACACGTTCATTTCGGCAGCGGAGCGCGACATCTACACTGGTGACTCTGTGCTGATCAACATAATTACCAAGGCTGGCATTGTAACCAAGGAGTTGCAGCTGCGCAAGGATTAGATTATTCTAAGTACACATGTTCGGTCGGGGGCATTTCTGCAGAAATTTTTGTAACATCTAAATATATGAAATAATAATAAAATGGACCTTTAGGATATTGGCTTGGCCATGTACTCTCGGAGGTGACCCGGCCATGACCGGAAAAGATATTCCTCGAGTTTGATATTCGGTGTAATATTGCTGGATAGCCGGGACTCCCAGCCCTTTATAAAAAAATATTTACTGCATTAACTTAACAGGTTAACAAATTTCAGCAAAATTGAATTAATCTTGCTACATGATAACTACACAGGGATGCAATTTTCACGGAGACACCTAGAAGTGCAAAGTGTTTGATCGAGTGAGAGAGAGAGGGGGAGGGAAGGTAGGCTTGCCGGCTTGCAAGTACATACATATTTATGTATAAACATTTTAATGCAGTTCCTGCCACGTGATGACAAATTTCAGATTCGTGGTGCTGTTGCTTCTGCCAATCCTGTTCTCTGCTCACGTCTCATCCAAGTCCCCTACCGTTCAGATGATGGCTTCTATGGTGAAGCCGGGAATCTTCCGGCATGCGATGTGCCGCAACAGTATGTACCCTCGCAGTGGCGTCCTCCGTTTTCCAGTTGCCGATGAGCAGGTCTTTTGGTCGGAGCCGTATGCCCAGTACTGCCCGCCCTCGTACACATCGCCGCATATTGGGGGACAGGTTTGGGCCGATGCGCCGCTGCCAAGTGAAACGTTTCAGCCAAAATGGAACCAGAACGACGGTCAGGTGAATCGCGAGTCCTTTCACGGTGCCTACGAGGTAAAAGACGGCCTTCCTCATAACCAATCGGTCGCACCGGCCTGAGCGGTCGTGGTTCCCTGGGCAGGTGGGGTCCCAATCATGCAGCTGATCCCATTGTTACCCGCTGGAAGCGCGACGCCAATGGACAAATCGTGTTTAATGCAGCCACTGGCAAGTGAGTGAACTTGGATGGATTTTAGATCATTTTATTCTGCTTTTCCTTCTGCCACTTAGGAACATCCTTCAGATGGTAGCCATTCAGCGTTCAGACAACAAACTCTGGGCCATTCCGGGGGGCATGGTGGATCCCGGCGAGAACGTGAGCGTTACACTCAAACGAGAGTTCACCGAGGAGGCTCTCAACTTCACCGACAAGGCCAATATGGTGGAGAAGTTCTTCAAGGACGGTGTTCATATCTATAGCGGCTACGTGGACGATTTTCGGAACACTGACAATGCCTGGATGGAGACAACGGCTCTGAACTTTCACGATGAGGACGGCAGCCAGGTGGGGCAGCTGGAGCTAGTAGCTGGCGATGACGCATCCAATGTGAGATGGACGGATGTGGATGGAGATCTCAAAGCTGCATGCCAATCATTCCGACATTGTCAGGGATGTGGCCGTCAAGCGCGGTGCTCACTGGTAGAAATAGGAGAGAATCCTCCTGAAATCTGAATATGAATAAAATACTACTAATTTGATTTTAGTTTTTATTGATTCGTTTATTTTATTTCAGACTATATCCATATCGCTTTGCAATTATAAATTAAAAAACATTTCGTTAACATTCAATTAGCTGGTATTGTGTATCTCCATGTATCTCTCAGATGGAATCCTTTGAGAGTTTTTTAGGTGCATTTATGCATATCCCCAATATTTTGGGACTGACTGCCAAATCATGGCGTGTTCTGTGTACTGTTTGTAAGACTTAAAATTTTGAACAATTTTGAGTGCACATCGATCGGGAGGGTTGTTTTTAGGTGCATTTATGCATATTCCCAATATTTTGGGACTGACTGCCACTTCATGGCGTGTCCTGTTTACTGTGTGTGAGACTTCAAATTTTGACTGAACATAGATCGGAGATTCGTTTTTACTCCGAAACTAAAGAGACTTTGGCCTGAATGTAATGAGCATGTAATAGCTGCGAGTTCGGATATTGGAGCTGCTGCTTACAGGGTCTGCACGAATGTGAAGACCTCCGGACTCGAGTTAACCACTGTGTTAAATTGCTCTGGATACTCGCTGCGGATTTCTTTCATGAAGGTGATAGCATGGGCGGTGGTGTCGTTATCTCCAAACTCCCGCTTGAACAGCACATGCAAGATGATGCTCAGCATCTGCTCGATGTGGGGGAGAATACTGGCACGAGAATTCATGTAGAGCACGCGAAAGGCCTTGAGCACCACGTCATTCTCTTCAGTGTCCTCGCGGAGGGGCAGACTGGATATGAATACGGGCAATACATGTGCCAGAGGCACCAAATTGTGATTCGTTATGATCAGGCGTGACACAGCCCCACAAATATTGTCCAGGGCAGGGGCATTCTGCTCCTTGGCGATCGCATCGGACAGAGCATGCAAAATCACTCCAAACGAGCTGAAAGGTGGGGAAATTTAATACTTTTATCTTGTTTGTTGGTTTTGTTATCTTGTACTCACTCAAAGGACTTTTCTTCAGCGTGATAAACTAGTTCGCCTAGGCCGAAGTAGCTGTTCTGGCGCGCCTTGGCGTTCGAGTCGGTGGTGCCCACTAGAAGCAGGGGACAGAGGTCATCAAAGTAAGTGACCACACAGAGACCCAACGATTGGAAGCATTCGGCCAGGACGCCATAGATAAAGGAACGCTGGTCTGGATCATCGTGCTTCTTAGCCTTTGCCTACAGCAATTGAATGAAATGGCTAATTAGATCTGCGTATCCGTGTAGGTTTGATCTGAATTGTATGCATACCAGTTTGGTCAAGAAGTAATTGTACAGGCGTCCAAAGTACAGCGAGTATGTCTCCGGTTCGAGGGCGTGGCCAATCATGGCGACCAGATTGCCACCACTTTCGATGAGCGCCTCATCGTACTCGCTTTCATCGGGATCCTCCTCGTCGCCACCTCCACAAGGCTCATTGAACTGGCAGGCCGTATTATTGAGCAGCACGTCTTTGATGCAGGCAACAACCGCCTCAGCAAGATCTGGGGTGGGCAAGGCCGGTGTCCTCACGGCCTTGAAGAGCTCACCGAGCTCATCGAGTACTTGACAGACGACACCTGCTCCTCGTCGTTCTTAACAAGACTAATAAACTTTGGAATGAGGATAGAGCATGCGCGCTTCACTCCCTCTCCGTCGCTCATCTTATGGAGGCAAATCACGAAAGCGCAAAGGGCCTCGATGGCTGCCTTCCGGATGGCATCCTGGTTATGATCTACGGTTTTGTACACTTCTTCGAACACCATTGTGAGATAGGGGAAAAAGGCGGTGCCCGAATTTGCAGCGAACTCTTTGAGCGTCATTATGGCCTCCTCCTTCTCATAGACGTAGTCATTATCCACATGAAATTCTCCTATGTCGTCGTCATCATCGTCCTCATCGTCGGTATTGCCCAGATCAATTTCAGTTAAGAGACCGCCTGTTGGCGAGTCCTCCCGTACCTTTACCAATGCATCTTCTGTCGATACGACCGTCTGAATCAGACGTTCGATAACCTTGGGAAAGAACGTGTTCATGCCGTTTGTGACAACAACCGACAAACCACCAATCAAGGCGTAAATGGCACGCCTCAAGTCCGGATCGTCTGGACCTTGTTCCAGCATACTCATGCAATAGTTCATCGTATCTTGGGCGAGATGAATAAAGTTTTCCTTTCCGACGGTTCGGGTAATCGCGGCCAGAGTATCGATTGCCTGAATGCGCAGCTCATTGAGCGACGCGTCGCACTCAGTCACCAAATAATTCTTCAGTATTTCCACAATCTGATTGAAGTACGGCACTAAATTCGTCTTCGATGCGGTGGCAACCGACGAGATGGTCGACAGGGCCAGCTGTCGAATGTGAATTGAGTTCTGTTGATCCATGCACTCGAAAAGACTGATGGAGTGAGGGGATGAATGGATTAACTCTGATTATTATATGCACAGAAATGGGCAAAGAAAACTATAAATTACCGATCCATCAACACGGGCAGATGTGGCACAATCTCTTCCTCGAGGTTCTCGCAGAATACGTCCAGGGCATAGAACATGCGATCCATGTGGGTGGGTTCCGGCTGGCCCATCTGTAAATTGTTAGCAAGACTCCGATTAAATTTAAATTGCGTTCTTTAGACTCGGTAGAAAAGCTATAGGTTGTAGGTGCCACGTGAATGTTATATGAATGTTGTGTATGTTTCGGATTCCCAAGAGCTCTTGGAACACGGACAACAGAAACCCTTTTAGCATGGAGATGGAGTGCAGGAATTAATCAAAGAAATAGCACAGCACCCTATACTTGGCCAGCACCGATACACGCTTGATCTGTAACTGACTCGTGTACATTATAGAATCTTTGGCCGGGGCTGCTGCAGGAGCATGGCCCATCCCCATCCCATGGCCAGCCTTTAGAAGCAGCACAAACAAGAATGTATAAATTATATATGAAGATACAGATACAGATACTGACTTTACTAGTCATTTGGCGATTGAAAAGATTTACCTTCAGCTCGACAACCAGTTGGTGGAGAAACTCAAAGAGCACTGGGAGAATCTGTGGAGCGAACTTCGCTATCTCGGGCTGCATAAATTCCGAGAACTGGCCCAATGCAAAAAAGGCCGAATTTCGCACGCCTGGATCCTGATCGATGATGCCGCCCTTGATTATGTTTAGCATTATTTCCAAGTATTTCTTTTTGATGGCCTCCGAGCAACCCTCGGAGATGACGGCCATCGCCATGAAGGCGGCGCGACGGCGAAGAGGGTCCGGACTCTGGAGAGCTGGCTCGAGAATCTCCAGAAGTGGTGGAATCAGTTTCTCTGGCGACATCTGGAGAGCCATCACATCGAGGGTTTGTGTTGCCGCGGTCACGGGAGTGTTGCTAGTACCCGAGAAATATTCGTCTTCTAAAGAAGGGAAGGATTATAATTAGCAGGCCGACAATGTTTTAAGTTACGAACCGTCATGGTTGCCGAAATCATTACACGTCATCTCGAAGACGGTAACCAGGATGGAGTCCAGGAATTTCTGTTTGACGATTGCCTTCTTCTTAACGCGGACGATGCGTCCCACAAAGGTCACAACCAAAATTCGGATTTGATCATCTGTCTGCTTGTTGTTCAACGTCGACAGGCAGAAATAAATCAACATCTTGATGTAATTATTCAGCAGCTTCGGCACATACTCGGCAATGGCATCTAAGATCTCAAAGGCGGTTGTGAATTCCGAAGCGACTGACTTTTGGACAAAGGCCTGGAGAGCAGCGATCATCAGAGGGATGACTTTGGACACTGTCTGCTCTGCCTTTGTGTGGCCGACAATGAATGGGACCAGAGAACACATTCCCTGCATCATATTGGCTACAGTGAGTGTCGCCATATCTCCATTGACCTGGGCTGCCATCAGCAAACTCGAAAAAAGTTGACAGATCTCTGTCATTTGGCTGACCAACTGATCTGGGGCGCTGTCGGTCAGACTGGCGAATATGGCTGATCCCAGCTCACTCTCCTTGGGATCGGCCATGCTGCAGCGTTCGAAAATGAAGCTCAGCAATTCGGCCAGCCACGAGTCCTCTTTCTCTGCCTCATGACGCACTAAACTCCCAATCATCTGGGCAATGGCATTCTTTACGCCCTTTTCCTTCTCCCTTATCAACGCCTGAAGCATGCAAGACTTAATGCTGCACGGGGCCCAAACAGAATGCAATGTCAGGAGATGCTGCACAATCCGCAGTAAGAATCGATCTACTTACCCTGCCTGATGTTCGGGCGACACCATCTGCCAATTGCGCAGTCTGTTTAGACGCTTGTTCATCAGGACAACTGCAAACTGTCGGACTTGTGCCTCACGGGTTGACATCAGCATCTGGCAGAGGACTGGTAGGGTCTCTGGATTCTCGAACGCCTTGCTCAGAGCGGCGGTGCACTGTGCAAACGGAAACATATATTTTCAGCATTAATAATTGTCCAATTAATAGGAGGCTGCCTGTGTGTATTCGTGTGTGAGTGTGAGTGTGCACAACGTGCTTTTTGACGCAAATGTCTTTTATTCAAATTTATCCGTACTGACGAATGAATGAAACCAATATATGCCAATAGACACTATGCATAGGCATGTTCAAATTACAGCTTAATGCATATTAAAGATATCAAACTGGGGGATGAGCTATCACACCGGAAAATTCGCACGGAGGCTCGGAAAATGGATAACCTGCCCTCCTTTTGATACTTACCTCGTGTATACGTTTGGTATCTGAGCACAGCAGACCGGCAATTATTTCGTCCAATGCCGCCTCCATTGTTAGTTTGTGTTGCTTAGCTTTGCTGTTCTGTTGTTTTTCACAAAATATAATTCAGAATAGAATTCACACGCCTCCCTGTGCCAAATATTGCCGCCGTTCAAAAGAGATGTGTACCACATCGATATATATCTGAGGTATTTGTCACAGTCGACTTGCAGAGTTGCAACTCTGTGCGAAAATCTATTGGAAATATCGGCGCCAGGCGCCCATTTTGGAACCAAGCGTCGCCTTTTTTACAGGCCGAATTGTTTTGTTGTTATTTAAATTGTGAGAATTGTGAAATAGTAGGAATGGATAAAGGCAATAGGAGCCCTAGAAATAGCAGCCAAATGGACCAAAACTCGTTGGGGATATTGAGCATGGAGAATCTCAAAGGTGAAGACCAGCAGAAAGGGCGAATGTGTGTTTGTAGGAAATTACATTCTGGTATTTGCAGTGTTTGGTGACTTGTCCAGCTTCAGCAAGAGCGGGAACGGAAGCGGCATGGGTCTCAGAGAGGCCTCTAATGTGCACGAAAGACTGCGCGCAGAGCGCCTGCGAGCCATGGAGACACTAGAGAAGCCCCGCCCGCGCTCCAGCGCCAGTCAGGTAAAGCCGTCAATAAGGGGCAGCCGGCAGAGCGTCTCGACCAACAACAGCACAAACACCTCGGAGCTGATCACCGATGAAACAATCAATCTAAACAGCAGTGGCTCATTTTCCATGCCCACGGCAGCAAAGAAGCGCACAAACATATCCTTTGAGCCAGCCGAGATCACCGGTCGCTCGACGCTGTGCCGCAGCGACAGGAGCAGGAAAGGGGTTTCGGTAGCCGACATAATAAAAACATCGTTTGTGGAAAAGGCGCGTCAGCTGGAGAAGAAGCTGCACAATGGTAGCCAGGCGGATCCAGGCTCCAATTCGAATTTGAGCTGCCTGACAGATTCTTCCTGCAACTGCTCGCACAGCCTGCCGCGCACCGCTGACCTGAGCAACCTTAGCCTGAACGGCGGTGATGGCTTCTCCTTTGGCTCGGCATCTGCGGCAGCAGTCCAAGACATGGAAGAGAGCTTTGCACCAGCCGAACTGATGCAATCAAAATTGGTTTTGGGTGAGATATCCTGGGCCCAAGAGTTCACGGCCATGCCCACGGCAACGATGAGTAACCAGGCAATGCAGAAGATTGCAGCCCCACCACCTTCGTCCGACATAGAGACGTCTGTGTCCAAGTAAGTTGATGCGAATCAGAGGACTACATTCCTTCCTAATCGATTTGCCTTCTCTTATGTTTCAGCTCTGTTTTGGCTGGGGATCCGGACTTCTCCTTGGGCTATTATTTCCAGACACGCTCGGAGAATCTCTGGAACATTGTGAGTAACGACGGTCCCGACAAAATGCATTCAAGTCAGGCCATGCTCGAGGAGCCGCAAACCCCCAACTCTGTTGGAGTAAGGACTCCGCAGCCCGATAACAAGACCTACACCAAGACGGATGCCAATTTGGGCTCGAAATTGGGGCAAAGTTTCATGAAGAAAATGCAAAATGCTAAAAACATAATTCAGAGTGCCGTACTGTCAAAGAGCGGGGCCGAACCCGCGCGGCCGCCCTCAAACTCTGAGATATTAAGTCTCTCTGCCATAGACAAGGCCTTGAGAGATCTGGACTTTAACTCTGACACCTCGACCGTGGAGGTGGTCGATAGGTTGCGGAAACATGGCCGTGGTCAGGGTCAGGGTCAGCTGTGCGATGATGAGAATAAGGAAAACGACAGCTCCCATGCGGAGCGAACCCTGTGTGACTCGCACAAGCATACGGAGACCATGAGCTTCACAGACTCCATTCTGAACTCTACGGACTTTAAGCATCTACAGCAGAGTGTATCGCGCAAACCCCTTAGTCCGCTGGCGGACAAACCCGAGATCTTGATTTCGTGTGCGGACAACAATTGCGTTTCCATAGAGGCGGACATAGATGAATGGCCATCAACGCCAGTGAAGTCGCCTAAAAGACGTGTGCGCCGCGTCAAGACATCCCCATCTCCCCGAACTGCGAGTCCAGCGAGCAGCGACGGTGTGCGTCCTCTGGTCACCACAGATGAAGATGGGGATGAGGTGGATGAGGACAAGACTCCGGTGAACAAGAAGACGCACACTCTCAAGGGGTCACTGCTCGCCCCTAATACTAATCCCAACGCCAACACGCTGAGCTCCACTCGCCTGGACGGTTTCTATGCTGTCCCCTCATCCACAGAAGGCGGGTTTGTTGTGTCGCCAAGTCTGGCCAAGAGTCCTTCTCTTTCGGCGTCGGCCACTGCCCGTAATCGGTCGCCGATGTGCTCGCCGAGAAGCTGCCTATCGTCGCCACTTCTGGACAGCACCACAAGCTCCGAACGCCGACAACTGATGCCTGGGGCAGCACTCCGCAAAACCAACTCCTCGCCGGCAAGCAGCGAGGCCAGTTCCACGAGCGGATTCACAACCGCTAGGCGTGGAGCTGGCACAAGTGCCAGTGGCAATGCTCGCAGTATCTCCCGCTGCTCAAACTCCAGCGAGTTCAGCCATCGCGATGGAAAACTGCTGCCACTGAAAGTGACGCACACGAGCCTCTGCTGGGGCAGCACCAAGCTGCGAACGGACATGAAAAAGTCCATGCAGGTGAAGAATACGGCGGATAAGCGTCTCGTCGTTCGCTTGGGCATTCACGGGCCCGGCTTTCAGCTGGTCGGCACCGACAGCAGCACCATTACCCTCCAGGCCATGGAGTGCCGGAGCATTGTGATTAATTTCTGCCCCACCGTTTGTGGAGCGGCCATTGGAGCCGTGTCCTTTTATGCTCCGCTGGGTGCAAATAGCAGCCAGCCCGGAATGGAAATCCCCTTGTATGGGTACGGCGGGAATGCATCTATTTCCATTCAGGGCCTGCTTAAGGGACCGGTGGGTGCCAGTTTCCTCACCATCGGAGACGTGTGCGAGCTCTCCTCCGGTCCACTCACAGCCAGTTTCAAGTTCTTGAATAAGGGGCCGCTGACTGCCTTCGTGGGCATATCTGTGGACTCGACAGTGCTGATGAAGCTGCGTCTGAGCGAAGCGTTCGAGGTCCGTCCCAGCAAGTTAATTTTACCGCCCCACACCGAGAGCATCGTGCAAGTTATATTCCGCCCAAATCGCGAGGATATGAAGAACATATTGAAGAAGACCTCGCAGGTTGTGACGCTGGCCAACATGAGAATTTTCTGCGGTGACGAGCCCAACAGGCAGAGAATGCGCCATCTGGTCCATCGCATGAGCAGCAGGCAGCGGGAGAAGCTGACCTCGGCCATGCTGGACAGCATATGGAGTCCCTTTCCAGATGAACAGCCTGTAAGGAACATCAGCCAGCTGAATGAGCCGCCCGAGTTCATACTGGATCTGGTCACTGTTGTAAAGATCATCGACGTGGCCTTGACCCTGAATCGTGATTTTGATGAATCTGCCGAGACCTCGCTCTTGTTCCTGCCGGAGGCCGAGGAAACCGTCCTGTTCCGCACCATCTGTGCCTCCAACTCTCCGACCCCCACACAAAGCAATATGCTGGAGCCTGTTGATGAGCTGCACGAGGCTGATACCACGACAATGATGCCCGTGGAGAGAAACTGGTCCGTTCAGCCTGCTTCAATTGAGTTGGGTGCTGGAACCATCGCAAAAATAACCATAAAGAACTGCTTCCGCTCCGGGCAGCTCATCGAAGTCCACTGCAATGTATCAGACTTTGTACAGATCAGTCCCAGGGAATGCTATATTGCCCCTGATGGTGGAGAAGTGGAAATTAAAGTTCGCCTATTGAGTTCCCCAAGGCGTGAGGGGCGCAGGGAGGAGCCGCTTATTATAGTTTCTATGGAGAACGAGCGTATAAACGTGCCAGTTAGTGTTAAGCTTTAAATTCATTTTTGTATCTTTTAAATCCCTTTTAAATGCCTTTTATGTTCAATTTAATGTTAACTTTTTTCTTGAATAAATTCTTATTTTTTGAATAAAACCTGTTCGGCTAATCGCCGGCCACTCTAATAAAATATCTCTTAGCAATAACATAATGCTTAATAATAAAAGGCTTTCAAGGTAATTTGCAGACGGATGTTGTTTACACCGATTTTAGAAAAGCGTTCGATTCTGTAAACCATTTCCTCCTAGCACAAAAGCTCGACCTTATAGGGTTCCCGCCCAATCTCCTGAGATGGATCTCTAGCTACCTTTGTTCTAGGTCTCAAAGAGTCCTTTTCAAAAACTCCCTGTCCTCTCCAGTTATGGTGACTTCGGGTGTACCTCAGGGCAGCCATCTAGGCCCCTTACTCTTTACACTCTTTATAAATGACCTACCTTCTGTATTAACATACTCTCGAGTACTTATGTATGCGGATGATGTTAAGCTCTGTGTCCAGTATAGGGACATCTCTTTTCAATCCAGGTTGCAATCCGATCTCGATAGATTTCAGTCTTGGTGTTGTGCAAATTTATTAAACCTTAACGCTTCAAAATGTAAAGTAATGACTTTTCATCGCTCCAGCGCCTTTCTGGTTCCTTACACCCTTTGTGGTGGTTCTCTTGAGAGAATTACCCGGGTTGATGATCTTGGTGTTCTATTAGATCCCAAGTTAAAGTTTTCAGAACACATTTCCACCATGGTGAATAAGGCCATGGGCGTGCTTGGGTTTATAAAGAGGTGGTCAAAGGAATTTGAAGACCCCTATATAACAAAGACTCTCTACACCTCTCTGGTTCGTCCGATTTTAGAATACGGCTCTTGTGTATGGTGCCCTCAGTACAACGTACATCGGGACCGTATAGAATCAGTTCAGAAAAACTTTTTACTTTTTGCTCTTCGCGGCCTCGACTGGGATGCAAGTGTGAGACTGCAGTCTTACTCTAATAGATTGCTTTTAATAAACCTTCCAACCTTAGCTAATCGTAGCTACAACTTGATCAAGGGTGACGTAGATAGCCCTGACCTGTTGAGCCGCATAAGCTTCACGATTCCTATTAGAAGCACTAGGAATTATACACCCTTGTTTCTTCCGCTTTGTAGATCGAATTACTCCTTGCATGAACCTTTTAGGGTCCTATGCTCGGATTATAATTCCCTCTATCATATTATATCTAGCACTAACTCCCTTCCTAGTCTTAAATTACTGATACTCTTACATCTTTCCCGTAATTAGTAATTACTTAATTTCTTTTCCTAGCATTCAACCTTTTAAATATTGCGCCAATTAAGTATTGAAGTCGTTTGGCGGTTGTACTGGCCTTCTCTAGCTCACACACCTTGCATTGTTAACCGATTGGTCGTCAATAGCGATTACAAGCCGATCGGCCGACATAATTTATCAATATATCGAATGAAAGTTAATCAAAACTGCATTAGCATTATTTAGACAGGGCTGCCAGACCGGAGAAAAACAAGTGAAAAATGTCAAATCGATAAGTACATTATTATATCAATGACTGCATTGATAACTTCATTATTTAATCGAAAACTGAATTATTTAATCGATATCTTTATTATTATATGAATAACGTCATCATTATAACAATAACGTTATTATTGCATCAATAACGTCATTATTGCATCAATAACGTAATTTTCTATCGATTGTCTCTGTTAATGTTAACGATTGTGCTGTTAACCACCAGCCACCAGCTGTTAGCTATGTTAACTCCGCCCAACAGTAATCGAAGTGCTTCCAGTGATTTCCGCAATTTGGTTTTTATAATTGTTTTTATAATATTTGTGCTCGTACATTTCGTTGAGGACATTTAGTTATACTTTGTGCCTTCAGCAACGAAAGCCACGACCTCAAAGGTACCAAAGGCCGGCGAGCAGCAGCAACAGCACCAGCAAAAAGAAGAAGTGCATCTAGCTGCATATAATGGACGCCGACAGCAGTGAGGCGTCCCGACGAGGTCCGTATATAGTGTAATCGAAACTCGAGCAAGTGCATAGAAATTTTGTTCTTTTTGTTGTTTTTTTTATAGTGCCATATAAAGTGAAAAGTGCAATGGAAGAAAATGTACGTTGGAAAAGACGAACGAACACACCATCCAGGAATCTGGGACAATTGGACACGAAACGACAATGGACTTCAAATCTGTTCCCACGCCTCCACACAACGCTCAGTAATTATTTAGTTATAATCTTTCCATATAGATTCCCATCGATGGAGGACGAGAAGAGACCGACATGAACGAGACAAGGGACGAGAACGCGAACGTGTTCGCGAACGCGAGCAGGAGGCAGAGACGGTACCCTACTTTGCAGATCCCGTGCGGGAGCGGGATCGCGTAAAGAATCTGCGTCAAAAATCCCCGCGTCCGACAGTGAAACGGGGGCGGCGAACCAGGTCGAGATCAAATTCCTCTGAGAGAAGACGCCACCATCGTCGTCGCTCTCGTAGTCGAAGTAGCGAGTATCGACACCGAACCCGGAGTCCGCGTCGACGCACGCCACCGCCGAGGATAATAACTGTTCCTGTGCCCGTCCCAGCACATGAGTTCGCATATGGATACGTAAGTTCAATACCATATCCGGATTAATTGTCGTTAAAATTGTCTTCCACTTGTTTTTCCAGGGCTGGCCGGCACCCCATCCAGCGCATCACTTTAATGGAGTATATGGTCCACTGGCATATGCATCGCGTCCACGATTTGGATACCGACCAATGCGACCTTCGTTCCAGGCACCTCCCTATTCCAGGCCTTATGGGCACCATTCATATCGCCCTCGTCATCCATTCAATCCACAATCTCGTTTCAGTTATAGAAACTCATGGCAGCATTCAAATTAAAGACTCATTTCGACATAATTACAAGTTTATTTACAATCGTGTGTGGTTTGTACATTAAAAAAATAAATATATTTGTGTATATTTGAAACTAAAGAGAAAACATGAAAATATTGCAAATATAGAGAAATTTGATTAAATCAGGGACGACACTAGCAACATATGGAGACACACGACAAAGTTAAAAGAGTACTTACGCCTAGTTCGGGGAGGGGAGGGGGGATAACTATTAGACTACGACTTTATACATGCACATTTACACATACATACATAGAAGGGAGGGGGAAGGGACTAACACTATTGTTGGGGGACTCGCCTAATTACGATATTTACGCTTTGTCAATAAATTATAAAAATAGATCATTTGTGTAGCATTTATACTAAAAACAGCAGCACAGTCCTCGCAGTTGTTAAAGATCAACTCGAGGACGAAACTGCAGACGAAGCGGAGGATCCCTGAAGCGCCATCGTGTGACATAGACAAACTTGAGCGTATGATCTTTACCCAACAGCTCCTCGTTGCACAAAATGTCGATCTGTAAAACGATGATGTTTCAGCAGTTGTAGAATTATGTACATTGTGCAAATATAACTGATGTTGTGGGTGCACTTACCTCGCGATATTTTTCAATCCCGTTGAGGATTTTCTTGGCCACCAGCTTTTTGAGATGCGTTATTGTCGCCTGGGAGCTGCAGCGTATGAAGCGCCTTTGCAGATTCTTAAAGTTATTGCTTATACACTCTAGGCACACATTGACCTGCTCGTCCAGACGATGGAAATCGGATTCGGCATGTGCCTCCATGACCTTTTCATTGTCATCGTCATGATTTTGCGTGATATCTTTCGGGCATGGCATGTTCCTACTTTTGTAAAAGTCTCGCTCCCTGCTCGATTCATCTGAAAATGGACGAAAGCAAATCGAAAATTATACAATTAATTACAAAATTGCTTGCTGTTAATTGTTGAACGTTGATCAAAAGCAAAATCTAAAACAAACCTTCTTGCAGTTTCGGCACCAGTTTGTACACAATGTCCTGCATGGTGCGATCGAAACTGATGTATTGCAGGGGATGAGATTGGTGTATGATGTTATCGCAGGTGGGGCAGGTCTTCTTTTCCTCAAGGTGCTTCACCAGGCAGCTCTTGCAAACTGAAAAAAGTGCAAACAGTTTAAATTCAAATTCAATTCATTGGTTCTCTGGATGTGTGTAGGCTCGAGCCGGCGTGGCGGGGCGGGGCATGTGTTACCACCGGGTAGGCCCTCCGCACGGCACGGCACAGCTCCATCGTCAGTAAAACTCACATGTGTGCAGACACTCCGTCACTGTTGTGGCATCAATGAAATATCCGCCACAGATTTTACACGTGATGTGCGGATTAATTGTCTTAAGCTTCACGCGCCGCTCCATGTTGGATAATTGAATTTGTTGTTTGACTTTTATTTAATTTATTGTAGAGTTGGTTCTTTTGAGTGCTCTCCCCTTCCCACTATCTTTCCTCGATTACCACGAGCGGAGAAAACTATGGCCCGCACTGGCCTCCTTTTAGGGAAAAGGCTTGCAAACATTAACACAGACATTCAACATGTTGGCCAACGTTTAAAGACCTTTTTTGTTTAGTTTTTAGCAATAATTTTAAACAAATAAAAGAAATCACGACTAAATTGTGTGTACGTGTGAGTTAGGGATGGGCGATAGTTGCGTAGCTGTTACTTGAAAGTATTTTTAAATCACCGGTCACTGCTGTTAAACAGCTATTACATCCACCAAACATGTGAATTCAATCAACCGGCATGGTGCTGTTGCATCCAAAGTACGTGTGTATAAAAAGATCTATTATCAGCAATGATTATATTATTTTTATCAAATTAAGAAATAGAAGCGATTAATTAACACAAAAAATTTGTATGGATATCTATATAGATTGTCACTATATTAATCACAATTAGAATGACTTTTCCAGTCACAGATATCGTCAAGTCTCTAGTGTCGTCTATCAAAGTATGTGTGTTTGATTGTGTAGATGATTCCGATGTTTTTATTGTTTGGCTTCATCCTTCTTGCTTGAGGCGAGGCGTAGTTTTAATTTACTGATAAAATTGTCAACCAAATGGCCCTAGTAGATCATGACTCATGGGACATCGAGTACGAGGGCTGCGAGAGACTGCGCCACCAGTTGCTAGTTCAACTGCATCAGCGCCAGCAACTGGGGCAGCCCAAGGAGAAGGAGTACATCCAGCTCACCGACAGCATAAAGACGGGGCTAGCGCAGTTAGGCAAAGATGTAAAACATCTCAAGGTAGTACTAGACAATGCCATCACCTGGGAGACCAGCCCTGAGAAGGAGCTGCAGCAGCGGCGCATCGATTGGGATAAGCTAACCTCGCAGCTGCGCGAGATTAATCAGAAGTTTACGAACAGCACGCGCTCCAATGTGCTGGCCGCTTCTTCAGGCTCTGCCTGGCAAGGGCAGGGCAGCTCGCACGCCCCTCGAGAAACACCCATCGATGTAGAGACGCTAAAGCTGAGGCAAGCCGAAATGCTAGAAGATCAGAATCGTGGCCTCGAAGCGCTCTCTGCCACTATTTCCCGACAACGCAGTCTGGCGACCCAGCTGGGCAACGAAGTGGAAGATCAGAATAGTGAGTACTAGTTACAGTTCCGTTCTGATTTGATGCTCACCTGTGACTACTTCCAGATATTCTCGATAACCTGGCCAATGCAATGGATCGTGTGGAGACGGGAGTGCAACGGGAGACGCAGAGCATTGGGCAAGTGAATCGACGGGACAGCACTTGGGGCTACTGGCTGGTCATCATTGCTCTGTTTGTGGCCATTATAGTGGTGGTGTTTGTGTAGATACCCAATTCCCCATTGTTAAACGCATTCTATATTGTTATATTGTGTTGAATTTTTTGTACATCTATATCTATGTTTCCAAAGATCCCCCGGTGTGCAAATGATTCCAGTACGAGTATTTATACGAACATTAAACTAATACTTATAAGAGAAAGATTGTATTTGTCGCGGATCGTTAATTCCAACAGGTTTATTTTTAGTCGTTACATTTAAGGATAACAGGGGAGTTTTTCTACTTAAGCCAAATCAGAAGCGTAGGGCACGTTCTCCAGATTGCCAATGGCACCGACCGATAGCTTCGAGCCGGCCACCTTCTTGGCAGCCTCCTGGACCTGCTGTTGGGTAATGCCATCAATGGCAGCAACCAAAGTGTCGGCCTCCAAGACGTTTCTGCTGAGTGCCGCTTGGCGACCGATCTCCTTGATCAGACCACCATCGGAGGAATACTTCGAGATGATGCGGGCCTTCAGCAAGGCCTTGCCGCGGTTCACATCCTTTTCCGAAACCGAACCAGACTTCAAACCGCGAACCAGGAACTCGACTGTCTTGCCAATGTCCTTGGCCTGGCCGGACACAACGAAGCCAAAGAGTCCGGCATCCGAATAGCTGGCATTCAGAGCTTTAACAGAGCTGGGGCTCGAACCGCCAGCACAGTTGGCAGCCTCGCCGAACAGTCCCGCAGAGTTTCCGCGCTTGGTGGCCGCACCAGCGCCCACAGCCTGCTCCAGCACGGCAAAAGCAAGAGCCTCCTTGTGGTTGGCAATGGAGCCACCGAGACCAGCAACGGCGACAGTGGCACGTTGTCCGGTGGTGTCCTTGCGGGCATCGCCACCAAAATAGTTGGCGGATGCAGTCTTTCCACCGCCGCTCGGGAATTCCAGGGTCTGGGCGAAGCCTGACAGAGTGTTGTTGTCAATACCCACGCCAACAACGGCAGCGCGACTGGCCGAAAAGGTGTTGGCTACGTAGTGCAGCAGGCTTTCGGTGGAAAGATTGCCCAGCTGGAATCTGGGGATATAGATGGAGTTGCCCAGGCCGGAACGGAAGGCAGCCTTGTGGACTAGCTCGATAGCGCGTTGCTGCACAACAAGAAATATTTAAAGAACATAGGATATGAGCACGAGTTGAGAATTGCTTACCTCGCGGCTGACAGCATCCAGCTGGTTGTGCAGAGTCTTAGCATTATCCTTCAACTCCCATGGCTTGAAGGCTGGCTGCAACAGATCCTGCAGGTAGCGCAGACCGGTCTCCACATTGTCGGCTGTGGTCTCCACGGTGTAGCCGACAACTTCGCGATCGCCCCAAGTGGTCAGGGTGCCGCCGACCTGCTGAATGTTACGGGCGATGGCAAAAGCAGACGAGTTCTTGGTGCTCAATCCTCCGGCCAAGCGGAGCAGATGGGAAGCTCCCAAAGTATCGTAGGCCTCGTTACGGGAACCAGCTCTGTAAGAAACCAGATTAGTGGAGATCCTATGACAGGCAAACTGTGTTGCCACTCACCCCAGCACGACCGACACACGAGTGACGGGAACGGTGGCATCAGCTGTGGCCACAACCAATTTGTTCTCGAGAACATTCACGCTGATGGCGGAGGTGTCGCCCACGGGGCGTGGGCATGTGGCATAGCCCCGTTTCTAACGAAAGACAGAGTAAAATTCTCATTAGTCCTCTCATAATTGTTTAAACAGAACAGCAACTATATCTTTTACGTAACACGAATCTACCCAGGGCGGAATTATTGTGCTGTAATTTTATTGGTTAAGTTGAAACTTACAGCGATAGCGCGCAAGAGATGCGTCTTACTTGCGTTGCAGGCCATTGCGTTAATTATATTACTAACTTTTTCGTATGATTTTTAAGCAGTTTTTGTTATAAATAATCGCAAAGCGAAAATTTTTACTCCGCTATCGTTCGCTCAGCTGTGAAGATCTAGTTCGCCACTCGTCCTATCGACAATCGAACTCGTTCACTTCGGAACTGCAACAATCGATAATCTCTGCCGCAGCGCTGCTCCCAGCTGAACTGGACGCATTGCTCTCTCGCTCTCACTGTATGCTTTCCGTATTAGGCTGTCTTTGTTTTTCAGCTCGTCAGCAAAATCGAATATCATGCAGCTATAAGCTACCCTTAGGAGATTAAATGAACATTTATTTATGCACTTTTAGAAAATATTACAAACTTTTTAAACTTAAACTATCATCTCCAAATCGCGGGCATAGCTGAGCACCTGCTCGGCCAGCTCTTCGGAGGGCAGGGCCTCTTTTGGCTTTATGCTTCGGTCTGTGAAGCTATAGTTGCCATTGTCCTCCAGCTTCCATTGTCGTTTTTCGCCAAACACCTTGATCTCATCCGGAACACGCAGATTCAGACGTTTGGCTGCGTCCTTTGCGGAGATTTTCTCGTACGACTTCTCAATGCAGGCCCCAATCTCGTCGCGCACCGTCTCCACCAGAAGGTCCATGAAGTAATTGTAGACTTCAGCGGGCATTGAAGATTTGGCCTGGAAAATCTTATTGTACCTTCCCTCCATGATATACTGCTCGAGGGCCAAGATGGGACGAATGTACTGATTGTGCTGAATAATGTCCACCGAGAGTAGCTCGAGCTCGGTGTGGAAATCGGAGACTCGATTGCCGGAGAGCAGGTACAACAAGTTGAGCCCCAACAGTTTGTACTTGTTGTCCGATTCACCAATGATCTTCGCATAGTCGTAGTAGTAGCACTTCAGCTGCGACATGTAGCGCTCAAAGGCTTGAAGGTCTTTACTCAACACACTGTGCTCCACGGCGATTTCAAGCACGCAGCGAGCCAGCATCAGTTGCTTTTTCGAGTTCTGGGCCTCGCTGCCGTCTGTCGGTAGGAATACCATTTTGACTAGGGCTACTTTCAGTTGGTCTAGTAGAAGGCCACATTTCTTGGTATTTGGCGGCCGCTTTGACCACTCGGCGGTCAGTTCCTTGTATAATGTTTCCACTGAAGCCATTTTTAATTATATCCAAAATTTGTTTGCAAGTTTACCGAGAAGGTGATGAGTTTCGTTTTTAATCTAGAGTTGTGCGTTTTTACTCAACGCGCTTATCGATGGGGGTAAAGATGGGTCATTCGGTATATTTGTGATATCGATAGGTGCTTTGACCGCGTGAATATATAAGTTATTTGGCATCAATAAACAATCAAAATATTTGTTGTATTTACTAATCGGATCCTTTTCAGATTGAACAAGGAAAGCAGGAAGGTCCTTGACTTGACATGGCTGGACTGGTTTCATCGATATCCGCAGCGTCACCAAACATCGATGCATCGATGGTAGCACCGATGGTTCTCACCCCACCACTCAACCAACTCTCCCACCACTATGTAAAAATAGGCAACCGAAACAACAATTAATTAATTAACTGAGCAAGATGTGCGACCATTCCAATGAAGCGACTTGGGACGATTCTCTGTTGATAAAAGTTTACGATGAATCCGTAAATTTGGCACGGGAGGCCTTGGCTCGCCGCTTGGCAGACTCCACCAATACGCGCGAGGAGGAGAACAAGAAGGAAGATGGTAATTCTGAATCGGCAACAGAAGCCACCAGCCCCGAGCCCGTTTTCTTCAAGATGGGTGACTTCGCCCGGGCGACATTCACGGATGGCATTGACTATGAGGGTACCGTGGTGTCCATCAACGAGCAAGCAGCTACTTGTGTGATCCGCTATCTGGGATATGAAAACGAGCAGGAGGTCTTGGTCGCCGATCTGCTGCCATCTTGGGGCAAGGACGCCCGTCGGCAACAGTCGCTAATGGCATACGAGTTCGAGGCCCAGGAAGCACAACAGGAAAAAGTTCGCGGCAAGTCTGCCTCTAAGAAATCGTCCGTCAAAGCCAAACCTGCTGCCAGCGCTGGTCCCTCTGGTGGACCAGGCATGCCAACTATGCCATTGATCCCACCCATTATCCCTCCGTATGGTAACCCGGGCGAGGAGCAGGACCTTATGTCCATGCTGACTGCATGGTACATGTCTGGCTATTATACGGGCTATTTTCAAGGAAAGAAGGCGAATCCACGTCAAGTTGAGAAGAAAAAGACTCCCAAGAAGTAATTGGAAGCTTGGAAATTGTAAGACTTGTAACTATTAAGAAGCCAACATAAAATAAAGATTTTAAAAAGGGAATTAAATTAATTATAGTCTCAATGTTTGCTGCCATGACTTGTTCAGCTCTGGGTCTGGGTTGCCTGGAACCTCCTGACCACAGACCAGAAAGTGTGCAAGGTCCAAAAAAAAAAAACAATACGAATGTTTGAAGAATTTTGAAACTTCCACACTTTGCAGCACTGTATTTCTTGAGGTTTTGCAGTACTGGAAACTGGCCAGTTTGGAAAATCGAGGAGAGAAGCGGACTAGTAACAGCTGCTGGAATTTAACCTGTGCGACCACCCACCACAGCGATCATGAGCGGAAGCCTGAGAGGAGTAAAGGAATCCAGTAAGATATGAAGAATTTAACCAAACCAAAATACGATATATTAATTCTTGACGAAAGTCCACAGATACGTGCTAAACTTTTCGGATGGATCCCTGCCGATCCAAGTGGATTATCCCGATCCCAAGGTATTTAGCAACTGCTCTAACTATGGCGATCGGGTGCCCGGCTTGAGTTGGAATGAGTTTTCTATACATCATCGGGGACAACTCGAGTATTTGGAGAATCCAAAACAAGTGATGCTCGAAGCCATCTTTGATGCGATCGACGGCGAGGAGTTCTATCCTGTGGCGTATGAGGTTGGCTCTCCATGAAATTCCTTTGCTGTCTTTCCGCTGTCAACTTTTCTATTTACAGCGTGGTTCTCGCGTCGACAAGTTTCTGGCACGTGCCTGCAAGCCGGCGATCGACAAGCTGTTTGCTCAGAAGCTCTGCATAAGTCTTTCAACCGGCGCCTCAATACAGATAAGCGTGCAGTTCGGTGTGGCCGCCAACAGAAGCAAGCAGATCTCGCCTCCACTGCTCATTTCTCAGGAGGTTTCGCGCCTAATGGATCGTCTGGAGGTGCATAACGGTGTGCGTGGCGTGTTGAATCTGAGCAACTTTGGGGCGAATCCCTGTTTCGAGAACATTGTGGTTAGTCTAGGAAATGTAGCCACCTTGAAGCATGTATGCAACAGCATCTATCATAACGATGAGCGCTTCTCCTCGGTAAATGGCTTCATTTTCTCGAATAATCACATGAAGAGTGTGGATCCGCTCAAGCTCTTTGGCGATGTCGAATATGCCCTCATAGATCTCAGTGGAAACAAGGTATGTGTGTGCCACAAGGTGTTTAGTATGGCCTCTAATTTAGCAAGAGTTCATTATACCCGGTACTCTAAGAATATAGGGGTATATTAGATTTGTGGTGATAACGTATGTGTGTAACGCCCAGAAGGAAGCGTTTCCGACCCCATAAAGTATATATATTCTTGATCAGCATCAATAGCCTAGTCGATATAGCCATGTCTGTCTGTCCGTCCGTCTGTCAGTCCGTCCGTCTGTCCTTCCGTCTTCATTAGCGTCTATATCTCAGAGACTATTAAAGCTAGAGCCACCAAATTCTGGCGAGGCCTTACGTAGCGGCACCAACTCGGTCCACTTCGAGAACCGGTCCACCATGACCAGTAGCATCGAGTTCCCGTGCTTCGATCTGGGCAAAGGTCCCACAAAGTCGGCACATACAGTTGCCCACGGCTCCTCAGGGATTCGGGTCAGCATCTTCCCCGCCGCCTGCAGCTGACTCGGCTTGTAACGGAGGCACTGTTCGCACTTCCGGACGTATCTCCTCACATCCCTGTGCATTCCTGGCCAGTAATACCGTGCTGCGACTCGGGCTGCCGTCCTCCTTCCACCTGCATGTCCCGCTTCTGGCTCATCATGGTTCTCTCGCAGCACCCTTTCCCGTGACCTCTTCGCTTTCCGCCTGATGCGGGTTATGGCGATACAGGCTCGCTCCCTTCTCAATATAGTCCGGGTATTTCTGTGGCTCTTTTTGGACCCTTTCCAGCAACTTTTGGAGCCACTTACACGGCGACTCCGTCTTCTTTTTGCCTTCCCCCCGCTTTTTGTCCTTAAGCACTTCTCCTCCAGAGGTTGTCGCGAGAGCGCGTCCGCCACGACGTTGAGCTGCCCTTTTCGGTACGACACCTCAAAGTCGTACTGCTGCAGCTCCAACGCCCACCGGACCACCCTACCTGTCGGGCTTTCGATACTATTCAGCCACTTTAGAGCCATGTGGTCGGTTGTCACCTTGAAGCGGTATCCCTCCAAGTATGGCTTAAATTTCCGGACGGCCCACACTATGGCCAAACACTCCTTCTCGGTGGCCGAGTAGTTCTTCTCGGCCCCATTCAGTGACCTGCTAGCATAGGAGATCACTCTCTCTCCTCTGTCCGTCTCCTGCGTTAGAATTGCTCCCAGCCCATAGTCGCTGGCGTCCGTTTGGAGCACGAACTTCTTCGAGAAGTCCGGGCATGTCAGCACGGGGTCCGCCACCAACCGATCTCTCACCGCCTCAAATGCGCTCTGCCGCTCTGGGGTCCACACCCACTCCGCCTTCTTCTTCATTAGTTCGGTTAGTGGTTTTACTAAGGTCGCGAACCCTGGCACAAACCGCCGATACCACGAGGCCACGCCCAGATACTGCTGCAATTCCTTCACGTTTTCCGGCGGTCCTCCTTGTCAAAAAACACCACTCCCACATTGAGTTGGCTCGCCACCATTTGTGCATGGCCGTCTGCCATGCGCACCTGTTTTTGTACAGCCACCTCTCTCCCGGCGCCTCCCAGCCGGCCCGCTAGAGTGCAACTGACGAAACTGCTCGTGGCCCTAATATCTACCGTGGCCCGCAGCTCTTCACCAGCTATCCGCACCACCGCGGATAGCTGAGTCTCCTCACTCGACAGCTGGCCGACTAGGCTCGAGGGCCGGCTTCTTGCGACCCGGGCACGGCCCTTCGTGGCTGGGGTCGCGGGGCGTTTCCAGTCTTCCGGCAACACTGCCACGAGACGCCCACCTTTCCACACATCCAGCAATACGTGATCGGCCGTGCGCTGCACTCTCGGCTCTAGTGCTCCCCGCTGCCGCATCGTCGGCATGCCTGCGCCGGATTTCGGACATATCCGTTCTCTATATGAGCCTCCTCACCCCGCGCGGTGCATGGCCCTATGCTTTCCCTCGTTCGACTCGGTGCTTCTGGCGGTCCTTCCGTTCACCTGCGGCACGCCTCTGACACCGCCGGCCTGTTGAATGGATTCGCAGCTCGCGCCTTAGACGCTGGGTTCTCCCTCTGGAACTCCGCCCGATCTCTCTCCAACGCCTCGAACTCGTCCGCCAGCACCATCATGTCGTCCAAGCCCCTGCATCCATACGGCCGCATGTACGCCCTCAGGTCCGGCATGCTGTTCTCCTTAATCAGCTCCATTTGCTCGACCTGGGACCATTTCAGGTCTGCAGGTCAAAGTCTGCATATCCACCATGTATTCTTTGAATGGCTCGCCCCATCTCTGTTTCCGCATTCGTACCTCCTGGCGCAGCTTATCAAAATAGCCCTGCGGCAAGAAGTACGCCTGGAAGCTGCTTGAAAAACCTTCCCATGTCCTCCATTGGCGATTGTTGGCGACAAACCACATCAACGCCCTCCCTTTCAAGAGCTCGGGCATCGCCCTTGGAATGAGATCTGGATCTAGTCCATATGTCTCGGCGGAGCAGTCGACCTGCTCCAAGAACTCGAGAGGTTTCGTCGTCCCGTCAAATCGGAACGACCACTCCCTCACTTGTTTCGCCACCTTGGCGTAATCTTGGTGTGCCGGCCTCGGGGCCTGTGGTTCCTGCTTGCGCCCTTCCTCGCGACCACGGCCCCTTTCGCTATCCACCATCGTGGGTCGCGTGGTCCGTGGATCGAGTCTTTCACGCTCCGGCTCCGCGCTAAGGTCCCGAGCAATCCCCCTGCATGCCTGTCGTGGAACCTGCACCTCATGCGTCTCCCTCTCGACCTCTCGTGATTTTCTTGGCGTTGCAGAGGACGAAAAATACCGTGTGGGCACCGACAGGCTGCAATCAGCTCACGCTGACACGCTGGTCGCTTGAGAGCACACGGCGAATTGGCGGCCTCCGGATATCCGGGTCTGCCGAACCGTCATTCTTATCCGGTCCGCCTGCCTTATCCGGTCCGTCAGCCTCATCACTCTTGTGAGGCACACGGTTCCTCACAGTATCCAGTCTCCTGTGTTATCACACTACTCCAAGAGTATTTCAAAATTTCGCCCCGCCCTTTTCCGCCCGCAAAAAGGACGAAAATCTGTGGCATACACAATTTTAACGATTCGAGGAAACTAAAAACGCAGAATCATAGAAGATAACCATTTCTATCAAAATGTTGAATTTTGATCAGATCTGATTATTAATATAGCCACAATGAAGAAAACCATTTCGAAAAGCATCGTTCCCTCTCGCTCTCTCCCACACGCGACCCTGTCTGCTTTGCCTATTCGTTCAAATGAGCGCCTAGATCTCAGAGACTATCAGAGCTAGACCAACCAAACTTTCTATCCAAACTACTGTGATATCAATTCAGCACAAGTTTATTTCAAAAATTTGCCACGCCCCCTTCCGCCCTCAAAATGAAAGAAAATCTGTGGAATCCACAATTTTTAAGATAAAAGTAAATCAAAAAATCTATCAGATTGCAAAATCTGGATCAGGTCGTATCATTACTATGGACAGAAGGAAAAATTAAATTTCAGTGGCTACGCAACGCCTGCCAAGCGCTGACTCATTCCCTCTCTCTCTCGCAAACACTTCCACGTCTCGAATATGTAGCTATACAAGTACATGTAGAAATGTAGAAGCAGATGTAAAAAGCATATGTTAACAAAAATGGAAACATGTATAAAAATTCCAAAAATTCTTTGATTTAATTGTTTGAAATATTATTTTTTCCCAAAATTTAATTTGTTCCTTTTGCGAACATATAATAAATTGCATAAATCGTAAGCTCATATATGTATGTATGTATGTATATACTGACTCAGTACCGGGTACAAAGTAGAGCCGCGGCCTTTGCCGCGGCTCTCAACGTTCCCCCTCGTTTTTAGATTGGTTCTTCGGTTCGTCTGTGCCGTGAATTGAATCGTGTTCGTGCAAAGGAACTGAAGCTGGCCAACAATCCCATCACCAAGAGTGCCAAATATCCAAACAGCATTAAGGCGCTGCAGGGCAACTTCAGTATGGTGGATGGCATTCCCTACGATAAGCTCCACACCACCTATACGCCCCTGAACCATGATATCGATTTGGAGTCGGATGGCATACGCATTGACTGGACCAACAAATCGAAGCTGGCCGACTTTGAGCATAGCGAAGATTGGCATGCATTTCTGGTTTGTACTCCCAATTTCTTGGAACACAAAAGCCCACTTTTACCACTTAGCTGTTATCTTTAGGTACCTGATCCCATGCACGCGTTAACTGAAAAAAATCTCTTTAGATTATTCTTCATTACGGCCAACCAATTTCTGAGCGAGATCTATCCCTGCTACTACAAGGTGAGGACTCGTCTAAAGATTTTGCTCATCTGTTTTGAAATCTCAATCCTTTGTTAGTTTGACGGAAAGGAGCACATTTTTCTAGTCCGCAACTGCTTCGATCAGATTGCGTATTTGGTGGACTGTTGTAATCTGGAGATACAAATTCCCGAAGGGGTGGTAAATATAGAGGATCCAGATGTGGTCATGGGAGTTCAAACTATCCGGTTCTATTTGCGCATGAATGTCACCCGCTTCAAGCTCCATCATGTGAATCCCCAAGAGAGGATAACCAAATGCATACAGAAGTGCTATGTGGCCCAGAATCGGCTGCTCAAAATGTCAGACTTCCAGGCAAACGAAGACCTCAAGGGTCTTTGGGTCCACATGGGTTCGACGAAGATTCTGAACACTATTCTGACGATTGTCTCGCGTCAGTTCATGTCCACCTGCTCGGAGATCCGTCTATGCAACAATAATATTCTCGCGATAGACGCTGCACGTGTTCTGTCGCGAATGGGGAGCCTGAGGGCCATAGATTTGGGCCACAATTGGATAAATGATCTGGAGCACATCAAGGCGTTGGGTGAGCTGCCGCTGAAGTCGCTGCGACTCCATGGCAATCCGCTGTGCCGAAAGTACAGCCTCCCCAATGACTACATCCAGGCAGTGAAGGCAATCTTCCCACAACTGACGACACTGGATGGGGTGGATCTGAGCAGCAAGCCGGGCCAGGCGCCGCAGAAGAATTTCCTCTGCGACATTGGGGCTTACGAGCTGGTGGGCGACGTATTTCTCAGTAACTATCTGCACGAGTTCGAGCAGGCCGACGAGCGGGCAAACCGCTTGATGAAATATTACACTGAAAGCTCTATATTCACTATGACATGCAACTATGTTATGGGACGCTCGCAATCATTCAACGCCCAGCTCTTCAAGCGCATCTCAAACTACACCAAGCATTCGCGGGACATTACAAAGTGGTCAGACTATACCAAAGCCACAAACGAATTCCATGTGGGTGTGATGGAGATCATTGGCGTGCTCATGGAGCTGCCGAGTGTCGTCCACGATTTTATGTCCCTCCAAACGGATGTGATGCACTACGATGGCCAGTCGGCGGTTATACATGTGAATGGTCTGATGCGCGAAGACTCTCCGAGCATCCATAACCAGGCGGAACTCTATTTGGCCTTTAGCAGAAACTTTGTACTCAAGGTTGATGAGCAGGGACTGGTAGGCCACCATTTAAAATACTACTTTGAATAGATTCATCCCCTATCTCTAATTCCCAGGGCTTTGGCAAGAAGGCTCGACGCTGGAAGATCACCAATGACCACTTGAGCATCATGAATCCCTCGAGGAACCAGGTCCAAAATGCCTTCAAGGTTTGCCCACTGCCAAAGGATCGTCTGATGCCACCAGCCTCGGAGGATTCGCTCGAATCCAAGAGCCACAAGCTCGTTTTGTTCCTCCAGCTTACCGGACTTACATCTCCGTGGTGTACAAGGATCGTGGAGTCGGCCGAATGGGATTTTGAACGGGCCACTAAATTGTTCATCGAAATGATGGAAAACAAAGAGATTCCCGAGGTGGCCTTTGCGTAGGCAGACGACAAGCAGGCAGCCGTACTGTACTTTATGTTTTGCGGAAACCGAATTTAATACCCATTGAGGAACCAAAGAATACATCAAAGATTAGCTAATAAGAATTTCTGCCTTCAACCTTCAAATTTTTTCGAATATTAATATTAGAATTCTCCAAAGCAATAAGCAATAAAGTGCCATAGACAACAATTCCGAATAATGCTTAGATGGCTAAAAAAAACATTTATTATGATATTTAAAGAGTTATTCACTGGCAAAACACGAATCATCTCCTAGTAATGGGAGACTCCTACACAGAGACATTCATAGCAAATACACATGTATATAAGTATAGTTGTTTATATCTCCATATCCGTATCCACATCCATCTCCTCCCCTCTCCTCTCCTCTCCTCTCCGTTCCGTTGTCTTCTTTTTGGGTTAGCATACATTGTATGCAAAATAGTTGAAGCTGCCGCCAAGGAGTTGACGAGGAGCGAGGGAGGCGATTAGTGTTCGTTCGAGTAAGAGAACATCCAAGAAAATGCCATCGCTTACAATATTTAAATATTTTGTAGACTAGAAAATGTTACCCTAAATACATTAAGAATATGTTTCTCGTAGATGTACATATGTATAATGCATACACGAGACCCTTATACGATAAGTTACGTTACACAAAAATTAGGTGAAGTGAAAGTCCGACTAAGCTCTAAGAATTTGCATATATCATTTAGTGGTACATATATGTATGTATGTATAATGGATATTAGTCAAGCTGGTTTTTGATCATGCAAATGCAAAGGTGTTCAGATTCAGATAGTTTCAGTTTTTGGCGATTTTCGATTGAATTGAAAGATATTTCTGTGTATTTTCATCAATGCTTTTTATGTCTTGATATATAATTCCACAACTTAAATTTTTGTATAACCGAAATAACCGAAAGGGAAGGCATGTGCTGCCAGTGCCAATGCCAGTTGGTGTATGAATGAAAGCTCTTTCCTTTCAAACCATGGGCGCAGACCGTTCCTAGCCGGCCCTAGCTCTTATCAAATAATATCAAATTAGTCTGTTGCGTTTCGCTTTAGTGTCTCTCTCTCTCTCTCTCTGTGGCTTCTGCGAGGGAGAGCGAGGCTGTGCTTGTAATTTGTATTTAAAAAAAATTACAATATTTAATTTATCAGGAAGAAAAAGAAAAAGGGGTGGGGGATGCAAATAGTTGTAATAATAGTAGGTAAAGCCATCGTGTATCTGTGTGTGTGTGTGTGTACGAAACGCGGCAATTGGTTTGGTTTTTTTGGCTTCAGACAAACATTCAAGACCTATGGCGCTCATAGATAAAGGAGAGGAGAAGTGGGTGTGTTTTTGCGGTGTGTGTCTTGGGCTGCGTGGTGTGGTTAACCCGATTTGATTTGGTTAAGAGCCTCCCGATAAGGCTTCATTTGCGTCTTCTGCTTACGGTGCTCCAGCCAGGTTCCTGGTGTTGCTGCTGTTGTTGTTGCTGCTGCTGTCTGGCGTTGTTGCGTGTTGAGGTGTTCGATGGTGGAGCGCCGCAAGCAGTGGACGCGGCAGCGTCGTCTCACTTTTTACCGGGAGGCGCTATTGGTTGGCCACGCTCCTTGCCGCGCAGCTTGATGCCAAGAACGCGCTCCATTTTTCCGAGTATCAAGTTATTTGGAATGCCGCGACCGGCCTCGTAATCCGTTATAACCTGCTGTTTCTCACAAATTTTCTGCCAACCAAAAAAAAAAAAGAAATCCGTTTTTCATTATTTTTTAAGCACAAGAGAACAAGAAATTGAGAACCTACAGTGGCCAAGTCCTTCTGGCTGAGACCTTTATTCTGACGTCCCTGTTGGATGATCTTGCCTACGTCAAGCGGTATCTTGTCGTGGCGCAATTCTTCAGTCTCGCGGTCCAGCTTGGCAGTGTTTTTGGTGGTCACATGCTGCTTGTTGGTGCCAGCACCATCTGTGGATGGACAATTGACCAATAAATAAACAAAATCAATAGCAGGTATAGATCGGATGCGTGGGCGAGGTCGAGGGCAAGGGGGAACTAGGCCAAGTAGAAAATAGCCCCTCAGTGCAGATTACTGCACCTTGTGAAATACTCCGACCATCGCTGCGGCTTGACAGCAGTAATGTAATGCCACGCAATACATCATCGCCGCAATTGCAGCAGGAGGTTTCGTTGTTGTTGTACTTAGGTTAGGCCGACCGAATGGTATATATGTGTGTGTGTGTGTGCAATGTGGTTTTCTGGGGAACCGGCCTGGTGATCCCCAGCTGGTTCCCCACCCTACTCACATTTTTGTTGGGTGTCCACGGCAACGCCTTGGCGGCGAGCCTGATTGACAGCCGATTCGGTCTTTAGGGTCGACGCCTTGGGAGCCTTCTTCCGCAGAACCGTAACAGAATCCCAGTCTGACATCTTTGATTTAGTATGATTTTTGGTTGCCAGGCAGAGACGAGAATCGAGAATGATAGACAAATTATGAATGAATTTCGTTCGACTGAAGCTCTATGCTTTGGCAGGACTCACAGTGACTGCTTCTCTTATGCTTAACTTTCTTTTATTATTAATTAAAACTATAAATTCCAGAACTATCTCTATAGATGTGTAGAGCTGGAAAAACATCGATGTTAACGTCGATATAATCGACTGCAGACACCGATAGTTTTTTCAAACATCGATTTTTTTTTTACCAGACACCCCTAAATTTAATCGATATGATTTTAGTCGGCTCTGGTGGAAAACTTTTTCCAATTTGATATTCCGTTTAATATTACTAGTTGAATAGGATACTAAACACTTTTAACTGATAGATGAAACAATTTTCTACAAGATTGACCAATTTTTAAACTCAGTCTTAAACAAGGTTTAAGGCCGCAAATCAGAATCAGGGTTGATATTCGTATGAAACCGATAAAAAAATTTTGAATGCAAAATACGTTTGCTTGGGTCAGTTTGAAAGTAGTATTTCCTTGAATTAATATATATATACTGTTTTTCCAAGCTCCATTGAAACATAAATAATAAAGCTCTTTTCTCAGATTGACATGTTTTTTATTACTTCATACCTCTGCATTTGATTTGTTTCCTGTATATGCATGTATGTACATACATATGTACATCTCGATCCCGATACCTATTCATGGTCTCTCTATATGGTGGCGGCTTAATTTGAATTGTGAATCCAAATTATCAAAATTTGATAAAATATAATAAGAAAGCCGAACAAATTCCCATAAAGTTTGTACAAAAGCAAATGAACATAGGAAGAACGTTTCCGGAAAACTCAGTAGTGATGATCGTGCAATTGTTTCTTTGGACGAATCCCGATATCGCTTCTGACGCCATGTGACGTCTTGGAGGGACGTCATAAGAAGATTGAGAATGCGATTTATAATGGATCGAATTCGTTTGAGTGGCCGAGAATTCAAAGAATTGACAAACCTCAAGTACTTCTCGCTGGACTGGACGGGACTTCACTGTGGTCAGTTTTTCTACTATCACGGCGACTTGTCAAACAAGATTACCCAAGCTATTTAGGATGCAGCTTTTGCGTAACTACTTAATCTACTTGAGATCTATACTAGGTGAAGCACGTACATATAAACCACTATATTTGGAGGATACTGATTATTGCAATCAGTTACCGATTAAACTTGAACGTCTGTCAAAGTCTCGTTCCATTGTTCGTCTTATCAGAGTGTTCTACTTACTTACACATGAAAATATAAATATATAAATTTTTATATGAACTCTACGTATACAAACATCAAAGATCATTTGCATCATTTGCTCTTCTTCGCTCTTTATTCTCACCTGTCGCCTTGCCTGACTTCCCACGCTCACCTACACTGAACGACACCCTCTTTTATGTTCCGTTATCGCTCTCAGATGTTGCCAGGGTATATTTGATACTAGGTGAGTCCTGCCCTTGTTAGTTTGCCGCTATCATTCTATCCTCAAACAGGTGTTTGTATACATTCATATATATATTCAGTTTATTGGTGCCATGTCTGTTTCGTGGCTAAACTTTAGTCTCTCCAGAAGTAAGTTAGAAGTGAGTGCCAAAATGAACATCCACACCTTCTAGTGGATATGCCTTGGTTTTTACAATCTACAGCCGCTGCGACTCAGAGCCGATAGCGTACCGATGACCAACATAAGGCTGTCGATTTCGTCGCGGGTTTTATTTCCATTTTGAACGGGTTCGCGAGCGGTTCAGCGTTCGGGCATTACTTATACGTGAATTTGTGGTAAAGACTGCAACCGAATCGGTTAACTTCTACTTAAGTCTACAGTGCACTTCAAATAGGTGTGTGCTTACATCTTTATGCATATATAAACAATATATTGTTTCTTGTGTGTTTTTTTGTGTGTCTCTGAGGAAATTGAGTTAAATTTAAATAAAATTCAAATTTACGAAGCATTAACTGTCTGCCATTTGAATAAAATTCCCATAAACATCCGCAACAATCCATTAATTTCGCGCTTAAATTGTTGTGATAGTTTTTGGCAATTGCAAAATACTCGGCTCGTATACTATATCATTTAATTGAACCATTAGAGAACCATTAGAAACAAAGCAGCTCTCTCTCTCTCTGGTCATCTGCACCTGCACCTGCAGAATAGATACAAAGAGAGAGAGAGAGAGACATAGCCATAGACAGGCGTAAACGCCAAGCAAGCCAATTTTGTGTTTATTTTCGAGCGATCAAACGTATTGTATACGCTCGTATATTTTGTTGTCAGCGTTAGAAAATGACTTGGGAAACCTGTTCGGCAATCATCTATAATTCTTATATAAGCGGAGAGCGACATGCCTCCCTCCGACATAGCATTTTTCGTGTTTTTGTGATGAGCTCAACAAAATGCTTACCTCAATATCATCATAATATCGTTCTGTTCTTCTCTAAGCCCTCCATGGCAGGGCACCTCCCCTCTCCACCTCTCCACCTCCCCACCTAACCACCTCGCCTTTCCAGGCTCCAGCCTGTCCAGTCTGTCCAGGTGTTCTGTTTTCTGTCTTCTGTCTTCAGTCTTCATTTTGCATATGAATGAAAACCGCTGGAAACTTGAGTGGTGGCAACATTAATCAGTTTTTGGTAACAAATTTGTTGTCTTGTCTTGTGTTTTTTTGTCGGTTTTTTTCCGTTATTTCTGTTCTCTTTGGGATTCCATTTCCACGCAGCGTGGGATAAACATTTTTTTGTTTTGCCCGAAGTTTCCTTAAAGTTAAGAACAGCACCATTAGCCGGAGGAGAGCGAGGGAGAGAGCAGGTTCAATGATCTAATCAGATCTCTGTTTTCTGTTAGAAATGTCTGTTTATTCGCGTTTTGTTGAGTTCGCAATCAAATTAGCGGCTGGCAGTTTTAGTTTTGTCAGCTCTGAATGGATCCCCCACCCATCAACCGTCCCCACTCTACACCTCATTACGGAGACGGAGACGGAGCCGGAGGGGCCTCTGACTCAAAACGGGGCTAGTGCTGCGTTTTGCACGCGCTTAAAAAACGCACGCCTCCATGCAAACAATCAAAATAATTAGCTGGACAGCGGGCAGCAAAATTAATCTAGGCTCATGAAATGAAGCGAAATGAAAAGCGGCGCAAAGATAAGCAAATTACATATACAAATAGTTGACACAAGTGTCCTCGTACTCGTACTCCTACTCCTAGTCCGACTCCTGCTTCTGCCGCCCTTACATCTTGGAGGAGCTCCTCCCTTGTGGCAACTCGTCCCTTAGGACGCGCTGGATTCCCAGATTTACGATTGGGCCACGCGACGCCCCAGCCCCATCCTCTGGGGTTGCCTCGAGCATCGGCACGCTAGCGACATTAAATATTTAATTTATTTGTATGCCCTTGCAGAGGAGGGTCTTACGATTGTGACTGGAATGTCGCGACACGCAGGGAATGAAGATAGATTTAGATAGATAGCCAGGTAGATGTGTAGTGTTCCATTAAGATCAGAATCAACGACTCGAAGCTTTGCCTCTGTAGCCTCTGTATGTACATATATGCCATGCAAAAACACATGTAGATCGAATCATTACTAAGTATATGCCATATAGCCTTCTTGACAGATATAGCTTTTTGAAGATATTACTTCCCTTAACCAACTGCAGTCTCATGAAAAAACATTGAAAATATAGCGATTCAGGCACCTGCTAGGGTGTCAAATGCTTAGCATTTCCAATTTTCGAATTTTCATTGTACCAATTTTGTGTTACAACAAAATTCTGGAATTCTCCTGCGGTTTGTTGACGGCTTCTCGCTGGCCGACGACATTGTTTGCCTTAGCGGCTACCTGATGTAGCGGCAGGGGAGGGGTGGGGTGGCTTGGTCTGGGCCCAGCCCTAAGTGGGCCAACTACCTCCGAAAAGCAAATGTTTGACTACAAAACAGAGAGAGCGAGAGAGAGAGAGAGAGAGAAAGAAAAACCGGTTATAGACACAAAAAAAGTTGGTTCTAACGTTATTTGTTTTTGTTTTTGGTTTTTCCACTCTGCTTTGCTCTCTCATTCTCAGCCTCTCTCTGTGACGCGATCTTTGGCTCTCTTGCTCGTGGAAATGTGGTTTTCCACACACCCCACACCCCCACAGGCCGCACCACCAGCCGCACTCGCTTCAAATAAATTGCAGAATTTGTCAATCTCTTGATTTCGTGCCAAAAGCATTTTGGCATTCATTTTCCCCTCTGCTGCTGCTCTGCTCTGCTCTGCTCTCGACTCAACTCACTTAACCTTAACCGAGGAAAAGCGGATACTATATACTATATGTGTACGTATAGTTTCGGAAAAGAGACTTTCCTTTTATTTCAAACAGAAATAAACAGTCGAACGGTCGCGGCCAGCCCCAAGCACTTTCCTTCATTTTTAATGGGAATTAGTTAATATATCATTAGAAATGAAGAGCAGTTCTATTTTTGGTATAGGATAGTCATTTCGCCTGCCAAAAACTAAAAAACCAAAAAACCAAAAACCAAAAACCAAAATATTTGGAAAACTCTTACAAAATTCCAAGTTGATGGGGAAATGTACGTCTGTCCCCTGCCCCATGCCTCATGCCACTGCCACACTTGCTTCGTCTGCAGCTTCGGCTCTGAGGTCAAGCAGGCGGCATAATTTAGAATATTTTTCAACAAACAGAAAGACAGAAGACAGACAAACGGCCCGTCCCGTCCCGTCCCGTCTCGTCCAGATATGAGATCTGATGTAATGGAGAGAAGGTCGCCTCGCCTCGGACGGTGGTTGGGGTAGCCCAAGTGATAAATTAAACACTTTATGTTCTCAAACATGCTCTTGCGAGTAGTAAGTAGGGGGGGATCTGTTTTCCAGCCTTTTTTCCGAATTGAACATTAAACATTCTCTCGGCAGAACCCCAGAGGAGTCGGAGTCGGAGTCGAAGTTCCCAGGGACTAGGAAAGACAATGAACGCCCTTTGCATATTAACCAGATTGTTGTCCTTGTCCCTACAATGTTTTATGCTCGGAATGAATGCATGTTCCGGTCTGGTCCCGGTCTTCCATTTCCAGGCACGGCTTAATGGCCATTCATATAAGGAATATATGAATGATATATGTGCCGTTTTCCGTAGACGTGTTGGGGGTTTTTAAGTGAATTGCGCTTGGAGCATCATTACGATAATTGGTCGACTCGGACGGTGTTCCGTCTGCTCTCTGCTCATGGCATTCGTACAGCCACAGACACATACAGATACATATCCACAGCTATAGATACAGATACAAATATATGCTAATTAATATGCAAACTGCACACGGTAGTTGTAGAGTAGCTTTGATTTTCTTTATTATTTTTTTTGGGTGGTGGGGGTGGGTGGAGGTTTGGAAATTGCGCGACAATTTTCACGGCTGCTCGCGAACTAAAACGCTCGCCTTGCCACTCGTCCGACTGACGTTTTGCGTGTTTAATCAATTAACTTTTGGCCACAAATTGAATCGAAAGTATCTGACGTATCTGCTGCTCCACATCCACATTCACATCCACCATATATAGTATAATATATATGTATATATTGGAGAGAGGGAGGTAGGGAGGGAGGTAGCATCGTTTCATAATTCGTTCGTATCAAAATTATATCATTTTCCCCTGAGGAAAGTTCAACGATCTTTTGATCAATCAATCTGCTGGAGGAATCTGCTGGATGGAGGAATCTGGGTCTGGATGGGGGAATTGGAGGTCGGTCTATGGCCGAGGGAATGAATCAATTGGTGAAATGATGAATTTGATTTCATTTGGATACGGATACTGGTCTAATGGCAATGACTTTTGCTGTCTGCCTGTTGTCCGAGTGAATTCTGTTTTTGTTTTTGTTTTTGATTTATGTTATGCTCTAAAAAACCCCGAAAATAAAACCAGAGCGAGGGCAAATAGAGGGAAATACGAGTGTATGCGGAAAAGCCAAGGAAAGGATGATATATGGCTGCAAAAATTAGCCAAATATCAAGCACGCTCCCCCACACCGCCACACCCCCCACACCCCCACACACACAAATAGTATCATAAATATTATTGAAAGATTAAATTAGTTTCAAATGTTGGCGAATCTCCGTTTTAGATTCTTTTCGATCTCTGGCAGATCTCTGGGATCTCTACTTCTCACAAAACTGAGCACAGAAAAAACACGAGACGACGACGGCGATGGCGATGGCAATGGCTACGGCGGCAGTCGAATTGGAATTTTAATTTCGCATTGAGAAAACACACAGCTAGAGCCCCACAGCCCCACCAGGCCCACAGCCACAGCGGACACAAAAAACTAACAGAAATTGTGGGGCAAAACAAAGGCAGGGCATTCAATTGATTAGGGAGTGGGTGGGAGGTGCCCCGCCTCGAGCAGGGGCAGATCGGATCGGATCGGCTCGGATCGTATCGTATCGAAGCTGAAAAGTGTATCCAATGGATGCGCGAGTCATGCAATTATTTGCACTTGAAAATGCAAAAGATGCAAAGATGTAAAGATCCAAAGATGGAAATGGATGAACAAATTAGATGCGTGTGTGCTCTGCCGCTCCTCAATGACAGCACATCGCAATGGATCGTTGGGTGTGGGGTGCTCCATCGGGGAGGATCCATCGGGGATATTTGTACATACATACATATGTACTATAATTATAAATTCCCAGGCTAATTGCAGCTGTCAATGCAATGCCCATGACGTCACTTTGTGGCAGGCAGCAGGCAGGCAGCTTCTTCTCGTAGGGCAACAGGTTGCAGCATCGAATCGAGAGTAATCGTGTGAGTAATGTATGTAATTTTTGGAGGCAATGGCAATCGATCGATGATGCAAACACGATTCATTCTGAAACACAAAACAGGGAGCAGAGCAGACCAGAACTTTGTTTCGTTCTATTTCTGGTCTTTATTTCGGCAACAATTTATTTGTTTTTCTTTGTGTTTTTCTTGTGTGTTTTTGTGGCTGCTCTGCTCTGCTATGTTTTGACTGGCAGCGGATTTATTTGTTTTGGAAGCACGCTTTCCTTTCTACCAAATGCATTTTCAAATTAAAAGCCACCCCACACAGCAGCAAAGCAGCAGCGGCACAAGGAAATCGATTCAATGTAATTCGATTTGAAAGTTGGAAAAAAACTTAAGCGAAATTCTGATTTGGTTTCAGGCACGAAATTAACGAAATTCAGCGGAAATGCAACCTTTTACCATCGACCTCCATTTCTTATACATATACTAGATATACGCTATACGCTATATCTCCACTTGAAATCCTTTCCCTCTGTATTTTGTATTTTAGAGTGGAATCGCTTTAGCAAACAAGTTCCATAAGTTTCCATAATCTTAAGTACTTTATTATCTCTCCTTATTCGGTACATTTGAAATACTATCTATTGTACTATCTATGAGGCGAGAATTGTTATTGAGAGACAGGCCTGCCCGATCGATCGATCGATCAATGGGGGATAGGGGTAGGGGCAGTTGTAGGGCAACAACAAGTGAAGTTCAAGTTGAAATCAGCTCGAGTTACATTCAAATTGTGTGTCGTGTCGGTTAATGAGTAACCTATTGTCACACACACACAGACCATCTAAATCCCTAGAAGGAGACTCTGTGGACCGGACCCTTCTGTTCATTAATCAATGCTGGGAATGGGGATGTGGATGTGGATAGGGATGGGGATGCGGGCATCCTATGATAGATACTACGATAAATTGAAACATTACAAACTTTTATGAGCCATACCCTCTTCTTCCCTCCTGACCTAATTGAGGTGATTGGCAGGGGGAGGGTGGGGGGGTATGGGGGGTGTTGTGACTATGACGTTGACTCTAAGGTGCTATGCTATATGGAGGCCACGTGGAGTAACTGCAGCAATTTGTCAGAAAGCGAATCATTAGCCTAATTTTTAGGGCCCAGAGTTTGGGGTTGTGTGTGTATGTGTATCAGTGTGTGTGTGTGTGTGTGTGTGTATGTGTGTGTGGGTGCGTGTGTGCTGGCATTTCCTTTGACTGAATTTCCATTCTGTGCTTCGATTCTGTGGCCAGGCCCCTCCTTTATAGTCGTCTTGCCAGACGCCAGCGAAGCAATTTAAATGCCACACCTTTCCTGCCTTTCCTGGCTTTCCTGGCTTTCCCCCCCGTGCGGAGGGTTCTGTGGGTGCTGATGGTATTCCTCCACATATGACACTCGTCCTGTTTTCCCTGTCCATTAGGGCTGGCGACAGTTCAAGGATATGTCCATGTCCCGACCGAATACAACCCTTTTCTCAACTCAACTCAACTCTCTGTCTGTCTTTCTGTTTGTCTCCAGAGACAACATGCGTTTCCTGCTGCTGCTGCTGGTGCCACTGGTGGCACCACACCTGGTGAATGGACAGGAGGACTACTGCTTTGGCAAGGATTCCGATCGCCCGCAGACGGCTCAATTTGCCTCGAAAACGGCCTACCAGATCGTCAAGAGCAGCAACATCGACAAGCAGTACCTGGTCCCCGGCTGCGAGGCCAAGAAGATGTGGATCTTCCACAGACACGGAACCCGGCTGCCCAAATCGGGGACCATCAAGAAGGCCTCCAGGCTGATAGAGGTACGCGGCTCCGTTCGCATCGTTCATTCTCTAAAGCTTACGCATTTCCTTATTGCGCTTTTAGCTGCGCGATCAAATTGTCAAGAACTATCGGGAGGCAAAGACCAAGCCCGACACCAATGCCCTGTGCACCGAGGATCTGATTGCCATTCAGTTGTGGAAGGGCAACAGCAGCATTACCCCCGACATGAACGAGTTCCTGACCAGCCAGGGCTACGATGATCTCCGAGGCACTGCCAAGCTCTATCAGCGCTACTATCCCACTGTTCTGCCCAAGGACTACAATGATACGTATTACCAGGTGAGCGGAAGAGCGGGGACAGGATTCCCTTAGAGAATCTACTACAATAATTCTCCTGATTTGAAGTTCCGTCACACGGACACCCAGCGGACCACAGAGAGCTTCAAGGCTTTTGCCGAGGGTCTCTTTGGCACCGGGAATGCCGCTCATCCCGTAGACATACCCAAGGACGATCTCCTGCTGCGTCCCTATGACTACTGCAAGTCGTACAACGAGCTCAACTACAAGGGCGAGGGATCCGAATACTACAAGTACACGCAGTCGGTCCTGTGGAACAACACTCTGGCAGATATCTCCACGCGATTGGGGTGAGAGATTGTGGCCTTAGATCTCCAGTTCACACTTGTAACGCATTCACATTCTCTCCTTGGATCACACAGCTATCTGTACACCCTCGACCAGGCGGACATCATGCTGATGTACGACACGTGCCGCTACGAGCAGGCATGGCAGGTGGATCGCACCAGCGTCTGGTGCGGCGCCTTCCTGCCCGAACAGGTGACTGTCTTCGAGTACGCCGAGGATCTGAAGTACTACTACGGATCGGGCTATGGCTTCGAGGAGGATACGGCACGTCTGAACTGCCGTCTCGTGCAGGACATGCTCACACACCTGAGCAATCCCGTGTCGCCGCATGTGGTCGCCCATTTCGGCCACACCACTGGTCTGCAGACTCTTATCACGGCGTTGGGCGTCCGCAAGGATGACATCAAGTTGCGGGCCGACAACTACGACAGCCTGACGAACCGCCGCTGGAAGACGAGCATCCTGGGCCCGTTCGCCGCCAACTTTGTGGCAGTGAAGTACGACTGTCCCGCCGCCTTGGACAAGGAGAAGGCCGTCTTCTTCCTCAACCAGGACGCCGTCCAGCTGGATTGGTGCAGCGTTGGTCTCTGCAACTGGTCGGAGGTGCTGCAGCGCTACAAGACCCTTGCCGACGCCAACTGCGATGAGTACTACTGCCGCTCTGGCGCCTCCTCTCTGGCCGGCGGCGCTCTCTCCTCCCTCCTGGCCTCCTTCCTCCTGGCTGCTGTAGTCTACTTAATGCACTAATCTGGATCTGAATCTGAATCGAAGTCGGAAACAGAATCGGATTGGTTTAGTTTTTAATGTTTGTAAAATGTACAAAGTTCGTACCAAATGAAGAGGAAGTGGAGGATGGAGCAGCGTCATCGCGGGATGTCTTTCAAGTATTTTTCGATTTAAATTTTCTACTTTTAATCCAGCCTCAGCACCACACTGCAGCCCCCCCACACACTCACACCTACACCAACACCTACACCCACACCCACAAACACAGACACTAAAATTTGTAACTTTTTTTTTCTAAACGCTTAACGTACGTTGAAAGTGCTACAGTCAACAAAATAGCTTTATATTAATTAAATAAAATGGATAATTATTAAAAACGAACGATCCGGCCTGATTTCACCATGGCCACATTGTTGTTGCAGGGGATGATATTCATATAAGGAGAAGCACAGGAAAGAGACAAGTTTGAAAAATGACCGCCAAATGTAAATGTCGCAGAATTAGGTGCTGTTAGGCGCGACAAAACTGCTTCACTTAACAGTGTAATAACATAGTTCAGTTTAATGGTTCCAAAAACATAAATGAACCAATATTGACACGACCACTTTACAGCACAGCTCATTTGCGTGTCTTGCGGGAAACTTAAACTGAGTCAATCAATTCCGCTGAAAATCTCCTTCCTTTTCGATAGTGCAAGCGGGGGGCCTTTTATCAGGCAGCTACAAATATTGCTTTTTTCTTTTCGAATATTTTGAAATCAATTACATTTCCTGAACAAAAGCAAAATCAGCGCGGAACCTCATTAAACCACTGTGTGTCTAGCCCGCTGTGGCACATTGTGGTTGCAGGGAATGATATTAATATAAGGAGAAGCATACGTTTCATACATGGTAACCGGAGAGAAAGAGAAAAGTTTGAAATTAAATTCTACTTCATTTACCGCCAAATGTAAATGTCGCAGAATTAGGTAATGTTAGGCGCGAATACAGCTACACTTAATAGTTCGGTTCAAAACCAAACTGATTCATATGAATCACATGAGACGGAACGACCACTTTACAACACTGCTGATTTTCGCGCCCTACGGAAAACTCAAAAACACAATTCAATTAGCAGAGATTCACTTTCCCTTTAGATAATGAAGCCCCTCCTCTTATCAGGCTGCACCACACATTGCTTCTGTCTTTTTGTGGTTCTTCTTTGGCATGGAATGTATCTGAGAATAGATGTTAATTGAATCCAGGCAGATAAACCAACCGATTGAAGAAGTGTATTCTCGATTTTATTGCTATAACATTGTAGCAAATTCAACAAAAAGCTAAGCAGTAGTTTCTATTAGGTAAATCGGTTGGAAAAAGCGCTTCAAATCACCAGAAAAACAACTCCCTAAATCGTCTCACCTAATTCCACGGTACCAGAAGGTGGTTTATTCTCAGATTAGATTGTGGAATAATTTGAAATTAATTACGTTTCCTGAGCAAAAAGCAAAATCAGCGCGGCATATCATTGAACCACTGTGTGTGTACACAGTGTCTAGGCCCTGGGTGTTGGCTGCTGGAGGAGGTGTTGAAGGAGAGGCCACATCCCACATCCCACTTAGAGCGCTTTAAAAGCCAGCTTTGTCAAATCCTTTGGGGTGTGAAATGGACATTTTTAAAGTGTTCCATCTTCTGTGTTGTGTTTTCTGTTTCTCTGTGAAGCCAAGAGGAGCCAAGAGGAGGGCTGCCATGCAGTGTCACGTGTTTCCTGTTAAATGCTCTAATGATGGGTATTAGGCCAGACTAAGTGCCACTCATAAGTGCCGCACACGCACCTGACTCTGGCTTTGACTCTGGCTCTGGCTGGGTCTCTGACTGGAGCTCTGGCGATGGTCCCTACTCCGACCATCCGACCTGCTGCGACCTGCGGATACCTTCGCCTTTGACATCGAAATTTACGCAATATGCGTTTTTTATTTCACTGTGACCCCCCCCCGCGTCCTCTTTTGGAGCTGTGCTGCTGGGGCTGCTGCTGCTGCTGGAACTAGAGTTGCCGGGGCGTTTTCCTGATGGGCACCTGCTGATGCTTTTGCTCCTGTTTCAGGGGTTGAAATGGTTCTGGGATTGCTCATAGTTGAGCCAGCGTACGTGTTTATATGCCCCCCACCCGCCCTACCCCCCACGAAAAGCAGTTTGATATCTATTCAAGGACACGCACAAGTCCCCCCCTTGATAGTAGGATGCGAGTAGATGCTGGCACTTTTCTCTAATTTTCATTAGTTTAATAGACTCGCACGAAAACCGAAAAGTCTTTGAGGGCACAAAACATTTCATCCATAAATAATGTGAGATTTCCTTGAAGAATTTAAAGCCTTCAACATTTCTGTGGTGGCTTCAATTAGAGCCTTGGAGAGCTAATCCTGGCTGTCCATAAATAACCACTGGAAATCCATTTATTTGTACATTTCATGGAAACATCATCTATAATTCATGTCGATTCATTATTCAAAAATCAAGAAGAACAGAACACCAACTCCAACTCCGAGTCCAACTCCGAGTCAAAGTCCAAATATATGTATTGCTCACTTGTAATTTTTCACTTGTTTCGTTTTTGGCAACATTTGATCCGGGTTAATCTTTGCTGTCCACTGCAGAGGCTTCCACTATCTCTGGACTGGACTATCCCCAAGCCAGAACCCACACCCAAACCCCTTGAAAAGTTCCATCAGGCATCAGGCATCAAGCATCAAGCAGCTCTAGAACTCGTTAATGGCCGCTCATTTGTGTGTCAGTGAGCTATGAATAAGCAATTCCTGCTTGTGCACCCACACCCCACTCCACCCACATCCCCCTAAACCCATGCTGGCATGGAAGATGAAAGTTTTGTGGCCTCTGGTCAAAATGCCAGCAACCAGCAACTAGCAACAGGCGAGGACTTTGGGATAGAGACCATGACCATGGAAGATGGGAGATGGCAGATGGGGAGATGGGAAGATGGGAAGTTGATGTAACCCAAGACCCAAACGACTCGATGTTCGGGATAGCAGGAGCTTTGAAGTGCGGCCAGGTAATTGGTTAATTATTAGGCCTTGTTTGCTAGCCAACATACAATTTAATGGCCAGCAGTGCCGCCTCGGATTACCCAGAGTTGGTCAAACGGACAGCAGTTATGAACACAACATTTTCGCATCACTAATTAGAGGGTTCAGTTCCCCTCCGCCTGCTGCTGCTTCTGCTGCTTTGTTCACTTAAAACCGACCATCAGAGAAGCGCACATCTAGGTATTCCATCATCAGCATCGGCACCCAGGCATCCAGGCATCCAGGCATCCAGGCTTGTGTAACATGATTTTGTGCTGCGTACCCACCCAAAGGTACAAAAAGCAGAGCCACAGAGCTACGGAGCCATGGAGCCATGGAGCCACATAGCCAAAGCCCAAACTGGAGCCCAAACTAGTGCTGGAAATCATTTTTCATTGCAACCTTTCATTTTCCACCCACAAACTAGCACACACCTGCCACAGCTCTGCCCTGCCCTGTTCTCGATTCCAATTCAGTTACAATTCTGATCAATTCCTACTCTACTGATGCTCGTACTAGTGCTCGTACTAGCACTAGTACTAGGCTAATAAATATCCGCAGCAGCAAGATATTGCATCTTTGTACGATGCTGGTCTGGGCTATGCCCTGGGCCGCTGAGTCGATCCCGGAATCCAACAACAGCATACACAGAGTGTTGGGCAATTCACCAAAAATGCAACCGAGAACCGAGAACAGGCTCTGCAACGCACTCGACTCGTATCTTTCTCTGGGCTCTTGCATTGGAAAATTAATAGCCAGACCACAAAAATTTGTGTAATTTTAGTTGAGGCTTGGATTTTTAGATTCTGCTCTGGCGAGGAAAGCCAATTTTGTGTCCAAGTTATCAAAACAATGAATTTTCTTCATTGTTTGCTCGGGTTTTCCCTCTCTTTTTCCCAATGTGCTATGCTGTGCTGTGCTGTGCAGTGCAGTGGAGGGGAGGGAGGGGAGTGCAGTGCAGTGCAGCCTTTGTTTGCTATTGCCATTTTAATTAAGTCAAAGTGTTTACATTACATAAAATCCCTGGCCAGGGGGGCTAAAAAAATACGAGTAGTTCGAGTAAATGGTTTTTGTTGGCTTATGCTTTCACTGCAGCCGACTGCAATCCAGATTGTTGCTGACATTTAATTCCAGTCCCTGCCCTTGTCCCTGCCCCTGTCCCTGTCCGTGTCCCTGTCGACGGGACATGGTCGGAGCTGATTTAATATTATTCAATAATAATGAGCGAATGAGTGCATGCTTAATGAGTGTGAATTACGAATAACGAATCAGGTGCAGGATTTTCGCACTGCAATTATTTTATGGATTCTGTTGGGTTCTGTTTTACCTGAAGATTACCTAAAGCTGGAGCTGAAGCTGCTGCCATAAACTCCCTTCAATTTGCTTTCATAAAGTTGAGAGCCTACAAAACATTGCTACTTTTCATTTTTATTCGCGACACTCAATTAGCCCAGAGCCAAATGTTGCACCTGTAGGGGCAACAGCTTCCCACGAATGCCCCCAGAAGCTGCCTCGAAGACCATTAAATGCGCCACTCGACAGGGCGATGCGACTCGACGCCACGCTTCTGTGTGAAAGCACAAGTATCTCTGGTATTCGGTATCAGGTATCCGGTATCTCATATCTCATATCTTGTATCTGGTATCCTTTGTTTTTATAACCGCCGCTTAAGAGACAAAGCGTGTATGAAATGTGCACCAGAGACAGAGCAACAACGATACGGAGCAGAGAGCGAACGAGGGAGAAAGAGAAAGAGAAGGAGACGTAGATGGAGAGATGTTAAAAAACCATAAGAATATTGAGCGCATGGAATGGAATTCCTGCCGTTTACGATGCTGCTCCTCCTCGGAAATGTCCTGCAGTGATTTCACCTTGTACTCGCTCGCTGTTGTCTCTCTCGTGCTCGCGCTGTGAAATTAAATTTATAAATATGCACAATAATTTTTAATATCATTTCACAGGGCGAGAGACTGTCACTTGCAGAGAGGATATGGGATATGGGTATGGATATACAGGAGTATACGGGATGTCCTTCCTCGTTGTGCGTGTGCTGTGCTGTTCTGTTCTGTTCTGTGCTCGTTTCACAAGTGAAATTGATTACCTGGGGCCGAAATTCCAGTTACATTTTCAGGGTGTATCTGGAATCGTTTTGTGCCTCTACTTGGGGGTCTTGTAAGTCCTTTTCCGGGCTTGTCCCTCACAAATGTCCTGTCTCGAAACGATACGAAACGAAACGATTGTGGCCGCTTGTGGCTCTTGGCTCTTGCTTTTTGTGATGTATCTCGAGACGAGACAGTTCTGTGACAATATGCAATAAGCGGGCTGTCAGAGGCAGCGTGTCCGTTCAGCGTGGCCATTCAATCCCCTTTGGGTATGGATCGGATCCCGAAAATAAACATGCGGCAAGAGATACGCTTCGGATACGGTACGATGTACGATGCTGAACGCTTATCATATTTGTACAGATGTTCGTATGTAATTGAGAATGCTTCGAGCGTCGATGCGAATCGATTGCGTTTCCCTCCTGCTGTGCAAAGATTTTAATTGAATTTCGCACAATTGATTTCATAATTAAAAAGAGACCAAATAAAAGGCAAGCAGAAATCGCTTCATGCTATGTGTGTGTGCCTGTGTGTGTGTATGTGCAAAAATGTCGAGCTGGTCATTATCTGCTTCTCTTCCTGGATGGCTCTGTCCTGCATGTCCTGCATGTCCTGCTGCTTCTTCTGCTTCTCCTCCTTCTGTTGCAGCTGCAGCTGCTACTCCTGCTCCTCCATTCATCAGTCAGTCAAAGTAATTTAACTTGAGTGAGCACTTAATGCTGTTCTTCTGGCTGCCTGCCGTCACCGCCGCCTCCTGCCTCCTGCCATTGAGCTGAATTAACGCGCAAGTGCATTAATTAAGCCTCCCCCAAAGGCGGTCATGGCAACCCAGCAGCCAGAATGGGGAGCAGAACGAGGAGCAGGAGCAGGACAAGGCGGAGCTATAAAAAGAGCTGCAATGATTCTCATATCGAAAGGCTGAAGAGAGCGGCTGCTGGTTGAATGAGGGATTGCCACATACTCGTAAATCCAGCTAATTGGCGGGGGACATAAACATTCTGGCTTTGATTGCCACTAGAACTAGAATGAGCAGCCGGACGAACATGACGAGCATCAGGCACTGGGGAAATTCCTGGCATATCCCAGGCGTATACGTAATGTGAAGTTTGATTGCCTAAGAAGCGCCTGTTGTGCTCCTGTTCTCTCCAATTATAGATATAAGCAGTGCTCCTGCTGCTGATGATAATTCCCAATCAAAAATTCTTCTTTTTAGCAGTAAAAAACTTTAAAACTTTATTTCAAAAATCAACAAAAAAAAAATGGTAAATAAAGAACAGGAAAAGTGAATGCAAATTGGCAGAAAATTGAAATATTTAAAATCTGTAACGCCTGACGGCCCGGTACTGGTAGCCATCGTTGGTCAGGACTGCACTCTGGCCGTCGGCGGGACCCTCCACGACCACAGCCTCATCCTCGAGAGGTGGCAGATACTCCCGGGCCGCCTCGCGCAGCTCTGCGGGCATCTCGATGGGCTGCTGGTAGTGGTAGCCATCGTCGAGCAGCTGCCCGGCGCCATTGGTGGGGACATCCACCACGCGGACATCGGCTTCGGGCTCCTCCGGCACGGGGGTGGTCTCCTCCTGGGGCGCTGCCTCAGTGCTCACCTCCACGGGCGGCAGATACTCGCGGGCCAGCGCCTGCTTTGGCTCGGCGGCAGAGACCACCTCCTCGGTGTCATCGATGGGTGCTGCAACAGCAGCAGCAGGAACAGCCGGAGCAACCGGAGCAGCCGGAGCAGCCGGAGCAGGAGGCGCTGGTGGCAGATAGGCCTGGCTGGGAGGCAGATACTGACGGGCAGGAGCCGCCTGCAGCTGCAAGTGCGAGACGTCGCGACGGTTGCGATGACGCAGCTTCAGGCGGCGCACAGTGCGGTACTCGTAGCCCTCGCCGCCCAGGACAGTGCCCTCGGGATCAGCACCAGCTTCAACTGCAGCATCGACTGGCAGTGGTTCCTCCAGCAGAGCCGCCTCGGTGATCCCTGGAGGTAGATACTCCACGGGTGCTGCTGCTGCTGCAGGTTCCAGCAGCTCGGAGACATCCCGACGCAGACGAGACTCCAGTTGGGGGGCAGCCAAAGCGGCGCTAGCCACAGCCGAGAGGGCGAGGACACTGCCGAGCGAGAAGATTTTCTGTTCGAAAGAAGAAAGAGGTGAAAGGTGAGAGAGATGCAGATTGAGGAGACCCACTATCCTGCAGCGGCGCTCACCATTTTTCAAGATTTGCTTTTTCGGGGATTTGCTGATTGCGTGCTGCAAGTGCTGCCGTTGCCTGAGCGGATTGATGCCTTTCTGCTGGCCAGTTGCTCAATTTATAGCCAAAAGCCAAGAGGCAAGAGCCAGCCCCAGTCTCATAATTAGAGAAACAAAGAGGCAAAGAGCCAAAGACAAGCAAGGCCTCTTCTGTGGAGTGGCTCTCGAGAGGCAGAGCCAGAGCCACAGCCAGAGACAGAGACAGAGCTCTGGCTGGGTCTTGTCTTGCTTCAGTTTCGCTTTTGGACAATGTCAAGTGGCATGGCATGGCATGGCTCTCATCTCTCGGCCCTCGCTCCGAGGCTTGACCTTTCTTTCTTTTATTTCTATTTCTATTTCTATATCTATTCGATTATTATTTGTTACTTCTTCCTCTTCTGTTTTCTGTCTTTTCTGCCTTTTCTGAGGTGTCAATTTGCGGAAGCGTTTCTGGTAGGTAGGCCTCTACTCGTACTCGAACCCAAACTCAAACTCGTACTCGCACTCCCATTGAAGAGCGCTCTTTAAAGCTCCGTTTTGCTCCGTTTTGCTTTGATATTTCTATAAATATAAACGGCTAATTTATCGGGGCAGCCTCATTTGATATTTATGAATAATTACAATGCCTACGAGTGTTTTCCAGCCTGTCACACGTGTCAGAGCCAATGAAATTGTCATCAGAACTTGTTGCGGAAATTACTTATTGATTGTGCTTTTCGTTTTTCCCTCGTTTTCCCATCTTTTTCCCCATTTCCCCATTGGTTTGCCCATTAAATAGTCATAATTATAATTGTGCATATTTAATTTTTACATGCACAAATTCGAGGCTGCGGCTGCGGCTGCTTTGCTGTAATGTGGATCTGGGAAATACTCTATGAGAATGGATTGCCACACGCTTTCAAATGGGGTTTCCCGCGACGTAATCTCATAGGAAATCCTGCCATCTCCTCCTCCTCCTCTGTTTCTGGTTTCTTTCTCTTCTTTATCAAACGTTTTGATCGCCCGGCGAGTCCTCTGTGCAACGTAACACCCTAACTTTCGAGGATAAATTTCCGCGATTAGGTGGAGTTTAATTTTTTCTGGTGGCTTTTAATGAATTGTTAATGAACGCTCCAGCTCCAGCCCCTCCCCTCCCCTCCCCTCCAATGGACTGGGGTATGGGGTTATGGTTATTCCCTGTCTCTCGCCCGCCCTTCCCTCTTACGCAGCAGATAAATCATTCCCAGGTTCTGGTTCTGGTCTGGCTGTCTGCCTAAAAGGGCGGCCAACAATTTCCGTTCGCTCTTAAAGTTTTGCCACCACGCAATATTTCTTTTTCTTATGGCCCTAACTTGTTGCTCTCTCGGCACTTGGCACTCGGCACTCGGCTCTTGGCCATGTTCTAACAAATTTTAAGACAGGGGGGGGGGGGGGGGGGTGGGGGTTGGGGAGGGGGGGGGGGGTGTGTTTGCGAGGTTTGTCTCCATCTCCCACACAGCTTCTTTGCATAAAAGGCACTCATGTATAATATTTTATGTGTGCGCGAGGCGAGGGGTCCTTCTGCGTCTGCTACTCCTTCGGCTTCGGCTCCTGCTTCTCTGTGATGAGAATAATTTATAGCAAAAAGTACAGCCATATGCCATATAGGATATGTTGAGCCATAAATTGTGGCAGCCTCATTGAGTTCCTGTTCCTGTTTCTGGTGTTGCTGCTTGACTCCTGATTTCCGATTTCGTTCTTTTTATGCGAATGTAAAAGTTTTCTATGTCTATTTTTCGGTGCTATCCTGTCTGTGGGATACAGATGATCATCCCCATCCCCAGAATCAGAACCAGAACCAGACCGAACCGAACCGAACCAAACCAAAAGCAAGGCAAAGCAGAACTTCTACATTTGTTTCACAGTCAATTTGCATGTTGGGTCAATGAAACGAGAGCCCCCAAATGGCAGCAGTGGAGTGGAGCAGCAGGGAAAAGGAAAAAAGGACCTGACCTGCGCTTAAAGCCTGCTCAGTCGGGCTCAGCGGCCATTAGCCGTTAAAGCTGCTGTAAAGCTAACCTGGAAAACCGGGCATGGCAGGGCGGGGCATTCCAGGGCATGCCAGGGCTGGGCGGGGAAAACTCTTTCCTTTCAACAAAGAGCGACGGAGAGCAGAGGTGGAAGGCGTGGAGCGAAAAGCGCCCGCGGCTCCCTCGACAGCCAACTTGAGAATATTTGCCAAGGCTCACGAAAAGGACAGCCACAGCCACAGGCCGAGCTTGAGCCAAAATAGAGAACTCTTGAGAGGCGGCGTGGAGTGGAAGTTTCCCCTTTAGTTTATGCAAATGTTGGGCATTTGCTCCTTTTAGGAGCTGCAGAGCGGGAGCTCCTAAAGCGGGAGGCGGGAGTAGGGAGTAGGGAGCAGACAGCCGCTGGCGTCGCATTTATTAAGTTAAAATATTTATACATTTTCAAATGGGTGCCAAAAAAAAGAGAGCCAAAAATGGAACAGGAGCAGGAATAAAAGGGTTCGGCTGGTGGCTCGGTCGCCTGCGCCGTCAACCATATCGATTTACAAATTTAAATTACTTTCGTTCTGTTCCTGGCAGCTGCTGCTGCTGCTGCCGTACTCTCGACAAATCTCGACACGGAAATCCTTTTTTGTTAACAAATTTGCCAGCACGCTGCCTGCCACTCACTCAGCCATGATGACACCAGGACACCAGGCGACCAGGACATCAGGATCATCTCATCTGCGGTTCGACTGGATGGAATGGGGACAAACCAGCATTGTATTGGTAATCATTTAATTCTACATTTGTGGTGACGTGGCTTCTGTTATTTGGACTATAAATTGCAGTCAGACTGTCGTTTGGTTTTGGCTTTGACAACATAATTGAAACGAGGCTCTGGAGGACCACTGCCACTTCCACTTCCACTTCCCCTTGCACTGCCACGCCTAAGCCTAAAGCTGCTTATCGACGAGGTTAGGCCCCAGCTTTATCACCACCCCCATCCCCATCCCATCCCCAAAAGTTGTTGTTAATGGCAACAGCTTGCGGCTGGTAATTAAGTCACCGCTACATGTGTCTTGCTGTCATTGCTGTACTACTGCTGTTCAACTGCTGACAACATACCAGCAGTAGAGCAGCACAGCAGCAGTGGGGGATATACTCGTAGATGATGTGAGCAAAAGTCGCTTTCGGCTGTCACGAGTTCTTGAAAAATTGATGAGCTTCCGCTGGTAATTGGGTGCGGATAAGCCGCCTGGCCTCCTCAAAGCAGAGCTAATCACAGAACAGAGAGCAGAGGGCAGAGAAGCGTACCAGAATGTGATTGATTTTAAATTCAAATTCAAATTCGAAATTTTCGATCACAGCAATCGATCGTTCAGCTAATGAACCAGTGATCGATGACAGAAGGAACAGATTTGCAGCTGCGACATCAGCCAGAGAGTTGCCGTATCGCCGAAAAGCGGCTTACGATGTGTGATTTCACAAGAGAGGCGGCAAATAAGCAGTGGAGTGGAGTTACGAATGGGAAAAGCTGTCTTCAGCGATGATACACAAACAAGGATTACATTACCCATGTATGACGACGAATGGCGGGACCATGGCGAAGCACCAGGTGAGTGCCTGTTAGCCAGTTTCATAAATTGATATTTGTTCATTGCTCTGTCAACATTCTGTCAGCTGCCAAACATGGTCCAGCTGGACCATCCCATCCCATCCCGCTCCTCATCCATCATTCATCCTGCATCCATTATGCATTTCCCCTCGCATTAACTTATAGTTTCCCCCTCCCCTACCGCCGCGAAGGGCCATTTCGTCCATTATATGAGAAACCAGACCGAAATCATGAGTAAAGCAGGCCCCCAAAATGCTGCGCATAAATATTTATAAACTCGAGACGAAAATGTGTGGCAAACGAGCCAAAAATCGATGGCACAGCAAACGTATTTATTAGACAGACACAGACACAGAAACAGACGGAGCCGGAGACGGAGCCGGACGGGTCCTTGTTCTACCTCTACCCTTGCCATACGGAGGGGCATGATTGTATCGAGTGGATTTTTGCTTCTTCCGTATGGAGAAGGACCCGAAGAGTATCCGAAGTGTCGGCACACTCCAGCGGCACAGCGGAGCACAGCTTTCTTTCTTGTTTAAGGTGTTCTTTGGCTCGGCTTGTTAATATTTAAAATTCAATTTAAATTTATGTAGCCAGAAATGGCGTGCTGGGAAAATCCAGACACAAAACACACGAACAGGCAGGCAGACAGACAGATAGACAGACACCTAAACTGCAGAGAAACGTTGACAAAATCTAAATCGAAGCTTTGGCAATTATAAAGCGACACTAAAGGCGTTTTCTTGTGGCGAGGAATATCATCATACATATAGCCCTCTCTCTGGGGATTTGCGTATCTAAATGTAAATAAAAATGCCAAAAATAAAGCAGCCACGCCTCGTGGCTCCTGGCTCCTGGCTCGTGGAAGGCTCGTTCCCTTTCCTGGAAGGTTAAACTCCAATTAGCGGTGCAGTGGCTCGCGATAATTAACTGAGAGCTGGCAGAAAAAAAGAAGAAAAACGGGGTAAATGGGCAGAGGGGAAGAGCGGTAGAGGTGTCGAGGGGTGGGGGTAGGAAACGAGAATTTATTGTTTCTCTGCTCAGCGTTGCGTATGGCTTGATGCTCAACCTTTGAGAGTCTTGACGTTTATGCTGACATTTGACGTCGTTTAATGGTGCTGTTCAAGTGTTCAAAGAGGAGAAGGACACTCGCACCCCCTATTCCCCCTATTCATATTTCATTAAAAACCAAAATGAGGGGAGAAAGGCTGGGGCTGGGGCTGGGGCAGGGGCAGGGGCTGCACCTGCGGCTTTGTTAATTTCCCCAGACACACCTGTGCCACCGAAAGCAGAAAGCAGAAAGCAGCGTTTCTTCGCTCCGCCTTGGCCAAGAAATGAAAATGAAAACAAATACGAATAAAATGGGAACGGAGGGAGGATGGGATCTGAAGGAGGGGGAAGGGGGGGCGTAGGTCAACAAACAGCAACAATTTGATTTTGTTTGCCTTGCCCTCCCGCAGGTCTGTTTGTCGATCTGTTTGTTTGCTCGAATCCAAATCTGAATCCGAATCCGAATCTCGAAACCCCAACCGAACCGAAAAAGTTGTGGGGATGCCAGCGTGACACGCCAGAGATTTGCACCTGGAATCATCTGCTAATCTGCTGCTCGCTTTCAGACCTCACATTCCCACCTCTAAGGTACTGGTGGAGTTTTCCCATTTTCCCTTTCCCTTTCCTTTCACAATTTCACTTTGAAAATTAACAAATCAAGCCTGAAACTGCAGCTGCAGCAGCATACTCCGGAGCGCAACGCGGGTTCGGGTGAGGGTCAATGGAACATTAAAGCATTAAGAACATTCCACAGTCAGCATGGAACTTGCAACGTGAAACGTTGTGGCATCCAGCCAGGATAATGATTCGGTTTCAATTATTGTACAGGCGAATATCGGATGGAGTCAGTCCCGGTCCCAGTCCCAGTCCCAGGTTCCCCGCCATAAGCTGTCTGGATTTATATATTTTTAATTTGGTTCTCGTTTGGATAGAGGGGAGTGGAGTATCCCGTGTCCTGTGTCCCGTGGCCCGTGTCCTGTTGTGTCGTGTCGTGTCCTGTCAGTGTCAGTGTCCTCCCTTCGACGCATTTCAATTTCAATTTACTTTTAATTATTCGCCCATTTGTTTTGCTTTTCATTTTGCACTTTTACAATGTTTTTTCTGTACTTTTTAATATGAAATAATTGCGCGAGAGCAACAATTGGCGTGTCGCTTAAATGACTTTAGCACGGGCCTGTCTGTGTGGAGTGCCTTTGTGTGTGTGTGTGTGTGTGCCACAACACCGATTCAATTTGAGTGGGTGGCAAACAGAAATGGACACGGCCTGGCCCCCTGGCTTCCCCCCCTGCTCCTGGGCTCCTGTGCTCCTGTGTCTGCGTGTACTTTTGTTTGTTGAAATTGTTAAGCGGCAGATTCCTTTCAATTAAATTTGTTGCCATCAGGTTGTCGATTTAATTAGTCGTCGACGTGCCCCCGTGTATCCTGCCTCTTGACTTTTGCTGTGTGTGTGTGTGTGTGTGTGTGTTTGGCAACAGCTTACGGACAATTTCAGCTGATGGACACGGAAAACGGAAATGTGGCGAGCAGGAGGTGATATGTCATTCAAAGTGAAAGTTTTGCCTTGATTTGGACGAGAAGCAGGGGCAGGGGCAGGGCATGCGAATGGGAATGGGAATGGGTGGGCGGACATTCATTCATTCATTCATTAGCGTTTTACAGCTATAAAGGCACGGCAAGGTGCACGTTGCCTTAGCTCCAAGTCTTATATTTCAGAAACAAGTTACTTTTTTTTTCAATCATATTTCCCCATTAATTGCATAATTATTTACGTAAGGTAAAGCTCTTTTAGTCTCATTCAAGTCCCACTACACTCAAATTTGAGTCGTATTTCCATCTCATTCGAGATGGCGCTTTTTTCTATCATTCGACTCGAGTGTAATAGTCTTCAATGACATTCTTGTTCTCAGTGAAGTCTCCTAAGAGTCCCATCCCACCGTTAACGATTATTTGGAACAGTCTTGTGCTCTCCTTAAAGTCAGCTTCCACTTTTCTTTTGCTTTCACCCACTTCACTTTCCTTTTTTCACTGCTCTCTGAACATTGAACATCTCTTTAACATTTGATGTAACATTCGATGGAGTAAAGTGTTTCCCCTCTCTCAAGGTGCCCTCTCCCGATAGATCGGGATATTTTTAAGCATTTCGTGAAGGAGAGTGGTGTGTAGAGGGGCGGCAGAGGGGGTGGGGAAGGCGGAAGGTGGAAAATGTGAGTTTGATTATCTTGTAGCCAGCAATTTGTAGCCGCATTCCGTTCCGCTTTGTCGGCGGCCAAGAGAGTGCTGTAAATTGAGCCTAATTGGAAATTACACACCAGTTGCCATTACCATTACTAGTATTGTTCTACCACGATATAGTGTGAGGGGGAGTGTGCGGAGGGGAGGGGACGGAGGAAGATTTGGAAACCACTATCGCATGCATTACATAAACAGATTCTGTTGAGCATCATCCTCGTCCCATTGCCACTTGCCACTTGCCACTCTCTTTGGTCAGACAGAGAGTGTGGGTTAATATAATTAGTTTCAGTGTAAAATTATAAACGTCAACCGCGAAATGGCTTAACACACACACACGCACATGCACACACACAGGCACAGGCAGAGGCAGAGGGACACAGGGACACAGGCACACGGGCACGGACACGCAGAGAATCCCTCAAGCACTCACAGCACTCACAGCACACGGATAGCCAGGACAAGGACATTATTGCGGCCTCCTCGCAAAGCAGTGTAAATCCTGTGGCCAAGGGACACACACATGACACCTACTCCCCATCCACCTTCCGCCGCTGCCTCTCCACTGACATCTCAAAACTGACAATCCCGAGGTATTAAAGTTTTCCACTTGCCACTCATTATGCCACAACACACCCACCCATGCACACACGAAATCACCCACAGAGCGCAACTCCTTTTGGGGTCCCTGGGAAATGAAAATGAAAATGAAATTTTCCGTGCGTCAACAGACAGGAGCCGCAGTAACCCAAAGCCGCAGGATATTTCCGTTCAATATTTGTGCCATTTCCTATATTTGCGCAATAGAATATGTTGGTGACGACATGTCGACATGGCGTCAATCCTTCGATGTCCTTTTTACGCAGAGGGTTGTATAAAATTGAAGAGCAGCCCACTTTAAAATAAAGAAATAAAGAAATACAGAAATACACTGTCGAAGCTAGCAAAATCTTTTTTGGAATCTGGAATTTTGGATCGGAGTGCGCTTGATAAACACTTGAAAATGTCTCTCTTTCTTTAAGGGATAGCCGGACGAAAGCGGGTCCCTTGTAGGTCCCAAGTGCCCATCACCAGAACGTATATATTTTGTTTGGTTTACGAGGGAAATTCTTTGATTAGAGGTTGCCACACGGGAACGCGTGGCAATTCCCCAACGAAAATTCTGTTCAGCTAAGTGTGAAATTATGGAAAATTTGTGACTGCACTGCAGGTGTGAAGCAGGAGGGAGCAGGAGGGAGGGAGGACGTAGAGACTAGGGACGTGTGTTGTTTTTTAATTACCTGCTAAGCAAATTACGTATACGCCGCATTACACGCCAGTAAGTGTGTGTCTAATGCGATGTCGTGTCTGTGTGGGACGTGGGACAAAGGACACAGAAGGTGTCATCTATTTTGATAAGCTGTTGCTTTCCCCGACGCACCCCCGTACCGGGAGAACAGGGTCGCCAAGGGATAGATACTTCCATATGAATTTAAATGTTCTACTCTTCTGTAATTCGGTAATTCTGTAATCTCATTCTATTAAAACTATCTTGTGTGTATTTCAAATTGATTCAGGCTGTCTACAAAGAGTCCACGGCAGCACAAAGAGAGGCATAGCTTACTCTCTTTACTACACATTACTCTTAATGCATCGTTGCTGCTGCTGCCCTGCTGCCCTGCGCCCTACGCTCTCGCATCACATCGCCCCAATCGCCTTGCATGGCAAATAAACGAAACTGTATACATTAAATATATATTTAAGTTGAATCAATGAGCTCGGAAGGTTGCACCGAAGGTGGATTCTCGATCTTGTCCATGGTTGCTGCGAAAACATCATCCAATAGATCATTACAGTTCTCGTGCACAATGCGTTCGGTTTCATCTTTCCAGCGCTGACTGGGAACTGCCTGGCGAATGAGTTTGCGTATTATAGCCTCAGCCTCGTAGCTTGATGTCTTTCGCGGTGTCTCGCTCTCGCTGTCCGTGGAGAAGAGGTAGAGATCGTTGTCGATGAGGCGATCAATGAAGTCGCTGGTCAGGGTGGTGGATATGTCGAATGGTTCTAGCTCTGCCCACACACTGCCAAATATCACGTCCTCAACAATGTAGTTCACGATGAGAGTCTTCTGGTGACGATCGAGAGCAGCACTCATGTCCGGGGAGACCATGTCGCGCAGCATGAGACGCAGCGGAGCATAGGTGAGGGGGGTCTGGATGAGCTTGAAGCTCTCCAGCCATCGCTGGATATCTGAATCAATCTGCCTGGCCTGTCCTGTCACCGTTTCGGCGGCATCGCTCTCTGCAATGTGGTTCATATCTGTTGTTAACAGAGCGCTGAGGTATTGACTGCTAACCACACTGTGGGCCCCATTGCACTTCTGGAACAGCTCTTCGTACAGCTTTCTCAGCTCATTTTCCTTCTGCCGCAATCCTGCCTCATGCGCTTCGCGTCGCCATCTCTCCTTTTGGGCCACAATGGTAACGAAGTGGAGTTTTCGCTGCTCCTTCAGCCGCCCCATCTCCTCACAGAGAAACTGCATGATCCACCCAATAGTGGTGCCTTCGTACGATTTCAGTAGATTCTCAAACTCTTCGTTTCTCCTCTGAGCCTCCAACTCCTTCCCCTGGAATGTGTCCCTACTTGTTGGTGGATGAAGAGCTTTCGTGGGCGTCGGCTCTGGCGGTTCAATGGCCCTTGGCGCTGCCTGATAGAAGTCAATGTTGGAGTAACTCGGATACTTCTCGAATTTCTCCGAGCTCAATGGCTTTTTCTTCTGTAAGCACTTCGGATCGGTCCGGTGTGTCATAGCCGACTGCGTTCGCAATCCCTTCAAGGAGTCGTAAAGCTTCTGCAAATTTTTGTCATTGCAGAAGTTGTGCTCGTACTCCTTAACGTACTCTTGGGGCGTGGACCATTCCTTGAGTTTTCTAAACGGACACCTCAGGTTGTTCATGTTCACCCGCTTCTCCAGGTCGTCCATCCTCAGATCGAAGGCCTTGCGGTTAGTGCCTGAGAAGCTGCGACGGGCCGGGTCAACACCGTGTCGGTTGAGTGGTCCGTAAAACTCGGAGCAAGGTGATCCCAGGGAATACATGGGACTCTGCTTCTGCCACTTCCGGGAGGTCTTTGCGAGCTGTGTATCGAGACGGCGTTTGCCACGCTGGAACTCTATCTCGTTCTTGTTGAGACCCTTTTGACGGCGCTTCTCGATGCGTTCGCAGGCCATTTCGATGCGCTTCTTGGATGCCAAGTGCATCTCCCTCTCGCGCTTGTCGAACATCTTGATAACGATCTCGAGACGCTTCCTCTGGCACTCCTGTATGTCCTCCTCCCGCTCGATCCAGCTCTCCCATTCAAAAGCTTCCAGTATTTCCCTGTACTTTGTTTTCATTGTCACCTCCCGAACCCCCTGCAACTGTCGCATAAAGTTTGTCTTCACTGCCGTGTTGAAGGCCCAACGCTTGCGCGCACGCTCAAGGATCTCGACCTCATGGAGTCCCGGTGGCTTATCTCCTGGCAGCAGAGACGGAAGGGTGAACAGCTCTAGATGCTCAAGCATCTCTTTGTCCGCAATCTCTGGCAAATAGGCCACCGTTTGCGCAGAGGATTCCCTGCGAATTGGGCAATATAATGGTATCAGATGTAATGATTAGGACTTTGACCTCCGGAGACTTGGGCTTACCTATAGAGGGATTGTGTTCCTTGCTCCTTGAATGCTCGCTTGTTCACATATTTGGGAAAGAAATCGCATTTGGTGGTGTAATTCTGAACTATAGTCGCCGAAGGACGCATTTTGACCTCATGGGTTGTTATATGTGTGTCCCGTTCAGTTAAGAAATCGATTCCGGTGCCCGGAACTGGCATTCGCTGTCTGTACGAGGCAATCTTCCCACCGACCGTTCAGCAGGGTTATTGGCACCTGCATATTGAAGGTTGGTGAAAGAGTGAAAGAGTGAAATGATCCCACATGTTCCCACCGGCTGGCAATCGTTTGTCCATTGCTGACATCGAGATCAGACACGATGTGAGGCCCTCTTCATTCTGCATGCAACTTTGGTTGGCCTTCGGTGTTTGGCCATCAACTTCATTGCTCCGTTGTGTGGCCTGTTTGGTGTGACTTGGCAATGGCACCTTCTGACGAAGAGCCACATTTCGAGCAGTTGGGAAACGAAGAGTTGCTCCGGTCTGGCGACTGTCGTGCCCTCGGCGCTGCCTTGTGGGCCGCTTCTCCTGTGCTGGCATTTCCGTGCAGCTCCCCGAAATTACTGGTAAAATGTGTAATGGAAATTATGTATAGCGTTACTGTTTAGCTCGTTGTTGTTTGTTTAGATGTTTGGATGATGTTTGACTGGTGACTGAGCTGAACGTTTTCAACAAGCATACTAGGTAAAATTTGCCTTGCAGCTGGTGTACCGACCTTCTGAATCGAGTACTGGGTGGCCAAACTTCAAATACGAACTCTCGCTACAATATGTCATGAAAAAACATATCTGGACAATTAATAGTCAATTTGATATGTTAATTAATTAGTAGACAAATGAATATACATATATGAGAATGTATGAATTATAATTTACCAACTTATGAAGTTATTGCAGAGCTGTTCTTTTTTAAACTATTCTTAGATAGTGGAACCGCATCTTCTTCCGTTCTTCTTCAGCTTCTGTGCCGAGGTTCTCAATCAGATTATGATCCAGTTGCTTTGAGGCTTCCATCTTATCAGAAGCTCTATTTCACAGTTTTCTTCAGTATCTTTGCAGGCTCCTCCCCTGTCCAGAGACCTGGCTGTTGCCTCTCTCTCCATAATTACTATAATAACTCGCATCACTTCGCCCCAAACTTACACACATACTCGTATGCATATACTTAAATTGAATTAATTGTGTTCTTAATGAAATATTTCGGTAATTACGCTGCTGAAGAAGCTCAGTGGCTCAACACTGTCCCTCCCCCCAGCCCCCCCCTCTCTCCCTCTCTCGCAAACGCTTAAGCAATGTTTTTGGCCTAATGAAATTGAATCATTTTCCACTTAAGCTCAAAATGATTCTAATGAAAGTTTATTCACCAAAGAATTGCCAGGAATTTGCGATGTTGCGAAGCAGAGTCCTGGCTCTGTACAGGGTGCAGGGTACAGGGTGTCGTAACTGGAACCCTGCTCGATGTTATGCTCCTTGGTCCTTAGCATAGCCTTCGGGCTTTTCCTCTGCGCGAGGACTTCGCTAATGAAGGCACAAAAGTGCATTCAACTGTGGTGAATCCAGGGAAAACACAATGCCAGCAGAAGATAGATGGAGAGAAAGAGAAAGGGAGAGGTGTAGATGGAGATAGAGATTCCTGTAGGGCAAAACGGGTTGAACGAAACTTTTTGAAGTTGCCACAAAATGGCGTTAACTTTTTAGTAAGTCACTTGATTACTGCCTCGTCTCGTCTTGCGTCCTTCGTCCTTCGTCTTTCGTTTTTCGCTTTTTCGTCCTGCCTTCTCCATTGAAAGGAGGTGAAAATTGCTTCAATGAAGTTCGCTTGTCGTCGCCTCTGCTTGTCTCTCTCTATTCTCTACTCTCTCTGTCTCCGTCTCCTTCTCCGTCTCTGTTGCTGCCGCAGTGAAACCCGTTTGACCTCATCTTGATTTGGGTCTGAAGTTGGAAGCGCTGCTGAAGTTGGGCGACATTTAGCGCGTAATTGAGACAATTAAATTCGCTTTGACAGTGCCAATGCCCCTTCCCTTCCCCTTCCCCTTCCCCTCCCTTCGCCTCCGTTCCGGAAAAAAGGGGGAAAAGTATAGGAAAAAAGCCCAGGGAAAAGCCAGAGCAGAGAGAATCGAGACAAATCAAGAGCAAAACCCCGAAACCGAAATGAAATGTAATAAATAAAGCAAAAACAGGAACAAAAAGAGCGGAGAAAAACGGAGAAATGGAGATAGGAGACAGGAGACAGGAGTCAGAGGAAGAAGGAAAACCCTTGAGGAATTCCAAATTAATTGAGTTCCAGAAAGAAATACATTTACCTCAAATTTCTTTGTGCTTAAATCTGTTGCCGTTGCCGTTGCCTCTTTCTCTCAGTGTAGATCCGAAAGAGAGAGAGAGAGAGACAGAGAGAAGGGTCTGACAGCAGCCGCACCTTTAAATTGTAATTAAATTTTGCATCTTTTTTTTGTGTGTGTGTGGGGTTTCACACCTTTTAAAATGTTCTTTCAGTCTGCTCTTGAATCCTGAGGTCCCTCGCTTCCTGGCTTCCTGGCCTCCTGCTTAATATGCATTGCATTTTCCTGCAGAGAGACGGAGACTGAAGCTGAGACTGATTCCTTTTTGCGATCCTGCCAAAGTGCATAAGGCGACAGGCGACGAAAAGCCGATGACTCAATGATTTTATTATGCGATGCGGAAAGTGATATTCAAAGCACACACACACGCAGGACGCAGGACACACGCAGGACACAGAATGGCAGAAGGAGGAGGAGGAGCTTCTTCCTCTCGTAATTGGAGCGTAATGTGTTAAGAGTTGACAGGCTCCACGTGGCATTGCTTCTAATTTGTTTGCCATCTGCCACATCTCCAGTGTACAGTATACAGCATGCAGCATGCAGCATACAGCATACAGCATATTGGGTACTGGATACAGTCTCTTTGCAACTGCTGCAACTGTTGCATATTTCATGGCATGGCATGGCATGGCACAGCGGAGCAGAGCAGAGCAGAGCAGAGCACAGCTTTCCTTTAGTAAGTTTACAAGCTTTGCATGCAAATGACACATCCCATCCCATCCCGTCCTATTCGACAGTCGACAGTCGACACCAAGAGGAGCAAACATCAATCAAAGTTTCATGGAAGATGCCTGCTGGGATTTGTGTCTTCAATTAGTGGAAAGTAAAGACTTCTCCGGGGTAAAAACTGCTTTTGAATAGCAATTCCTTTCAGGAAGTGCCAGCTTAACTCAATTCTAATATTCGAATGGCACTCTCCTCATAAATCTGCATCTCCGTTCGAGTTCGAGTAAGCCTCTTCGCAAAAAACACAACTCTCTTCAGCTGCAGCTCCCACTCCCACTCATGTGTGCTGTTCGGTTGGTGGTCCATTAGCTGAATTTGAATAGTTTTTCAATCCTGGTTTTACCCAACCATGCATTTGCCTGCTGCTGTTGCGGCTCTTGTTGGTACTGCAGAATGCTCCAAGTGGCAGCCGACCGAACAAATATTCGCCTAGTCTGGTTGTTACACCGTCCCCCCACCTATGATTACACTCTATAGGAGTGGTATGGTATTCCTCCTGAAACTGTAGCCTGCACTGAGCGATGCCCAAATTTCACAAAAATGTGCACTGCCTGCAGAGGGTATTATGACTTCTAGCCGATGTTTGATGGGTTACTCGGCAGAGATTGTAGTTCTACCATCGGAACCATTCATTTGGAAGAGTATCAAAAGTTCTAGTCTATTCCGTTCCGTTCGGACCCTCAAACAGGCCGCGGGAGGTATTGAACCATTTCGAAGCCGTTTTGGTTAAAATTCCTAACTAAATATTTAGTTTTTCTATGGGAGAGGCACCTGGCAAGGGGCGGGGCTGGACAGCAGAGGAAAATCCATCAGGTATCCTATCGACATCCACTGATGCCACTGATGCCACCGATGCCACTGTGCCACCAATGGGCTGCTGAGGGGCGAGGGTGAGGGGCTTCCATTGTGGGAAATTTTTTCAATTTCTACTAATCCGCGGCATGCGTATACCTCAGCACAAAAAAAAGAAGAAAAATTACACGGAATCGAAATGGTGGAGGAGTGGCTCTGTGTGGGAGACAAAACACCGTACATCCATACAGCGTACACCCGTAGAGCGTACACCCCTACAGCGTACACCCGTACGCCGTGTACGTATACGTAATAGAGGATAAAATATAAAAAAGTGGATCAATTTTTTCCTCTGGTTTTTGGTTTCTCTGTTTGTCTGGCATTCCGTCGAAAACATAATAAAAACGTTAAACTTTTGTTTTTGTTGGGCAACCGGGAAACCGGGAAACCGCAACAGCACCATTGAGGGAAACACCTACCCGGCCCCATAAAAAAATCACCTATACATGTACATATATAGGAGATATTCTCTATGTAATTGATATCTATATTCCACGAACAGTAGGGGATTCCATGGCGGGATACTCTATGTATATACGTGAATATCTCTACCATTCAATGGGATATTTCTACTAGGCTTTTGCTGGGTATTCCATGCTTCGTTTCCTTCCGCAAGGATCTTCGTTTTCTTTTATTTTTCAGCTGTAGACTAATATTTTTATTGGCAAAATGGATTTGTGGCAGCTTAACTTGGTTTATGGCATTTGATTGAATATATTCTTTTCGTTTTCGTTTTCCTTTCTGATCCCTCCCTGATCCCTCTTTTCCCTAGTATCTTTCGTTTTTGCTTTCGCTTTCTTTCGCTCTTTCTTTGCCCTTGTGCAGTTTCATTTTCATTATAATTTCGATTCGATTTGTGGAAGTCTCTTATTTTGTTCGTTTTTCGTTCGTTTCAATTTCATTTCATAAGCCGCTTAAAAAGCGCTGCTCTTGTGCCCCAAAATGTGTGATAAGAGCTCTTTAATTGCTGTATGATGATGCAGCAACAATAACGAGTTTCGGATCGATACCGTGACCCAATGCGTGGCACAGTTCTGATCGCTTTACACCGTTGTGCCCCGTCATCTTGCAGTCGGTGTAACACTTGACATTGACTCTGCTCCTCCGCTCCTCCATCTCTTACACCTCTGACATTGAAACCACAGCCACAACCACAGCAACAGCCACAACCACAGCAACAGTCATAGAGCCATAGAGCCACACAATGCGGATGGCCCCCAAAAATGTTTCTGAAAATAAAACTAAAATAAATAGCCAGCAAACAGACACAAAATAAGTGTAAATCTGAGAGTATTTGTAGAATGGCGGAAGGTGGACATGTCCAGGGGTAAATCTTTAAAGAAAATATTGACAGATTCTCCGCGCAATCAAATAGTGCGCACCAAATGGGCAAACAATCGGATTGGATCGCATCGCATCACCGCATCAGCCCATAGCCCGTGGATTCTTCAGCGATCAATGACCATTGCCATGGCCCAAGCCTGAGCCTAAGACTCCCCGGATCGATCCATCGAACGGACCGACGAACCACCGAACCACCGAACCATCCAACATTCGAGTTTCGAGCTTCGAGTTTCGAATTTGGAGCCATCAAACAGGTTTGAAGAAGCAAAAGCCCCAAGACGTCCGAAAAGTAATAAGTGTTAATGTGGGTTCGCTTCGAACTCGATTTGTTGCTAATTTTTTGTATAAATAGTTAAGCGATTTCAACAGCAGGCAGCAATACGAGCAGAGCACAGCAGAGCAACCCAACGCCCAACGCCCAACAGATTGAGCAGGTCAGAACCAGATACAACGCAGGAAAAGATACATTCAAAATGGTAAGTACTCCACTCCCCGCCCAAGGGAGATCCTGCCTCAAGCCTCATCTTCTTTGGATTTCGATTGCTTGCAGCAAGGAGCAAGATTCGGTGTTAATTGTGCGCTGCTGCTGGCGGTGCTGCTGGCGGCGCTGCTGGGCGTCTCCTGTCGCTCGGTGGTGCGTCGCGACGTCTCCCATCTGCCGCTGGAGTATCTGCCGCCCGTGGTGCTGCCTCCAGTGCCCAGCCGGGACTACCTACCGCCTGTGGAGGAGCATGCTGCTAGCCTGAACCACGTGCTCCAGCCACCACGTGACTACCTGCCGCCCGTGAACAATGAGTATCTTCCCCCTGTGGTGGAGGAGGAGGAGCTGCAGGAAGAGCCCATAGTCACAAAGGAGGAGGAGGAGGTTGCTGTGGAGACGACCGCTGCACCCACCACCACCACAGAAGCCGTGACTGAAGCCCAAACCGAACCAGAACCCGAAGCAGAGATCGTCACGGAACCTGTGGAGGTGAAGACCCTGGAACACATCGAGGAGGAGCAGCTGCCCAAGGAGGAGGTGGAGTCGGCCGTTCTCCTGGACGATGGCTACCACTACCGCACGCCCCAAGTGGTGCCCAATCTGCTGCCCGTAAAGGAGTACCTGCCCCCCCTCGACGATAATGCAGTCGTCGAGGAGATTCCCGAGCACGAAGAGGACTCCTCCGCCCTGCTGGACGATGGCTATCACTATCGTACGGTCAAGCGTCTGCGCTTCTAGTCTCCCGATCCGTCCGTTCCCTCTTATTTGTATCTCGTATTTTTTTTGTTTCCCATATTCCACCACGAATTTCTGTTTCTGTTGTTTAATTTTATAAAATATATATACAAATTCCTGTCCAACCAACTGTCCTGCGTATCCTTCGTACCCTTTGCACCCTTCGGACTAAACGGACTAATCGATGGGGCTGGGAATGGGGCTGGGGATGGGGCTGGGCTGCCTGCAAGAACATTTCATTTGTATTGATGACAGGAAATTAGAAAAATGTTTTCACAGAGAACAGGAGACAGGGACAGGGACAGGACAGGACAGGACAGGGAGACATTGTTGTTGTCCTCCTGGGCACCTGGTCTCCACCTGCACTTCCACTTCCATCTCCATTTACCGTCTCCGCAATTGATTTGTTGCCGACTGTGGTTGGGGGCTTTTATTGTTTTCTTTACGTGTTGCCTCTTGGCTTACATTTTCATTAACCAATCTTGGAGAAAGTTTTCCTTTTCCTCCGTCACCCGTTTCCCGTTCCCCGTTCCCCGACAATCTCTGAGCCAGAGTTCAATAATTCAACAATTTCCAATTGGCCGTATAAATATTTGAAAAGTTTTAAATGTTATTTCCACTCGGTTTTTTCAGTATTTCTGCGGTGTGGTGTGGTGCGGTGCGGTGCGGTGCGTGCGGTGGTGTTTGTTTTAAGCCTAAATATAAATGGGATTTTTATGTTTTTCCTTGTTTTCTTGGTCTTATTGTTGTATAGTTGCTGTTGTTGTTGTTGTTGTTGTTGAAATGCTTATGAATAATTCCACAATCACCACAAGGGAGAGTGAACGAAAAGCGTTGTCTACTTTTATGCGCGGCAGAAAAATCCCCAAAGCAACAAGTGGTTCCTGCATTCATTCATTCTCCGACGACTCTGACGACTACGACGACTACGAGGACTGATTTCCCTCAGGGGAGGCATCCACAGCAACGAGAAATCAAATAAAAAATGTGAACCCAAGAACCTGGCGGTGCATTGCACTCTCCAGACGATTTTCGGGCATATTCGGGTGTATTCATTCTCGTTGGCGGTCCATAAATTCTAGCCAAAATCGCTTCCAAAACAAACACCTGTAAACAATTGAAAGCCAGCAAAACATTGGCCCGGCCCGGCCCGGTCTGGCCCTTCGTTAAAAGTCGAATGGACTGCGTGGAAAAGCTCGTGGAAAAGCATGCCAGAGCTTTCCCGTCCGACATTTGACGAGGAAAACGGTATATAAGCCGACATCCGAGGAAAACTCTTGTTAGTTGCGGGTTGAACATTGCCGAAAGCGAAACAGAAAACAGAAAACTGAAAGCGGAAAATGTTACAGTACGATTAGGCGGCGATAGGGTGCGATAGAGATATTCCTCGGCCGAGGAGCAACAGTGGATAATCGGAGGCAGAAGCAGAAGCAGAAGGGCAGCAGATAATGCCCCGGAGAGGATTTATCTCCACCTATGGATTTTTTTTGGTCGTGAAAACCCAGTGAATAAGCGAGTAAAAGCATTTCAAAGGTGAGCATCAGATATCTGAAAATGTGATCGTGAAAATCGGAAACCAAAGAAACAAAGTTTTGAAAAAGGATTCAGGTTTTTATTCAAGAACAGAAGAGTGACATTCATTATTCTAGATCTTAAGAAATTAAACATTAAAACTATGATATTTTGGAATATTCCTAATACTATGCAAATAAATCAAGGATATTTGAAAACAATAAAAACAAAATAATATGTTGAAATAAATTGAAACTTTCAGTGTGGAAATTAATGAAAAATTCTAAATATAATTATTTTTTTGTTTCAAACTTTGTGAAGTCAGATCAGAGATTATATATTTTATACTGAATTTATAAACAAATAAAGGCGAAAAACGGGAAAGATGAAGACTTTCTGTAAAAATAGACTTTAATATTTAGCCCCCTTTAAACAACCATAAATCGCAGGAGAATATAAATCAAAATTACCATAAAGCATGTAACTCCCCCCCGCAAAAACACTTCAAAGATAAAGTCTTATGCAAGCAATGGAGAGTTTTGGCTTCGAGAGGCAACAACTCGAATAAATCAAAATTAAATATGAATTAAAAGCGCATTAAAATTGGCCAGAAAATTGATAAAACGGCCATCAACAACTGTAAACCAATAAACGACTTATGGAGGACGGTGCGGGACGGGGACGGGAGGGGACGGCATGGGAAAAAGAAAGCATCAACAGACAACAGACAACAGACAGACAGACAGATCTTGCCCTCTCAACTTAGCCACAAAAACAGCCTGCTCTTCAGCCTCCTCCCCTCCTCTCCTTCGCTTTTGCCTGTTGCCTAAATTTCAACAATTAAAATGCAATTAATTTTGCAAAATATTTGCAGTATTTGCTGAGCAACGAAATTGAATCTGTGTCTTTGCTTCGAGTACGAGATTCTGCAATTGTCATTCCCCTTTCAAACTTTCAAACCGAAGACAACAAAACCAAATGTGGGCTTAGCAAATTCCATGGCATTTCCATTTCCATTTCCATGGACACACCACCGCACACACACACACACGAATACGAACACGCACATATGCAAAATCCACTGCATTTTCAGTTTTCAGTTTCCCTCAAAAGGGAAAACTCTCTCTAGGCTGCTGTTTGGCATTTGTCGCTCTGCCGCGCTGTTGCTCTGTTGTTCTGTTGCTCTGTTGCTCTGGCGTTTTGTCGCCTTGTCGCCTTGTCGTCGGGGGCCGACGTCAACAGAACACAACACAAAAGTTTATTAATAAAACGTTTTCACTAACAAAGCACAAAAATGATAAAATAAACGCGTTGCGGAGGGAACTCTGGCGGTGGCAGGGGGGTGGCAGTGGCAGTGGCAGCGGTAGTGGCAGCGGCAGTGGCAGCGGTAGTGGCAGGAGCATGGGCGGAAAAGTCAGTGGTTGGGTGGTTCCAGGGCTTCATCGGGGGACGTTTAATAAACGGGGAATGCCATTGTTGCCAGTGGCATTGCATTGGTTACGGCCAAGGTATATTAGGTACCATTACAATGGGTATGCATCTTTGCTACGGAAGGAATCTTAAGTGAATGCTCTAAATATTCCCACATTCTTGAGAATTTTATAGAAAAGAGAAGACCTGAAGAGTGACCTGAAGATTTACATATCGTATTCGTTTTAGATTGTGAACCATATTCTTTCCAATCCATTTTTAATCTCTATTGCCTGCCTAATGCCCACCCAAACAAGTTTCAAATATATTTCCACTTCGGTCTCTTTGGGGTAATATTAATCTTTGCACGTATTGATGGGTACCTGCCGTGTCGATGCTCGATCATACTCTCTATAAGAATATGTGTCTATATATCCGTGGGTGTTTGTGTGTGTATGTGTATTCGTGTGTTTGGCACGCTTTTTGTGTTTATTAATAACAAAGTAATCAGACATTGTAATCTCCTCTCGCAAAAGCGTATTACAGCAGTAATAACAATGGCAAAATGGAGGAACCCCCGTTCCCCGTTCCCTGCTCCCTCTCCCTCCCTCTCTCTCTCTCTGATATTCTCTCATTCATTTGGCGATTTCAATGCGGGTTTATCTTTGCCGCTTGGCTGTCTTCACGGGGCTGCATCCTTGAATCCCTGATTCATTGTTGTTCCTGCGCCTCAGCGCCGAACACGCTTCCGGCTCAAGTGGCAGCAGTGGCAGTGGCAGCAGTGGCATCAGAGGCAGCAGTGGCAAGGGAGCAGCAGTGGAGTGGCCTCAGTGGCAGCAACATAATCATCAGCAAAGGCTTTATATCCGTCCTCCCTCGAGTATACACATATGTATCTATATCTATATATCTATATCTATAATCTCATGTATCTGTTTTTGTTAGTATTTATTATTCTTGTTATTTCAATGTATTTTCTATTAGTCTGTTTTTATTATTTGCTAATTTTGCGCTTCATTTGTCCGGGAATTATTTTTGTTTCCTATCACCGGTAATCGAAAGGGTATTTGGTGGGGTCCAATCGGGAAAAGGTTTCTTAAAGAGAAAAAAGTATTTGGCATTTATTATTAGGTAATTGTAAAAAAATGAAGCGTACTTGTGGGATAGTCATACAGAAAGAGATGATCCAGCTATCGGGCAGAAGAAAGACAGTTGTCTCTTATATGTCCTCAGGTTGCATGATGTGCTTTGTCTCCTTCGAAAAGAAGAGTATACTCTTGTCGGAGAGCTCACCCAAGGCATTTTCTTCTGGCATTTTTTTGTTTTCGCTCTTATTATTCTTCTGTTTTTCTAATTTGACTTTCGCTGGGCGCTGATTTGTGCTTCAAAGCCGTTGACTGATTGGGATTTCAGTTGATGGAAGGCGGAGGAAGGCAGAGGCAGAGGCGGACAGGACCTGCGAGGATTGGGAGCACGGATTTCATGAAGGATATATCAGAACAGTGGGGCGTGAGCGTGGGCGGGGGCGTGGTGCAGGTCCTATTGATGACTCGATGGCGTGTGCTTATGGCTCTCAATCATTTTGTTTGCTTTTTGCTTTCCTTTTTTATGTGATACAATTCCTATTCCACTCCACCTATGGAATGGCAGAGCAATTTCTGTTTTGTTTTGCCAATTTGCCGCCCATTTTGTATGCAAATTGGCAAGCATTTGGTGTCAGTCTTGACACGCTCTGTCCTTAGTATCCTTCCGCGTATCCTTCCGTTTTCCCCACCCCTTGCCCCCCCCTCTTTTGCAGTGGGTCAAAGTAATAAAGCAAACAAATTAATTTGATTTGTTTTCAGCTTTGACTTGGCGCCCTATTCCCTTTTGCCAATTACCGGGAGCCAATTTTCCGATTTCCACATTGCGTATACGCCACGTGTAAGTGGTATTCGTTCCATCGTCTATAAGCGAATGTTCTCTGGCTTAAATATTTAATGAAAACAGCGCAAATGATTGGCTGCATTCCTCATTTCATCGATGCGCATAAAAAATATGAACAACTCATTGAAGAACCTCCAATAAAAACGAGAATACGAGTAATTGAATGAATGAATCAGAGGTGATCTTTTGTTTATGCTTTTTTTAATCATCCCAAAAGAAGCACACATACACACACACGCTCACCATTGCACAAATCAAATGTTTTCAACAACATTTTCTGGCCAAGACTGGCTAAGACTATTTGCCATTTTTCATTGAAGAAATTCGCATTTACTTCAAATTTGTATATCGAAAGAAGGTCTATATCGTGGCTAGAATTGTATTGAAAGATCGCTGAAACATTACCTTTACTTTACGTATGGAAGTTTTCTCCAATTCCCAATTTTCTTCCACCTCGAAACACTTCAGTCATATTCCCATTTTCCACTTTCCCCCACGAAACTTTCTTCAGATGCTTTCGCTTTTCGTTTCTTTTTTGGTTTTGGTTTTTGTGGCTATTACTTTTTAAAGACCCTTTTTTTTGGCCAAAGAACATGCATAAAAAAAGGGAACTGTCAACCATGAAAATCTCACTCGGAGCCACGGGACGGGGCAGCAACAAATCTGTGTTTAATTTGAATTTTCCCTTTGCCACTGCTCGTGCGTTTGTGTGTGTCAGTGTGTGTGTGTGTGTGTGTGTGTGTGCGTGAAAAAGGAAAGTTTTTACACAGTTTATTTGCCAGGACCTTTTCCTTTATAAAGAAAATAAAATGCCAGTGAATGGGACTCGACGAAGGAGGAGAGGCGCAGGCGGTGGCGGTGGCGGAGGCAGCGACTGGCGATGTAAAAAATAAAATTTACAATAATTATTTGAAATATTTCTCCTTTAAACGGGGATTTCATTTGGCATGCAACGGAGGAAAAGAAAATAAAGAAAAGCAAAGGAAAACGTTTAAAGTTCAAAAGTTCATAAGGGAAAACAATGAACAAAAAAGAAAAGCGACCAAAAAACCAACACAGAACACCGTGAAAACATTCCTCAGATGTTGTTCTTTAATGCATACGAAATTATCAAATAAATTATCATCAGCGGGACCAACGCGACATTATCGCGACGTAAGAGAGAGAGAGGGAGAGAGAGAGAGAGAGAGAGCGAGAGCGAGTTCGTAGAAAGACAAGAAAAGGTGAAGAGCCAGAGAAAAGCCTAAGAAAAGAAGGAGCTACAATTTTCCTAAGCAAACTCCACTCAGTTTTGGTATTTCGTATTCAGGTATTTCTCTGCCACGCACAGGTATGTGAAAGTTAACAAAAGGGAAAACGAAGTATGTGAATGGTCCGAAAGTATATCAAAATAGTCTTCTTTTCTTGACTATATTCCTATAAAAACTTGCTATAAAACATCAAGCAGGGAGCTCTTCAGAGCTCTCCAATTACATGCACCTGTCTGTCCATTCATAGTAATCCGAACGCATAATGTAATTATTTAATTATATTGGACATCTCTGTCCAAAGAGGGGTGTTAGAGGAGAGGGGCTAGAGGAAGGCTGGAGGAGGAGTGCCACCGCCACTATACAAAAAACCACTCAAGCTTTTCCTGCACTCCATTTGGCTGCTGCTTCTACGTTAATTTTAGTCTATTCTTCTCTTATTTTTTCCAGACAGGTTTCATTTCCCTCTAACCACGCCCCCCCCCCATGTGGTTGTGGGGGGCGGGGCTGAGTGCAGTACACTGTTGGCTTTCGGTTAATTTACATTTCCGCAACGCTATGCTACGTGTCGTATGCGTAATATGAGAATTTTTGTGAATTATTAAGTATACGTAATGAGATAGTAAATTTGTTTGGCAGCAACACAGCAAAACAGCACCACAGCACCTCCGCCATCCCGCCTCAGCGCTCATTCCAGTGCTCATTCGTGTGGTTAGTGTCAGAGCATGAAAATTGCATGTGGGGTGGGGGTGTTTCCACATGCTACAGGGAAGCAGGGATACAGGGGGACAGCTCTCCTGTGGAGAGCGGAGAGTGCTGCGGTGTGGTGCGAGCCCAGCAATTAGTTAAACACAAAAGTTTATGAGGTAGAGGGAGGAAGAGAGGGAGAGGGGCTATCTCCTGGAGTTTGTGCCTCTTCCTGTTGTAGGATGTACATCCACTTCCGCATGACTTTTGTGGCTCATAGGCTCTGCCTCTGCCAGTGCCTGTGCCTGCGCTTGGTCCTGTTCGCTGGCGCCTGGTCTTAAAAGGGGATTTATGCTGGCTCATCAGGCTTATGGACCTCATGGTCTGCTCTCTCAACTTCACGAGCTTCCAGTCAGGTTCCATAAGTTCTGTTTTCCACCAGGCAAAACTTTGAGGCAACTACGAGTAAATGCCAAAAGATGGTCGCACAAAGTTTCCCCAGATCGGACTGAAACTTTCTGGATTACAGGTAGTTTATAATTGTACTTTTGGTTTGGCTGGTGGCTGGCTGGTGGATGAACGCATATTTTTAGAAATTAAATGGCTCAAAGGCAAATTAAAATATGATTTAGTTTAGGCTTACGAAAAAAAATAACTTGTAAAAGTTTTGGGTAAATTCCTACGAAGTTCCCTTTGGTGGATGGAAAAAGTTTTGGGCTGGAAAGACGTTGAGATTTAAAAATGTAAGGAAAATTCATGCCTATTGCTGTCGGAACATGCATCTTCCGCTTTGCATGTTTGCGCTTTGTAGCTTTGTATCTGCAATGCGTTGTGTACCTGTGACATTCCCTATCGACTGGTATTCCATCTAATCTATGACTAATTTGTGTGAACACGTTACTAATTAGCCAGAATGGCATTAAGGCAATGCTTTGAGCACATTTACTCCGGCTCCAATTCATTAGTTATCCATGTCCAGCAATCAGCATTGAGCATTGAGGATACCCTTTCCCTTTCAGTATGCCCAGTGCGGAAGGTGCTTTGTCAGGCCAAAACCTCTCCCATTTCAGAAGGGTATTCACCTCTCTGCTTCAGTCTCTTCAATCCTATTGCACACACTTATCCAAATATTTATCTATACAAATGTATCCACAGATGCTGCGGGGTCTGGGGGGCATCTTTAATTAGTAATTGAATATGCGCCTGGGCACTGGGAATACATATATTGTATTTTGATCCTTTAAAAGCCAAATCCAATCAGCTGTTGAGCGTGTTAATTTATTCATGGAATTGTTTTCCTTGGCCCTCCCTCCCCCTCACCCTGCCCAGTGGGCAGTGGCCAGTGGGCAGTGGCTGTCTCTGATGTCTCTGCTCTGCTCTGAACTATCTTTCAGGAGTCCTGATTAGTGGAATCCTCTTTTGTTTGCAGTCCACGCACGCATTCAATGGAAACTTCTACGAATAAGGCCAGACTCCTCCCCGCTCCCCGCTCCCTACTCCTCGGTAAGCACTAGGTTCAATATGTTTGCTGCTGCTGCTGCTGCTGATGCTGCTGATGCCTTTCATTTTTCTAATCCGAAAGCGTTCTGGTTCTGGTTCTGGCTTAATTCCCCGGGCCATCCCTTTGACACATGAGATGGAACCACCTAGATGCTGCCTCTCAGAGAGAGAAGGAGTCCTTGAACCCCGTGTGGCATGGCATGGCCTGGCATGGCACGGCACACTTTGTTGCCACGCTCGAATAGGAAAAGTATTCAAGTTCAACTCAATTACTTTACTTTTGTCTCAAAAACGAGTATTGTCCTACTCTTCTTTATGGGCCACTGCACTGCCACCGGGGGCCACCGGGGGCCACCGAGGGCATTTCCCCGTCACCTTTCCTTCCCTTCCATCTGATGTGGCCAGTATAACAATTATTTCGCTGCGGCTTTTCCGGTTGCCAATTTAAACAGAAAAGAGCACAGCATTTTCCGAACAATGAACTGAAAATGATTTTCTGTTTACTCGGCGATAGTCCATGAAAATATTTTGCAAAAATACACAATGAAAAAATCAGTACCAGTATGCATACATACATATGTATATCAACAAATTTACATACATACATATGGGCAAGTATCTGTATATCTCGACAAGTATCTGTAGATATACATATCTAAAGATATGTATCTATATAGATATGTTCATATAAACAATCATAAACTTCGTGCTTTATGTGCTGTTCGACTTGGACATCGACATCGAGCATCGACAAAATGCACTCGAATCGGAATTCGCATCGAAATTGTTGTTGTTGTGTGTGTGTGTGTGTGCGTGTGTGTGTGTGGGTGTGCGCCAATTTAGTGAACTGGAAAAAAAGACGAAAGGAGAAGAATATTTAAAATCATTGAGTGCCTAAAAACAATGTAAGCTAAAGAGATCAAGTGGCAAAGCACTTGAAAAGCTGTTGAAAATTAAGTGGAAAATTGGAATTCTTGGGGTTTCTCAGAGGGAGGCAATCCATCATTCCTTCAAAGATACGAGACCATGAATATTGAATGGAATATGGTATCCATGATGGTCTCCAAAGTGTAGGTGTGCTTTTATAGTAAGAGTTAAGAGAGGAACCTCTCCTAAAAGTAGGCAACATCTTTGATTTTTGTATTCCTCTTTGGACAACTCTGTTGAAGGACATCTTAATCAACAGACAGCTGACAGACATAGGGTAGAATTTGTGCACGTATAGGCACTTTAATTAGTCTGAATTTAAGGGGCATAGTGCGGTTTTTTGGAAAAGAATCCTTCTTGCAGCTCTTACTCCATTAAAACCCTTGTTTATGCCTCACTTCTGCAACTTTACTTCGTGGAATGAACTCCTTTTAAGATCCCGCAATTCCACAGATTTGCCCATTCTGTGGCCCACAAGTGACATCTGGCGTGTGTAGTTTTATGTGCCGCAAAGCTCATCAAAATCAATGTTTAGAGGGCAACCTTCCCACATGTGACGTGGGGCCATGGCGGGCCAGGCCAGGCCAGGCCGGGCCGGGACATTGAAGGCGAAGGTCTCGTCCTGGCATGGCCTGGCTGTCTGCCAAATCAGCACTTGACATTGTCCAGTGTCTCGGTGCCTCGATGAGCAGCCCCTCTCTCGGCGAGCATCGGATGGACACCAGGATGCAATGAAACTGCAAGCAACACACAAGCAATGCAAGGGGTTAGGCAGGAGCCGGGTGGGGGGGAGGTACTGTGACTGTGAACCACATAGTAAATATGCAAAAGGGCATGGAAATATGGAAATAACTGAGGGATCAGAGAGGGCTAACGTCACCAAGTCGAATTGGCCTGGAAGCCAGGAGCCGCAGGAGCTAACAGCCACCAGCCACATGCCACAAGGAGGCACTGGAGGCACATGGAGTACACTGTCAACGCAACGCAACGTAACGCATAAGGAAGAAGGGAAAAGGGAGAAGGGATAAAGGATAACGGATAATGGACTTAAAATAAACAAAAAACCAACGGCAAACGGAACAACAGCTAGTAAAGAAGGCAAGCGAACAAAACAGAGCAGAAGCGGGAAGCGAGAAGCGAGAAAGACAGGAAGAGCAGAAGAGAGTGAGGGAAGAGAAAGGACTAAGAGATGTACCCAGTAATCCAAGCGGAGGCGAGAGCTATGACAGGTTGATGGAAATGCGATAGAGACTGTCTGAATCTTAAATCATCTCAACCTTAATACAATCTCAAATCGAATGCCGAGCATAGTTGCATTGCATATGGTTTCCTGCACACTTTCTTCAACGGAAGTAAACGTGAAATCTCTTGGGGGGAAAAGCATCTAAAAGAGTACTGAGTACTCCAAAGTTGATCACTTTCCGTGGCCGGTTGGTTCCCTGCTACTGCTACTACTACCGCTACTATACAAAGCACATGAACAACAATGAAGGCTATGACCACCAGGGCCATAAACAGGGTGGAATGAATAGGTGGGGTGGTGTGGGGCAGCCAGAGATAGCATCTGGTTAAGGTAGGGCGGCGGATGTTGGCATTTCTCCGCTTGGTTTGGTTAACTTGGATCATGTCACAAATTAGTAAGTCATTTTGTCATTTTGTTTACCCATTTAGTCCGTTTTGTGCCCCAGCAAACTGCTTCTTCTGTTGCAGAATGATGCTGATGTAGGCTACCAGAATTGACCTCTGCCCTCTGACCCTCTGGTAGCTCTGGTAGTTCCATTGCCTGTTTTGTTTGAGTTTTATTAGAATGCTCTTCACTTTCGGCTCTATTGCCCCCAATATATCTGCCATGCCATATTCTGGTCTCACATTTCATCCGACAAGTGCTCGTACGAGTATGAGTATAAGTATGACTACGAATACGGGTGCGAGTACGAGTATGAGTGTTTGTTCTGTCTGGCATTTTGGGCTTTTGGTTTTGTGTGTTTCGATTTTGGGCTCTTTGTTGGATTTTTGTCTTAGGAAATTTATGGGCTAAACAAATTTGGGCTCCTCGTGCCTGGGGGTCCTTTACAAAGTCGTATTAATTATGAATGTTATTTAGCATCTCTCTCTCTGAATATTTGTGGTAACTCTTCTTGTTGTTTTTATGGGCTTGGGTTATCCATAGATTGGCCTTTGGCACATTTTCATACTACATACATATGTACATATGTACTGCATTGGGAAGTCCCTGCTGTCGAATATTCGAATGTATCCTGTCAGGGTATCCCCAAGTCGACCAGCTAATCGGCTTGGCATTCAAAACGAGTTGAATGAACAGTGTTTCTGCTTATCTTTCCCCCTCTCCTTCTCCCTCTCCTTAGGCTAACCCAACGCAAAGCTCTCATAGCTCACGTTTGTGCATGTTTGTTCATGTTCACTGTTCACTGTCAGGGTCCGATTATTTGGCAGACGCATTCCTCTATTTCTATCACACCCACACCCTCACGCACCCACTCACACAAACACACACACACACACACTCATTTATCTCGCCCCACCCTCTTCTATTTGCTAATGAATTCGTTTCCAATGCAAATTTAGTTTCGAAAAACACCTCAACGCGTCAAATGAAATGCAAACAGTATACAAAATACCAAAAGATGATGATGCGTAAACAAAAAACAGCAGAGACCAAAAAGCCAGCAATAACAAGGCACATTTAATAGAGGGGTGGGGCAGTGCGAGCAGAGCAGCCTCTTGGACCAGAGCACGCATAGCATGCGTGAGCATGGAGCTGGAGAATGTAGCACCTTGTAGAACACACACCTTGGCACTGAAGAGGAGCAGAAGAGCAGCGGCAAAACACATGGCAGCATACACATTTCTCTGCTTCTAAAAATATACAAATGCATGGGGAGGAGGTGAGAGCGGGAGGCCAGTACGCGTGGGGGCGTGAGTTAGAGGCCAACTATATTTATAGAGAAGTAACCGTAAATACCTGGCGTCAGAATGGGAATGGGAGTGGGAGTGAGAGTGAGAGATGAGAGGATTAATGCAAAATGCTAGCAGCTGTTCTGTGTTGTTGCCCGCTTAATGAATGAATATGCATGAGAATCACTACCAATCCCACTCCCACTCCCGCTCCCACTCCCACTCCTCTCTCACTCTCACTCGCTAGTCTTCCCAATCGAGGTACGGTAACCCATTGTACATACATTAAATAAGGGCAAGGCAGTTCCGCATTAGCCCCGTTACTCCTACACTCTTCCTCGGCTCACCAAGGTAAAGTTCTGCACAACAACCGAAACAGATTTGCAGAGGGGAGCACTGCCTCACCTCGCTGCCTTCTGCTCAATATACTTTCCCCATTCACTCATAAAGCATTCCTATCTCCACCATTTACACATGTCGCCGCCTAATGGGCTGGGGGGCGCGCGAGAAGGCCAGGCCAGGCCACGCCGCATTGGCAGTTCTCCCCTCATTAATTTGCTTCGCTTATCAATTTTTTTGTTGTGTTTTTCGATTACCTTCGTCTTTTTGTTTGTGCTGACAAAAAGTTTATCCTGCTGCTGCTGCTGCTGCTGCTGCCGCCGCTGCTGTTGTTGCTGTTGTTCTTTTTGCTGGCACAATATTTGCCAGACCATTAGCGCCATTAACATAATGAATTGCCATTGAACTGGTGGGGATATTGAATATTCGATGGAACCACGAACCAGAAACGATCCACAAATGAACCAGAAACGAACCAGAACTGAACCGCATCGAATCGAAGCGCTGATTCCGTTGTTTGCTTGCCTTTTACCTGGAGAGCTGTGCAAATATCGTGGGGCTGGAGATGGTGATGGGGATGGGGCTATGGCTCTCGCTGTATAACGGCTTGATAACATTGATTTAGAAGGGATTTTTTTGTTTGGGGAGTTCTTTAAGGTATTGGTATACGAAAACTGTCAATATTTGCAACATTTTTCTAGCCGGAACGAAGAAAACAAGTTCCCAGACTCCCATGGCACACTCCAACTGAGATCTTGTATTCAAAATGTACCCAATATACATACATATATTGTGAAAAGAATATCCTAAAATTCAAATAGCATACATTCCATTGTCTAAAAGTGATAAATTTGTTTATCCGGCTAAGAGCTCTCTTGAAACAACAACAATAAGTATTCCAGTTCTACTGCACGCCCCCCACATTTCGTGATTAATCATTTGATTTAGGCCACGAAATGGCGAATTTCTGATTGATTACCACTTCAGCTGTTGCCTGGATGCCCCTGCCCCTGTCCCTGTCCATGTCCCTGGGGGATGCTCCGTTCCGTTGTACAGTTCAAGCCAATTAAAGCCGTTAGTCTCCTCCGGCGAGTATCTGTCAACAGTTTAACGTCTTTCTGTCTTTGGGGATCTATGTGGAGTCTCAGGTCTCCGAGGTCTCCGAGGTATCCGAGTGGGTGATATGCTAAATAGCTCGAGTCATTGAATCGATGATGATGATGATGATGATTCCTGGCGGCACAAGTCAGTGACAAGTGTTGAATGAGACGACATTTATGAGGAGACTTTCAATTGCCGGGGCAACAGCCTCAGGGATTTCCCACTACCATTTCCCGCAGTTTTTTCTTTGCATATTTTGCATATGAGTTTCGCTTGGAGGAACTTTTCTTGTCCCCCCACCTTTTTTCCCAATTTTTTTGCTATGAGGCAAAAACTTTGGCGACTTTTGGCAGCTCTTTCGGCATTGCTCTTCTTCGGCACTCCTTCTACTCCTGTCCTCTCCTGTCCTCTCCTGTAGTTCTCGTGAAAAGTTCGCCTAATTGATGCTGGCTTTGTCCTGTCCTGCTTCTTCCATCCTGCATATTTCAAAGGACACAACTGAAATTGGTTTTCCAGTTTTCCCTGTTCCCTGTTCCCCGTTCCCTTTTCCCTTTCTGCTGATGACTCAATTTATTTACGATTGAGAAGATTCCAATGCGTGAGGTAAATGGCTAAAATGGGTAAAACGAAGGGAACACTTGAGGCCCATTCAGACTTAATGAAGTGTTAAATTGAACAAACTCTGACCTTCATCACTGAACTCGATCGATTCTTGATATTCCACACTACACAGAAATACACAATATCTGCTGCTCTCATTTGGGGAATTGGGAAATTAGGAAATTTGGAAATATGACTTATAGTTTATATTATGAGCACTCATCGTCTCTGTCTGCTGTCTGTTCTCTGAAGTCTCTGCGGGTGGCCACTGGCTACAAAAAACCACAAAAAACGCAAAAAACATACGAAAAATAAAACAAAACACAACACGAGTAAATGCTGAGCTTAATGGAACACAAAGAACTTTTAGAATGGCAAATTGTGGCAAGTGATTCAGGAATATTTCAGCATAAATGTTTCAAGTGATTTTAGCTGGTTTTTTGGGATACCCTGGCAGAGGGTATTACTATTTTGAACAGAGTTTTACGGGCAGGACAGGCAGCGAAGTACATCTTTGAGGACAGAAAACAGAAATAAGTATCATCGGTTTTTCAAAGGTCTAAAACTTACAATCTACTTTGTTACCGAAAATTACTCTTTTTTGTTTTCTTGTTCTGTTATGCAATACGATGTTTTGCTCTCTTCTCCTGTGTATCTGTTCTGTCTTTTTAATATTCCATTTTCACATTCAATTTTTCAATTTTTTTCTTTACATTTTTACAATTTTCCAATTTTTCTTTCCTCCTATTTTTTTCGCTTCTCCCGTTTTTGGCTACAACAAAACAATTTGTTTATAGCACGCGGCGCGTTGTGTTTTTGACATATTTATGCCGGTGGCCAGGCCCGGCCAAGCCTGGCACTTGTGCCTTGTGTGTGTGTGTGTGTGTGTGTGCCACTACCCCTTGCCCTCTCCTCTGCATACCGCTTCTGTGGCATACCCCCTTTTTCCGCTTGCCACGCCTCCGCCTCTGCCCCGCAAGATGTACTGGAAAAGTTTTTGCCCGCCGCCTCTGGCTAAAAACAAAAGCCGACAAAAGGCCAAAGAGGACGATGGGATGATGGGGAAATACGAAGAACCAGGGATCCCTTGGAGCCAAGGAGCCAAGCAGCCAAGGAGCCAAGCAGCTAAGGAGCGACCTGTGCCTGGCTTTAAGACTCAGAATGGAAGTTTTTCCTAAGACTACTTTTCCCTTTTCTCCGCCTCTGATGGCTTTTCCTTCTGTTGTTTTACTGTTGTCTGTGGCACAGTTTTCCTTGGAATGCTAATCAAGTGGGGCATATGGACTTTGCGGAGAGGTTAGCGGGAATCCTAAATATAATTTCGTTTATTTTTCATATTTGTTATCAACAAAAGATATCTAAACCGATTCCTCAGTCTACGTCTCTGCAATTTCCCCTTCATTTCCGCTTTTGTTTTCTTCTGTTTTCTCTCTCTATCTCTCTCTCTCTCTCTCTCTCATCCGTGCTGTTTTGTTCTTCTATGAAGCATATGTATAGGCATAAGTGCCAGATAATCTCTTTCTCTCTCTGTCTCTTTCTCTCTGTCTTTAGTGTGTTTTGGCCATTTGCTTTGCCTTCTCTTATGGGCAAGAAGAGCATTAAAACTTCGCTTGATCGTAGATAATTTGTGTAGAATTTCTTTCGCCTGCGTTTTGTTTCATTCCAAAAATTTCAACAAACAATCTGAAGTCGCTCCCCTGCACTCTCTCTCTCTCTCTCTCCCTCTCTCTTTCTCTCTCTCTCTCTCCTGTCTCTCCTGTCTTCGCTTCTGTTTCGGATTGGAGCCTCGCGTGTCTGGCGAGCATTTCGTGCTACTCTTAAGTGGGCCGGCACCCAAAAAAAAGACAAGAAAAGAAGGAAAGAAGGAAAACCCAAAACCAAAGACAGAGACCGAGAGAAAGTGGAAGTGGGAGTGGGAGAGGGAGTGAGAGCGGGAATCCACACAAAAGTAGATACCGTATATTTATTGGCAGCGCGTCAGTTTTCGGGAGTGGGTGAGTGGCAGCGAGCGAGAGGCTCTTTGTAACTGTATTTATCGGCGGCGGTTCGGTGGGAGATTTTGTGCTTTCACAAAATCGAATTTATTGTTTTAATGCCATTTTCTGTCGCTGTCGCCGTCGCTGTCGCTGTTGCTGCTGTCGAGCGCAAAAATTGGCAATTTGTTTAGAAATTAGCGCACTCTCTGACAGTCGCCTCGCGTCGTTCATTCTCGCTCTCCCTCCTCGTCCCCTCCCTCTCTCTCTCTCTCTGTGGATTTTGATACCCTTCCAGAGTGGGGTAGTTAGGTTCTGGCCTCCTGCAGAGAGTCTCCTCGTTTTGCTGCAGCTGGCACTAAGAAATCCCTTGGATCGGATCCCCAAAAAGAAAACACTCAAAACTCTTTTTTTATTATTCAAAATATTCGGCACTCGAAGCTACCCTTTCTTGTATTTTTTTTACCATGTAAAATGAAAATCAATTTCCTCTTCATTTCCCCCATCTCTTTTTTTCTTGTCGTTTCAGCCAAACCCACACCACCATGAGCTCCATTGAAGGGGGAAGAGGCACAGGAGTAGGAGCAGGAGCAGGAGCAGGAGCAGGAAGTGCCACGGGTGGAGGCCACATCTTTCGCTCTCTGTCATCGGAGAGCCAGAAACGGGAATGGTCCAAGCGCCTTTCACTCCGGGGAATGCGTCATGGTGGAGGAGGGGGAGCGGGAGCGGCAGGAGCAGGAGTAGGGGCAGTGGGAGCCGGAGCAGGAGGTCCCACTACGGGCCTGTCCACCGGAAAGGAGGTGAGCTAATTGATCCACCAACCCCCCGACACACGCACAGCTATTACCCAAAGAAGGGTATACTTGATGGAGGGGTGGCCAGGAGGAAGGAGGAAAGAGAAAGTAAATAAGCTGGACTGCCTTACCTGCCATTTAATATACCTTGATTGTAGCCCTCCCTCACACTCACACCGAGGCCCAAGAACACGCACAATCATTACTTTAAGTACTCAATCCACCCAATCCCCCGTATCGTTTCGTTTCGTTTCGTCTCTCTTTCCTTTTGCAGGAAAGCAAACACAGAAAGTTCTTCAGCCGCTCGGCCTCTCTGAAGCAGGCGGGAAGCGGCGGCGTCGGCGGCGGCAGCCAGCAGGCCTCCATGGAGTTGCATGTACCCGGGCAGGGTGGGGCATCTTCTCCGCAGACCCAGACCCAGCCCTCAACGCCCAAGAAGTCCAATTGGGAGGTGATCGAACATTTCAATACGAGCGCCAAGGGAGGCAAGGCCATGGTTAGCAGCAGTTTGATTGCGGTAAGTCGGTGGGGAGCATGGCCCATGCTCCATTCCCCATGCCCCCTGATACCTCCTGATGGGGAGCATCAATTAATTTACCATCCTAATGGACAGGACGTCGATTGCAGGCCAATCTTTACCTGCCCTGCTGCTGTGGTTGTGGTTGTCCCTCATCGCCCTCTGTTTCTCAATGGATTGCTGTTGCTGCCCCTGGGATTTAAATATTTAATTCGATTTGGAACTGAATTTAAATACACTTTTATTGATGAGGGAAGCTGCTAACGAGGAAGGGGCAGTTCTCCTCCCAAGCTCCCAAGCTCCCAAGTTGGAGAAATGTATCTTTAAAGTCAAGCAAACAATGGCAGATGGCAGACGGCTCTCAGGGCAGATTTTTACTTAATTAAGCCGCAATCGATCGAACCGTAACTGTGCTCCAGGGAGTGCTTAAGTTCAGTGCTCCCGAACGGGAAGGGAACGCGGAAGCGTTTTCCTCAAAACTTGTCGAAGGCCTTTCCATAAATTTTAAAGTGAAACTTGGGAGATTTATTGGCTGTTTAGAAGCCCGAAGTTGTGTTCACTCGAGTCTAAATATAAATCACTTTTTAGGTGAATATTATACATGTTTAGATCTTTCTAGAGAATATCCCAGCCCATCGTGTACATGACATGCTTTTGGACCTCATCTAGGGAGAATATGGAGTGCCATTAGGGCTATGAAAGGGACGAGGGATGAGAGATGCCCTCTTCCTTCTGCTTTAGTGCCTCCTGAGATGAGAGTTGCCGACGCTCTCCATAGACAATATTTTCAAGAGTATTCCACAGAATTTCCCAGCCTCAAAGCTTTGAGGGGACTTCTATCTTCTGTCTTCTATCTCCGCTTTTCTTTCATCCTTCTTCCATTTCTTTTGCAGTTGCATATTTCTCGTATCTGTATAGAAAAGGTTACCTGTTTGTAGCTCAAACTAACGAGCGGTGTCCTGCAGAACATCCTGAGCGCTGAACGCACACAGCTAAGCTGCTGACAGGCACACAAGGGGCCACTTAGCAACTGCACACAAGAGTATATCTGTGTGTGTGTGTGTATCTGTGTGTAGTTCTATTTGCGCTCGTTGTCAAGAGTCAATTGACAAAGTTTAACAAATTGAAAAGGCAGCAGGAAAAAAAAAGCAACCAAAAAAACAGCAAACGAGCGAAAGGAGAGCGGGAAAAAACCATTTCTGGCATTCAAATGGGCGGCAATTCGCTTAAAAACGCCGCGGGGGTATCTAAATATCTGTGTGTGTGTGTGCTTATGTGTGTGTGTGTGTATATATGTGCTTTGTTGGTGTGTGTTTGTGTGCTTGTGTGTGAGTGGGTGGGGGTAAAACGTTTAGAGTCGATTGTTTGGCTGCGAACAAAAATCATAGCCTACTTATGGGGGCGCCATCCATATTTTATGGCAACGAAACGAAAACATTTTTATGAACAATTTAAATAAATCAGAATGTGACTTGTTGCTAGAAAAAGAACATAAATATATGATTTAGTGTGTTAACATAATAAATATTTAATTAAGCAGAGCATTTAGGGATGGAATTGATTGATTTACATATGTACATACATATGTATGTATGTATGTACATATATGTGAAATTTGATTAAAAATGCGAACAATTCGCATTCGATTTCTTTTCCCATAATTAATCAAATTCATGAACATGATAGAAACTATACAAATTAGCTTGTAATTATGACAAAACGGGCATATACATTCCATTTAACTTAATTTTCTCATATTAATCACCACATTTATTGAATTGAATTGATTTTTTGTACCCTCAGGCGGGCATCACGCGGTGCAACATCGACGAGTCCATTGATTCCACCAACTCGAGCTCCACCTGCCACAGTCCGATGATCTATCAACGTGATGAGACGCAGCTGCTGCAGCAAGGTAATCGTGATATAAGGCAAAAGAATTTTCCTTCCTAATAGGAAAACGCTTACCCGAACGGAAAGGAAAGGGAAGGTACGGGAAGGTACGGCAGGGAGAGAGGCTACTGAGGGTCAATAAAAATACCAACATGCTCTCACATACTGTCTCCTTCTGCTATCTGCTCCCTGGCCCGTCTCTTCCCTCTCGTCCTTCTCCTTCTCCTCCTCCGCATCGCTCAAACTGTCACAAGTTGATTGTCATTGTCATATTGAATTTGACGAGGCTATTTCGCAGTCTCCCCCCCGCGCCACACGTCCCACGTCCCACATCCTCAAATCCTTACATCCTGGCGTCTCACGTTGCTCTGGCTTCTCGTTTCACGTTTTTCTCCTCGTCATTGGCATTTCACTCACATATCGCCGCCTCCTTAGAACTAGAGGTTGCCTTGGTTGTGGCACAACCTCATTTCCCACCCGCCGCCACTCCGCCATCCTACTTCTGATTTATTTTAGTTCTGTTTTCTGGGAAGCAGCTGGAGAGGCAGAGTGGCAGAGGCAGAGGCAGTGGCAGAGCCAGAACAAGCGCCTTCCTTTGGTTTCCCTTTTCGATATACTACCCGTACTACTACTACTTGTCCGATGCGTAGATTTCTATGGAAATTTACATAATCACGTTTGGCATTTATTTATTGATGCATATAAAAACATATTCTCAGGATGCGTGCTCCTCCAGCTCTCCATCGTCTCCCTCTCCCACTCTCTCTCTCTCTCTCTCTCTCTCTCTCTTGTTATGTGTTTGTGGTTTTCTTTTTATATTTATATTTTTATTTTTGTTGCATTGTGGTCGTCGGAACACGGGACAGTTGAATGATTTTAATATGACGATTTGGCCGACATTCTCCATTTTACAATAAAATATTTTATGGCTTTGTGTGTTGCATTTGAAATCAAGGTTTTCATTCTCGTTTTGCTCGTACTCCACAGAAGGGGGTGGGGGTGGGTGGGGGAAACTGAAGGGAAATGTCAGAAGCAGTCAGTGGCGAACATTGATGATGTGCTACAAAAACACACGCACACATACACAAACACACACAAATACACAATGGATGGGCAAATCGAAAATGTGTGTTCAACACGTTAAGCGAATGAATTGTGCTCAGTGTCACAATGGCTTAGGAGTAGGGATAGGATATATATTTGAGGAGCAAACGAGCAAACAGAAGAAAAACCAGCAAGCAATACGTTCAAGTTTAGTTTCTAAACCAACACTGGTCATCAGTGTTGGCGAAAGCTAACAGGTTTTATGTCCTGCTGTATCCTAACGAATTGTGATTACTGTTTTGGGTTATCTATATAAGAGGTGGCTTTTCATGGCCAGTAGCTGTGATTATCCAATAGACTAAGTTCGATTTTTCTCCCAATACTATACTTTATTGCTTGATCTGACCTACACTGAACAGTATTACTCCCACGACTACTTCACATACTTATTTATTTTGTCCCAAGGAGGACGGATCTTCCATTACACAACACTGTCGTTTTACTTACCAACACTGACAATGAATGGACTCGTACTCTCTTCAGATTGCAGTTGATTTTATCTCTAATTTACATCTACAATCCATGATTTGTAATCAAATGCAAATCCATTTGGGCCTGCTCTCTGGCGGATTGTTCTTCCATCAAACGAAAATTTCCCACATGTCAATGACCGAATCGAATCCACAAACCAATCCAAAATCAAAACTCTCTATGGGGCTATGCAAAAACTCGAAAATTTCATGCTGATTCAGGTTTATAATTCGATGCCAGCTTTCGATGCCTAATGCTGTAATCAATGTTCCCAGCAATTTCCATCATTTTAATCTACTTGTGCAGTCAGCCAACTGTGAATCTATGAGGGGGTGGTGAGGTGGTGGGGTGGTGGGGTGGAGAGGTGGAGAGTGGACTCCTCGAACCTGCAGAGCTGCAGACCGGAGCTCAGTAATTATTTGTACATTCCATATTCCATATTCCAGATTCAAGATCCCAGACTCCAAATTCCACTCTGTAATCATGTGCAGGAGCTAATTGCAGCTGCGATGGGCGGGTGTATTCAATCAGACAGATTTCAGATTCGAATCAAAGTCTGTCGGCCGCATAATTAATTTGGCTTCTGTCTGAATGAATTGTCTGAATGCATATTTATAAGTCTACTACTGCTATCAGTCTACGAGTCTGCTACTGTACCCAGCTCTTGTTTTGTATTGTAACTGCTTTCAGGTGATGCCAGCAATGTGGAGGCCAACAATCCCAACAGTCAGATGGGTGCCGGTGCTGGTGCTGGTGGCGGTGGCGGCGGCACTGGTGGTCCTCTCAGTCCTAGCATTTCCTTCTGGTTCCGGCTGAACCGCATCATTCTGCGCCTCTGCTCGACGCATCAGTTTAAGAACCTTCAGGTAAGCTACTTACGCTCCAAGCTTAGCATGAAATCCTTTGCGAAAACAGCTCTCCCCCTCTCAACTTTCCCCCAACTCTACCTTCCCTTCCTTTTGGCAAAAGTTTGCATACCACCCCATGGTACGACTGTACTCGTACAGAGCCTCAAGGGTGTTTTCTATTCGTTAAGATGGATGTGAGACCAGAGCCGTCTGTTTTCTGTTTGCAGCATCCATAGTTTTGAAGGCGTTAAGATCTTTTTTGGTAGCAATATATTATAAATATCCCCCGAGGGACACTTCTTTCTTTTCTTTTGAATATCCATATGTAAACTATATACAGTTCTAATCCAAAGACAGGGTATTTTGAAGTTCAGCAGCTCGCTTCTAGCATTCCCATTCCTATTTCCTATTTCTGTGCAACGTTCTTTTCAAACTTTTCATTCCATTCCGCCATTCTCCCACGCTTAGGTGGAAATGCTGTATCAGCGCTACTTTCTGAGAATGAACCAAAGTAACACGACTCACATTTTGGCCCTGCTGCTGGTCCTCATCCTGGCGCTGTCCGGCACCCACATAGTGTTCACCACACTGCAGCTCTGCAGAGGAGCAGAGCGGGGAGTGCAATAAAACTGGAAAGTCTCAGCCTGGACGCAAATGGCAGTGCCAATGGCAGCGCCACTGCCACTGCCACAGCCACAACCAGTGCCAGTGCCACTGATGGAGGCGGCAACTTAACGACAACCGCAATGAAGCCACCAACGGCAATCGGCCGACAAATTGCCAATGGCAGGCGTTTTCCTGTGGCTCTCAATTTGAATTTGAATCTGAATACAAGCGGCAGCATAAGTGCGGAACGTGTTGGAAGCCAGGAACAGGAGGGCGGTGGGGCAGGAAGGGCAGGCCCTGATTCTGACCGCGACCTTGTTGATTTTGATGTGGATGCTGATGCCGATCCCCAAGCCGATGCCCATGCCGATGCCCATGCCGATGCCCATGCCGATGATGGGGGCCGGACGCCGCTATGGAGCCAGCAACGTAGGCAGAAGCGCAAACATTACCGACGCCTTCAAAAGCATCGCTACAAACAGCACCAACAGCATCGCACCAGGTGAGAGGGGATGATGAGGGGTAGGGGCAGGGGTAGTTGTGGGGAATCCCAGGTGATGGCCGGACCAAAGGACTGAAAGGCGACTAATATTTCCCTCGTTCGCATTTGAGGTTTTTCCCAAAATCCAATCAAACAACTTTTCCAGCTTTTTGCAGCTTTTTCCAGATTTTTGCTGCTTTTGCTGTTCTGTTGCTGATCCCGAGCCCATAAAAGTATCCCGAAAGTAGGCTCAAATTGAATTTAAAGGCAGCTTTTGGGGGAAAAGTCCAAACCAAGACTTCAATTGTTCGCAGGAGCCGCCATGGCACACAGGACTGTACAGGACTTTAATAAGAATATGCTTAAACGAAGCAAAGCAGAGGGAAAATTAATGCAAATCATAAACCAAAAGTCCTGGAAGTTTCCCCATGAAGATTCCTCATTAATAATAACTTTAAAGGACAAATATCCACCAGACTTGCTATTTGTGGATTGTAATCCATTTCAGGGACCCAATCAATGTATTTTCGTCTGTCTTAATCGAAAATAAATTGAGACAAGATTCCCATTAAATATGCAAGAAATTGGGATACTTGAAGGGAATGTAATTTGAATTTAATCGAGGCATTTAATTCAGGAAAATCGATGTAATCGAAGCGCAGGAAAGCCAAACAAAGAATTCAATAAATCTAAGAAATGTAAATAAAATTGCTTGCATTTAGAGATACATTCATCGTCATTCCATAGAACAGACAGAACAGAACAATACAGAATAGAACAGTATCCATAACAATGAAATAAATAAAGTTTATTGGCAAAACATGACTTTAGACCAAAAGGCATACGAGGAGTATTCCCATCCGAGTTCCATTTACGTTTTCATTTTCATGCATTTCCACATACGTACGTACATATATAGAAATATAAATATTTATGCCACAAAGTACACAGCAAGATGGATAGTTGGTCGCACGTCAAACACACACACACACAGACGGACACACACATTTCAATCAATCGAATGAATCTTTTGTCTGTCTCTATTGCAGATACAGAATACGAGAACGAAGGAGTCTGCGGGATGACGAGGAGGAGGTGGAGAAGGAGGAGGAGGAGCCTGTGCAGGTGGAGCAGGTGCTTCGATTGCTGTCCGGGAGAAACCCGGCTCAAATGATTGTTGCGCCCGATTTGGTCCTGTCTGATGTCCTGTCCGATGTCCCAATTGATGCCCTGGCTGATGGCGGTGGCGTTTTCGTAGTTGATGATGATGTGGCTGATGGGGCAGAGGCTGATGGCAGTAAACGCATTACGTATACGGCGCGTGAACGCGACAACAATGAAATTTCACATGCGGAACGTGATGAAGTGTTAAATGCATCGTCAAAGGCGGCAGCAGCATCAGCAGGACCTTCGGAGGATAATTTGGGACACATCGTCTCCGCACTGGTCACGAGCATTGACGAGTCCGTGCTGGTGTTCCTCATCGTAATGCTAATCTGTGGCATTGTCTATGGCTGTGAGTCCTCATGAACTGCACCCATCGATTGAACCCTTTGAATCTTTCAATTCCATCCTTTGACATAGTTCTGCTTTGCATCCTCGCCAAGCCGGCTATGAACGAGATCTTTCTAGTGCTGGTTTCCTATGTGATATTGGGCACATTCCTCGCCATCGAAGTGGCCGTCAGCTATGCCATGCAGCCAAGGTTAGTCCTGCAGCTGTTGCCTCCTGGAAAATTAATCATTCACACTTCGCTAATTGCTCCTCGCACATCCATCCATCCATCCATCCACCCATCCACCCATCCACATTGGGTCCATAATCAACAATCATCCTAAGCAAACTCAACATCTGCTGCTGTCCTTTGACCGTCGTTCCATTGTTCTAATTACGCTTGTCTTGCTTCCCTTTGGCAGCAAATCCTTCAATGGCAGCGCCTGCAGCATCATCCTCATCTACATGACCTACACGATGCTGCCCCTCCGCCTGCGGGAGGCTCTGATCGGAGGCTTTCTCCTGAGTGTCGTCCACCTGTACACCTGCCTGAGGTTCACAAGGACAGCCGAGAAACAGACTCTCAAGTGGGAGGAGGTGAGTGCCTTATAGAACCTTTTACAGGGCATCGTTCAGTCGACTCCATGCAGGCTCTGCTGTGTCTGCTGTCCAATGAGGCATGCAGCCAGCCATCTATCAACAGGTTCGGCATTTTCCAGTGAGCCGCAAATGCAAATTCATTTAGCAAACAATAAAATTGAAACGTTAAAGAAGAAAGCAACACACAGGAGGAGGCAGCCCCACAGACCCACAGACCGAGAGAGCGAAGGAGAGAGAGAGAGAGAGCTTTAATTGCCACAGGGGGTGGCAGCAGTGTGTGGCATAGAGTCCATTCCCTCTTCAGGGGGTAGGCCATAAACGAAATGAAATTAAATTGCCGCAAAATTGAATGAAATCGAGAATGCTTCAACGCTGTTATGGGAGCTGGAGTCCTTCTCCTGCCTCTTGTTCCGCATCCTTAACCAATGTTTTCATTGTCTTTATGGGTCGTAATGTCATTAATGCTCCTTCCACAATGTCCAATCTCTTTTCTCTTTTCTCTGTAGCTGCTCTCCACAGTGGTGGCCCTGCTGCTGGCGAACCTCACCGGCGTCTACACCCACTGGCCCAAGGAGAAGGCACAGCGGAAGGCCTTCATCGAGACGCGGCAGTGCATCGAGGCGAGGCTGCGGACACAGCGCGAGAATCAACAGCAGGTGAGTCTAAGAGAGGAGGACACCCGTCTGAGTCCTCTACGTCCTCTGCGTCCTCTGAGTCCTCTGAGTGGCAGACAAAGCAATTTTCAAAGGTGTCATACGATGTGTGTGTACGATGTGTGTACGATGTGTCTGCAAATAAATAACATGAAAAGGGCAAACGGCGAAGCGGCAGGGAAAAGCAAACACAAATGAATAGAAAGCTGAACATTTCCACGAATTGTTTGCATCAAACGGAATCTTGATAGGGCGCGCGGGGACCACCTACTGCTCCGCTCCTAATCTCCTGCAGCTTCTGTTTTGCCTGGCTCTCGTGATTCGTTTGTTGGCCTTTTGATGGTAGATGGTAGCCAAACAAAGGACAAAAGAGCATCAGCCCACGCCCTATAATTTGGCATCACCTTTTGATGATGCCTCCTCTTGCTCCTTTTCCTACAGCTGCTCCTTCAAGCTCCAGCTTGTACTTCAGGTTGTATCCTCAAACACAGAACCCTCCTCGTCTCTGCGAACCAAAAGAAATGAAACAACAAGTAGTTGTAATACAGCAGACGCATATCTTCCGACTCAAAGATATCCTCTACTGGTGCAGAATGCTGGCTAAAGTATGCTACCGGTGCAATTGCATCACATGTTGATCTGCCTATTTTGAGATCTATATCTCAGGATTTGACAAATCCTACAGCTGATCTTTGCTTTGCGTAAACCCCTATGCCCTACGAATACCGCGTACTCTCGAATAAAGCATTCCACCAACTCTCTCTCCTTCCAACGCGTCTCATTTGTTGCAGGAACGCTTGCTGCTGTCGGTGCTGCCACGACATGTGGCCATGGAGATGAAGGACGATATTGCGGGCCAGCCACGTGACACACAGTTCCATAAGATATACATACAGCGTCATGAGAATGTCAGGTAAGTGTTCCCCATCTCCATTTCCATCTCCATCTCCATCAGCGCTAGTGTGTAGCTGTTTGTGTGTGTGTGTGTGTGTGCCTCTCGCTGCGTGCGAGTGAATTTATTTGCATGCAAAGTCAATAAATTGCTCGACTGAGAGTCGCTGAAGCTCTGACTGTCTGTCCGTCTGTCCGTCAGTGCGGCGGCGGGTCCTGTGGCGCAGTCAAATGAATTGTTATGCAAAGCCAAAAAAAGATGCTAAAGGCACACAGTGATACCAACACTCACACTAACACACTGATACACGTGCACACACCCAAACACAGCACTCAACGAAGCAAAATAAAACATACTTTAAGGCGCGCACCTGTTTGAGCCTGTCTTTCGTAGATGCTCGTTTTGTTTTGTTTTTTTTTATTTTCGTTTTGTTTGAGAGGAGAAAGAGGTACTTGGGAATTCTGTTGAAAGTTGTCAAGGAAAGAATGTGGGGCATATACTTGTAGTTGCAAGCTACGACTGTTGAAACCTCTGAGAGAAAGTCTGCCTTTTAGAGACTCCTCTTCTCTCTAGCTCCAGCTCTAGCTGTAGCCATTGAAGGGTATTCCAAGCTCTCTATTTTCCATTTCGCTTCCTTCTGTTTGTTTTCTCTCCCTCTCCCTCTGCCCCCCTCTCGAAAAGCTGTAGCTCAAACATTTTGTATTAAATTACGCGCTGAGCCGCCTAAGCCTAAGCCCTTCTCCGTTACGAGTCGTAAAATCAGCGGAAAGTAGCAGCGAAAACATGGAGCGTGGAGCGCGGAACGAGGCATGTATTAAGTGGCAAGTGAAAGTGAAGAGCAGTGCTAACGGAGCTCTGTCAACACATGGCCTACTCCTCGTACAAGTAAAGGATTTGCCGTCATTAGATTTACGAGAATAAATAACCAACAAAATAATTCAAGGCTCAAGACAAAGGGGAAATAATTCTCTGCCAAGACGGCAAGGGGGGGGGGGGGGGGGGGGGGGAGTATAGAGTAAGAGTTATAGAAAAGGGAAAAAGTTGAATATATTAAAAAATTCCATTCAAGCAGCTTTCGTAGATACAGTAGAAGATAGGAGGGAAACCCGAGAGAAATGTTGCCTCCCCGAAGATTGATTTTCAGGCAGTGGTCCATCCATTTGCAGAGCATTCACTGTACCCAAACAACCACACACACACGCACAAACACAGAGAGAGAGAAAGAGAGAGACACACACAGATAGGAGAAGATTGTCCTGCAAGAGAAACTGAGCCCCGAGACTTGTATCAACATCGTCGAGTCGAGGGAACCGCAAGTTCTTTAGTATGCGTTGCGTTTTCTTTGTTGTTGCACGGTTTTTGTTGCCTGCCTCTCAGTCTCAGTTTCGTTTTCCCTTGCAGCATTCTGTTTGCGGACATTTGCGGTTTCACCAGCCTCTCGGATCAGTGCACCGCCGAGGAATTGGTGCGTCTGTTGAACGAGCTCTTCGCCCGGTGAGTATTTTCATTTTCCATTCGCAGCAACAGTATCCAGCATCCAGCATCCGGCATCCAGTATCCAGCATCTGCCATGAGTGCCAGGAGGCCAGGAGGCTTGTGGTTACAATTAATGGGAAAGCTCCCACTCCCACTTTCACTGCCCACTTCCCACGTCCGTCCCCGTCTCGGGTTGAAGTTCTTGCCAGACAGAGCCTGCGGCTGTATTAATTGCTTCCAGGGAACGCAGGATTAAGCGCTGACCTCGGGTCAGAGGGCAACCTCATCAAAGTGGAAATAGGACGAGTAAATGAGCGAGTAACAAGTGGTTCGGTTAATGCCGGATGGATGGATGGATGGATGGATGGATGGATGGATGGATGGATTCCAGTTGCATAAACGCTCTCCTTAAAGGAGAACTTAAATTACTTCTTATGGCTGTTTGATTCGATTTCCTTTTTGACTTTTCACATGTTTCCTTTTCATTTCCCCCTCTTGTGTTTCGCGTCTCCCGTGTCCCGTGTCCCGTTTTCCGTGTCGTGTGGCATGTGTTTGTTGCAGATTTGATCGATTGGCTGCGGAGCATCATTGTCTCCGCATTAAGCTGCTGGGCGATTGCTATTATTGTGTCTCTGGTTTGCCGGAGCCAAGGCCGGATCATGCCCATTGTGCTGTGGAAATGGGACTCGATATGATTGACGCCATTGCGTGAGTATCCCCATGCGGACAGGAAGAGGGGCAGGGACAGGGACAGGGACAGGACATCTATGGGACACAAAGGGATGCTGATGTTTGCGGCTTTGTTGCGGCTCTCTTTCCTCTTGTATCTTGTATCTTTTTTAGGCTGGTCCGCGAGGTGATGGCCGTCAATGTGAACATGCGAGTGGGCATCCACACGGGCCGGGTGCACTGCGGCGTCCTCGGCCTGGTCAAGTGGCAGTTCGATGTGTGGTCTAACGATGTGACCCTGGCCAATCACATGGAGAGCGGCGGCATACCCGGGTAAGTCCTATCTGCCATAATATATCCAATTAATTACGGGGTTCGCTTCGCATTGTCTTTAAGAGCCAGACACATCTAGAGACATCTTGGGTTAAGGCATGGCAAAAGGAAAAGGGAGAGGGAGGGGGAAATCCCATTCAATTTCATTTAATTTTGCTGCCATTCCCAGCGAACGCCATTGCCATTGCAAATCCTATTCAATCCATTGAAAATCCCCATTTTTGGTCAGTTCGTGTGCCACTTCTGGCGACAGCTGTGAATAATGGCCATGAATGGCAGTCGTCCTAGACAGCTGCAGAGCTGCGGAAGGAGCTGCTGCCTGGCTCCCTGGTTCCCTAGCTATCCTCCGTTGACAAGTTTCTGCCACTTCCGTTTGTGTATTGCGCGCAATTAAAGCCACGTTGGTTCTTGGGTCGTGGCTCGTGGTTCGTGGTGCGCGCAAGGGCCAAAAGTCTCTCGAGCACCTTCCTGCCACGTCCACGATGGCACTTGAAAGTCCGAAAGTGTCGCCGCCTCCTCTTCTGCGGTCGTGTCGTCCTTCCTGCCTTCCGCTCAAGGGTGTGGCAGTTCGTTGTAATTGTTGTAATTGCCGTCGCACACATTTTGCATGCGTCTTGTGGTGGCAGCAGCAAGCCAAAAGCAGGAGCCGGCCAGAAGCCAGCCAAAAGCCAGCCAGGAGAGCGGGTGTCAAGTTATTGGTAACTTACGAGTGGCTTTGGCAAACAGCCCCCAAAGACCCCGTTAAGGATCGCCACCCAATCGATTATAGCACACACAACTCTTTTGTGGCATGTGGCACGCCCACACACAACCGAACAACGAGACACCCACACGACCGCACAACCATGCGACCATACGACCACTGATAAGTGCCCCCGCAACAATATTTTGTTGCTGTTGCTGTTGCTGTTGCTATTGCTGTTGATTCAGCTGCACTTGCACCCACTTCAACACTTGAGCAATTTGTTTCTGTTCCTGGCATACCCTGTTAGAGCAAATGGAGCTTTGAGAGGGTATGCTCGCACCTGGCAGGGGATAAGATAAGCGCGTGGATCGTGAGAGCAGTAACAGTACGCTGTAACCGCGAGAGTTAACACCCTGTTAATTAGGGCTGTTGACAGAGCTGTTGCTCTTTTACAGCTGTTGCTCTTTTACAGCTGTTGCTCTTTTACAGCTGTTGCTCTTTTACCGCTGCTACCAGGAACAGACAGAAGCTGGAAGCTTCCGAAATCTTAAAAATGGTTTATCTTCCACATTTCCAATGTTTCACCGCTCAAAACTGGTACATTCGTATGTAAAGCAATTGTCGACCCATCTTTCGGATTAAGAGATTTAGTTAGAGCCAGACTCAAAGCTCTTTTCTATATAATTTCCTTAACTTTTAAGTCACATAGCTGTTATTTGCCTATCTACTTTCCAAGTTTCAATACGATCGGTTAAAGGTATAATTTTCTTTGCGCTTAAGGGGTATCCCCAGTATCCGCTCTCTCGACTTGTCGCGTTCTTCCTTGTTTTCTGAGTTTTTGAATATTCACGCTGCGACTTTGGACTTTGGGTGGAAGTTTAAGTAACTGTTGAGTTTATTTGGGTCACCCGGGCGATGGCTGCAGCGGTGGCAGCTCGTTTGTTAGCCCTGCCTGGGAGCGAAATTAAAAGCAAATAGCTGCAATAGCTGCAGTGGGTGGCACAGTTCAGTTGCCTGATAAGCTGCAATTTGGCCTGGAAGCCACTGCCAGCCACTGAAAGAGTCGAGAGTCGAGTCGAGAGTGAAGTGCATGTAAAAACTTCGTTAGCTGCAGAACAGAATGCAGAACAGTGGCTGGTATGGTGCAGGGTGCAGGGAGCAGGGTGCAGTGAAGCAATCCATAACAAAGCGTCATGTAATTATCAATAGAATCAACAACATGAAGTTTCCTTACGTGCCACGTGCCACGTTCCGGGGAGTAGAAAATGGCAGCCATTGCCAAGGAGCATTAAAAACTATTTACCCAGTGTGCTGCAGATAGAGAGAGAGAGAGCAGAAGCAGCTGTGGCAGCTTGTGTGGCATGTAATGCGAGCTGCTGCTGCTGCTGCTGATGCTGCTGCTGCGGTTAACTGCAGTTGGCATCCATCCACATACGCGAAAAGGAAGAGGCAGTGGCAGTGGCACTGTCAGTCGCAGAAGCAGAGGGAGAACTTAAGCAGCTTCGGATAATCATTAGGATGTCCTCCGCCTTTTACGCTTTTCCACTTATCCGCTTTACCGCTTTCCCTCTTCTGAAGACGCGTTCACATCACCAAGGAGACGCTGAAGTGTCTGGATGGCGATTACGAGGTGGAAGCCGGCAAAGGAGCCGAACGCAATTCCTATCTCAAGGATCATCAAATAGAAACGTATCTCATAGTGCCAGGGGATATCTACAGACCTGTAAGTGTATCCACTTGCGAGCATATTTAATTGGATCACTTGTATCTGTACCTGTATCTGTATCTGTATAACCTTATCCTTTTCTCTCGTTAAGCACAAAAAGTCTCGAAATCGCTTGCAAGTGAATGGAAACATATCCAAGGAGCTGCGCATGATGGGTCATGGCACTGCCCAAAAGCACTCATCCAAGTACGGCTCCCCATGCTCTCACTATGAGCTCATCACGGATTCCACGTAAATCCACGTAATTGTTTTGCTTTCCCCCATTCCAGATTTGGCTTTGGCGACAGTTCGGAGAGCACCAAGGATCCCGAGGATGAGGTGAATGAGTATCTGATGCGTGCCATTGATGCCCGCAGCATTGATCATCTGAGAGCTGAGCATTGCCAGTCCCTGCTGCTGTGCTTCAAGAAGAGGGTGCTGGAGAAGAAGGTACAATATACGAGTACACCACAATTACCAATCCAATCATTAAGTCCTATATTTCTTTAGTTTATTCGTTTAGTATATCGATACATGTCGATACATCGATCGTTTTTGTCATCCCCATGCCAAAGATATCCTTTAAAAAGACAACTTTTGTGATATGTATTTTTAAATTTTTGTCTATTTGTCTGTTTGCAGTACGCCAGCGAACCGGATCGCATGTTGTGTGTGTACTTCTACTGCAGTCTGTTGGTCCTCCTCGGCACCAGCTTCATGCGACTGATGGTGTTCCAGAGGTGAGTGGAAAGTGGAAACAGGAAAGTGGAAAGGACAAGTCCCAAGTCCCCTTTCTGTTCATATTTGCTACTCTTCTGCATGAAAGAGGGCGTCCAAGCGAAGCGTTGCCCTTCGGGCCCTTTGGCTCTTTGGCTGTTTGGCTCTTTACTCTTTTCCGATATGTTGCCAAAATGTTGTTTTATTTATATTGCCAACTATCCATGCTCCTGGATCCTGGCTTTCATTCCCCTTTTGTGACCATTCTACCATTCTTCTGCCTGCTTTCTCCACCCCACATACATATCATATCCTTTGCAGCTCCCTGCTGACTTTGGCCTGGTCCCTGGTGGCACTGTTGCTGTTGATATTTCTGGTATTTCTGGTGGCATGTCATAAAATCAACTTTCAGGTAAGCACACAAGGGGAGTGGGCGTGGTAGTGCGACTGCGAGTGGGTGTGGGTGGGGGGGCTGAATTTTTTTCATTTTTCATTCGACGAATTCCACAACTTTTTAGCTGCCATCGGACATCAAACGCTTCTCATTGCGCATTCACAGCAATCGCAGGATATCGCAGTTTTTCGCCTTTGCCAGCGTCGCCCTGATTGTCCTCACCACCCTCCTGGCCATGGTGAGTATTCGCGGGGAGTACACGGGTACAGGGATACAGGGATACAGGGGTGCAGGGACGTTTTAAACTCTCTATTAACTTTATGGCATAAATATTTAATGCAGTGCACAACGGAAAAATGGCACAAAGGATATTTATTTACAGCATTTTAATTCAATTGGTGAAATCTTTCAGAGGAAATTCAATGGAACTATGAGAATTCCACGAGTTGTGGGTGCAAAATAGGAGGATTGAGGATCAGGATGATATATGAGTGGTTGTGATATTTCTGTCTAAAGAATCTGACAAATGCTGAAATATTTGTCAAATTATATTTGCTCTCTTTTTTTGCCTTTCAAAAGTTGTATCCTCTCAAAAGTTGTTTTCTGCATATGCGACAAAAACGAATTATACTCGCAGGAGTGAGAGGGAGAGTGAGAGGATATCATTAGAGAAGGCCTTTGGGGATGGGTATCATAGCTATGAGGCTTAGGGAAATTTTAAGATAATCTCCATAAGTAAAAGGTAGTCCAGGACTTTGCAGACAACCTTTCCTTTCTCCTCATTTGGCTGTGCATTTTTCTGGAGTCCAGCATCTCTCTGGCAAAAGTTTGCCACTAGGAAAATGCAGGGGTGAAGTGGCAGTGGCTGGCAGGGTATTCGGACGACCTTCTTAGAAACGAATAAAAATAAAATTTACGTTTTGTAGTCGAAATAAAATTGGGGCGCGCTTGTTGCGTTTGCACTGCATTTTGTTTTTGCTGCTGTTTGGGGGCGCGTCAAAACAAAAGTTTTTCCATTAAAGTTGGCCATTGGGAAAAACAAGAACGCTCTCCCAACGCTCTTTGGCCCCTCTCTCCCTGGGTTCCCCGGAGATTCCCTGATGTGGTGAGAGGTGAGAGATGGCTTTATGGGCAACTTGTTACCTGCCCCCTGGCCTTTTGTCTGTGCAAAGTCTCGGCCTCAGAGTTCTTTGACATTTCGTTGTCACTTTGTGGGGCTTGGACAGTATGGGGATAGGTGGCTAGGGGGCCAGGGGGCTGGGGTCCTCGAACTGTGTGTGTACTTAACGGCACCTTAATAGGCATTCGCATTCATTTCGGGAGGCTGCCTTTAATGGCGTTTAATGCCACTCGTTAGAATCTCGCCCACAGATCGTTAAACTTTTCTAATGTGCGTTTCATGGGCCAGCAGCTAATTAGGAATGTTTCGCTATATTTTTTTCGATCTCTAGTTGCAGGAGTCCTCGCGGCAGCTGGAGCTGCTCGCCTGGATGGAAGCGAATGTTACCGAATACAATCTGGAGGAGATGCTGCTCCCGGAGTCGGCACTGACTGTGGAGGCACCCGACTGCGACTTCTATCTGGCGTACAATGTGAGTGGAGGAGTGATTGGCAGTGGCAGTGGCACAGCATAGCTGCTGGAGTTATAATTTCCTGATTCCGATTCCGAACAGACATTCCTGCTGCTCACCCTGCTCTCGATGATGAGCTGCGCCACCTACCAAGTGCTGCGGATCCTGCTCAAGCTGATGCTCCTGCTCCTGGCCTCCGGCAGCTACATGGCCTGCTCCTCCTATTTATATGCGCGCAGCAAGGAAATCAGTCAAGAATTGGCGTAAGTATCTCTGCATCTGTGCCCCATCTCTGTCCGCCCTCCTCTGTCCTCTGTCCTCGGGCTGCTGGTTGCTGGTTGCTAGTTGCTGGCTTCGAACGAAAACGAATTATGCCGTAATGCAATTTCAGTTGGGTTGGATCTCGAGTTCAGCTGGGTTTTCAGTGGGGGGCTGGGGCTGGGGCTCGGGCCTGGGATGGAAATGCATTTACTGCAGCCGCAAACCGCATTAAAATTTTATTTAGCACTTGGGCCCCAACTGGAGCGCGAGGCATCCGCCTTTGTCCGCTGCAGCAACTGCTTCGACTGCTCCTCTTATTGCTGCTCCTCCAACACTATCTTGATTTTGCCTACTTTTCTCTCATTTTCTTGCCATCGCATTACGCTTTAATGGACTGGAATAACTTTGCTTCGTGATTATCGCCCTTTTTTGGGGCTCCCTGCGCCTTCGTTACTGCCACTGGAACTGCGACTACAAATGCAACTGCCATTGCCACTGCCACTACAACTGAAACTGCGCGACAATAACCTGCTAATGGAATAGGAATGAGGAGGCCCTGCTGCGCTACATAATTGATGCCATCTTCCTCTTTGCATTCATGCTGGCCCTCATCTTCCACAGCCACCAGACAGAGGCCACCTATCGCTTGGATTTCATTTGGAAACTGCAGGCCACGGGTGAGTGCGCGAGTAAAGCAGACTAAACAGTGTAAATGTTGAAAAGTAAATCTATTGCACATGTTATAAAATGTAGTGCCACACAACCCTTAATTTAAAGTTCATTCATTGGCGATAATGTACAACCCGACACTCTCCGACGATGGTGCATAAAAACCATTGCATTTAAATATCCCTCAATATTTTCGAGGGCAGAATGGCGTACGAGCAAAACTTTCGTCCCCCAATGAAACGAAACCCCTCAAATAATTTTCGCTGATTAAAATTTTGGCCATTGAAAAGTTAGCAACAAAAGCGTCGGCTCATAATCATGATGATGATGATGATGTTCTGTTCTCCTTTGCCCTTTCCCCTTTCCCTTTGACACAGTGTCACGTCACTCATTTGCAATGATTTACCCCTCTCATTTGTGAGGATGGAGAGGGAGAGAGAGAGAGAGTGAGAAAAGGAGGTGGGTTAAGGAGAGACGCAGTGCAAAAAGTGCAGAAAGTTTCTGTAACATATGTATGAGCCACTTCATTAGTATTAGTGCACAATTGCATACTTACTTCCATTCCCACTTCCCTCCTGCTCTGAAACACCCACGACTTTACTCTCCTGCTCTCTCTCTCTCTCTCTGCATTTGATTTGTCTCCCTCTCGCAATGTGGGCCTTGGTGCTTTTGCTTTCAGAATGAACACACGTATGGTATGGTACCGTAAACTGATAAACTGATATTTCAATTTGTTCTTCCACTCTCCTCTGCTCTCTCTCTTTTCTGATTGTGATTCTTCTTCTGTTTCTGTTTCTTTTTTTTTGTGCAGAGGAAAAGGAGGATATGGAACATTTGCAGGCTTATAATCGTAAACTGCTTGAAAACATTCTGCCCGTTCACGTGGCCGAGCATTTTCTGAGCCGCGAGAAGCACCTTGATGTGAGTATACTCGTACTGCATACATACATATACATAATCATATATATTATACATATGTATATACACTCATGTTATCCATAAGCTATACATTTGTATACGCAGTAAATATACATACATATATACATATGTACATATATACATACATACATATGTACATATCTATATTCATGATGCATGCATCAAACTGTTCAACATATTAAAAAACTTTCTGGCTGTGAAATCTGCGCCAAAATGCACAAGCGACAGAAGTAGGGAGAGGAAGAGCGGGCAAGGGCACGGGCACGTGAACGGGCAACGGTAATAACGAAGGATGGAGCCTGCGAGGACCAATGTGGGGCACTGCTTGGAAGCAGCCGAGCAGTAGAGGTGGTTGCTGATGCGACCGCATGTGTGTGCGGGGCCTGAAAATGATTCACTGCACCTGCCATCGGGTTGTGGCGGAGGGGTGAGGTGAGGTGAGGTGAGGTGAGGTGAGGTGAGGCACATGTTCCCGCATTAAATGCAAATCCAACAAGCTAAGCAGCGACATTTGATAGTCAAAATGACAAGAGAGTGCGGCACGAGAAGCTTCCATTTAAGCTCACTCACTGCGAGAATTAAAAGCTCGTATGGGATGTCAGGATCACTAAAAGCTAACTAGAAGAAGAGAGGACCTGGAGCAGGGAGGCGCGGAGCGGCGCGGCATGAGCTTCGTCATAAATATTAGAAGAGTAAAAGGCGCGCAATGGAGGAGGAGGTGTTCTAGCAATGTAAAACCTTCTTAATCCAACAAAAACGAAAAACAAAAAACAAAAAACAAAAAATGTTTGCCAGCAGAGTGTTATTCCATATTTAATTCCCAAAAATGTCAAAAATGTTTGTCTCAGTGCACTGGCACAAAAACAGTTGCAGTTGCAGAAAACAGCTTTGCCAGCAGAGATGAATATATAATTTAATTTTGTGCCGACTCTTGCAGGATTTGTATCACGAGCAATGCGATTCCGTGTGCATCCTGTTTGCCAGCATTCCGAATTTCTCCGAATTCTATGTGGAGCTGGAGGGCAATAACGAGGGCGTCGAGTGCTTGCGTCTGCTCAACGAGATTATAGCAGATTTCGATGAACTGCTGAGCGAAGAGCGTTTCCGGTAAGTCCCCATTTTACCTTTCCCAGTTTCACCTTTTACCTTCTACCTTCCACTGCCCTGCCCCCTCCATCCTTTTCCGATTACCTAACCCTTTCAAAGGTTTGTACATTAACCGCTTTTCCCTTGTTTCCCCGCAGCTGCATTGAGAAAATCAAAAGCACGGGCGCCACTTATATGGCGGCATCCGGGCTGACGGTGAACACCTGCGACCAGGTCAACTTCAATCACGTCACTGCCATGGCCGACTATGCCCTGCAGCTGTTTGACAAGATTGAGGAGGTCAACATGCACTCCTTCAACAACTTTCGGATGCGCATCGGTGAGTTTTCAATCGGGGCGGGGTGTACGAGTATTTCCCTATTGGGAAATCCACTCATTTGGACTTCCTTTCTTTTGCAGGCATCAACATTGGTCCTGTGGTGGCGGGCGTCATCGGGGCCTGCAAGCCGCAGTACGACATCTGGGGCAATGCCGTAAATGTGGCCTCTCGAATGGACTCCACGGGAGTCGTGGATCACATCCAGGTGAGTCCTCAACCTGATCCCAAACCCAAACCCAAGCCCAAACCCGATCTTGATTTAATTTCCAACTAATCGCGACCACTCGAGCTCAAGCAGCGCGGTTTCCCAGCCGCACTTTCATTGTCGAAAGTTTCGAGATGACTCTTAAAACAGTGGAAATCTCTGCACCAAAGTTTTACCTGAAACTTTTTTGGGGGAGTGGTGTGGCATGGTGGTATGGCGGCATGGCGGCGTAACCACGCCCGTCTAATCAATGGCAGCCAGTGGAAATGGTTGACCATTTTCAGCGCAAAAGTTTTTTAGTGTCATCAAAAACTTTTCCCAAACGAGACAGCAGCGGACTCAACAGGCAAAAAGGCACAGATACATACAGATGCACAGACACAGACAAATACCAATGGCGGGGGACAGGTACAGATACAGATACGAATACGAATACAGATACAAATGCGCATTTGATTTTATTTGCTTGCTCAATAAAAACGACGCAAAGGCAACACAGAAAAGAATTGGCAAAGGAAATAAATTATTAAGCGTGCGACAAGCGGGCTGCCCCACCTCCCATGTGAAGGGTGTTATCATGAATTATTGAGCCCCCCACCCGCCACCACAACTGCCTTTGTGTGTGCGAATAAATAAGGTCCTCCGGCAGCAGAAACAGCAGCAGCAGCCATTGAACTTGTCAGCCTGAATTTATGTTATCGCTTGTTTTCCCCCCCTCTCTCTCTCTCTCGCTCTCTTCTTTTTTTTTGATTTCCACAGGTAACCCAGGAGACGCAGCAGATCCTAGAGGGACGCGGCTTCGAGCTCACGTGCCGCGGCAGCGTCAATGTCAAGGGAAAGGGCTCCATGATCACCTACTTCCTTAAAGGAAAGAAGCCCATCGAAGTTCCCGCTGCCATCAAAGAGGAGTCGCCGGCCAAACCAGAGATAGAGCCACCCAAAACCCTGACACTCGTGAAGGAGGGAGAGAGAGAGCGGGAAGCAGCTCTCCGCAGAAGGAGAAGGAGCAGGAGCAGGAGGAGGAGCTGCCCAAAAATCAGCTGGACGAAGATGAAGATGATCTCCTGCCCTCACCAGACATCGATCTAAACTCGAACATGCAGAGCTTGACGGCGCAGCGCAGGAAATCACTCTGTCGGCAGCACAACATCTCCTCCTCCTTCGGGACGACGGTGAGCAGCTCCACGGGCATCACGCCCAGCATCTCGAACAGCTCCAGTGTGACGACCATCGGAGCCCTGCCCACCCTCCTGCGCAACGCCAATCCAAATCTCGCGGACAACAGCTCCGATTGTGGGGGCACCAGCAAGTCGGCGGCCACGCCAACAGCTCCACCAAGGACCCTGGTGGCGGAGCTCAGGGATGAGATAGCGAGGGACGAGAAGAGCGGTCTGAAGGACTCCATTGAGAACCTGGAGATCCTGCTGAAGAACAACATCAGTCTGTCGGACCTCAGCAACAAACAGCAGCAGAATCTCAGGGGGGAAATGCCACCACTGGGAGGCGGCACTGCCTCCGCCACCACCACTCTGAGGAAGAGGGACACTATCGTGTGCTTCAATGTAACCGAGACACTGACCACTACAGCCACAGCCTCCCATTTCCAATCCCAATCCCAGTGCCAGTCCCTGGCGCAGCAGTCGCAGCAGTCCCTTCAGCAGAGGAAGCGCAGATCGGTGACCACCATTTCAGCCACCTGCAGCAGCAGCACCACCACCACTACGCGGTTGCTCTCGAACGAGAGCCAGAGCTCCACCCAGACGGCGCCGGGAACCCTGGAGAGCGGTGTGCCGACCCAATCCTCGACAGAGGCCGCCCAGGACTGGCACCCCAGGACGGCCACGCTCGAGCCCAATCGGAGTCCCATAAAAACGTCGCAGTCGATGAGTCCGATTGGACAGCTCACGACGGAGGTGTTTGTGCTGCCCAACAGCCGCAGCATGATACTCATCAGCAGCACGGGCGGAACAGGAACGGGAACGGGAGCGGGAACAGGACCAGGAACAGGCGCCAGTAGCCCCCGGGCGGGGTTTCTTCAGGATGTCAGCACGTAGGGGATGGATGGGATGCCCGGCCAACCATGTAAATATGTACAAAAGCGCAAGCCCTGAGCTGACGGCTAGAGATACTCGTAGGAAAATATGGTGTTTTTTTTTTTGTAGGTTGATTGGGATGCCACTTCAGTATTGCCCCTCCAACACACACACACACACACACACACACACACACACAAACAAACAAACACTCCCCTTGAACCCCCCCTCCATACGTATGATCTCGCATTTAATGTAGCTTTACGTGTTGTTCCTCAGTTAGTGTTTCATTCGGGCATGGCATTCAATGGAATAGAGTTAACGTGTAGAGTTTAGAGTTTAACCCGCAACGTTTCCATATCACAGACAAAACCAAAGTACGAAAGCAGAGAACCTGCACTGCAACGTGGTACCAAAGAGAGGCACTAGGTGTGGGGATCGTTATATATCTTAACCGACAGGTTGTAGGCGGAGTAGTGGAAGAACAGGGAGGCGCCAAGTAGGTGTGTAAGGTTCCTAAGTACTCATGTACATGGCCCTCAGAGCGCACCTAATCTCGCACCCACCCCAGTCCCAGTCGCAGTCCCAGGCCCATGGGAATCCATTGGGTAGGTGTGCAGAACAAATCGAATTTAATGTTTATTATAACGAGTATGAAACGAAAGATTAAATATTGAATAAGGTGGAAAACGCAATTGTGCTCACGTTTCACAATCGCTTCAAACACGGTTCGTGGTCAAACGATTTCGAGATTCCGAAAGTATACATGCATACATATAAACCTATGACCTTTAACCTGTAGTAACCTATAGTAGCATATCTCTCTATTGAATTTAATTGCATTCCCCACGCAGAATACGTTTCTCGCTTTATGACCAGTCCCTCATCCCATCCAAAAACCGAATGGAATGTAATTGTGTCTCCAGCGATAACCATATCTGAAGCTAGCGTCTAACTATCTGCTCCTATACTCCTATATGTAGTATATATGTATGTATGTATGTATCTTTGGGGACTGTCCATGGACGGCGCGGCGCTCTCTTTCTCTCTCTCTCTCATTATTTAAACGAGAACTCTGTCAATTGAAAAATTCGAACAGAATAACTACTATTTTTAATTGTTGCGCAAATGATAATGATAATTATGCATAAACCTATCCTACGATATATGTATGTAAATCCAAAGAGTATCAAATACGAATAACTAGAGCGTTAATTGCGGGAAAGTAAATCCGAATCGTTTTATGTGTGCGTTAAATGTGTTTCCATGTCTGTACGTATACTATACTATTGTATGTCTCAATGTTGCTGAAAGCATCCCTCACACACTTTCAAGTTTATGAGCATCATAATTGATGCGCACAAAGTAATACAAATTAATGCAAAATAATACAAAATAATATATATACTATTTATGAGTAAAGTAAACAAACAAAAAAATTCTCGCTGTGATTTCTATGAAAAAAAAATGAACGTAAGGATGCATAAATTATTTGATAAACTTATTTTTTGTTACTTAGTTTTAACTCGAAACTCGAAAAAACGAATGCCCTCTGGGCCACTTTTGACTCTAGCTCTGGCTTCAGCTCCAGCTCCAGCTCCAGCTACGAACTACATACATACATATGTATAATTTAACTAAGGGCAAGGTATCCTACTATATAGTTTATACAGATTCAGATACGGATATAAATAGATTCAGCTACAGCTACATATACATGTATGTATATATATGTACTTATGTGTGCGTGCGTTGATTAGCTTTGATGTTCAGTTTAATGTTGATCTATATTACAGAGTCAGGTTAAGTCAATGTCAATGTAAATGTGTTAATAAATGCATTTGGAAAACTATACGAGTGTTGGAAAGTGTTTATTGGATCGGATCGGATCATTCATTCTATTTACAGCAAACGATTCACACCTTCCTGGCGCGCCGCCACAGGCAATAGTAGCCCAAGAGGTGGAAGCCAAAGAACAGACCCACCAGTGCGAGCAGATTGCGTGCAACATTATCCTCGTTGAAGCTGTACTTGTCGAGGACATCCTGGCCTGTATGGAAGCAGGGCAGATCGGCGCTCTCCTCAAAGCAGGCTGCGGATGAATGGATTTTTCATAATGGCGACGACAACAACTCCAAACAGAGGATTCCACTTACTGATGTTCTGCACTCCTGACCACTGCGCAATAGTCATGGTCTCGTTGGCATACAGCATCCAGGAGAGAAACTGCGTCCACCAAAAGGCCACTGGCAGTGAGCTATAGGCGATAAAGAATTCCATCAAAGGCGGGGTCACCAAAATAATGTGAATTACTTGCCTAATTTGTATAAAGATGCCTGATGTAATCATGAATATGTAATCCAGAGGAACCAGATAGGCCATGGCCAGAGGGACCGAGTTGAAAGCGGTGGAGAAGAAGCAGCCGCAGGCGGTAGCCACATTCATCACGAGAACCACACAAATGGCAGTGATCCCGAAGGCATAGAAGGTGGACCTCAGACCCGTCAGCCAGTAGCAGATGGTGACAAAAAGAAACGGTTCGATTATCATACCAGGAAGCTGTTAATCCGGACAAGAAAATGAAATAATTCTTTGGAAACATAGTGGAACACCTTCGAAAACTCACCAACGCCAGAATATTGGCTATATAATATTGAGCCGTGGAGTACAAGCCCGAGCGGGTTTCCCGCATAAATAGGGGAAAGCCCTGGGGGAAGATATTCAGCACGGAGTACATCGGATGGTAGGTGTTCTCGGATATCATGATGAACACTGCACCCTGGACAGCCTGTACGCCCAGCTGATTCGGCACCGTGGTGCCGGCGAAGCAGGCGCCAATGATGAAGGCCATGGCGATCTTCTGGACGAAGCGCATCCACTGGATGGTGGGATCCCGCAAGAGCGTCAGCGTGGCCCTCAGCCAGACCACATGGAAGCGCTTGTACCAGGGCACGCCACGGAAGGATTCCACTTCCGTATCGTACGGAAAATTGCCCGTCTGAGCCATATGGATCTCCAGATTGACGAGCATGTCGCGCTGTTTGGCGGCTGAGCTAACGGCAAACTGATCGCACAGATGCTGCGCCGATCGCTGGGAGGCCTGCTCGTAGCCGGGATCCGTGGCCAGGACACCGATGAGGAAGTCGGCCGGATTGTAGGCCTCGGGGCAATAGTAGCCGTGATTGGCGAAGAAGGTGAGGGCGTGCTGGGGCGAGCCCGTGAAGGCCACACGGCCATCGGCCAAGAGCATCACGTTATTGAAGTTGTCGAAAAGCTGAGAGCTCGGCTGGTGGATGGTGCACAGAATCGTGGTGCCCTTCTGAGCCAGTTCGTACAGCGTCGCTACCAGCTGCTGGGCACTGTAGGAGTCCAGGCCGGTGGTGGGCTCATCGCAGAACAGGATCACGGGATTGTTGAGCAGCTCCACGGCAAACGCCAGACGTTTGCGTTCCCCTCCGGAGAGTACCTTCTTGTCGTCGCCGCTGCCTATGCGGGTCTGTGCAGCTGAGAGTAGTCCAGTGCGCTCCAATAGCTCATTGATGATGAGGCGACGCTCATCTCTGGATACACGTCGATCCAGGCGAAGATGGGCCTTTGTGAGGAGGGAGAAGATGTCTAGATAAATATCAAAAGATAATCTGGGGGTAATCTAGAGCTCACCATAAAGTTGAGATGCTCGAGCACCGTGAGCGAGCCGATGAAGAGATCATCCTGGTAGACATAGCCACTGATGCGGTGCATGAATGGCCCGATGCGCCGGCCGTTTATCAGTATATCGCCTTGAACCACAGTCCCGGCTGCAGGGCAGATTCCAGATCTTATCTTATCTTATCGAAACTACTAAGAAGTACCACTTACCGGGCTGTCGAAAGGCAAGTGTTGACATTAGAGTTGTCTTCCCAGAACCGCTGTGAATGGGAGTGGTGTTGGTGGTGTTGAATTATGATGGTTATGATAGTTAGACAAACTCGCGAGAGATGCCCAAGAGATCTTGTTGCTTATCAGTAGACATAATCGTGACATACTTAACAACTATTTTGGACCTCAGGGGCCTGCTAGTTTCCGCTTGAGTGCATTAGCACTGGAGCCGGAGCCAGTATCGATTACTGGCTCGCTCAACAATCTATTCAATTCTATTGCAACTCACCTTGAGCCCATGAGAGCCATGAGGGTGCCTGGTTGAATGGCCCCCGTGGAGTTATTGATGATCCGCTTCATGCCACGACCGGAGCCACCGACGTTGGTGTAGACACACAGATCCCGCCACACCAGGGTGGCGCCCTGCTCGGTGGGGGACCACTTGCTGTAGCTCCTGAGGGGCAGACTCCGCTCCGAGCTGTTGCGCTTCGAGAGCTTTGGTGTGCTGTCCAGGCTGGGGATCTCACTGTTGCTGGTGGCCACAGGCACCACGAGCTGCAGCTCGTGCTGCTCCAGCGACGGGCCGCTCTCCACGTTGACGAGCTTGCTATCTGAGTCAGACATAATCTCTTTTTCTGTTAGATAAGCTTAATCCTGAGCGGGTTTCTCTGAGCGTTTCTCTCGAAGCGAAGCGTGCCACAGCTGGGCATCAACTAAAGTACAACTACAGCCAGCCGAGAAGTCAACCCTGGCAGAAGCAGAAGCAGTTGGCAATGCAAATAGAGCTCCACAATCTTTAGGGCGGCCCTGACAGCAGTCAGCATTTGATCGTCTTGCTGTCTACCGCCAGCTGGCGGAGCAGCCGACTTAGGCAGCGTCTCCGATTACCATTGCCAGCAGCAGCAGCAGCCAGTCCCGGCCAAGTCAAGCCATCGGGAAGCCCCGCAAGCCAGAGACAGCAGTGCAGCCAAGCAGCAATCGGGAAACCGCTGGAGCCACGGGAGGAATGCCACTGCGCGACATCGCCGCAGTGGCTAGTGGGGTGTGGGGTGTGAGGTGTGGGGAGCGGAATGGATTCTCTCTATTGTCTCTGTTGTGCTCGGCAATTTCGCACTCATCTGCCAAAAGAGAACTGAGAAATTGATTCAGTAACAAATGCAAAGCTCCCTAGCAACATCTACTCCACCACCTCGTCGGATTCAATCGCGTTTACGTCGTCTACCATACCGTCAACGCATACCCAATAATTATACAAGGAAGGCGTAGCATATGCAGATTTTATCTATAAATAATTCCAATGCATGTTAACTGGAATTTTAGGTGCGTTTCTCGCTCTTGAATCATTGCATTTACTTTTTGTTTCTAGTCGTATTAATTCAATCGATCAAAATCGGCCGCTATAAACCTAAGATATTGCTTAAGGACAACCAATATTTTATTGATTTTCTCAGCCAAATGTTCGAGAGGCTATATCTCAGCCAAACACGCCAGATCGGCAACCAACTTTCCCAATATCGCGAGTATCCAGACTGTCTACCGGCATCAAAGCCTCGACTACGATAATGACCCCCCTGCTAATAGTTCCGATATAAAAAAAAATACATTTTGGAATTCATTTTCGAAATTCACATTTTACTCGCAACTAAACTCGTTTATGTACAACAGCAATATTATATTTAAGCCATCCAGGTCGCTCGTCCGAGCATCCAGTCTCCTCCGCGTCCCTACCAGCCAGCGTTGTAGATAACGGGAGTGGCCGCATAGGAAGTGTGGACGAGGGGAGCGGCGTAGGAGGTGTGGACCAGAGGAGATGCCGCGTAGCTAGTGTGGACAACGGGGGCAGCATAGGTCTTTACCACGGGAGCGACGACATCCTCGACGACATGGGCTGAGCTGTGGACCACCGACTGGCTCTGGTGGGAGACAGAGGTGGGAACGCTCTTCACCACGGCACCAACCTTGGCCAGGTAGGGCTCCTGCACGATGGTCGTGGTTGCTGGGGCGGTATAGACCACGGGGGAGGACTCCACCAGGTGACCGGGACGGGCAGCGGCTACGGCGAGGAGAGCAGACAATACCACCAACTTGAACATTTTGAAATAGTTTGGTCTGTATTGACTGATTGGGACTGGAGTGATCGGATTGAGCTTCTTGCGAGAACTGTGTGTGGTTGTGGAGCTGCTGCAGTGGTTTTATATAGCTCCCGTTTGGGCAGAGACTTGGCTTTGACCTTCAGAGCCGAGCCACACGCATACACAGCACAGTATCGATGTGTGGACTAAAGCCGCGTCACATTTCGAGCCCGAAATCAAACCCATATCAGATTCTGGGCATAAGCAATTGGGCAACAAGCAATTAGCGTCGGTGGGCGGCTTAGCCAGCACGGAGACTACCAGCAAGTCCGCAGAGTACGTGAGTGGTTCCGAGACCATTAGAGACTCTCGAGGGCCTCTGGTGACTCCTCCGCGGCTGCATTACTTGCACTTTGAGTGCGTGAGCCAAGGTCAAGGCAACGTGCAGAGCTTTTGGTTTCGGATCTTGGGTATTGGGTTCATTTTCAAATTCAGTTTCAGTTTTTCTTTTCATTGCAAGACTCATGTATTATTGTCCGAGCGAGGGTCAACTCGTACTCGTAAATGTTTTAATTCAACTTCTCTGCCACGGCAACGACGGCAACGGCGGCTGCGTCAGAAATTGGCCCGAAAATGGACAATGCCCGTACTATTCGTATTCAGTTTCGTACTATATAAGACTGGGCTTGTGGTTGTCCCATTATCAGTCAGCTTCACTCGCTTCCACAGCAGCACAACACAGACCAAAAACACAAAATCCCCTCAACATGTTCAAATTGGTAAGTCATCCAGCCGAATCCGATCACCGCACTCTCAGAGTTAACATCCTCCATTATTTGTTCCAGGTGGTGTTGTCTGCTCTCCTTGCCGTAGCTGTCGCTCGTCCCGGCCATCTGTATGAGTCTCCGCTGGTCTATGCCGCCCCAGCGACCACGACCATCGTCCAGGAGCCCTACCTGGCCAAGGTTGGTGCCGTGGTGAAGAGCGTTCCCACCTCTGTCTCCCACCAGAGCCAGTCGGTGGTCCACAGCTCAGCCCATGTCGTCGAGGATGTCGTCGCTCCCGTGGTAAAGACCTATGCTGCCCCCGTTGTCCACACTAGCTACGCGGCATCTCCTCTGGTCCACACCTCCTACGCCGCTCCCCTCGTCCACACTTCCTATGCGGCCACTCCCGTCATCTACAACGCTGGCTGGTAGGGACGCGGAGGAGACTGGATGCTCGGACGAGCGACCTGGATGGCTTAAATATAATATTGCTGTTGTACATAAACGAGTTTAGTTGCGAGTAAAATGTAAATTTCGAAAATGAATTCCAAAATGTATTTTTTTATATCGGAACTATTAGCAGGGGGTAAAAAGGATGCCAAAAAGGAGTGCCAAGTATATAACTTGACTCCATCGAGGATGTTGCCTCAATTACAGAAAGGCGCAACGCGCCCAGTTAGCTGCAGCAGTTTTATTAAAAATAACGCTATAAAAGTATTATCATTATTGCCCTTGATATCAGTCTGGCTAAATCTCCCGACTACGAGAGGGCGTGGCACGCCCAGATCAGTCCAGAAATGGCGCAGAAATCGCAATACTTTCAAACGAGGAAAATATCCTTGATCCTTGATAAAGACCTCATCACACCAGAGATATTTTTCCGATCACAGGAAGCCATCGCACGCCAAGAACGGCCGAGAAAACAAAGTATGTATTTCTGCGGATGTTGTAGTCCTTATTCGAGGATCAGGATATTTTTCTGATCACTGGAAGCCATTTGTGGGCCGATCTTGGCGTACGACAGCTTCCTGTGATCGGAATAGCATCCTTGATCTGATGGAATCTTTATTAAGGATCAAGGATACTTTCTCCAGATATATATCTGGTTTGATGAGGTTTTTATCAAGGATCAAGGATATTTTCCCTGTTCAAAAAATTTCGTTTTCTCCGCCATTTCTTGACTGATCTGGACGTGACGTTCCTTCTCGTGATCGCGAGAATATTGTCAATAAAGACAAAATGGTATTTTGACGTTTTTTTTTATTGCACAGTGGTGCCTCTAAAGGCGATTTCTTGAAATATATTTCGAACACAACGTTTTTGGGGGGGAGCAATAAATTTTGAAATTTCGTCATTTCCACCGATTGACGTCGGATTTAATTTACATTTTTTCTTTGGCCATATCTCGATATCTCTTTTTATGGGCTGAACTGGGCGCGGCTTACCTTTAGGTGACCGGGAGAGTCCTGCCAACCGATTGGCGTAAGAAAAAAGGACATCCATTCCGCCACGATTTTCGTCATTGAAATTAAACAAAATCGGCCTCATTTTCGTAGTAGATTTTTTGACACCGATCGACAGAGCGGATCCTTTCGATCCTGGCAAAATAGGTCCTTCGCCGAACTGGCCCTGTTTGGCCGAGATACAGCGCCTTGCTGTTCGTTATATCTCGGCTATTTATGGGCCAATCTGGGCGTGCCATACCTCTACGTGATCGGAAGAGTCCTGCCAACCGATTGGCCTCAGACATCCGTTCAGTCAAGATTTTCGCAAGAGATCATGAGCATTAAATTTGTCAGTATATCAGTAGCAGTTTGTCTTTAATAAAAATACAAAAATATATGTTTATTTTACTTTTAACATTCTGGGTTTTTTACAATTAGGTTTTGTACAAATTAATGTCATATGTAAAATGTAAAATCCGACAATCCATTGTCATCCCAAAAGTAGCTTTGTGGAAACCTAGAATGAAAGAACAGATGGTAAAACACATATAGGAAAGCTGTGGTGTATTCTCCGAACGAAATAAATAACTGTCGGATGGATTTCTTAATTAATAAACAAACAGAAAGTGGAATGCCCGTGCCATCCATGGCATGGCACCACTCGACGCTCTGCCGGCGAGTCCGGTATCAGCGTTTTCCCTGATAAGCGGGGCGAGCGAGCTATTGGATGAACGGAGCGGATCGGAGCTGCACTTGGCGCCCGAGTTGCCGTCGGTGGAGATCGCGCCGTTCAGTTGGAATACAGGTGAAATATTTCGAGCGTCCAGACTGTGATTCGGATTCGCATGGTGCAATAGAAATTTCAGCTAAACAAAGGCGCGTCTGCTGGGGTTTGTGTACAACGTGATATATGATACAGAGACAGGACGGGACGGGACGGAACGGGATGGGACGGAACGGGAACGCATAGGGTATAGCAACCAGAAAATCAGTTCAGTTAAAAGCAACCACAGCTGGCCGTATCGCTGTAGTCGCGTTCCAATCGTGTTTCCAGACAATAGTTACCGCTCTTAATGGACGGTAATTGTGAAAATCTTAAATCAATTAGACTATAATTAAACTTCATAGCCGCCGTTAGCCGTTATCGTTGGCATTGTTGCTACACTGCCTTTGGCTATCTCCCTATGGCAAAATATTGATCTTGAGCGGATAGTGTACAAATATACGTGCGGCTTTAACGACAGATAAGCCTCTGGAAAGACCAGACAATAAAGTGCGGTAAGACGCTCATTAAAATGAGCAAATGAGCTAATAGAGCTAAGAGCTCAGAGCGGTGTGCCGATAATAATATACTTTAACATTTGATAAAAAGGAGAAAACCAACGACTTGGCTTTCCACAACTGAAAAGCTTAATCGAGGGACAAATGGGCAAGCGGCTGATGCAAAGCTAAAGAAGCGGTTACTTTTCAAATTCAAATCGAAAACTGCTGCAGAGAGAGGCGGCAAGAGAGAGCGAGAATAAAAGCTTCCGCAGACCTTAACCTCCACCTAAGCAAGAATATAGTGAATAAACATATATTCAGCCTCACACGGAGAGCGAGAGCGCAGCGTGTGCGCAGAGTCGAAATGAGCGCGACAGAGGTGAGTGCGAGTGCGAGTGCGAGTGCCAGTGTGAGTGTGTCAAATGTGATGCGAATGAACAGTGTTTGTTGTTGTGCCGACTGAATTGAACAAGCGAACACGCGAAGTGCCTGCTCACAGTGACAAACAAATGCTTAATGCAATTAATTCTTATATTTCGCGGCAAAAAACAGACGCAAATTGGCGCAACGCGATGTTCTCCATGATTACGTACGAGTGATGCTCGAAAACAGAAAAAAGATAGAAGACAAACCAAAGACCACCACTCGAAACGACAGAAGCGAAGCATGTTGTGGCTGACCTTGAAGAGCAGATAGAGAGAGAGAGAGAGAGTAGTGGTTTCAAAACCATATGTTTTTTTTTGTACACATTTGTGGTAAATGCTTTTAATATTGATTCAAAGTGCTACGCGGCGACATTTCCATGCCGATATTCCCACCACCAGAATCGCTTTACTCTGAATAATGTAATTTAAGAAGCCAACAAGCTTATCGCTTTGTTTACACTCAGCAATAATCTAGTGCCATTGAATCGGGGGGATAGTAAATAGTGAGCTGTGATGGTAACTTGTGTATACTCTCTCCCAAGAACAAACGCTTCAAATGAGTGAGAACGGTGCCAAGAGAGGGCAACTGGACGTTCTAGTGAGAGCCGGTTCTCAGTGTGCTTCTGCCCTTTTTTCTGACAGCAAACAAATAAAACTGGTTTTTAAGTCAATTAAACAAAAAAACAACAAAACAAAGAGAAGAAACACACAAAAATAGAAACAGCAGAAAAAAGAGCAGAGCAGGGAAAATAAACCCCAAAGAAGTAATAGTAGAAGATAAAAAAGACGAAAAAAAAGAATCCCAAACGAAGGGAGAAACTTTTCTTTATGAAATGCATCTCGTATACGTATTGGATATGCTGTTCGCCGCTGGGGAGGTTCAGTTAGTGCTTAAAAACCAATTGCATACTTTCAGGCATCCGCACGAAATGAAACGCAACGGCGTCGCAGCATCGGCAGCGGCAGCCAAGCGAGTGCCACCAGCAGTGTGGGTGGGGAAGTGGCGGTGGTGGGGCAGCAGCAGGGGGGCCTCGTCGCACCGCCTGCCAGTGGCTGTGGCACGCCATCACCTCTACGTCCGTGGAGCCGACAATGTTCCTGTACATGTTAGCCTTCATGATCACATCCGTGGTGGAGCAGAACTTTTTCCTGTACAAGGCCTGCCGCGTGAACAACAACTTCAGCGAGGCGATCTGCACCAACCTCAACAAGCCCGAGAACGAGGAGTACAAGAAGATATCCCTGGACACCACCGCCTGGTTCCTGCAGTGGGAGAACATCTCCGCCCACATCTTCCCCATAATCCTGGCTCTGTTCCTGGGCTCCTTCTCGGATCGTCGCGGCCGGAAGCTGCCGCTGCTGATGGGCCTGGTGGGCAAGTTCATCTACTCCACGATGATTGTAGTGAATGCCAAGATGCCCCATTGGCCGGTGCAGAATATCATCTACACGGCCACCCTGCCCTCGGCTCTGACGGGTGCCGATGTGGCCATTTTTGCCTCATGCTTTGCCTACATTTCGGACATATCCACGGTGGAGCAGCGCACCATCCGGGTGACCATATTGGACGTGATGTATCTGAGTGCCATGCCCACAGGCGTGGCCCTCGGCTCATACCTCTTCTACAACACCTTCCATCAGTCGTATGCCGATATGTTTGCGGTCAACGCCTCCCTGCTGGCACTGGCCATCCTCTACACACTGTTCGCCCTGAAGGTGAGTTCGGGTTGAGATCCCATCCAGAACCATCCTGAATCCTTATCCGACCCCTTCTTAGTGGCAAACCACGCCCCGACAACGCTCGCTGAGGGAGTTGGGTTGCTGCGGCATCTGGGGCGACTTCTTTGACAAGCAGCACGTGAAGGACTCGTTCAGCGTGCTGTTGAAGCCCCGCCGGGGCCATCGACGTAGCTTCCTCATCATCCTGCTCGTCAGCATGGCGCTGTACACATTCCAGCGGGACGAGGGCAGCTACCTCTATCTGTACACGCTGGACAAGTTCAAGTGGGAGGTGAGCTCCTTCAGCAGCTTCAAGACCTTCAAGTCGTCGGCCTATGTGATTGCCATGCTCCTGGCGGTGCCGCTCATGAACAAGATTCTGGGGTGGCGTGATACGGTGAGAAACATCAAACCGCAGCATGTATACAATCTATACAGTCTATGTCCATGATCCACTCCAGACCATCATCTTCATTGGCGCCTGGGCCCACTCGATAGCCCGTCTTTTCTACTTCTTTGCCGCCACTCCGAAGCTACTCTATGCCGGTGCTGTGGTCTGCAGTCTGGGTCCGATTGTGGGTCCCATGATTCGGGCCATGACCTCCAAGATAGTCCCCACTTCGGAGCGTGGCAAGGTCTTTGCCCTGCTTTCAGTGTGCGACAATGCGGTGCCGTTCATCAGTGGGGTCTGCTACTCGCAGATCTATCGCGCCAGCCTAAACACCAACCACGGAGGGAGTGTCTTCATGCTGACCATCGCCACCCAGATGACGGTCTTTCTGCTGATACTGTAAGTGACGCCAAGACCTAAAATGTCCTTTCGGATGTGAATCCTACTCTCTTGCAGATGCATTCACATTGTTCTGGGCAAACTACCGTTGGCCGTCCCCGAAGTTCCGGAGAAGGAGAGCGGCCTGATCAACCCCAACATCGAAACGGCCTTGGCCCCGCCACAAGAGGAGGACAGATACTAGCTGAACGCTGCACCTCCCTCCTGTTTTTTTTTTTTTTGTGTATAGCAGTAAAAAAGACATATGTATGTAGATTTTAAACCCCCAACATCGAAACAGCCTTGTCACCGACGTCACAAGAGGAGGACAAATACTAGCTGCACGCTGCATTTACCTCTTTTTTTTTTTTTTTTGTATAGCAATAAAAAAGACACATGTATGTAGATTTTTTAGCAATAAAAATAAACATGGATGAATGTGTGTAGATGATATACCAAGTTCTTACCTTGAATCACTTGTTCTTGGAGAGGGTGCGCTGCTTTTCGGCATGCTCCACCACCTGCTCGTCCACGAAGAGGCCTTTGCGACGACGCACACTGTCCATGTAGACCTTGGCCCGGTTGGCGGAGTCGGCCTTCTCGCCGAAGTGCATCAGTTCCTCCTCGGTTCTGGGCAGCCAGAAGGGATCGATATCAATCACCTGTAAGCAGACAGACAACGAATTCGGTGTGAATAAAGTTCCTGGAAATCATTTACGCACTTGAGACGGAACAAAAGGCGTCGCTCGGTCTATGCGCCTGCGCCTGCGAAGACCGGACCTGGGACTATGGTTCGTGATTGGATTTACGTTTACGTGATGCCTCTGCCTGGCGTTTGCTATTGTCTCCCGGCCGTGGCCTCATCAGGGAAAGCGTGCATTTTCACATCTCCATTGTCGGGCTCAAGAGGGTGCCACAAAGGACAGCGAAGACATTCAAATGGGTCTAGGGCCGAAGAAGGTTTAATGACTTTCAAAGGACTCGCCATTGCGTGATAAGGCACACCAGGATACGCAGAAATATTTTACTGAATGGCGTGAAGAAGTTCCCTCTCCCTCTGCCACTCCGTCTCCTTGGTCCTTTGATTGATGATTGCCTCCTCCTGCGCGCACTTGAGAGTAGAGACACTCTCCTGTCCTCTGGGGTTGCGTTGTGTGATGTTTTTTTTTTTGTGTTTTTGTATTGTTTTGTTTGCTTCACGTGTAAGGACGGGAAAGGACTTGCATTCACAGCCAGCACACACACACTTGAGTTGACACAGCGGGCGGGTGTCAGGCGTGCTGTTCATTGGAAAACCTCTTCATCCGCTGCCTCAGTACCAGCTCCCTTCCATTCCAGTCCAGACCAGCCCATTCCATTCCATTCCATCATCCTCAGCCTCATCTTCATCAATGGCAAGGCAAGAGCTTACCTACACACTGATTGAGACACGCTGCCGTTGGGTGGATTGGCTTGGCCTTTTCCCTTTGGTTCAGGATCTGCCAAGGGTGTACTTCTTCTTTCCAGCCATCTGTTCGCACTACGCTAAACTGCGGGCCCTCGACCTGGCCTGGCCTGCCTACTACCCCATTCCTCCGACTCGATCCCATTTCAATTCGCATTCCCATTCCCGTTTCCCCATGTAGATCATTATCGGGCACAACGTTTCGCTTGTTTAACAACAACTAACAACGCTAAGTGAAGGGGCAGAGGGAAACACTGGAGAGAGGGAGGGGAATCACACGGGGAGCCATGCAGTAGTCCTCGAAAAGGTAAGGCAATCCCCAATCTCAGTCGCAGTCGCAGTTCCAATCCCTGTCACAACACACTCACACACACACACGCACCGAGAAGACAAAGCGGACAGACATCCTTTGCCAATGGCTGAGCATGCGCAAGAACTTCTCATCCCATTCTCATCTCCATCCTCGTACCATCCTCTGGGCAGCCCTACGCACAACACAACACAACACAACACAACAGAACACAACGGTTCGTCAAGAGCACACAATGAGCGGGGCAGTAGAAGGAGATGTACGGGAGACCCTGTGGCAGCTGAAGTGCTCCAGAAGTGCGCAGAGCTTGCGTCTGAGCCGGGCCAGACAAATGAGCAACCCGCGTGGATATCACTGAGAGAAAACAATTAGAGAGAAATATCAGATGCGATATGGAAATGGAAATGGAGGACCTATTCCTAGACCAATGCATTCAAGAGGAAAATGCTGATCATTATGGGAATATATTGGGGGTAACTCAAGATCAGAGAAAGTTCTCAAGAATCAATAGTTATGGTGAAGAATGTTCTTCAGGGAACTATTGTTTACCGTTGGAAAATAGCTTTCGGAGATCTTAAGCAGAAAAGAAGTCCTGAGCTAAAATTCAGTCAAAACATGAACGAAAGCAGAGCAATTGGTTGAGCAATCACAAGACTTTCAGCCAAATTACATTTATTTGAGATAACTGTTTGCTTGACTCATTTGAAGTTGATCTTCATATAATAATATTCTAGATTTCATGCTGTTAGTCGACAGCTTTCTGGCAGTGTCCTGGAAGCACTCTCAAAGAGTTGGGTCATCCATCCACGCCGATGCAGCCACCACGCTCCAGATTGCAGCCAAGTCCGGGCCAAATCTCCTCGCCAGTTTTTTCTACCCGGGCTCCACCTCTACACCTCTCCACCACCAATACCCCTGTCCATCTACACCTCACTTCTTTCCTTCCCCCCAACTCTGCCCCTTCTCTTCAACGAGCAAAAGAAATATTAAGAAAAATATTGAAGCAGCCGCGAAAACCAAAACAAAAATCCAAAAAGCAAACGACGTGACATAAACACACACGTTTCTACAAACATATGTACATACATATATGCATGTATTTTTCTCTCGATCCCATCCACACATACGAGTATGTGTGTGTGTGTGTGTGTCTGTATTCTCGAAATGTTAGTGTGTTTGTATGCAGGTAATTTACGCGGCAGCTACCGAAATACGCCGAGTGTCTGTCCGTATGTCCGTCTGTTTGTGTCCCCGCGTCCGCCGCTGTCTGTTTGTCCGCTGCTGAGACCGCGACCAAAAGACCAACTTGAGATTATTATCGCGCGCCAGAAACAGAGCCAGAACCAAAACCAAAACCAGAGATGGAGATGGAGACAGAGGCAGAGGCAGAGACAGAGACAGACCACAAATGGCCGATCGCTTGGGCGTTGCGCATGCCCGTTGAGAAAAGGCTCCACAGAGCCAGCCGCCACGAGTCGATTTGACCAAGGTATATTCAAGCAGAAGGTGAGGTTGGGCAGTGCGCTATAATGACAGCCAGTACAGCCAATCCAGTTCAGCGAATACAAGAGACCAAAAGTCTAGTGTCCTTAGGGAGTGGTATCTGTATCTGCCTTATACCAAAGTGTACCTTGGATTTCAGTTGATTCAAGAGATACTCGCCCGAGTCGCGGGGTCTCGAATCTGTAGAGCCTCGAGGCTACGGACACGGGACACGGACGAGCGTCATTTTGACAGCAAGCGAGAGAGCGAGCGAGCCAGCGACCCAGCGAGCCAGCGAGGGGACAATGCAAACCACGTTCCACTTAAGACCAACAACAATCCTTTGGGCCCATAGCCACTTGGATAAACACTTGGCGGCACTAATACAGATACACCCATACCCCTACCCATACCCATACCCATACTGGTGTGTGTATACTCGTATGTTGATTCGCACCAGGCAGACTTTAGGGCACTGTCTTCCCCTTCTCCTACTCCATCCCCTTCTACTTCCACTCCAGTGTGCTCCACAGCACTATCCCTAGTCCCCATCTCTCTCTCTCTCTCTCTCTCTCTCGCTCTCTCTCTCTCTCCACTCCCTTTGGTGTGGACTTTCCCTTTGGGGGAACACTCTTTTTTTTCGTTCAGGTATACAAAACGAGTTATCAGATTATTTGTTATTTGTCTTGGTTCTTACACACATTTTGTGGTCGCTGATGGCTGTTGGCTGGTCGCTGGTGGCTGGTGGCTGGTGTTGCATCTGTTATGCTTTTGAAGTAGTTTAGTTTTGGGCTGAGATCTTGCATGCAAAGCGCGACAATCATATGCAACACACTCCGAATGGGAGAGAGAGAACAGAGCACAGATCCGATCCGATCCCAGTCAGGGCAGAGGCAGAGCCAGAGACAGCGGCAGAGGCAGGCCCTACTACGGAGCAGGCCAAAAGTAAGACCAGTAGCCAAAGTTGTGATGTTATTTCTCCTTCTCCTTCTTTTTTGTTGTTTTTTTTTGGTGAGGAGTTGGGGCTAAGGTCTTGAACCTCTTCCTGCCCCTACTTCTGGCACACAAACACACACACACACACATGGGGCATAATCATAATAACAATCTTCAGCCTCATCAAGTGGCAAGAAAGTGGAGAAGTGCAACAGCAGCAGCAGCAGCAGGGAAAATGGGAGGAGAAGGAGGAGGAGAGTAAAAAAAAACAAAAGGAAGAACAAAATTTAATAATAACAAAAGCGCGCAAGACAGTAGCCACAGAAAGAGCAGCAGGAGGAGGGGCAGGGGCGATCGATACAGATTCCTTCTGCTTTTAGCCATATTTTTGGTTATGATACGCACTGTCTCTACAGATTTCTTAGCCTCTGTCTCTGTCTGTCTACCGCCTTAATGCGCGGCAACGTGAAGTGAAAGAACCAAAGCAAAAACAAAACACAAAACAAAAATGATATACGAGTATGTATCGAAAACTATGAAAACTGAAAATTAGTTTTTGTTTCGGTTCTGGTTTCAGTTTCTGTTTCAGATGGGTTTCAATTGGGGTTTAGGTTGAGGATCAGCCTCAAGTTAAAAGGTCATCCAAAGAGATGATTTTTTGTGGCTGGCTGGACTGCCACTGGTTCTGCCGCTGCTGTTGCTGTTGCTGGTCCTGATGTTGATGCTGCAGCTTAACGAACTTATTGTGGGGCATGATGCAGCAAGAAATTCAAATTCCCTGCCCATATTCCGCAAACCCCAGCCCCACCCCCAACCCCAACCCTTTCCCTTTGCCGTTGCCACAAGTTTGGGGACTCCACTCGAGTGGAGATTGACGTTGACGCCCTCGTTGTTTTTGTTGTTGTTGTTGTTATGGGGCACGTGACAACTGCGCCCACGGTTGGGCTGCCCTGCCCACACAAGGGAGATGGGGGCATGGAAAGGTGACCACGTGGGCGGGGCACAAAGTGCTGCACTAACTGTTTTAATTGTCCGACGAGAAAGAGACAGGGAAAACGAAAAAGACAGAGAAAGAGAAAGAAAGGTTGCTGCTGGCAATGTGGAATCCTAATTGCTTAGAAGCTTCACCTTCGTTGGAAAATAATCAAATAATATTGTATCTGTCAGATACGTGTGCCACTTGTGCCTGCTAAACTAGTTTCCGTTAAGATTTCCACAAAGATATGAAGACCCCCCCTTCTCACTCCCCCTCCCCCCTCCTACTGTTGCTGCTGCTGCTTCTGCTGCTGCTGTCTGGAAATGCGTATGAAATTATATGAAGACCAGAGACCTAACAACCGGCGGCGGCGGCAAGCGGCAGTGGCAGTGGCAGTGGCAACGGCAACATCCCGTAGTCGTCGCCGGCAAAACTTTAGCTGAGAAATAGAAAATCGCCGGAAGTCATTATACAAAAACTTGTTGTTATCGATTGGTTGGGCGATATACACCACACACACATATGTACACACACACACACACACCACACAAACAGACACACGGATAGTTGATAGAGCGGATAGTTGACCAATACTCAGAGATAATACACGCACATTGGAAGTATCTCCTGTGCAGGCGACAAGACTACATATACATAGAATACCAAAAGGGTTTTCGATGAGGCATTTCATGGGAATTCGGAGTCAAAGTTAGTTTGATCTTAGAATGAGAATATTCTGGAATCTAGATGAATCGGGGTAACATAATGTTAGCCCCAAAGATATTACTGTTGAATAAAATTACTGCGAGGAAACGAAACCCTACGAATATACATATCTAAAAATGTTGATAGATTGATTTGAAACCCCGGTTTTGCCAGTACATATTCTATTATCAACTGGCAGCACTCTGTTATCCCCACTTTTGTGGGCAGTGCCGACTTTATTAATCATCTTTTTTGTTGCCTCAGTTTTGAGTCAGAGCTCATCCGCTGCAGCGCGCTGGTCGAATCCCATTCCATATCCCATCTCTTGGCTCATCCGCTTGGCTCTCCTCTCGCACACTTCAGCCGCCGTCTGTCAGCATTTCAGTGTCGTCTTTTGGGGCTGCCAAAAGCCAGCAACACAAAGTGGAAAAAGTCATCAACTTGAGTCTTAATTGTGGCCCACGACAAGGTCAAAATGGTGAGAGAAAGAGGAAAAGAGGTACAGAAAGGGGGAGAGATGAAGCCTGTCACTAGTGGGGGCTTTGGGTTACTTCTCGATGGAAGATGTACAGTGAAAGAGAACTAAAAATCCCTCATGGACGATCCTCTGGGCAGACAAGAACAGTGTACCTTCGATGGAGCCATCACTGTATCTGAAACACAGCTGCAGCCCCCTCAAATGGACCATATAACTTTCAGTCCAACTGTTGCCAACGAAGGTGCCGCTTCTGCTGATGTTGCCTCTTCTGTTTCTGCTGTTGCCATGTTGATGCTTATGCTTCTGCTTCTGCTTCTACTTCGGCTGTCTGTGGTTTAGCTTATAAGACTTCAACAGAAGGTAACAGAAGGTTGATCGTAGCGTAAGCTGAGATTTTGTTACAGACCGACCGACCGACCGACCGACCACAGGAAGGGAGAGAAAGGCAGATCAAGAAGAGGGGTTTTTTAGCATCCAGTCTGCAGCAGCACCACGCAGCACATGGCAGCATATGGTGCACTTGTGCCTCCTCCAAAAGGAGCAGCAGCAGCAGAGCAACAGCTGCCGCAATCAGTGTTAGATCTGCCACTGCCACATGGGCTGGCCTGTTGGGCTGTTGGGCTGATGGACCACTGGCCAGTATAGTACTTACCTCCCAGTGGCTGAACATCAGCTGGGGACAGGCGAGGCCAGATGTCTGCTTTCGCATCTCCTGGGCAAAGTTGAACGACTCGATCACCGGCAGCAGACAGGTGACCGAGAAGTTGCCGCTCCCTTGGGTGAGGTCTCCGGACAGGATCTTGCCATGTCTCCGGCCGATCACAGCGTACATTTTCCCTGGAAATAAATGTAGAAAAAAGAGGTGTGAAGTTAGAGCAGGAGGCATAATAGATCTTAATGATTCAAATCTATAATAAATGGCTGGCCAGGAAGAGCTGTCTAGAGCGAACATTCACCCACATTTTGTTGACCTATGGATGGGATTTCTAGTTAAAAGAGTTGGTAAATGTAGAAGAGCTATCTTTTAACGAAAAGCGACTGTTTAAGGACTCATATGGAATGGGAATGCTATGTTCTCCGATCCTTAACAATATTTAATGAAACTTCAGTGTCAGATATGTATTTAAGGACCGATGTAAGGATCGGTCTTTAATCAGCTGTAGTTCGGATTAGTTAGAAATCGAATTGGAAGAGGGAAACCTTCACTCCACTCCACACCATCAGCAATGGCCGCCTTTTAGTTTGGAGTTCTTCTTGGAGTTCTGTTCTGGCTGTTGTTGCTCTTGCTGTTGTTGGGCAGACTGCCGCAGAGTGGCAGAATGGTTGTGGCAGTGGCAGTGGCAGGGTCTGGCCCGGGTCTGGGTCTGGGGTTCGTCTCAAGGTAACTCGTAAACAAATGAAATCTTATCGGCTTTGGCCCATAAAATTGGCGGGCTTTCTGCCGAACCGCGCGCGTTTTTCGCTTGAACTTCCAAAGCTGGAGATGGAGACCCGTTTCTCTCCCTCTCTCTCTTTCTCTTGTCTCTGTCTTTCTCTGATTTTTCTCTTGGGGTTTTTTTTTGGCATGCGCTACGAAGAATGAGGCATAAACATGAAACCAGAGAAGCGGCACAACGTAGAGGAGAGGGAGGCGGGAGCAGCAGAAAGGGAGGAGTAAAAGTCGTTGCGAGGCAGGAATTAGTTTCCGGTGCCGTAGTAAAAATGACAAAAAGCGGCACAGACGGAGCCAGTGGCAGTCGCAGTCGCAGCCGCAGTGGCAGAGACAGCGGCATCAGCAAAAACGTCCAAAAGGATGCAACGGAAGCAACAAAAGCAACCCGAGGCCTCGAGGCTTCCTCAAGCCAAGCACGCGAGCAGGTCGAGCCGAGAGCCGGCTAAAGAGCCCAAGAGCCAAGAGCCAAGAGCAGGAGCCAAAGACACCTTACACTCGCTCTCACACACTCACACGCTCACACGCACACACGCGCTAACACATACGTGCGGACAGGCACAGACACCCCGCCAGGCAGGTCTCATAGATAATCACACACACACACACATTACAGCAGATTCAGCACCAATGGATGCAGCAGCCAAGGTGCATTGGGAAAAGGTAAGGCATTCACAGAGAGTGCTCTCATAAATGTTGTTTATTTATTGGTAGAACTACAGAAGGTATGGGCATTCGGTTAAGATATGAGAAAAAAGTGTGCCGCTTTCTGTGTGTACCTTCAATCTTCAGACTAAGGCGTGAATATAGATTGAATATAGATTGGTAGATACATGCCAGAGAGAGAGAGAGCGCGAAAGAGCGGCAATCCTAAGGATTGATTGATTGAGAGCCGTTCCGCCTTACCTTCCACTGAATATACCCTGAACAACATGTTCATTCATTCATGGCCTGCCTGCGTCGCGTCGCTGCTGTGCTCTCTCTCTCTCGCTCGCTCGCTCGCAGTGTCTCTGCTGCTTCTACGCTCCGCTCTGCTCTCGTGAGCGGACTTGAGTAAACAAGCAGCAGCGAGCAGCGACAAGCACCGACATGCAGCAGCTCGTTTTTCCGTTTGATCACTTCGAAAAGTGAATTGGTCGCGAGCAGACGAACAGACGAGCAGAAACGAATAGCACGAACAGAAATACGAGCCAGAACAGAACTGAGAACGTGCAGAAACGAAAGAAACCGAAGAGCAGGAGCGAAGCCACGACGAGGACTTTGACAGGAGTCGAGCGAAAGAGACGAAGCTTGCAAGACAGTGAGGATCGTATCGGATCGGAAGAGGAGGAGGATCAAATGTCGCGAGTGTTCGATAAAACCAAAAAAGTGTTTCAAAAGCAGTGACATTCAGTCGATTGATCGATTCGAAACCTGATTTTTTTTTAGTCAACCGATAGATTAAGTGTGTCTATGGTGTCTGTAGCTCTGTGTCTGTGCCATGGGCCAGGGGCCAGGTTCTAGGCGGCTCAAACTGTCCAACCAGCAAATCTGATTCGAAAGAGACAGAGTCAGAGGAGGAAAGAAAGGGAAAGAGACAGCAGCTTTGAATTGATTCAATTTCAATTACGATTTCCATCGAGTGTCAATTACAACCAGAGCACAACAAACAACAAAATACACAAGAGAGAGAAATAGAGAGAGAGAGAGACAGAGAGAGAGAGAGTGAGCGACAACAGGGAATCATGCATTCAATAATATTCATGTGGCTACTCCTCCTGCCCCTGGTCGCACGGGGCACGCGCCTCCCCCTCGAGGTATACGAGCTGACGCCGACCACGGCCACGGGGGCAGCGGCGCACAAGAGCCTGGAGTACACCATATACGATGCCAAAGATGTTGCAACAAGTGCAACACTCTCCACCAGCAGTAGCAGCATGAGCAGCAGCAGCAGCAGCAGCACGCCCAAGCCTGCCACAGAGCCACTAACTGTAGTGAGCATCTCAGCTGCCCCGCCAGACCTTCAGCAGAAGGAAAAACAGCAGCTAAAGCAGCAGCAACAGCAGCAGCAGGACTTGGCCGAGTCCCGACGGAAGGCGCGTCAAATGTTGCAGAAACAGCAGCAGCAGCAACAGCAGCAGCAACACCGTTTGGCCAACAGCAAGCACGGCCACAAGGAGAAGGACCTGCGCATACTCTACCAAGTGGGGGTGAGTGATTGAGTCCAAGAACAATAGTAAATCTAGATATATTAATGGAACCCAAATACTGTAGATATTCAATAAATACAATTTAAGTTCAAGCTGGCATTGGCCTGGCTAATAGCTATTGCCAGAGCTACAGCTAGGGGTAGTGGTAGTGGTAGTGCTGCTGCAACATGTTCTTTGAATACTCTTAAATAGATATTTAAAGACCAGAAACACTGCTCTGATCCTTTGTGGTAAGTCGAAGCTATAGCTGAAGATAATCCCAAATGCATATTTCGGAACATCCACTCCAAGCCCACCCTAGTCCCCGTCCCCGTAGCAGAAACTTATGTATCTGCAAGGGTATGTATCTTTCTTGCTATTTTGCATTGATCTATGCAAAAACAACAACAGCAACAACAGCAACAACAGCAACGACTGGCAATGGCAGGTTGCATAATGCAGGTAACGTCGTCAGCAGCAGCAGCAGCAGACACCTGCTCAACGGCTTGCCTCCAGTCAACTGGTTGCTGTTGTTGTTGTTGCTGTAGCTGTTGCCATTTGTAAGTTGCCCACGCCAGCAATAAGTATCAACGGCAACGGCAACGGCAACGACAGCAAAAGCAACAGCAACAGCAACGCCACAGCGCAACATCAGGTTTTGCAATGAAACTTTTTTTGGGCTGGGTTCCCCCCACTATAGTCGTATAGATCGTATATTGAAAAGACAGAGAGAGCGAGAGAGGGAAGGAGAGAGGTGTAGAGAGAGACTAACCCCAACTCCGGGGCTTGGCTATATTTAGCTGCCGCCCTATACCCCATTACACATTAAACATTAAACATTACACTTGACACCCACCAAAGCCAAAGCTACAGGCGCTGCCCATACGCTGCTGCCACTGCCACTGCTGCTGCTGCTTCGATCTGTGGCACGCATATGGCGCATTTAATTGCAGCAGATACGAGCAGCAGCACAGCAGCAGCAGCAGCATTCGCTCTAGATGAAAAATGAAAGTTGTTTGCAGCCCCCGAGCGGCCCCAGCAGCAGAGATCTGACTCTGACTCTGATCCGAGCATTGCTGCTGCTGCTGCTGCTGCTGCGTTGTCCATCGTCGTAGTCGTAGCATTTGATCAATTAAAGTCGGACACCACTCGCAATTGCGATACCCGATATACCCTAAACCAATTAGCCAACAAGAGCGGGTCAAGAGTTCAATGCTGTTGCCCCGAACCCCGAACCGAACCCGAGCCCGAACCCGAAGCATGACTAAGAACCGTTTTAATGCTAAGTCCGGAACCACCCATCACGTCACATAATAACATCAGAGCATCAGAACACAACTCACAGATCGTGCGAGTATCCCTCCTCCTCCTCCTCCTCCTCCTTAGCGATAGAGATCTTTCATCTTTCCAATGAAATCCATTACAATGCGAATTCTGGATTCTGAATTCTGAGTTCTGAGTTCTGAGTTCTGAATTCTGGATCATAGGTCAAGTCGGCGGCTATTGTTCGCCCCATTCTTTGGCCATAAATCAAGCGTTTGGCAGAGAGACAGCGAGGGAGACTGGGACATATATCATGTATCAGATATCTATTATGTCTAATGTCATATGACAAAAAACACTCCCTAAAGTCGTCGTCTGGCTGTTGTTGCCCGTGGGGCCAAGGCGTGAAATATCAACAGCAATCAAAAGGAAAATATTGACAGTATAAACAAGCCAGCAGCAATGGGGCTACGAGTGGTAGAAGTACGACTTCGAGATACCCTCTACGGAGAGCAAAGACTAAAAGCGATGGGGAGCCATCTTTATAGGGATTCTAACCACTAACCATTTCTATCATCATGATCCCTAATCGATTTCTATCAATCTTTCATTCGCACCAAAGCTGTTATACCCTTCTAATGCTCTTCAAATCCAATCCCCTCTCCCTTCTCTTTCTCCTCCTCCTCCTACCTCTGATCTGATCTTTGGGCCATAAATTTTGAAATCCAAATGTCTGCAATAAATTTGGGAACGCATATAAAAAAAAGAAACACCTAAAATAGAATCCAGAAGAGAGATTCCTGTTGTTTGAAAACTTGCAATAAAAAACGATGCCTTATACGAGAACGGAACGGAACGGAACGGAATAGACATCCCACAAAAGGCAGAGAGACAGCATGAGAGGGAGAACTATATAGAAGATATATAGAGAGGGGGAAGAGGAAAGGGGAAGGGGAAGGAGGTTGGGTGCAGAGAGAAAAGTTGAATGGAAGAAAACAAAAAGTTCCCATGCTTAAAAGCGCTAAACATTCAGTTCCGGTATTTAAAAACGTTTTCAACAACAACAACATACACAAAGAGAGACAGGGAGATAGAACAAGAGGGAAAGAGAGAGAGAGAGAGAGAGAGAGAGAGAGAGAGAGAGAGAGAGAGAGTTGAGGAGTGAGACCAAAGCTGAATGAAAGAAAATTCATGAATGAAATACGACCACGACGACGACGACGACGACGACTACGATGCCGATGATGACGATGACGATGATGATGATGATGATGATGGTGTGCCTGATGGATAAAAGGGGTACAGAGCAGGGGCGAGGAAGTGGGGAGTTGAAATGTGTGTGAGAGTAGATGAGGGTAGAAGGGAGGCGAGGGGCGGGGCAAGGGGCAGCAGCATGTGCAGACCAAGCGAATGAATGAATGAATGGAAACGTAAACGCTGGATGAGCAACGACGCGACGTCAGCTTCTCGCTTCGCTGAGCAAGTCAATCCATGAATGAACGGGTGAATGAATGAATGAGTGAATGAATGAATGAGCGAACGCCTCGAACGCCATGTATGAATGGGCAAAGCAAAGCCAAAGCCAAAGCCAAACAACAGAACAGCTACAAGCATCGCTGCCACAGCAATTTGTTGGCCATATACAAACAGATCAGCCATCAGCCATCAGACATCAGCCATCAGCCACGCATATTTGGCCTAAACAACTCGATGTCGATGCCGATGCCGATGGAGTGGCATGCGCGTGGCATGGCCAAAAGTGGATGGAGGAGGCTTGGATGGGGGGGGTCTCCTCAGACGGCAACGGTTGCCACAAATTCCAATTGACTGGGAAATGCATAAACAAATCAAGCGTGCTACACACACACACACACACACACACACACACACACACACACACACACACAAACGCAACTCTTTTCCTTTCATTTCATTTCATTTCCTTCCTCTCTGCTGGTGTCTGGGTTCTTGGCCACGTTAAGATTCTGTGGGATTCGGTGGGCGTTGAATGCAGCCAGGTGTGAAAATGCTTTTTAGGCCACAGCAAAACCTTTTCTTAGCTGTGTGTGCGTGTATCTGTGTGTCTTTTTGGTAGGGTCTTCAGTGCGTATACTTAATGCATGGGTTTTGCAATCGAACGATCTATCAATCGATCGTATCGATCCGAACCGAACCCAACCGCACCGCACCGAACCACACCCATGATGGCAATTTATGGCATCTTTATGCTAATCCATGCATCCATCGGATGCGAGACACGATGTTAGTAGAGATACTAGTATGCTTGCCACAATTTGTATCTTTCGATTGGAACTAGTTTCCAGCTCGATCTGCCGATCATTGATCTGCCATTTATAGTAGGTAGTACGAGTCAATTTATTCACACGAGTATTTTTCCATTCACAGAAATAATCAATTCTTTGGCTGTCGATTGTCGACTGGCGATTGGGCATCCGTTTTCTTGTGAATGAAACCAACCGCAGCGGTTCATGGTGATATGGATTTGTTTCTCATCTCATCTCGTCTCATCTCGTCTCGTCTCGTCCCCCAATTCGATTCGAATCGATTCTTCTGAATGAATTGCTGTAGTACATGCGATCGCTGATTGATCGAAGAGGATCGTCGCGTCGCTCTAGTCTGCACGACAGATTCTGGGAATAACCAAAGATCCAATGATCCTCTAACACCAATAAAGTTTTCAAAATGATGAGAACTCTTCCCCTCATCCTCCCTTCTGTACGAGGAGTATACCTTCGACCTACGATGATCCCTCATCCATTCTGGCAAAAACATCATGTTTAATCCCATAATCGAAACGATGTTGCTGCCTCGATTCGCGCATATCATGTTTTCATAATTTCAATTTATGTTTTCACCCTCGTTTCCCCTCCCTCCCCTCCCCTCCTTTCTGCCACTCTCCACTTAATGCTAAATATAGAAATTATTCAATGTGAATCCAAAGGCCAGCAGAGAGGAAAAAAAGAAGAAAAAATAATCATAAAAAAATATCAAACAAATATTGAAAGAGAGTAGACATCAAGATCCACAATAAACAACAAACAACAACAACAATGGACATAGCCATATATGTATGTATATATATACATATATATATATATCGGTTAAGTGTGTCTGGATGCCACACACAAACATACACTCGTATACGAAATATTTGCATAAAAAACAACATACCGCAATTATTCACCTAAAAAAATGCCCAAGTCTACAATCTGAGAGGCAGCTCCATTGAGAAAAATGCCTCAAAGCAGCAGCAGCAGCAGCAGCAGCAACAACAATCTACAACCTGAGCCCCACCGATCCGATCCGATCCGATCCAACGGATGCTCGGATACCAAAACTAGTTTGCCCACTTTTTTCCACCGTCTCCCCCGTCCCTGCTTCCACAACAATATATACTTTGTTGCTGGCGCGCGCGCGCCAAGTCAACTTTTATAGATACAATACAATATACACACACACACATACTGTATATATATCTATATACGAGGCATACATATGTACACACATATTTCTTATATGAATTACAAACAAAAAAACAACAAGAAAGGCGGCTGGGGCAGATCGAAGCGGGGAATACTCTAAGCTGAGATTTGGCAGTTTTTCCTCTCGGGGGGAATACAATATATCGATGAACGCTTGATGGACTGACTGGAATGTTTTTCTTACAGAAAGAATGATCTCATCTTCGAAAGGTACTCCTCCTGTAGCTGCACCTTTTGGGGATTACCTTAGATAGAGTAGATGTAGCAACAATCCTATGCACTCAGCTCAGAGATATAGCCCCAAATTGGAACTACTTCCTCTGCTCATCTCTAAATATCTCTGCCTCTGGAATGCACTCCTTGACTTCTGCATAAGCTGTAAGCCGAAACAAAGGACAAACAAAGAACTCTGCCGCTAATCGAGCGTTCTTTGTGGATCCTCAGAGTGCTTCCTTCTTCCTTAAAATCCTATAGCATTCCAGCTGATCTTGAATCTGACGAGTGTTCACACAATTTCTGTAATCTGTAAATTAGAAATCCAGAAACGCTTCCTGCTTCCTTATACACACACACAATCTGCGTGTGCTTACACTCTGGGTATCTTTGGATGCCCCCACTATCCCAGCACATGTTTCGTTTCACTTGTCTACGATCTGTAGATCGTACGAGATCTCTCGATTTGTCCAACATATAGGCAGCAGTATGTTCAGTTCAGTTCGGTTAGTTGATCTCATTGTTGGCGGCTTCTGTTGTTGCTGTTGCTGCCGTCTTGGCTTTTGTGTGCCACTTGGTGGAAACTTTTCTCCCAATGGCGGAAATGTGGTTTGGATCATTTCCGCTTTCAATGGCCAACAGAAGAGCAGAGCAGAGAAGAGTCAAGACGAGAAGAGAAGAGAAGAGAAGAGAAGAGAAGAGAAGAGAGAAGATAACAGAAGAGAGACCAAAGACCAAAGACCGAGACCTTGTTACAGTTATTGATGGACACGTTCCAATTTGTGTTGGAACCCCTCCCCCATACTAGTGAGTGGAGTGGGGGATACACATATATATACACACACACACACACACACACAGAAGAAGATCTCTGATCGGATCGTGTAAGTGTGCTAATTACGTGACCAAAGGCGCAATTTGTTGTTTATAAACAAAAACCGATGGCGTGGCATAAAAATATAGATACTATGGATTAACTACAAAAGTAAGCAAAAGCTCAATGAATGAATGACTGGATGGATGGATGGATGGATGGATGGATGAATGAATGGGGTTGTTTTTTGTTTCTGTATTCTCAGTTGGTGTTGGTATAGTTTTTGTTGGTCTTCTTGTTGCTGCTGCCGCTGCTGTATTTTTTCATTCATAAAACTCACGAGGGCAGCAGCAAGCAGACGTTGAGTAAACAACAACCGCCTGCCTCTTAAGGTGGGGGCAAGCAGCAAGCAGCAGACAGCAGACAGAGAGAAAGAGACGCAAAGGAGGGGCATCCAAAGAGTTTGTTTTTCATGATGGAGCCAGGAGGGTGCGCAGGGGTGCGGCTGCTTGCTGCTGGCTGCTTACGGAGGCAACAATCGTAATTATCCGACACAAAACCGTTGCCGTTGCCTTGCCAGCGTTTTGTTGGCGTTTTACGCGCGTTTTTGCCCGCATGTTGCTGCTGTTGCAAAAACAAGAGACGCCACAGCACCAGCAGCAGCAACACATTCACTCACTCATTCATTCATTCATAAAAATCGCCTTTGTCCGCGTTTTATTTATTTGGCGGCAAGCGCGTAAAAGGAGGCAAAATCGCTCCAACGAGGCAACATCAGAAGCCGCAAGTTGTTGTTGCTGCTGGTGCCGCCATCGGCAACATGTTTGTAGCCTCCTCCCGTCCCCCAAGCCCCTTCCTTCGTTCGGCAACAGTTTGCGGTTGTATTTTGTTTGCTGTTGCTGTTGTTTTTGGCCAAAGCAACAATTGCCAGAAGGCCAGAAAGCAGCAGCAACAGCAGCAGCAACAGCAGCAGCAGCAAAAAAGGCCACAAACAACTGTGCCACGATGTTTGCGGCTGCTCAATGAATGACTGACTGACTGAATGAATGAATGAATTACTTTTTTCCGTTCCGTTGTGGCAGCAACAGCAGCAGCAGCAGCAACAGCAGCTGAGAATGATTGTGGTTTGGAGAGTGCGAGGCGGAGGATGAGGATGAGGATGTGGATGTGGATGTGGTTTGTGGATGTCCGTGTGGTGCGTAGACGATCATTAATTGTGACGATCAACAAGCTACGCAAAAATCAAGCACCAGCCACCACCACAAGGGGAAGTTGCTGTTGCATGTTGTTTGTTGCTGTTGCTGTTGCCTCTTGCCCTGTTGCCTGTTCAGCTGCAGCAATTGGCTGGCTTTTGCCGGTGAAACCAGTTTCGCAGGGAAATACCCTTCACAATCCTTGACTTTTGGTGGGGAGTATTACGAGTTCCCAAAGGAGTTTGCCTTGTTGCCACACACAGCCCCACACAGCCCCACACAGGTGTGGCTTTATGGCTTCCTCGGATGAATATGGAGTAACCCCAAAAAAAAAGATCAGCTTCTTAGAAGAAACAAAATTCAGCCGTTCCTTCGATGTATTTCGCTTTCGATTTCCTCTCAAGTTCTCTAGTTTTTCCCTGAAGGCCTCTCCAAATACAAGTTCCAGGGTATTCCCCACTTCGTTGACTCCCTTTTGCCATTCAACATTCTTGTAAATTCTGTTGTCTGTTTGGCTTTGGTTGCTTCCTTTTGGAATTTCTGCTTTTTTATGAATGAAAATGTTTTTTTTCTGTTCTCTCTCTCTCTCCCTCTCTCTCTCTGTGGCCGTTGCGGTGCAAGCTTCCGTTAAGGCGAAACTTCAGAGGCAGCGAGAGAGCTGGAAATCAAGCCAAAGTGGCACGGGGTCTCCACCAGTGTCGTGCCTGTCCGTCGCCTTGAGGCGATTCCCCTTCGATTGCTTCAATCTGGGATCTGGGATCTGGAATCTCTCAAATCTCTGAAATCTCTGAAATCTATGCAAAGTATTTTCTTGATTTTCTGTTTAGGAACAAAATCTTTTCTACTTCCGGCTATCGGATGCCGCTCCCATCCCGTACTCTCTCCGTCTCTCTCTATCTATGAGAGTTTTCATTGGAATTCTGTGAGATTCACTGAGATGATGATGATGATGCTGATGAAGAGTGACCTAACAACTTCCGTGTTACTTCCGCAGCAAGCAGCTTCTTCGACTGCCTGCCTCTTGCCCCTTGCCTCTGGTGGTGGTGCTGCTTCTGCCTCTGCTGCCTCTTCCACTTCCGTTTCTAACAATTTTTAATTGAATTTTCGTGTAAACAGCAGAGGAAACCATCGCAAGAAATATGGTATGGTATGTAGTGCTATTGGGATGTGAGATGACCATGCCCCGACCCCGACCCCGGTCCAGAGCCCACAGCCAAGCCAGGGCGTACTTCCGCTTACTTTCTGCCACATGACGACGCCAGATTGCATAATTCTCTTCTCTCTCTCTCTCTCACTCACTTCATTCCCGAAAACAACAAAAAACCAAAGAGAAAAAAACAATGTGAAAAGGAAATTTATAGAAAAATCATTAACGCACAGACAAAAGATAACACAGAGAGGCAGCGGCAGAGGGGCAGGGGCAGGGGCAGGGGCAGACGGCAGCATCAGGTAGTGGTGCAACACACTTGTGGCAGGCGGCAGGCTGCTGCCACCAGCAGCAGCATCATCATCTAACGGTTACACACACACACGCACAGGAATCTGCTGCATGCTGCTGCATGTTGCATATACGGGAACAAATCTTTTATTTTCCCCGGACGTTGATCGTAGTGTGTGCGTGTGTGCGTGTGTGTGCGTGTGCCTATGCCTATGCCTGTGCGTCAACGCCCTCATGGGAACCCAACCCCAGAGATAGGGATATACGGATACGGAGGCAGGTGGGGGGAGGGGGAGGGGGAGAAAAACAGCCTCAACCAACTGTTGCTGCTCTTTAGAGCATCTTCCGCTTTCTGTTGGGAAATTTATGTCCCATTGATTGTCCTGTCGATTCTCTTCGGTTATTGATAGGGGAAGCAGCAGCAGCAGCAGCAGCAGCAGCAGCAGCAGCAGCAGGTGCATCTTTGTGTAGATCATTCCCTGGGAAGAAGAAGAAGAAGAAGTACTTTTCTCCATTTAGTGCAGATTCTGTAAGTCATTCTCGCGAGATTCATCCAAGACTTCCCCATGTCTCAGTTCTCCATAGTGTTCTCCAGTATACATCTGTATGTATGTATGTTTGTACATTCCCTCAGGGCTCTGGACACCCCCCTACCTCACCCCTCGAGCTTCTGTCAAGAGTTTTGCTCACTTCCGTTGCGTGACATTCCAACGCGCATTCATGCAGCCCCATGAGGCATGACAACAATGAGGCTAGAAGTAGCCACAAGAATGTCATTGGGGAGTCGTACACTCTTCACTCTCCACTCTCCGCCCTCCCTCCGCCTCCCCCTGCCCGTTAGCCCTCTATGGTGTGCTGGGGTTAATTGTGATTCAATTAAAGAGCGATGGCTGCTGGAGCCGTCCCCCCGCCAACCGCCCTCTTCCCCCCACTATTTTCACTGATTCTCGCTTGGCGGGGCAGGGTGGGGTGGCGTGTTGTGGGGCTGGGGCTGAGGCTGAGGCTGGGGTTGTCAGTCAGCGGCTTTCCATTGAAAACAAAAGTCGAAAAGTTCTTCAATGCTTGCCGCCTCACGTTGCACGTTGCATACATACATATGTATGTTGTATGAGAACAACATGAGAAAGGTCCAGCTGTTGTTTGGGGCAGAGCACAGAGGGCACAAGGCAACGGCGCAACTCTTTCATTGTCTGTGGCGCGTTCTCAACTTCCGTTTGCACTGCACTTTGACACATGAAGCTAATTGTTGTCTCCTTTCCATCTCTCTCTCTCTCTCACTCTCTCTATGTGTGTGTGTCTGTGCCCCACACGCGTGCTGCGGATGGAGATCGAGCAAATTATAAAGTGTGGCAGCAGCAGCAGCTTTGCTTGCTTCCCCTCTCTCTGCCCCTTTCCGCTGAATCCTCGCCTCTCCCTTTGCTTCTTTTTTTTTTTTTTTTTGGGAGCTGTTAAACCGGAAATCCGGTGGCTCTCCCTTCGTGTTTCTGTCTTTCTGTCTTTTGTTTTCTTTCGGCTTTTTGCTTGGGCAAAACTTTTACTACTTTTCAGAGCTTCTTCTTCTTCTTCTGCTTGTTGTTGTTGTTGGTTCTGTAGAAACTTTCGAGCTTCATTTCTGTTGTTTCTGGATCTGTATCTAAACATCTAAAGTATCTGTGTATCTGGGCCCCTGCTCCAAGCCATGCCATGCCCCACCTCGCCATCTCATGAGCGAATGCCAATGGAATGCCGACGAAGCATTTCTCTCCCTTTCTCTCTCTCTCTCTCTCTCTCTCGAAGAGACTCCGATTCCCCCTGTGCTGCTATGCTGCTGCTTATCAATATGTAAAAAAGTATAACGGTGATGTGCGTTGCTCTTGTTGTTGTGTCTTTGAAGTGCCACTTCCCCCCACCGACAGCACAGCACACAAAAAACGCAGAGACCCAGAAGAGACCTTCCAGACCTTCCTCCCGATCCTGCTCCTGCTCCTGCTCTCCAAAAATCTCAATAAACATGCTCGAATTTCAAAGAATTTCTCACGCTGCTTAAGGGGAGAGCGCGAACGAGAGCAAGGGGGCATATCCTGCCATATCCTGGGGGTAGATCCTCCCTTAAAGGAATCTCAGCAATGCCTCGACAGGAGCTTCTGCTTGAAATATGAATAATCCAAGGCACACACAGCACAGAAGAGAAGAAAGGGTTAAGGACTTGTGCAGCAGGAAGGACATGCCCCAAAAGGCAGGTGCTGGTGCTGGTACTGTCGCTGCCTCTGTCCTTGCCTCTGCCTCTGCCTCCACCTGAAAGTAGGTCAAAAATGCGTGGGAATCGGAGGAAAGACAGAACCAGAACCAGAAACAAGAACGGAGTGGAGTGGAGTCCAAAGAAAACAAATGAGAAAAAAGGAAGCAGCGGAACAACAAATTCAGGAAGTAAATAAAACTAATAAAGAGAAGATCGAGAAACAGAAACAGGAACAAGGAAGGCAGGCAGACTACTTCCGGAAGAGACTGGGACAGCGACAGAGACAGAGACAGGGGAATAGAGAGTGAGTGAGCTGGTGCTCAATTGAGCAAAAAGGTAAAAGGTCAGGGGACAGAGAACAGAGAACAGAAACAGAACCTGTTTTCTTGCTGGCTTTAACCTACTTCCGGTGTCCCCTGCCACTGCCACTGACACTGACAGTGCCCCTGCCACAGCAGACTCGAGGCTAATCCCTTTTCAATGTGTGTGCGCACTTACTTCCGTCAGTTGAGCCGCGCCGCCTTGCACTAAATCACTTCCGGACTTCCGGTTTGCCATAGCAGGACTAGCAGCAGCAGGAGGAGAAGGAGCAGGAGGAGGAGTCGCAGGAACGAAACCAAAGCCATGGATTGACCCTAAACCCAGTGCCCGCTCAGGTAGCACAGCCGGCAGGTGCAGCGCAGCCGAATCGTTAGTTAGGGATTCCAAAATCGAAACCGAATCGAAACCCCGAAAAATAATTTGAATAAAAATCAAAAAGCTGAAGAGACGAGACGAGACGCGACGCGACGGAGAAAATGAAATTGAAACCAAACAAAAACCAAACCCTCAAGAATAGGAAAAGGAAGGGATGTGCCAGAGCGAGAGAGAGAGAGAGGGGTGGGGTTGGGGGATGGGAAGGGAAGCGGAGTTCCACTTAAAAAATTGATTGCATTCGATAATTTCATTGGGAAACCTGTCGTTTGCTGGGCCGCTTCTCTGTCGCTCCTCTGTCGCTTCTCAGTCGCTTCTCGGTCGTTTCTCTGTCGATTGTCGCTGGGAGTCGTTCGAGAGTCACTTACAATAAAATCGAATGATGCGAGTAGTGGCAGCAAAGGCAAAAGGACCTGCTACCTTAGCTTGCCTCACGAGTGTCTCGTTGAGGAGCGGGCCCTCAACAGCTTGGTAGTTGGATTTGATGGCATGTCCTGCCCCTGCCCCGTGCAGGAGGACACAACACATACGTTTTTAGTGGCCGGCCGGGGATTAAGCAAACAGAACAGCCAGGACGAACTTTTGGGACTGTTTTCGTCCTGTTTGGAGAGAGAATTCAATTAATGAAATGCCGAACATCCTCTGAACCTCTGAACCTCCGAACAGAACCCCTCAAGAAAAGCAAACAAACAGAAGCGAACCGAGGGATGGCATCAGAGAGCCATCAGATAGCGATTGAGTCCTTGTAGCTTGTAGTTATGTTAATCAAGTGGGCATCCGAGTGGCCAAAGAAAGGACTCTGTTGACAGTGAAACTTTTTGGGAGGACATTCAGACACATTTAGAGCGCAGTTTATTTTTATTCATTCGCCAATTCCTATGGAAATTCAATGCGTTCCGAGTCCCGAGTCCCGAGTGAATGTTAAACAATCTCTAATCCACCCAATCCATATCCGTTATCCCCTTTGCAGGAGTCCGAGGACGATCTGCCCATTTGTGCGCCGAATGCCGTCTGCTCCAAGATCGATCTGTACGAGACGCCGTGGATCGAGCGCCAGTGCCGCTGTCCGGAGTCGAATCGCCTGCCCAACAATGTGATCATGCACCACCACAGCCACAACCAGATGGGTGGCGGCTCTGGCTCCGGCTCCGGCTCCGGATCCCCCATGGACGGCGGCTCCAAGTACAGGAGCTACTACGACATGGAGATGCTCCAGCTGAAGCGAATGCTGATGGGGAAGTTCCAGGACAGGAAGTTCGAGAGCATGCACATGAAGAAGCTCATGCAGAAGCTGGGGGCCGTCTACGAGGATGATCTGGATCACATCGATCAGTCGCCGGACTACAACGATGCCCTGCCCTCGTCTCCCTATGCAGAGCTCGAGGACAACGAGTACCCCAGGGTGTCCGCCCACATGCGCCACTCGGGGCATCGAGGCTTGAAGGAGGCCCAGGCCCAGGCCCCCACCACCAGCTACATTGGCGGCTGTCCCAGCAGCCTGGGCGTCGAGGATGGCCACACCATAGCGGACAAGACGCGCCACTACAAGATGTGCCAGCCAGTCCACAAATTGCCCGTGTGCAAGTGAGTACAAAGTCAAAGGAATTGGTCCTCCTTGGCATTGGCGTCTCTATTGATTCCCATCTCTCCTCCTCAGACACTTTCGGGATTACACTTGGACATTGACCACAGCGACGGAGGCGAATGTCACCGAGCAGGTGGTCCACTGCCGGTGTCCCAGGAACTCGGTGACGTACCTCACGAAGAGGGAACCCATAGGCGATGGCAGTCCCGGCTACCGCTATCTCTTTGCCTGCTCTCCTCTCACAGTAAGTATCCTATCCCATCCCATCCCATCCCAGAGAAAGCTCCGCTCCCATCTCGAGATATATATTCTAAGCATCTACATTTCTCCATCTTCTGTTTGAATAGCGCCTTCGATGCCAGAGGAAGCAGCCCTGCAAGCTCTTCACGGTGCGGAAGCGGCAGGAGTTCCTCGACGAAGTCAATATCAACTCGCTCTGCCAGTGCCCCAAGGGACACCGCTGCCCCAGCCACCACACGCAGTCGGGGGTCATAGCCGGAGAGAGTTTCCTGGAGGATAACATACAGACCTATTCGGGGTATTGCATGGCCAACGATTGAGGAGCACTCGCAGTCTGCCTGCCCCAAAGGATCACTCGGTCGATGGGATCATTCCACACATACACACACACCCACTCCCACTCCCACACACACCCACACCCACAGACACACACACACACAAAACCATTGTAAAGGAAGAAGCCAGGAGTAGCAGCTACTACATATATATAGATACCATACTGACTGAGCCAATTGAGTCTCGCCAAAATACCAACTAAAATGAAAGAAAATGAAAGAAAATGAATGAAAATGCAAGAAAAGAAAAACTTGAAACTACACAAATTCACTTACAAAAGATATTCGCGAATGTGTAAAGTCCTTTGCGGAAGGAAGGACGGACGGACGGACGGACGGAAGGACGTTGGGAAGCAAGCGTAGCGTGTGTTTTTTTTTTTTTTTTTGTCGTATGATATAAATATTTAATTAGTTTTAAGAGTCGGAAAGTTTGTTATACAAATAATTTGTAATGAATATTTATGGACGGAAAGGAAGAACCAGAAGTGGGTCGGGTCGGGTCGTACCGGTCCCCCTTCCCCTTCCGGTTCCCCTCCTTCTCGTATATGTATATGTAATATAGCAACAAACTATACTCGTAATTATCCTGCATCGCATAAATTGTATATATATATAGGTATATATGAAAATGTATAACTAAAACACAGTTTCCGATATAATTTAAACATAAATATTGCAGCAAACTTCAAAGAGCAAAAGAGCGAGGGAGAGAGAGAGAGAGCGGAAATGTGGATGTGGGTGGGTGTGTGCCAAAAGTAGGGTTTGGTATCTTAGGGATACATGTCCATTCCATTCCATTCCGTTGCATAATTCGTTGACAGTTTGAAGCTGTGGTGACTCTGGCAACCGTGGCAACTCTGGCAGCTGAGAGTAGTTCAATTTTTGTTCGAAAATGCAGCAGGACAGGAATGGAAAGTAGGAAATGTATTTAGAAATTGCACAAAGGCTTCTACGGTCTATTATCCATTCCTTTTTTAAAGAAAAACCATGTAATCACTTTTTACATCTGTATGTACATCGTATATTGACTTCCCCCTCCCCCTCTGACCAAACACTTCTTCTATATAATTTGTAAAGATTTATTTGTATCAAAAAAACGAGCAAAGCAACGAAAATGTGCGAGATTTGTGTTTGAATTGTTGTAAAAAGGCAAGAATAAACTTTAATTTATGACAAAAAATATAATCAGATTTAATATGCAAATGTGTTTTTATTCTGGGTAGGGTACACATTTTAATGTACATATCTTTTGAATGGCACTTAAGTTAGAAATGCTTGAAATTGCGATTCGACTAACAATCGTTACAATTTGAGCTGCGCTACATGGCTCCTACATGCTAGTCTACATGAGTTTTACATACGGTGCGAGGCTAAAATTGGTGCATACTTTTGGGGCGACATCAATAATACATCAATATCTGTGGTGCCGCTTTCATTGCATACTATTAGGGTTTGGTAAAATTCGATTACGGAACATGCAGTGCTTCTAAAACTGTTTAGTGTGTCTGCTGTGATCGATAGCGTGCATTTAATTAATGTGTAAGATCGATAAATCTACAGAGTTTTAACTGAAATCTTTTCATTTGAGAAATGTATGTATCTATCGGATACGTAACATCAGCGAGCCATCGAAAGCGGTTCGATTGCTAGCGCATTGAAACCTACTTCAAATCCAAACATACCCATTGATCAATGGCATTCAAATGAAAACCCAAAGAAAAAGCCACAAAAAGAAAATGCAAGAGACACGGAAAACTACTCTCCAAAAAAAAGGAAACCAATTATAAAGCCATAAAATTACATTGGAAGCTAATGGCAGAAAATTATAGAACTCTGTGCTTTAATTCTTGACCAAATTGCCATGACATGCCTCCGCCCCGATCCGCCCCGCCCCGCCCCGCACCACCCCACCCGCTCCGTCATATCTCTCTTCTGCTCTGCTCTGCTCTGCACTGCCGTAATTATTCAAGCAGAGAGGCGGCAGGCAGGCAAGACAGTGAGGCTGCTGCCTCTGATGCTGCTTCCCCTCTCTCTCTCTCTCTCTCTCTCTAAGCGCTGCTGAAGCAAAAACAATTAAAACTAAAGCAGCAGCATAACCAGAAGCAGAAGCCGAGCCAGAAGCTGAATCAAAGTCCGAGCTTTAAGCAGCTGAAAATGCAAATCATTGGAGCAATGTTGATTAGACAGCAGCTGCCACAAAAACCGGGGCCTGTGCCACTGCCACTGCCACTCTGCCCCTGGCTGTGGCTGTGGCTCTGCTGTGGCGTTACCTTGCCACAAATTCAATTAACGACAATCCATAAAAACCTCACACAAAAATTATCAAGAATTATGCTTATGTATAAAAGAAAAGTACATTTCTGTGAAACGCCAGCAAGAAATAAAGAAAGGTGTTGGACACAAAAAGTGCGAAAAAAAAAACAAAAAAGTAAATCATAAAAATAAAAAACAGTAGCAGCAGCAGCAGCAGCAGCAGAGTACTTCTTTTATGGCTTTAACCGGAAGATGGCCACAAGATTCCAAGACGCCAAAGCCCCGAAACCCCAAAGCCAGGGAGAACGGTTGTTAGGTGCGGTGCCTTCGGTGTCTCTGGGGAATTATGCTCGGAGTTGGAGAATGTTCTGCTCACGAGAAATGCATAAATGTGGTTCGGACAACGGACTACAGACTACGGACTACAGAGTACTCGTATATTATATTAATCATTAGGAATCCTCAAAATCGTTTAGTGTGGCAACTAATTAGACAGAGAAGATCTCTTCAGAGAAGATCTCCAGCGGCAGCGGCAGCGGCAGCAGCAGTAGAAAGGAGAACAGAGAGACGGAGAGACAGAATGGGCACAGCCTGAAGACAGTTTATAGCATTAGCAACCTATCCAACTATCCACAAACTATCCAACTATTTTGGCTCCAACTATTTTTCAGCCATTCAGTTGGGGAGAAAGAGCCACAACAACGACACACTCGATACGAAAGGCAGGAAGGGGGAAAGGGGAAAGGGGGCGAGGGGGGTACTGGTGTACCATCTGCACTTACACACACCTGAAACTTTAATTAGAGTTTAAGGAGCTCTCTTTGGACATTTTTCATTAGGCTCTGGCTATGAAACTCACTCACTTTGCCCAAAGACAGACCGAGAGACTGAGACAGAGACAGAGAGACTTAGAGACAGACAGACAAATAGGCACCGAAACCGCCAGCAAAGAGAATAATTCATTGTCGCCCATTCCCATTCCCATTCCGCGCTGTCCTCAATCTTGGTTCTCGCTACTAGAGAATGCCTCCTCTTTCTGTGGATTGGATGTGGACTCGGATGTGGATGTGGATGTGTATGATAGTTGTCCCCAGAAGCTGTGGCTTTCGTAAAAGTTAGTGTTAAGTTTTTAGTAGAAAGTAAAGTATTCTATGGATGCCATTGCTAGGGGAGAGCAGTCCGAGTTGGAGTTGGAGAACTAATCTCCTCCCAAGCTCATTCTCAAAAGTATTATTTTCCCTAAATTGGCACCTGTAGAATTGGCACCCCATCAAACGACCCCAAAAACCTTGCAGAATCCATCTATCAAAGGAGTTCTTCGAGCGACTATCATTTTGGCGAAAGTTTTCATCACTCATTGGCCGGCACAGCGGGAGGGACTCGTGGGGCAGCAGCAGCTACTGTTGCTGTTGCTGCACAGGTGCCGTCGATAACTAATTATTTCCACTCATCTTTCAGCACAGCTGAGAGCACAGCACAGCAAGGCAGAGAGCAGCCAAAAAAAACGAAAAACGAAGCTGTTAAGGTGTCTGCATCTTCGATATTTATGACCCATCATCCCATCCACAGACTCCTCCCCAAAGCAGCTCCCTCCTGTCAGTGGAGCTGGCTGGGTGCTTGGATGTTTGGTTGCTTGGTTGCTTGCTTGCTATATGTTGATTGATTAGCCTCTGCCACTCGACTCGATTATTGGCTGGACAGCAGCTAGCAGCTAGCCGCTGGCCGCTGGCCACTGGCCTGGGATTTGCATGCCAAAAGCGAAATATGCAGGAAAACGATTCATATGCATCATTAGAAAATACGATACGGACAAAGTGTTGCCTTTGCCTTTTACTGTGTGTAGTGTGGACTTTCTTTCGCATCATTAAAATCAAACAACAACAAATTTGACACAGACTCAGAGAACTGTCCAGCAACCTGAAGGCCAGAAGGCCGGAAGGCCAGAAGAAGACACATCAAAAGTTGCATGTCTTGTGGGTAAATCATTATAAGAAATATACATATAAGTGGGGGACAGTGGGGGACAGCGCTTCAGTCGATAATGCGACTCAAGAGTACCCTCTACGAACAATGTCAGAAAGGGAGCGGAGAATGTTGTGCCGACATTGATCATTAACCAGTTAAGATGCATTTCAGAAGATACACAAGTAAATATATTTCTGGATCTTTCGCGGATTCACAGATCTGTTCCACAGATCTACAATCTACAAGAACACACAGTACGAGCATACACTGGTTTACCCTATATACAAATACAAATACAAATACCCTGAAAAGGTATTAAAGTTTCTTTCTTGTTCAAAAAATTTCTTCATTTGCGGGTCACTAATTAGACGCGATTTGTGGACTCTTGGGCCTCGACCTGGGCCTCGGGCCATGGGCTGACATGCAATATCCCCCCCTCTGCTTCTGCCTCTGACTCTCCCTCTGCAGCAGTCAGCAGTCAGTCTGCCCCCCGTAAATGGCCAACATCTGCATAATTATGAGTTGTTTTTGGATCTTGGGTGGAAGGTAGGAAAAGGTGCTTATGCAGCTCAATGAATTTAATTGAGCAACATTAAACCCCATAATGGGATGGGGATGGGGATGAAGATGGAGATGGGTCTCGTCTCCCTCTCCCTCCCTCTCTTTCTCTTGCTCTTATCAATTTCGCCTGGGAGAAATGGGGAACAGAAGAAGCACCAATCCCCCAAGAGAAGAGAGAGAGAGAGAGATCTTCACTCGGATATAATTATTCTTAATATTTATATTTTTACTTGGGGTCTGGTCTCTTTTTTGAGGTATGGAATTTTTGTTGTTGCTGCTGCTGCCTACCTGCTGCCCCACACAGGAAGCTCTACAGATTTCACCTGTTGTTTCAGCTCTCTTTACCTTTTCTGCCCCTTTTTCTGCCCCTTCTCTGATGTTTTTTGCTGCTTAGAAAGTGAAATTTGTTGGGGGTTTTTCCGAATTTTTGTTGGTTTGTTTGGGTCTGTGAGATAGTTTAAATGCGATAAGGCATTAATCAGTGTAATTAGTGCGGCAATTGCTTATTGATTGTTCGCTGATGGTGGGAGGGGAGATATGTATATCTTTTACTATTTATTTTGTTTGTTTTTTGGCAAATATTCGATCGAAAGATAGATCTTAATGGCATTTTAATGGGAGCACAGCACTCTGTGGCGGGGTGAAAGTTTATCGATTTATTTTTTGGTATGCAAAAGGAGGGAAAAGGGGATGGGGGCTGGGGGAAAGAGTGGGGAAAATCTTGGCATCCGATAGATATGCAAAAGGCGGAAAAGGCGAAAAAGAGTGAGGCTGAATCTCGCCTAATGGCGAATCCCGACAATGCAATAAACTGCAACAATAAAGCAATAACAGTAACAATAACAATAGCCACAATAGCCATGGCCATGGCCATAGCCGTGGCAATAATTGTAATAGCCACAAAGTGCAATGCACAGTCATGGCAGAGGCGGAGCGGAGGCGCTCCAATCGAGGTGGAGGCTCCTCCAGGTAGAGTCACAGTCACAGTCAGAGGCAGAGGCAGAGGTGCGGCCCCAAAAGGAAAGCCAAACAAAGAAATAGTATAACTATGGCCGAAGCATTAGATACTCTATCCCTAGCCACCAATCGGATAATGTGCGGATAGTACTGGTACTTCCGACCGAAAAGATAGATTCGAAAAAGCAGAGATGCAGATACAGATGCTGCTCAAGAATGGAAGAAATGTATGCTCCACGCATATTCGCACTCCCAGTCGACGTGGACACAACATACCCCGCGCGGCGCTCGGTATGCAAGTGTATCGCAGATACAAAGATACAAATCATGCATTGCAATGGGAAGATGTGAATGGGAGGGGAGAGGCCGAGGCCGAGGCCTCTCTGCATTGAAATTGAAAGTAACACACGACTGCCGATGCCGATGCCGATGCCAAGATGCTGCTGCAACTTGATGATTTTCTAATTACACAAAAGGCTCCATCTCCATCTGCCATCTCCTACCATCGAACATCTACCATCTGGTGGAGGGAGATCCGGAGGGATTGTGGGGTGGCTCAAGTGGAGCCGTGCCCGTTGCCCGATGAAATTTTCCAGAAAGGTGTTAAGTATGCAAATGAATAGAGTGAAGATGAATAGAGTCACCCCCCTACCCCCTACCCCCAGCAGCAGCAGCAGCAGCAGCAGCAGAAGTGTTGTAATATTTACAGGGAACCTATGAGCCATGAGCCGTGAGCCATGTGGGCGGGTCAGTGCCTCCTCCTCCTCTTTCGCTCTCCCACTCTCTTTGCCGATGCCCCAAAAGCGAGCGGTAAAAGTCGCCAGCGATTTTGACCTCCGTTAGAGGCTGCGCATCGGCAGCAGATTCGCATCTTTCAGATACTTTTACATGTACTTTCTCTACTTAGAGTTTAGCCAGCCGCCAACTGGCGCTGGCACTGGCAATGGCATCGCACAATTTGTGCGCGGCGGCGGCAGCGGCTTGCCTTTTTTTTTGGGCCGCGCCTAATCGAAATTTGTGCCCCATTTGGGGGCATCGGGGAGCATCGGGGAGCTGGAGAGTTGGCTCTGCCTCTTGCTCTGACTGTGGCTGCGGCTGGGGCGATCAGCGACAACGCTTTGATGTTGTAATTAACTTTCATTAGGCAAAAGCCAAACACGTACATAGCTTCGTCGTCTCCAGGAATTGCCAACCTCCCAACCCAAGCCGCAACCCAAAAAAACTAAAACTGAAACTAAACCTAATCACAGCAGAAACTCTTTCGAGCAAACAGCAAAAAGCAGCAACTAAAATGTAGAAGAAATCTCTTCAAATTTGGAACTTCCGTAAGCGGTCGGACGGACGGACGGTCGTCTTTTTTCGGTTTGTTTTTAGCACACACTAAATTTCACTTTCGCTACAAAAAACACACAATATCCACGAACGGGACGGCAGAGAGCGATGCGATGCGATTTAAGTGTGGTGTGTGCTATATTTAAGTATTTACTTGGCCAACAGAAAGACAAAACACAAACTGAGCCAACAAAAGGCAAATAAACTATGCCCTGGAATACTGTGTACCCGACACCGATATCGACACGATACCGATACGATACCCTGGAAGAGCGCAAAAGGTGCCCCCGCCAACGAAATGATGGAAGATGACAGGAAGTGAATGGCTGCCCAAGGACTCGATGATGGAAGGGGAAGTATCTATAGGGAGGATCCCTGGTAGAGCAAATCGATTTGCATTCATTGTGGTGGAACCATTTCCAATGAAAGTGTTTGCAGATCCTTCAAATGTCCTTCTACGAGTTTGAGCTGCAAATGAATCAGAAGATACTTTCAAAGCCATTCCCTATTCTCACTTTTTACAGTGCCAGCTGATCTCAAAGGAGATTATCTGAACATATGCATATTTTTTTGTAGATTTCTATGATGGTCCTGGTCTTGGATTCAAAGGAACCTTCAGAACTCTCCTGGTTTTGTTCAGAGTTCAAGCTAATCCTTTGAGATATGCCCCATCAATCGCACCTAGACAAAGACTACAAAGGGAAGGCTTACTTCCTGCAACCCGTCAATAGTTTCCTCTCAAATCGAAGCTCAAGTATCGAGGGGTATTCGCTAAGTCGCATCACCCAGCAGTGGGTCATCACAACACCCTCCCAATTGCAATTCCTATTTACTCGATGTACCTTTTGTTTTGTTTTTTTTTTTTTTGGTTTTTGTTTTTCGTTTTTAAAGCCATTTCTTTTGGTCATGCGAATTTCGTTTTCAAGGCGCGTTGATTGTTTTTCTCCACTGTTGCCACCACCTCCCCCTACCCCACACACACACACACACACACACACACACACAAATACAAAACGATTGCCCAAAAAAAGACAAACGATGGGATCCATGGGAAAGCCGCAAAAAAGCGATCCAAGCATTCAAATGAGATGCGACGCGAGGCGATGCGATGCGATGTGGAGAGACCTCTGAAGTACGATATTTGCCTTGATTCCCATTGCCATTGCCATTGCCATTTCCATTGCCATTGCCATTTGCCATTCCCCCCGTCCTCTGTCCTCTGTCCCCTGTCCCCTGTACCGTCCCCCTCTCGCGATTGGCAATTTCGTCCAAAAGAAAGAAAGTCCAAAGTCCCGCGCAATCCACACGAGCGCCACACGGATCACCCGCTGAGCTGCCGGGCAGCGGCTCTGGGAGCACTTGGATCCACTCCACTCGATCCCCACTTGGTCGTTCGTCGTCCGCCACTTACCACCCGAAGATCGTGTCCGAGTGGCCCGCTGAGTAATTAATGACACGAACCCCCTCCCACCCCCGTAAACTCCACTCCACTCCACTCCGCACTCTTCTTCCACTATCAAATCCTCTTCTAATTAAATAAACAAAAAGATCGCGAATGCGAGAGTGCAAAATAAATGAAGATTAACCGAGGAACAGAGGAACAGAGGAATGGAACAGAAGAAGAAGAGGAAGAGATACTCGTACTCGCACGTTGGATACGGTGAAGCGGAGCTCGACTTTCCTTTTCAAGAAGCCACCAAAAAAAAGAAAGAAAATAAGGAAAACAAATGAGAAGAGGAAAAAGGATGGGATGGTAATTTGACTTTCCTTTTCAACGTTTGGAAACTATTGGGAAACTATTGGTAGCTCAAATTCACTTAAGTTGGAAAAGAAATAGAATATATCTGAAATATACATATGTAAGCATAGTATGTATACATACTATTTGCACATATATATGTATGTACAAATTTACATACATAAGTACATACGTATAGGAATCCTCTACTTGGGACAATTGGTTATTCGTTTGGAATCTATTTGGAGTACCGAGGCGCTATTGCATTTCTCTTTGAGATTTCCATTCATGTCGGACCACAACTTGTTGTTTATTAATATTTTGAGTTGCTTAAATAATTTGCGTCAGTTTTTTGGCTTCTTTTAGGTAAACTTTCCATTTCAAAAGCCAGCAGAAACATGTGGAAAAAACAATCACTTGAGGAAAAACTCAAATTAATGGAAAAAATAGGCATTGACAGCCGCAAAGAAGAAGAAGATGCGCGTCGGCAGAAGGCAGAAAATATATAATTTAGGTGCAGCGCAAAGAAAATTCAAGCGCATCGAGCGCATCATGTGAGGAAAACGACAAAGAGGCGAATAGAGGAGGCGTGGAGGAGGGGAAGCGGGGAAGAGGGAAGAGAACTCCATGGCTCCATCCATGGAGCTGCTGACAGAAATGATGATGAATACGCGCGTTGGCAGCAGCAGCAGCAGCGGCAGCATCTACTCGTGCTTTTGCCCCCTGCCATTGTGGCACTCTCCCCTCCCATCCCTCTCTCTCTCTCTCCACTCCCCTGTCGTCTCCCATCTCTCATCTGATCCGACGACAACAAAGCCGCAGAGACATCATCAGCAGTTTTAACGGCTGCCAGAGTTGCCAACGCTTCCAAGTTGTTGCGGGTGTTGCTGCTGCTTCCACTGCCCCTCGTTGCAGCACCCTGATGTCTGTCAGTCATGTGAGGAAAAACCTGAAGAGGAAGGGCGGCGCGGCCCAAAAGGAAAAGCTTTGAAAGGACGGCGGCACGGTGGCGGTGGTAGGGAGTGGAGTGGAGTGAAGGCGACTCTGCAGATTCGAGGCCACCTTTCAATGGCAGTTAATGAAGCCGCTCTGCTGCCTCAAAACACCTCCCCACCCCCCTATTCCCCCACCCACCAAAAACGAGAAGAAGAAACAATGCAGGCAGCAGGCGAGAGCGCGAAAAATGTTTCAATAATTTAATGCAAATGCACAACATAACAATTGCACAGTCTCCTCTCCTCTCCCTCCGTCTCCCCCACCCCACCCCGCGTTGCACTTGTGGGCCTCATAAATATAATAATTTTTTAAATACATTTTTAATGAACTCATAAAAATCATTAAAATTCGGAATGGGGCATGTCATCAAAAATCCTTTGCCTCCCTCCCCCCTTTGGCGACTGGAGACAGACTGCAGACTGTGTGTGTGGTCTGGATGGGATGGGAGTGAAGACTGTGGGAGATTGCCAGATGGTTGATGGTTGATGGTAGATGGTAGATTGTCGCCCCTGACAGTTGCCACATGTTGCAGTTGTCGCTGATAGGATCGCAATTCTGAATGGAATTAACATTTAAATGGAGAACGAATAGAGAGCTTGAACTGGAGCCTAGATCGGGGCAGATATTGTAGGAGTATTTACGCTTAGCAGACGCTTAGCAGAAGCTAAAGAGCAGGCAAGGGATAGACAAGGGGATATACCGAAGGGTAGGACTGGATAAATGGATGACCCACAAGAATGGTATAAGAGTAGTCCTTAGTTTTCGCTGGATGCAGAATAGATACAAAATAATCTCCCTATCAGAGAAACCTTTCTCCATTTCCAAAATTTGATATGATCTAAAGATCTGATTTTTTGTTATAGTAATTTTCCCCATAGCCCATTAATCTCTGGCAATAATCCGCTGATAAATGTGAGAAAACAATCGGGGAGTGGATTATGGTAATTAGAAGACGAAAGCCTTTCACCAGTAGAGAAACGTATGATAAGAGTGAGGGCGAGGGTGAGGGTGAGGGGGGAATGCTAGAATGCTATGATGGCCATCTCCCTCTGGCATGGAGTTTCTGCAGAAATGTTTGGGAAAACTAAATCAAAACATTTCGAGAGCTTCCTTGAAAACAAATGAAAATTGGAAAACCGCAAACCAAAAGGCAAGAAGCTCCCAAAGAGCCACAAAAGCAGGGCCACAAAACAAAGGGAGAGGGAGGGGTAGAGGGTGGAGGTGGGGGAGAGACACCCCTTCAGAAAGAGACAAAAGTGGAGGCTTGAACTACGCAAAAGAGGCAATGGAGTGGAGGTGGAGGAAGTGGGAGTGGGGCATGGAGCATGGGGTATGGGGCACGGTAATTAAGAGCGTGGGATGCCATCAACGAGGGCTATGGAAAACCACGGAAAATGTGCCCAGCCTCCCTCCACCACTCCCACTCCCACTCCCACTCTACTCCGCCAACGAACTCGGGAAAATAGAAAATAAGAGAAGAAAAAGTAAAATCATGAAATATGATAAACATGCGAAACATTTCTTACAAGCCAATTTCCATCTTCTTTATTTTTTCCACTATCCAAAAATGAGGTCAGGAAAAACACTTTCATTGAGCATAGGAATACACGAAATACACGAACTACACGAAATACAGCAGATGGAGATGCATAGATACAAAGATACATACTTTGTTGGGTAGAACTTTCTTTATGAAGCCATATATTCGGTCATTGTTTGGCCCCAAGAATGCAACGCACAAACGCACAACGCTGAAATATGACATTGGGCACTGAAGGCTGGGGATTGGGGCCTAGGAATTGTATTAATTAATTTGCATATAAACCAGTCCAAGCACCAGGCCCAAAAGAATAGCAATAGATACGGATACAATGCGAGTATGTGTGTGCGTGTATCTTCCAGTCGTAAGTTCTCTCTCTCTCTCTCTCTCTCTCGCTCGCTCTCTTTTTTGGATAAAGAAATGCAAATGCAAATGCGTCGAGGCCAAAGCACACACACAAAAGAGTCGAAACAAAACGAAGCCCGAGACAAACGGCCAAGCAACAGTTTTTGTCCAGACCCAAAGACCCCGCCTGCGCCTGCGCCTGTGACTCCCCATCATCTCCAGTGGGTCATAGCGTCGTTTGAAACTGGTCCAGAATTTCAGAATTTCAGAATCTGGTGAACTGGTGACCCATAAATGATGCCTTTCCGATTTTACACTAAGGAAATGCAAAGTGTTTTGGCTGCCAGAGAGTCGTTTGGTGTTAGGGTTTGCGGTAAAATCGTATCGGTAGAGCCTGTAGACCATCTTAGGGAAGTCCTGAAGATACATACCCATACATAGTGCCGTAGGTTATAAAAGGAACTCCTTGCACTCAAAGAATGAAGACACTTTAAGAGATCTCTTTGTGGATCAAGTTCTTATAGAAATGCGTTTCAACATTGCAATCTAGAATCTAGATCGAGTTTCTTCGACAGATTTCTCATCGAGGTCTCTCTCCAACGCTCTGGCCGTGGATGGAGCATCTGTCCCGAAATTGTAGCTCTACTTATTTCAAAAGAATCCAAAGATTCAGAAGGCTCCACACCATGTCTCAAAGCATTAAGAAATTCCGTGTCTGTGCCTGTGCCTCCCTTTGATAGGATTCCCTGTTTCAAATCCTTGGCCACGCCTGTGCTCGCACCTAGATGGGGAGTTCATCTAACCCTGAGGGGCTCAAGCGAAGGCTGGCGAATGGCTAATAAAAGAAGCGAGAAGCGAGAGAGAGAATTACCCAGAACAGGGGCTCTGATTTACAGGCAGGGCATGGAATGCAGTAAAAATATTACACAAGTACAAGTACCGGGTACATAATCGTATAATCGTGGCAAATAATGGTAGAGTTTATGGGTAGTAAACCGTAGAAAACCTAGCCTAAACGGAGAAGAGTCTTAACGGAGCAGAGAATCGGGTGAGATGAGAGAGCGAACAACTTCATTACGCCACTGACTGAATGATTAGAGAGAGCAGCGACAACAATTTGTTGCAAGTTTATTGCGGTTTCGGGTTGGATCCCACAGCAGCAGCAGCAGCAGAAGCAGCAGAAGCAACTCCCTCGCCAGTGGATCGCCATGGAGGAAGGTGATAACTTTCAACGGTTTCACGTTTGTAATTGACTTTGGTAGTAGGAGATGGAGATGGAGTCGGAGATGGGTTTGGGGATGGGTATGGGGATGGGGATGGGAGCTGTCTCAGATGCTGCCGCTGCTGCTGCTTGTGCTGCTGTGGGAAATTAATGAATTAAGCAGAGTCGCAGGCAGGCAGGCAGGCAGACAGTGGCGGTGGCGGTGGCGGCAACACACACAAAAAATGGAAATAAGTAATGCTCACATTACTAGTGGATGCCACCAGTAGATGCCAAGTGGCAGGCAGCGGAGTCTCGACTCCAGCTCCAGCCTTAACTCATTTCCACGACACTCAAATGAGCAAAAATTATTGCGGTTAAGTACGCGAACGAAAAGATTTTTGCCGACTGAAAGAGGAGGCATCAGCATTTGAGGCAGAGCCAGCAGCAGCAGCAGCAGCAGTCGAATCGGAAAGTAAGCTAAGGAAAAGTCTGTAGCCGCTTGTTAGAAGAAGCAGAAGGAAAACCAGTAAGGAAGCGCACTTTCAGGGGCAGAAGCTATTGATACCCTAACCCACATGAAACCAGGACCAAAGGAGTCTCCGAACTATGGAGAAGCGCAGGATCTTCATCAGATCTATAGCCTCCAGAGATCTCACGCTGAATACCACTTGGAAGCTTTTGCTTCCAACTTTAAGTTGATCTGAAGAGGAAGAAAGTCTCTCCCGAAGATCTATCCTCTGTTTTTCTATACTTCTGTGTATATAGGGTCGCATCTTTTCATGGATGATCTCGAAATCAATACTGAAAATGATTCAAAAGTTCTCGAAGGGAGAGATCTGATCCACGAGAGCATATACTACATATATTCCACCTTGGGTCGAAAACGCTTACTTTTCTCTATTGCAAGTATCTCTTAGAAATCGTCATACCGTCTGAATGGATGCCACCACCAACGGGAAGAGAGAGGGAAAATTGCACTTCCCCCCCCTGCTGTCTGCTGCCTTTCTTCCTTTGTGGCGTCGCCGTTCGTTCGATGGCAGCAAATCGTGAATTAAATTTAAACGGCAGAAAAATACAAAATAAATAAATGGGACAAGTGAGCGAGACGCGAGTACTCCTACGCCTCCCCGTACTCCTCCTTGTAGTGTGGAAGTTATAGGGCCTCCCCCTCGTAAGCGCCCAGATTTTCTTCTTCGTCTTCAGGGTTTCATTTCCTTTGGTTTGTCTTGTCATTGATACGATTAGCGCAGGAGGGAGAGAGAGAAATTCTGCCATGGAACAGAGAGAGAGAGAGAATGACTGATGGACTAGGGAGTACCCTGTTCAAAGAAAACTAAATATGGGATACAAATATTCAGATAAAGAAATGGCTGTCCGTTAATTAGTAGATCTAACATTTATATCCAAGAATTTGTTCTTTCTTAATTAAGAAAGGGTCCAGGCTCCGGCTTTCCTCCATTGTGGGTTTTCCGTTTTCGCTTTCAGCTGCTTCCGTTTTCACACATTTTTGTCAAAACCGTAGCATGCCTGAATTATATATTCAATAAATACTTTAAAAAAGATATCTGGAAATAGTTGTTTCAACAGTTTCACTTCCCAATATTCCCCATAATAATACAATTTTTGACATCTCCTTTCACATTTGAAGGCAGCTTCTTCTGCCATAACCAGTCTCCCAATCCAAGGTACCGATGAGATGGGAATGGAATCCAACCTCTTCACTCAGTGATCTTTCAGCTAACGATCTCTAGCAGCTGATTGGAGCTCCAGACCCAGACCCAGACCCAGAGACAAAGAAGCGGGCGACCAAATTGGCACATTAGACAAATTGTAGCCAGGATGGGGGTACGGGAGATGGGGGCATGGGGAGAGATGGGCAGAGATGGGGAATCATCTCCAAAGAGATGTGGCGTACATCTCAATAACAGTACGAGTAGGAGAGTATCATCCGAAAGCAAAGACCGACCGCAGAGAGAGTGCACGGAAGGGAAATGCAAGGCGAATGCAAAAGCTGAATGAAAACTCTTGCCAACGGATCATCATAAATCAAACCGCAAAAGATTCATCAGTCAATCGAGTCATCGAAGTCAATCGACAGAGATGCGATCAAATGTCAGGCCCCCTGCCCCTGCCCCTGCCCCTCCGCCATCTGCCCCCTGCCAACTTTCAACCTCATCCTCAGTTCAGTCCACAATTTAAGCCATCATTGACCCATTTTCCAGCACTCGCACACAAAAGCCAACAGCCAGAAGACATCTCCCCATCCCATCGCCACTTGGGAATACTTTTGGCCGACCGGCCGGCCGGCGATGATGACAACAAGATGATGATAATGATGGGGGATGGGAGATGGTGGATGGTGGACGGTGGAATGGGAGATTGGAGGATGATCCCTGGGCCATGTTCTGTAACGTGTTGCCATTTAATTGGCTTCGCGTGAAGTTCAAGCAAACTTTGCCAAATAGAACCCCAGCCCAGGCCCAGCCCCAGCACCAGCCCAACAGTACGGTGCCACAAGCTGGTGGTGCCTTCACACTCTCCACTGGTTTTTGCTCTCCGCTCTGTACTCTCTGTCCCTGCCCCTGCTCTGCACTACTCGTATCTGTAGCTCCCAACAACTTTGACACTTTGGAACGGCTTGTCCAAGCAACAAAAAAGATGAAGTAAAGATACTCGTTGGCAGAAGGGGAACAGCACAGAGTGAGAGAGAGAGAGAGAGACTGCGTAACTTTGAAAGTGTCGGCGACATCATCTCATACATTGTCTCGTGATACCCTTAATGAGGATCAAAGCAGGAGAATAGATCGTATTGGATACAGGTATACTCTATGGAAGGCTAACAACTATCCTGGGACGACCAAACCTTCATTGAAGATACGTATATAGCATAGTCACACATGTATCTTTATCCAAAGAAATAATCACATGAGCTGTTGTATATTTGTAGGTAAAAGATAAGATATACCTTTAAGATATCATACTATATTTTGTGGGCTTCAATTCCGTTCTTGGGTAGAGTATTCCCCAACAGAAGTGTCCCCAACATTCCTCCGATCAGCTCCCTTCTACCTCTCCTCAGGGTCTAAACAATTTCCCCAAGAATTTTTCGTCATGCGCTTTAATTAAATTTTGTCAGCCTGCTTTTTTGTGTGGTCTCATGGCCGGTAGTCCGGATTGCCCTGCTCTGCTCTGCTCTGCTCTGTTCGAGGGGGTGGGAAAGGGTCTCTACGGTGGGGTCGGGGTCTGGGGCTCGGGCTCGGGGGCCATAGTCATACCCATGCCCATGCCCATGCCCATGGCCTGACAATGTTGACAATGACTTTGTGCTGTGCTGTGTTGTGTTACAGCTACTGTGATGTCACTCACATGACCAAAAACGACATGACCGACGAGAAGGAGGAAGAAGGAAGGGAAGAGTGGTAGTGGTAGTGGTGGATAGGAGGAGGCACTAAACCGGCTAACGTTGCATGAGGCATGAGGCTTACAGCCAGAGACCACAGCCGACCGAGAGACAAGCCAAATACATAATTACAAATTCATTTGGCACAATTATGCGGCACAGTTGCAATTGCCACAAGTGCAACGACACACGCAGCAGCAGCAGCAGCAGCAGCAACAGCACCAGTCAGGAGGCGACACAGATTTAATTGCATTTGGCGCAACGCGTTGCAACAAGTGGCAGGCAGAGGCAGAGGCAGAGAGTGGAAGACCTTGCAGAGACACGCGATTCCCCAGTCGCAGTCACAGTCACAGTCTCAGTAGTTCCTGTCCCCGTGCAGCAGAGATTATTGCTTGGGTTAATGCGAAAAAAGGTGAGGAGGGAGACGGGAGAGAGGCTGTCCCAGTGCGCAGCATTTGCCACGATTTTAATTTGTTTCCACTGGCAGTGCCACTGCCGCCTCGTAACTCATTCGAAGGGGACGGGAGGGGACGGGACGCGTATCGCGATAAATGGAAATGAGCGGCAATTAGTTCGTGGGGGGTGTCCGCTCCAGAGAGCTCCAGTTCGTCCGTCCGTCCGTCCGTCCGTCTGTCTGTCCGTGTGTGTGTGCATCCCTCTTCCGATATAGCATCCAGACTGGTTCTTGGCTCTGCATCTGTGTATCTGTGTATCCGTATCTTCTGGCTTATCTAATGTGCATGCATATGGGAGCAGAGGAGTGGAGGATCTATCCAGAGATAGATTCTTGTTTGGCCAGTGCCCGCTTTCACATGGGCAGGAAAATTGCAGTATGCGCGGTATTCATAATCGGGAAATAAGTGAAATAAATATGAGGAGGCCGAACAGGTTGCCAGAGCGAACCAGAAAACCAGAGGAGAACCAGAGAAACAGAGGAACCGCCAAAGAAGCGCGCATACGATTTTGTTCTAATAGCTTTCATTTGTGGACTTAACGAGTTCACTGAAGATTAAGAACAGATCTCTCTCTTTCTCTCTCTTTCTCTCTCTCTCTCTCTCTCTCTTTCAGAGGAGTGAGAGATAGTTTCAGGGATATTCTGCAAGAGATCTACAGGATTAGCTTTAGAGTTTCACCCATGGCGGATCAATGAACAGAGCATGGAGAACTCTTTCAAGTAAAGTAGATCATGAATTGCATCACTTCTGATCCACGAATTAAACGTCCCTCAAACCAAAAAGATCTCTCAATCAGAGTCTCTCTCAGAGATCATATTCCCATCCATGAAATCACTAAAGCTCTTGGCATCTCTTAAGCCCAACAGTTAGAGGATAATTTAAGCCAAAGAAAGAACTGCCTCCCATCTGGTATTTTGACCCACAAAATGCACCCCAGCAAATGGTCCTCTTTTGGCCTGGCCAAGATCTAACATCTTCACATCCTGAGGAGAGCCACCGAAAATTGCCGACTTGAGCATTTCAAAATCAATTTAGCAGACAATGGTAATTACCATTCACCCAACCCCAAGCCCAACCCCAACCCCAACCCGAATCCCACCCAACCCATTCGTCTGCGGTTCTGCCTCCAACTGACGACTGACGGCCAAGAGAGAGAGAGATTATGCAATGCAATGGCCACTGGACTGGTTGGTCCGTCGGACATGATTGTTTCAACACCAACTGCGATTCCATGCTGCAACTGGAGTTGCCACTGCCACTGCCACTACGGGAGTCAACGAACCCCCCGTGTGACAGCTGGGTGCAAAAAATGGCGCAATCCTTAACCAAAAAACCAAAAAAAAGAAATAAAAATAGAGAAGAAGAAATACCTTTGGCCATTCCCCCCACTCCCCTCTAAACACACACACACACATCGACTGCTACGATATGCAACGGTACCTGGTACCAACATAAACCCAAAGTGGAACATTAAAGAACTTAAAGCCCATTACGAAACCTAGAGAGTAACCAAAAAAAAAACCAGAAGAGAAAAGCCAAAGCCAAGGAAAAGCAAAAGCAAAAGGTGTAAATACCCTTTAAAAGTGGATTTCCACAATAGAATCCTCCAGGAAGAGATTCCTCCAGCTGCACTGCTGGATATACAAGATTCTTCTTTGTGAAGTTGCAATTGGACTGAAGGACTCTTCAAGATACATAATAGACGTCTCAGGCAGCATATCATGAATCAAGTATAGGCTCTCAGATCTTGTCCTCCTTGTTCATCAGTGTACCCCCGGTGAAGTGCAGGGTATCAAATACTTTAGTTCAAGTCGGAGAAATGGAAGTGCAAAAGTGCAGAAGAACAGTCAAGAGCACCGCCAGGCAGTAGCGGCAATCTGCCACAAGTATATTTAATAACATATGAACGCGCACCAGAAGGAGGTACGGGGGCAGGAGGCAGGCGGCAGGCGGCACCAGAATGGCACTGCGAGGAGGTGGAGATTATGCAGAAGGAGGATGAGGAGCTCGGTGCAGGAACTGCAGCTGTATGTAGCATCTATGGGGGCGCCGCTAATGAGCGCCAAGCGGACACCCCAAGGCGCCTCTGGCTCTGGCTCTGGTTCGGACTTTCTGCCACTGCCACTGCCACTGCCCCTACTGGTGGCACTGCCGCTCAAAAGCCATCGAGCTTGACCACAGTTGTGTCATAAACAGCTAATAGACGCGTGCAGCGACAACTTGATTAATTGAAACTAAATGGGCCCCAAGTCGGAGCCAGAGACTGAGCCATTGATTGCAGCAATCCAGCGAAAAACACTGCAAGAACAAGTCCCAAAATCCTATTCGAAGAATTCGAAGCTTGAAGAATTTAATATTCATCGGAGAACCCAAATTGATACCGACATGTGGCTTTGGATATGTGTAAATAGATCGATGATCTTAGCTCTAATAGAGAATTGTAGAGAAATGGATGCATATGTATGTATATCCCTGCTCATTCGGCGACATTTCTCCGATTTCTTGGGGTATTCCTACCAAGCCAAGTCGCTGTTTTCTGGCAGTTTCTGTCAGTGTAATCACTGCGTGCCTGGCCACAATTAGAAACGGTATGGCAGCAGAAGGCAGGAACTGGGAACTAAGAGCTGGGAGGACGGAGAGCCAGCGAATGACAGCGAAGCAGCATGGATGGATGGATGTATCCATAGATGGATGGATGGATGGAGTCAGGCAGGAAATGCAGAGACCAGGCAGACAGACAGACAGACACACGTAGAGACGCAGAGACGGAGCCTGGGCACAATTAAGCAAATGACAAATGGCATTAAATTGCATGCAAAATGATGGAAATGGAAATTGCAAATGGCCAAGCAAGCGCCAGTGGAAATGCTCCTGCTTCCCAGATGCCACAAGATGTAAGATCACATTGGTCGGTCATGGAGTCATGGAACAACCAACAACCAACAGCTTCCACATACAAGAGAAGCAGTGGCAGTTGCAGTTGCAGTGCCAGTGGCAGTGGCAGCAACAACATGTTGCACATTCCAAGCATTTGTCCGTTGTCCGTTAGAACTTGGTGCAGTTTTAATAAATTTAAATGTGGCCACATAGAGAAAGAGAGAGGGAGAGATGAAGAGAGAGAGAGAGAGAGAGAGAGGCAACAATGCCTTTGCTGTGTTCTGTTCTGTTCTGTTCCGTTCCGTTTTGTAGTGTGTGCTTTGGCTGTCATTTAAACGGTCCAAAACAATTGGTAATTGAAGCCCCGACCGAGTCATGTTGCAGCATCCCATTTGCATTGCTTATCACTGAATTTGTTGGCATTTCTCTAGGTAGTGCATTAGCCATGGCCCATGGCACAGAGGATCTGTGTCTTTCCCGACTTGGACTTGGACTTGGACTTGGTAGCCATTCGGAGGCAACTTTCATCTGCAGATCCATCTCTGGCACCTTCCTTCCTTCCCATAACTGTAGTTTGTTGGGCCTGCGATCAGACGATCAGACGATCAGGCACCATGGCCATTACACTGGAAATAACAGCTAATAACAGTAATAATTCAAATTAATTTCGCACCATTTGAAATCATTATGTGATAAAGACAGCGATACCGATACACCGATACTCTCCAGAGTACAGGACTCTGCAATGGAATGGCACGGGGGCGGCGGGGGAACAGTATCAAGATCACTATTAAAATAAAAATGAAGACAAAACTTCTGCAGATAAAACATTGCCAAGAAACAAGCGAAAGGCAAAGGCAAAGGCCGATCCGAACCACCGAATCAGCGTACCCCCGAACCCGAACCCGAGCCTAAACAGAAAGCCAATAAAGTCTCTTCTTGGCCAAAAGGAAAAAGCTGCACAGCAAAAATTACCGCCAAAGACCAAAAGATCAAACCGGGGGGAAATAAACAACAGCGGCAGCAGCAACAGCAGCAGCAGCAGCAGCAGAAAGAAAAGCAGCCACAAAGAGAGGAAAGCGAGGCTTTCTTTATGGCCGAAGCCGATGGCACCCTGGAAAACTGTCGGCAGTTCCTTTGGCAGTTGCTTTTCCTTTCGGCCTGGCAGACATTTCTTTGAAGTCCTGTTACCCTCTGAAAGGGTATTTCTACAAAGAAGATTGCTATTGGCACTTGAGCAGCAGCAGCAGCAGCAGCAACATCGTGCGGCAGCCTCTGCGTCTCACTCCCTCATTTAAGCCCAACTCCCTCCCCAAGTCATGGTCTCCTTCCCTCCCCGCCGCCCTCCCCAGCATTTAAACCCTGTCTCGCAGAGAGCCCAGGCTCATGCTAAACAGCAAAAGATGGGGAGATGGGAAGGTGGGGAAAAGCCAGCCGGGAAAAAGGGCAAGAGCCAAAGCCAGAGCATTTTCATCGCTCAGTAAAGTTCAAGAGAAGTTGCTGCTGCTGCTGTTGCAGCCTCTTGTTGCAGTTGCACTTGGATGATCGTCGGTTGGTCGCATATTTTATGGCTAGCAAAGAATGCAGACGCCGCCATTGCGTTGCTGCTGCTGCTGCTGCTACTGCTGCTGCTGCATATGCATAAAAGATAAGAGACGAGAAGAAAGTTGCATTGCAACCACGCAACAGCAGCGCTCACCCACTCACTGCTGTGGCTCTGGCTCTGGCTGTGGCAGTGGCACTGCAATATGCGGCAGGAGGAGTTGCTACAACTGCTGCCGCATTTATCCCATAATGATTGTAAACGCCTTATGTGTGTCAGAGAGCCCCCAAACTAAATGCTTCAGAGTCTGAGACAGAGACAGAGACAGACACAGAGCCCCAGAGACGGGTTTTTCCCCGTCGATGCTAATGAAGGAAGCGCCTGGAGCCTTGTCAACCTTCCTCTCACCCTTCGGATTCGTAATAAACGATATTTCTTCTGAGGATCGCTTGGGGCTCTCTTTCTTTCCGTCTATGACTCGTACTAGCTGTGTGTGTATGTGTGTGAGGCATGGGGCACTAAATAGGGCTAAGGAACCAAGCCTTTTTCTCACAAATTATACCACATTTGCCGCTGGCAAATTTCCGCAGAGGCAAGCCCCCAACCTTGGAGGGGGGAACAGAAGCAAAGAGCAAGAGCAAGAGCAACTCTGCCACAGCAGCAGCAGCAGCAGCAGCACCAGAACAAACATTTCCCGCATCTATCAGGTGCATTGATCTATGGCTATTTTTTTAATTAACGCTCGGTTTTCTTTCATTGCGCGGCTACGTGAAAAATGGGGAAGCTGCAACCCTGCTCCACAGCTCCACAGCTCCAAACGGAACGGAACGGAACGGAGCACCAGCCCGGGCTGAGGCTGAAGCTGGAGCCCACTTTGGCTGGGTCTCTGCTTGAGGTTCGTTTTCTTATAACTTATTTGTGATTGTTTTATTGCAGTTCCCAGGCAATAGACTCTAGAAATGCTCGTACATATAGTAATACTCTAAAAGAAATGTGAGGAGAAATGGATGGAAGTTGTTGTGATGTGATATATATGTAGGTATGTGATTGAATGAAACATATAGTTTTGGGTTATCATATTAATAATAGTTTAGACTTAACCTAAAAGACTATTTATGGGCAGATTCGCCAAGTGAAGAGGGTTCTACATATACTCTTTAATTAGGGAAAATTATCATCAGGAACTATACTTTGAGAGCTGGAAACTCATCCCCAACCGCCCAACCCAATCCAACTGCCAGCATACCCGTTTCGTTGGATTAGAGTACAAATATGAGAGCACATTGAAAATGGAAATGAATCTGGAGCTGGAACTGGAGCTGTGCCCAAAGTTCATTAGTGGTTCTGGGCACGTTCTGGGCTATAGATCACATGGATATGGAGATGGAGAAAGGTACAAAGTAACGAAGAGAAAGAGAGAGAGAAGAGAGAACGAAAACAGAAGAAACAGAAAGATGCATAGCTATTTCTCAATCTACAATTAAGAAGGCCGCGACAAATTATGTTTAATACGAAAGCATTTAACTAAATTGAACATCACACAGCAGACCAGACCCCGAACCCCAGACCCCAGCAGAATTTTCATCTGAGATCTGGGTTCTGGGATCTGGGATCCATGCCGTCCAGAATGGAGGTTCCAGTGCTGTCGTGTGGGTTCGGGAGAGGTGTTAAAGAGCGGTCGGTGTGTCTTCTCTGTTTCTATGGTGTCTGGTTCTACCAGTCTACCAAATCGATGACAGGCTAAACGAGCCTCTGAGTTGACATTGAAGCGAAAGCAGTCCAACAGCAGTACGGCAGAAACCGAAACAGAGAGCCGCAGAAGAACCAGGCCAAGACAGGGGGCGCCGTGCCTCCTAGGTGTCTTCTGGCCGTGGCTGTGGCCGTGGCCGATGCCGAGAGTGTGTGCGTTTGCGGAATGACTAATTGAATGGGGAATATATACCGTCGATTGCAGAGATCCGAGGGAGATACTTTGTGCTCATGCTCAGGCTGGATGGTTATTCTTAGAGGAAGGCGTGTGCCGGGTCTTGCAATTAATGCCATGCCTCCGCGCCGCCCCCAGAGGCAGGGATCATTTGTCAGTCGAACCTCCGCAACATTTGAGATCAAAGCTTGAGAACATTTGGGTTGGGAGAGCGTTCCGCAACATTTGATGGAGGCTTGGGAACATTGTGCTTGTTGCTTGGGAACATCTGCTTGAAGCTCAAGCAACATTTACTCAACATTTACTAGAAAGAAAGCGCGCTCCCACTCTCTCTCGTTCTCTCTCTCTTTGGTTGCGAGACTCTCTGCGATCGCTATCGCGGCGACATGCAACATGTTGGCTTCAAACCGGTCTAAGCCATGAACTTGGTGAAAGAACAACTCGTGGCCGTGACCGGGCGGTGGGGGGTGGTTGGGGGCTGGGGGCCCTGGGAGAAAAGTCTTCTCTTTGCGCGACTCGGCCGCGATGCGTTTTCCGCTTTGAAAAATTTTTAAAAGACGGTGCAGTCCAGCGGCCTGGAACATTTGTAATCCGACATTAGCCGTCTGCGGATCGTGGCCCGAAGACACAGAGACCGAGACCGAGACCGAGAAGCAGCGCATAGCAAAACCAAAACTATCCCCAAAGCAGCATCAAGTGGCAGCAGAAGATTCCCCCATTCCAGTCCAGTCCAGTCCAATCCATTCCTCCTGATTACTGGATTCGCGGTTCGCCTTTTTTTTTGTTTAAAGAGAGAGCAAAGCGTGTTTTCCGAGAGAGCTGTCAAAGCGTCAGAGTTACAGTTAGTTGACATTAATCCGCTGGAGAAGGAGAAGAGGGACGACAGACGGCAGACCACAGATTAGAGAGGGGAGGAAATACGAGAAATACACGAAAAATACGTGATTCGCGAGTGAACAAAAAAATAAATAAAAAATACACCACCAAACGGGGAACAAAAAGGAGAAGAGAATATAGAACCCAAGTGTTAAGTGATTTTTTTTTTCCAAAATGGTTCTGAGTAGTGGCACCTCCGCCTGGAGCTGCTCCCTGGCTCTGGTGGCTCTGGTCCTCGTTGGGGCAACGTCCGACTCCGCCTCCGCCTCCAACTCCGATTATCCCGGTGTCATCGAGCTGGTGGGCTACAGCAATCGCAGGGCACGCGCCTACTTCCAGGAGGAGGAGCCCAAGGCCAAACCCAACCCCCCTTCGGCCAAGACCCGGGCGGACATTGAGACGGTGAAGCGGAACATTCGGAAGTACGACCGTCTGCTGGAGCTGGACACCAAGAACCTGCCCGAGCAGCAGAAAGACATGCTGGCCAGGATTGTGGAGCGGGTGGCGCGACTCAAGGAGTCGCTGGACATCGAGGAGCAGCAGTTCAGCCAGCAGGAGGCCACCTCCACCAGGAGCAGCAGCAGCAGCACCACCAGTAGTACCTCCACGACACAACAGCAGCAAACGGAAGCGGAAACGGACCAAGAACAGGCGGAGGAGCAGAGCACCCTGCCACCCACTGGCTCCACGGAGACCGAAACAGACCCGACCCTGCTCCTCGATGAGACGACGCTCCTGGAGCTGCAGCACACGATGAACGAGCAGGCCGCGTTGCAGGCGGCCGTCACGCAGCAGACGACGCTCATGAAGGACCTGCCCACCACGACGGATTTCAGCCAGGAGTCGGCAGGGACAGGCACCAGCGACCACAACGAAGAGGAGGAGACGGGGGAGACGACCTCTGCGAATCTCACGACCCAGCCAGAGATGAGCCAGGAGACAGACGAGTCCCAGTCCCAGGAGGAGGACCAGGCGGCAGCATCCACAACCAGCGACGAGGCCCTCACCGATGCCACCGATCCCGACGATCAGTTTGTGGCCGCCCGCTCCAACAACAACATTGCGGCAATCACGGCAGCAGATGCGGATGCCAGTAGTAGCAGCAGCAGCACCACCACCACCACAGCCACGAATGTGGGCAGCCAGCAGCGCACCCTCACGACAATGGGAAGCTGAAGCACCGCCAGCCACCAAGCGACCCTTCGGCCACAAGGTCACGGCGGCCCTGAAGCGCGGCGCCCAGCGTCCGAGTAGCAACAGTGCGGCGGCGGCCAATGCGGCGGCAGCCTCCAAGCCCCCAAGCGGCATCACCACCCAGAAGCAGAAGATCTCCAGCAACGCTGGCTACCAGCAGAAGCAGCAGACGAAGCCCCTGCAGACGAAGGTGACGCCTTCGCTGAGTGCATTGTCGTCGTCCTCTCCATCATCATCATCCTCTGCTCTCCCTTCGGCCACCACAAATGCAGCGAATCCCGGCCTGCCCATCGAGCAGCTGTACACACGGACCCCACAGGCCAATATTCCCCTGGCAGCAGCAGCGGCAGCAGCAGCAGCCTCGTCCTCTGCAGCAGCGGCAGCAGCAGGAGGAGCAGCTGCCACCACATACAGCAGCCAGCAGGACAGCCTCGTCTACGATGGCCATGTAGATGCCTCGGCCCTCATCGACAGCCTCAGCACGAACGCACGCGAGGAGTACTACCAGCAGAAGCTGGGAGCAGCGGCCAACAACAAGGATAATAAGGTAAGAATCTTTATCAAGATTTAGGCTTTAAAAGATCTTCATCTGTAGTTGTAGTAACTCATTGCAATGAACTCTGGGATCCAGAAAGAAGGTGGGATCAAATATCTAATACCAAAGTTAAGTTGGGGATCATTACAAAGCAGAGATCGTTTAAGGAGGAATATATCCAGGACGTTACGCTAGAGATCATCACAAGCAAAGCATGATCCATGATCCAAGCATGATCAACAAATGATCCTTATCTAACTTCCAGCGATCTCTAGGATCTCTAGGATGGCACCCTGAAATTTACAGATCATTACTCCCCAAAGATCTTTTCAAGAGGAAAATTCCCAAAGGAATCCTATACGATTTCTACACCGATATCCAGAGAGATCGCTCTGGAGATCCCTCGAGATATCTTTCCATCTTCCATCAGCAATCAAAAGATAGACCGACCATTCTTAGGCTTAATTAGCGATTGACCACAAAAGTTCGAAAGGGGAAAGGGGAAATGGGAAATGGGGAAATGGTAAAAGAAAAAGGGGAAAGGAAGAAAAGGTAAAGGTAAAAGGCGAATGCGAAGGCCTGTCAATGTATCTTCCAGATACATACAATATTTCCCAAGACAATGGGCCAAGAGACCAAGAGACAGAGACATCCTACAGCTACACACAGCAAAAACAACAACCGTTTCGGACAGACAAAAAAAGACACAAGTAGAACCTCGGGTAAATCCCCCGTTGAATGTCAAATGCAGAATTATTGGAACAACTTGACTCTGAAACTATCGCCAGCCACAACAGCCCCAACACGAGGCAGGCAGCAAGCAGGCGATGACAACGACAACGACAATGACAACAGCAACATCGTTGGCAGGAGGCAGGAGGCAGGAGACAGGAGACAATATTCAGGGAAAGAGCTGCAACAAAAAGTTCAGAGTTACAGAGGGACCATCATAGGAGCAACCAGAGTGGTGCGGAGTGGGGCCAACTACTTGGATAGCTGGCCAAAAGCCGGCCACTTGTTATAAATGGAGCGCCTCCAGGCATTGGCTTTCCATTGCAAATCGATTGTCATAAGGCTGGGAGAAAGATCCCAGATCCCAGCACCCAGCTCCAAGTTCCAAGCTCGAGGGAGCAACTGGGAGTCGCATCTGAAACGGAGACTGAGACTTTCAGTACCATAATATCGGAGAGTACATTGTTGGTGGGTCAGTGTTTGGTTGTTTGGTTTAGCCATCGTTTTGTTTCTTCTTTTTGGGGGAGGGGGTATTCAGGGGCACCTCCAGTCATCGTTGACATGGACAAGGGAGAACTGGTCAAGCCTTATTAGATGCAGCAGACGGAGAAGGAGAAGGAGTAGGAGAGACTGCAGCCAGAGGCAGGGGCAGGGGCAGGGGTAGCGATGAAGATGGAGGGCATCTCAGATGGGGCTTGGGAATCACCATTGATTTGGGCAGGCAGGCAGTCAGGCAGTCAGGCATTGGACATCGGACATCGGGCATTGGAATGCCTGTGCAATTTGTTGCCACTACTGACCTATAAATTTTGATGTGCACCTAACTATGATGATTGGTGGCAGCTACAACTTTTACGGTGGCTGGCGCGCGGGAAGGGGAACAGCAGGGGAGAACCAGCAGCGACGACTCCACGTCTGAGTCTGAGTGGGACTCGGGACTCGGACTCGGATTCTGACTCTGACTCTGACTCTCCGGCCACAACGACATAATTTATGGCCACATGCGCGATCGACGACGACACACATAGCCATCGCATCGCCATCGACCAATTGGCCACCCCATCCCATCCAATATCCACATCCAACATCCAATCCAATCGACAGCAGCAGGTTGAGCAACTCACTCAACAGGGAGAGGAGCCACACAGAGGTGCCGCAGAGGAACAGGTTGCACGTTTCAGTGCTCGTTCTGAGTAGATTCGTCCGAGACTCACCTGTAATGAAAAGAGAATTTAAACTAAATGAAAATGCTTTAAGCTCTCCTCTCTCAGCAATGGGTGGTTTTCCTCTCTCTCTCTCTCTCTCTCTCTCTCTCTCTGGTTTGTTCCTAATTAAAATTGCAATCACATATCCGCACATAAATGGGTTGCAAGGCCCCGCCGAGACGACAACTCTAATGAAGTCTTTAATTGTTTGTTTGTTGGTTCCATCCAACGATCGATCGATCGATCGATCGAGTCGAGCGGCAATCTACTCAGAGATTAATCGAACAGCATTTTGTGCGGTTAGCATCGTTTGATGCCGTTTCTATCAAATGGAACGGAACGCTGTGAATGGAGCCCCCGATTATGGCTTGTCACTGGGGAATTTCTGGCATTCAAGAAGGAATTAGGATTAGGATTAGGCCTTAGGCTGTAGGCTGTAGGCTTTAGGCTCTAGGAGAAAGTTAAATCTTGGGCCTTTCGCTGCTCCTCGTTCCCCTGCTCCGTTCACCATGCTCCCTCCCAGGAGGTGTGTGCCAATTGTGGATGGAACCAACAAGAGCCTTTCCATGCGCTTTTCATGAATTTAAGCTAAGGATTACACACGGATTTTCTTGTATAGAAAATTCGACCAATCAATATCTCCCACAGCACCTGTCGTTTTCCATCTTTAAACCTTCCGGAGAGTCGTACACAAAAAGTAAACAAATCGAATGCGAGAAAAGCAATCATTAATTACAATTCAATGCTCGAGCATCGGGCATCGGGCATGTTAATGGTCTTTCAAAGGCCATCAAATGAAATCAAAGCAAATCAATGAACGCTACTCAAGAGGCCAGAATCCAAAGTTTATGATCTACCCATCGTCTAACGTCTAGCAGCAGCAGCAGCAGCATTCAAAGCAGAAGCTAAAGAATGCCCCAATGATGATGACGTTGATCAGCGGAGCGGAGCGTCTCCGCTTTCCCGCTCTCCACTCTCCGCTCTCCGGGTTGGGTCTTGATTGTTGGGGGGGCTGCTGTCGGTTACCGCTAGAAATATCATAAATTAACGATTAAGCTCAGATTTGTTTTACGGTTACGGAACGGACAGAACGGACAGAAACATCCCACCCCATCCCATCTCTCTCTCTCTCTCTCTCTCTCTCTCCGTGTGTGTGTGCGTTGGTTTGATTTTTGTTAGAACTGTGAGACCGACCGAAATGTAATTAACACATTGTTAAATAGATTTCTGTTTTTTCCACCTCAGAGTGTGGAGTGTATTTTGTTTTTGTTTTTTTGGCAACAATCGAGAGATGAGATGAAAGCATAATTGTTACATTGCCAAACAAAAGAATTGGGCTGCGCGTCGCTAATTTGCATACAAATAATGATACTAGGAGAAAAGCAGGCGAAATGAGAAAAGAAAGAACTTTCGCTGCCTGTTTAATTTACACGCTTTCTTCTTCAAAAACAACCAACAACAAAAAGACACCACAGACGCCTTAGAACTGCAGAAGAATCAGCATTAGAAAATCAGGCTAAATACTCGGTGCCGAAATATGCCATTTTGTTGTTCGATTTGTATGGATGGAAATGATAATGGAATCATTATAGAGGTCGAACTGCCGTTATGGCCAGGTCATAGCGTCCAAGATCTGTCTCGCATCGCATGAGTTGCAAATACCAGTCTCTCTCTCTCTCTCTTCTTGGATGATGCAACCAGCAGCATGGGGAGTCGAACATACGACTTTTTCACGCTCTCAACTCATCTAATTAGTGGACGGAGCCCGGAGGCTTCTCTTGGCATGAGCCAAAGCCACTCCCCGACAGCCAGACCGAAAGCCACTCATAATAATTAATTATAGCCTTCTGCCTGCCTGCTTGCCACTGCCTCTGCCTCTGCCTGGCATTCGATGCAGGAAGAAATCAACTCAAATTTAACTGCAGCCTCATACTGGGGTGGGGTGGGGTGGAGTGGTGTGGTGTGGAGTGGGGTGCAGTTGGGTTGGGTGGATCCTCATCTTCGTCTCTGCCTCTGGGAGGCGATGGTAGCAAAAGGAAGCCATCCATCTAATGGGGCTATCAAATACGACTTCAGAATAGAAAGATGCAAATGCAAATGCAGAACGAAGAAGTAGAACCCAGAGGGACACTTCTCATCGATGTTTCCCCAAGCAATCTATGCATATCTTCCTCCCAGCTGCATCCATTGCTCCAAGAGATATTATGCACGATCGAGAGTCGGTCCAAGGAATCCAAAAACAAAATACACGCAGTGTGGGATCGCTGCCTCGCGCCTCTGGAGTTGTTGAACTGTTCCCAAACTGTTGAACTCTGTTCCTCATCAAATTGACTCAAATCGCAGCCAGAAGTTTTCACTTAACCTAAACATTCTTAATCAGAATCGTTTAGTCAGTTGGTTAGCTACGACAGAGACCCCTCAGAGACCCCTCAGAGACCCCTTTTCGAGTCGCTTGAGTCGCTGATTTCCCCCTGCAATTCGAACACTTTCAAACGGAACCAAACTTTCGTTCCTGCCACACAAAACTTCGACTCGTGCCCCGTGCCCCATGCCTCGTCGTTCCAGCAATGACACCCGACAATTTCACAAGTCATAGAGCATATAATCATAGACCTGTAACAGAAGAAACAGAAAAAGGCAGAAGAAAAAAAGCAGAAAACAACAAAAAGTGAATTGCAGTTAATGTGATTTTTCCAGAAATCATAATGAAAAGAGAAAAGAAACGAATAGAAACGAAAGGCGGGAGGCGGGAGGCGGTGCAAAATCAAAGACAATGACAAACAGGGGAAAACCCTCCTACAGACCTAAGACCTGCGTGGAAAACGAGTGTGAAATGTTGTTCAATCGACAGGCAGACAGATGGACAGACGGACAGATGGACAGACGGACAGACTGATATTGGCAGCTGCCACCAGATTTTCTATATCTACCATAGAATACACAGATGGAGGGGGAGGAGGAGGAGGAGGATGAGGAGGAAGGAGTAAGAAGGAGGCGTGACTTGTTGGTCAGCAATTGTTGCCGCCGTTTGATTGACATGGAAAAGTGCACTTATCGCGAGGTTCCCCTGTACTCTGTGTCTGTCTGTGTGGTGTCTGTGTGGGCTGCAGATCAAAGAAGCACCTAAAGATGGCAGGGAAATGAAGCAGGCAGGCAACAGCCATGCCACAGCAACAGCATGCAACATGTGGAGTCAAGTGGGGACTTCTGTGTTGTCTCTCTAATTGAAAGTTGATGAATGGCAGCCAAAAGTGGTACAAAGAGGTTTCAGAAATACTCATGAAACCTGTAACAAAAACAAAACAAGAAACCATCTATGAAAAGATGAAAGAGGAAGATCCTTAAGCTTTTCTAGCATTGAATGCCTATATTTTCAATTGGGAAACTACTAATAGACGCTGAACGCCGACTTTCATTTGAAAGTCAGACAAAAATCGAGAGAAATGTCTCATCCAATCGAACTTTATAGATATAACAATTTCCATCCGATTTCGAGTACGAAAGCACAAAAACAACTCCTCCATCTCTCCCTTAGGTCTGGGCTTTCAAGCACTTCATCTGCACCTCATATCATCCCAGACACCACACCTCAGTCCCCAGACCCCAGACCCCAGAGACCACAGCTCATACATACATCATCGTGTGCTGTACATTACATAAGAAAAACCACAGAGGGAGGGAGGGAGGGCATGGGCATGGGCATGGGAGGGGGTATAGGTATGGGTTAAAGATTTACCGCTTTGTTTTATCAATTGCTTGTTAACACAGACACAATGGCCCCTTGATTGAAGCTGACCGTTAGAGCTGCTCTTCTGATGTCTGGAGACATTGGACGCCGCCCAAAAGTTATGCTAATTTCGGGGAAAAGTCCAAGAAAAACCACTAGGCGAAAGATGATGATGATGATGATGATTCCAGGGAAAACTGGTAGCAAAGCGGAAACTGCCATCGAATGCAAATGAAAGCAATGAAGCAGAAAGCTTTAACACAGCGAGAGACAGAGAGAGAGAGAGGGAGAGAGAGAAAAAACGAGAGAGAAAGGGTATACATATAAAAGAGTGGTATTCAAAGAGGGGTATGGGAGGAGTATACGATTAGGGAAAATCGAACAATGCCTCTTCCAGCGCCATGCCATCCAAGAGACACGGAGAAGAAAGCCGAGACGCCGCCAATCTTCAGTGGCAGAGTGGCAGAGAGGCAGATGCAGAGGCAGAAGCAGATGCAGAGGTCTTTCTAACTGGCTTTCTAACTTTTTGTATTTTTGGGAAAGGGTTCCCATTGCCCGTTCCCCCCGTTCCCCCGTTCCCCCGTTCCCCATGTTACCCCAGTGTCCATGTCTTTCTCCATTTCTGCGATGATTTATTAAAACTTTTACTAGCAATTAAACGTCGCTTCGGGAGGCGGCAGGGAGCGGGGCGAGAGGTAGGGGGATATCACCCACTAATAACTGTAATTTATTTACCTGCGAAGAGCGAAAATTATAAATAGAAAAAAGAACCCCAGAAAAATGCCAAAATGAAAAGTGAAATCCGGCAAAGGGTCCGAAGCATCCGCCAAAAACAAAGCCAGGGCGAAACAGAGCCCATAAAAGTCTGACACACAAAAGAGAATCGGTTCGAAAAAAGAGAGCAGAGGAGAGCTGAGCTGAGCAAAAGCAAAAGTAGAAATAGAAACAGAAACAGAGGAACAGAAGCAGCAGAGGGGGAGGGATAGGGGAGGAGGAGGAAGCCCCATTTCAATTAACCCAAGAACCAAAAATAGATAGAACTTCTCTTTGGCATCAGAGGAGGAGGTACATACATACATATGTACATATGTACATATGTATGTATATATGGCATCTGGTAGATGGTAGATGGTATCTCTAGTAGATGGTCAGCGACTGCCCACTGTGCCCATTCCATAATTTATCGAACGATGGTCAATTTATGGCAATGACGCGGCCAACAAGAATACCCGTCCCATCCCCATCCCCATCCCCGTACTCGTACTCGTACTCGTACTCTTAGCCTGAATTGGCCATTTGGCCAAGGCATTTATCTCGCCGCATGCTATTCAATTACAGAAGGAGAGACAACTTCAAGAACTCTGCTGCTGCTGCTGCACAGATCTGCTGATCATCATCGGCAAATGAGGCAGGAAGATGGCAAAGGCACAGAAACTGATGAACGAATCGAATCGCCAGGAATTAAACGACGGATACAAATTGAAGAAAGTTAAGAAATGAAAGGATTTTTCAAGAGAAGAACAGGAGAAGATCAGGAGAGTATCAACCGAAGATCCTCGGAAGATCAGTGATATTTCAAAAGAAGAACAGCTGAAGCTCAGAGATCAGATGATCAATTATATTGGTGCATAAGCATCCAATAAACGACAGGAACCTTAAGAATGCCTTATTTTGATGTGGAAATAATAGGGACCACAGATCATTAGGGACCTATGTACCATCATGATCATGGACTGATCGTGTAACTACGGATATTCCAGAAAACCCTCTCAGAGTTCAGAGTTCAGACCTCAGATCCAGATCCAGATCATGCGATCGATCTGTCTGTCTGTCTGTCTGTCTGTCTGTAGATCGTGCAGCTACAAGACATTGATATACTAATGAGAAGAGCTCTGCTGTCTGCTATCTGACATCCAAAGGGCACTTTCCATTGAACGCTTTTGGCCAGAGCAAGCGAGAGAGAAAGAGAGAGAGAGTGAGAGTGTAAATAATCATTAGTCCGACTGCCAAAAACAAACTACATCAAGTTCAAGCTAAACAAACCTGACACCTCGTCGAGTCAAATGTGTAGGACCCTGTCTCCCTGCCTGCCACATGCCCCATGCCCCATGCCCCCGTGAAGCCATCACCCACAACGACGACGCCGACTACAGCGACGACTACAACGACGACTCACGACCAAATTAAGATCTCACAGCATTTGGCAAACTAATTGCGAATGTCTCTACTACACAACTGGAGCTGGAGCTGGAGTTGGAGCTGGAGCTGGAGTTGGGGGCTGAAGTCGGGGGCTGGAGGAGCCCCTCTCCACTGCGGCGGAACAACTGCAGCTATTTGCATTACAGAGACCCAAACGACCTATGAGATACTTGCAACATCTTTCATTCTTCATTCGTGTCTTGGGGGCCCCCGCACAAAACTCCAAACTCCCCATCGAAACTGTATCTGTATCTGCAGCTCTTTGTCTTTCGGTGTATGTGTGTGTGTGTGTGTGTGTCTGTGTGTTTTATTTTTGGCTTCGACTTCGACTTGGAGTTGGAGTTGGAGTTGAAGTTCGACTGAGGATCTGTGGCTCTGTAGCTGTGGCAGGGGCTCTATCTATGGCTTTGGCTTTGGCTTTGGCTTTGGCTTTGGCTTTCTTCTCTCTCTCTTTCTTTCTCGGGTTACTTTCTGCTGCTTTGGCTTTCTAGGTCGTGTAATTGTACGTACTCATAGAGTAGACCCACAGAGCCAGGCAGAAACCAATTGCATTTAAATCACATTTTTCTTTTTTGTTTTTTGTTTTTGTTTGCCATTTTGATGGCTAATTCAATTGGTGCATTGCCTGCTGCCTGCCTGCCTGCTGCCTGGTTGCTGCAACATCAAATTGATAAATAATTTATAAGAGTGGATGGATCCACATCCATATGCCATATGCTTATGGGATGCATGGCATTTGAGCATTTATGGTCTATAAATTTAATGCCCAAAATGCACTTTCCCAAAAACAAATCTCAGGCCAGAAACTCAATTCGTAGATTGTTCTTTTCTTGTTCTCATTTCGATGGGACTGTGGGATAATCTGATCAAAGATGGATTTATTAATGGAAGATGTATACACAAGGCTAATGAAAATCCAGTGCATTTGTGTTGGATCAAAGGGAATAAAAGGAAATTCGGGAGGGATTTTCCATTTCCATGAGACATAAACTGTCTCTAGCCTGCGGGCTTCAAGCCCCCCGCCATTTGTTAACAATTTTATAACATGGCTCTGGCCATAAAGCAGAAGGAAGTCCGCAAATTATTCACCCCGCCCAGGCCCAGGCCCAGGCGCAGGTCCAGGTCAGGTCCAGGTTCAGGCCAGGTCTAGATCCAGGCCGGTACGAATGGCTGAAGAAGGTATAACTTTTGCGCATTTCAAGTTGGGGAGGACAAGAAATTACAATTTATAAGCAAAACAAAAAAGCAGAAAACAGAAAGCAGAAAACACTGCGGACAAAAAAGCATAAATAAATGCAGAACAGAGCAGCACAGAACAGAACAGAAGTTGCAGCCGCTTCAGTCGGTTGTTCCTGGTTCCTGGTTTCAAACAAAAAATTAGCAATTTAAATGCCCTACAAAATGCCACCCAGTCGCAGGCACATGCACATGCACACTCGCACAAACTCCACAAACATCCGTGGCATGGGGCAATATGTGGGGATGTGCGGCCTGGCCACATTGGTGTCAATGGTGGTTCGGGTTTTAGCAGATGGGAATGGAATGGAATGGAATGGTGGCCCGCCCCCAGAGCACTTTCTTTTGGATTAGACATAAATTTTATGACTCTAGCGCCTCTACTGCTCGCCGAATGGAGTAAAAGTTGTTGATCCACTAAAGAAAACATAAAGCAAAGCGAAGCAAGGCAAAGCATCTGCAGCATCTGTAGCATCTGTGGAAAGAAGCTGGAAAAAGAGTTGTAAACGGCTGAAGCTTCAGCATTGAAGCATTTGCCATTCAAAATACTCACTCGAACAATTTTCAGCATTATATTCGAATTTCGAATCGTTGATTGCATTCACCTGTCGTGAGGTGAGTCTGAGTCTGGTCTTTGGTCTCTCGAGTGACTGATGGAGCATGTGTGTGTGTGTGTGTGTGTGTGTGGGTTGCATGTTGCATGTTCGAGTAGGAAAGTCTTTTCTCTCTCTCTCTCTTGAGTTGAGCTTCGCGATCGATAGGCATCTTTCCCTGTCTTTAATTGCAGCGACCTTCGGGTCAAAGTTGCCTCTCGACCGCAAATCGAGTTTTGATTTCTTTTGAATTTATGGCTCATCGCCAAATTACTTGATTATTTTCGTCTTTGTTTTTCTTTTTTTTTGTTTGTGTTTCGTCGCAGCTTTATTTTCTTTAGAAAGTGCAATTAATTTATAGATCTTCGGATGGCTCTGTGATGGAGATTTGAAGATGGATGGAAGTGGGCCATTCAGCAATTCAGGAATTCGTGTACAATGCAGGGGGAGGGGATACACTATATGGAGGATAGCCAGAAGATATCTGTAGGAGATTGGCAGCCAAGGATGATAGAAGAACCTCTAGATATCTAGGGGTAATAATACAGTTTCTTACAGAAGACTCAAGCGATAGCAAAAAGGTAACCAAAATCTAACTCTTCCCCCCAGAAATAGTCTGTAGATAAGCAGAAGATAAATTACAGATATATCAGAGATAAAAAGAAGATACCATAACCATGTGATGTCTTAATAAGCATCAATCACAGATCTCTGCCCAGAAACAGTTCTACTTCTGTCACCAATCGAAGTATTCGGAAGTTCAGCTCTTGAATCGAATCTTCCCATCAATCAGAAACATCGTCACTTTCAATCAGAGGCTAACAGATAACCTTCATCGATTCATCGATTCATCCATTCAAAGCAAACGACATTCAAAGACTTTTTCCAGCCACAAATTCAATCAAATTCATTTTCGTTTTCTTTTCTTTTGTACTCGAATCATAAAGAGAATGAGGATGAGGATGGAAAGGGGAAATGGGAAATGGGAAATGCATTTGACGCCATCAACTCCACTTACAGGGAGATCGGGGGTCGACAGTGTGGTCGGGAGGTGGTGATTGCGGATTGTGGGTTGTGGGTTGGGGGGTCAGCCTTCGACTTGGACTTGCATCTTTTGTAGGCCATCCACTGCACTGCTGCTGCACTGCTGCTGCACGTTGCCCGTTGCACTCCTCCACTGACACACTGACATTTGATTGCAGCTGCCGCTGTTGCTGCCGTTGCTGCTGCTGACAACTTGACACAATTTTTAATAAGAGACGACGATGGCAATGGCGATGGCGACAGCAAGCCCGACAAACCGACCGACCGACCGACCGATCGACCAAAGTGTCAATTTCCCTGGCTATGGAAAAGCCATGACTCGAATCAGAGACATCAGAGCATATCGATGGTTAAGACTCATTTTGGGGGCAGACAGACAGACAGACAGACAGACATATCGACTGCCAGCAGCTCGAATTTGAAAGGCCTTTGCTGTCGGATATTACAAGTGCTTTATGGATAAATATTTGAATGGCACACTACGCTCGCAACAGATACTTTTGCCCACCCCCCTGGCTACCTATCTGCAGATACAGTTGTGGCCTGATCTGCAGTCCGTTGTCCGTTGTCTGTGTGTTTGCCTGGTCATTTGTCAGATATTTCTATGGGGCAAGCAAACACTTGTGGGTTGCGGATTGCGGATTGCGGATTGTGGGTCTACGGTTTGGTTGCATGCAAAACTTGCAGATACTTCTGTCCCAGAAAAAACAGAAGTCCGCACAGAAGGAGAAGGTCGGTGGGAGGTGGGAGCTGAGAGCTGAGAGCTGGGAGGACGGCAACTCAATTATGTGCGAAGATTCCATCGAAATCATTAAAATAACAAATTGGGCACGAGAAAAAAACATGGACACAAAAGCCACAAAACTCCTTTTTGGCCACAAACAAAATTGAGTTGAAGTTGCAGTGGCAGTGGCAGTGGCAGCCAGTCTCGGATGAAGAATGGAGTGGACTGTAAAATAAGGAGGACGGGGAGGAGGAGGAGTAGGAGGTGGAGGAGTTGGACTAGGAGGTGGCTTGGGCTAAGTGGCATGGAAAACCGCAGAAAGCAAAATGGTGCAAAAAGGGTACAAAACACAGACGGGGACATGCTTCAATTATGGACAGAAACAGAGAGAGAAAGAGAGAGAGTGAGAGAGAGAGAGAGAGATTGGGTGATAGGGGGAGGAGAGCCAGCAAACAAGGAGTGGAATGCAGTGAAATACTGAGAGACTAGACAGATAGAGAGAGAGAGAGAGAGAGAGCGCATTGCTTTCTATCCCCCATCCCCATCCACATCCATCCCTATCATCATGAAGTCATCGAAGTTTATCATCATCATCATCATCATCTATCCATTTGCCACATTTGCCACATTTGCCACAGTGGAGGCCACAGAAACAGCCAGCCAGAAACGGCTGCCAGAAATGGCTGCAAAAAAGCAAGAGTTTCTTTATGGGCTAAAAGCGTGTACAGGGGGCGTGGCATACGAAATGGAAATTTATGCCACAAGATACGAGGAGTCGAGTACAACTTTTAGCCACAATATATGTGTCATTTGTGGCACAGCCTCAGCCTCAGCCTCAGCCTCAGCCTCAGCCTCAGCCTTAGTCTCAGCTTTAGTCTCAGTCTCGGCCTGAGAGATAGATGCTCCCACTCCGACAAGCACTAATTGAGTTCAAAGATCGCACATGGAAAAGTGGAAAATTCCGGGTAACTTTGCTCAGGTTTTTATTAATCATCTTCGCCACAGAGAGGGAGAGAAGGATGTCAGGGACTGGAACTGGGACTGGGACTGGACCAGGGCCTGGGCCTGGGCCTGGTTGGTTCCCATGCACCCATAACACGACCGCATCTTCAATCAACGTCAAAACAGAGAAATACTCGCTCAACAGAGCAGCAGAGTAGTCCTGGCTCGCTGGCTCCCTGGCTCCCTGGCTGCCTGGGACCCCAGAAGACCGCGAAAATTAATGAGCAAATCTCTCGCCCCAGACATTTTTTACATAGAAGTCCAAGGAGGACGAACGGGGGGCGATATCGGGTCTGACTCCTCGCTTGCTCGCGTCTATGTATGCATGGGGAGGCATATATGGGGATCTGGGGATATGGGGATATGGGGATATGAGGAGGCAACGCATTCAGGCAGGCGACAGGCATGTTGTGGCATGGGGCAGGCGCAACAAAGTAGTCCGTTGTAGTAGTCCGGGATGCATCCCAAAGCATCCCAAAATGGTTGGCGGGCATTGGACATATGGATGATGGCACTGCAATTGATTGTGACAGGTTTATGCGCAACGAATTGTCGTGAAATCAGAAGGCGAAAGGGCAGGTGGGGTGCCGCAATTTGGAATGGGAATGGGAATGACTTACGGATAGACATTTTGTAGACTTTACTTTGATTCGCACTTTCGCTTCCCTTTCGATACAAGAACGAAAGATTGAATTCATTGGGACTCATTCAGCAATTGAATAGGAACATAATTATTCAGGAGAGATATGAGAGATATCAAGCTGAAGATTTCAATATTGAATATTGAATGTGGAAAAGCCCTGATGAAAAGCCCGGCACGATTTTGTCATTAAACGAATCTCATAAGTGGCCAAAATCATAAAAGCCTGCCACTTAACAAGTGATTAATGATGCAATGGAAAGACTTGAGTGCAACCCGCGTGAACCCACGAAAAGCCCAAAGAAGAAGAGTTTACAATACACGATATACAGCAGTGCATAAACCTCAATAATTTCATGCGAACCCAGAGCAGTGGCATCAGTGAGCATCCTCTAACAACAGCAGCAGAATCTCTGGGCTTGGGTTTGGGTCTGTGGACTGGGGACTGGGGACTGATGTTAGCCTGGCCCACAGCAGAGCAGAGCAGCCAGCCAGCCAGCCAGCCAGCCAGCAGTTGTTGGGTAATTTGATAGGCGACAACTAGCCAAGAAGCAGCCAAGCAACGGACTTGCGGTGGAAAGCTGGGCTGAATCTGGAGATGGAGCTGGGATGGGGCTGGGGCTGGGGCTGGGATGGCTGCAAGCAGGAAAGCAGGAAAGGAAAAAAATATCGCAGCCAACGTGTGCGTATCTTTTACAGCGCAACAAGCAAGTGCAACTAATAAATTAATGTGCCTGGCAGGCAAACCAGAGTTACCAGAGGACAGAAGATACAGTAGAGTCCAGAGTGGAGAGTGGAGAGGAATGGTGGTGGTGGTGCTAGCAGTGGTGCTGGTGGTGGCAACAACTACTCATAGCTGAGGCTGTCACCTGGGCAGCAAAATGAAAGCTACAAGCGGCTGGCTACAAGCGACTGCTGAAGCTGTGGCTCTGGCTCTGGCTGCAACTGCGGATCATAGCGTGCTAAATTTGCCATCCAGTTGGCATGTCAATGAGAGATACAAGCCCCTCCACTGCACACCACACCAGTCCATTCCAGTCCACACTCTCAGGGGGGGTAGTACATATCTCTCAGAGGTAGTCTCTCCGCTGTCTGTGGAATGCACTGCGTTTGCATACAAGATGAGCAGCGGTATTCAGATTCAGTCTGCAGCAAAGAGTGTGAAGATCGAGAGACTGCAGCAAGAGGAGGAGGAGGAGGAGGTGGAGGCTGCTATGCTGCTGACCTGCATAACGGTGCCGCAACGAACCGACGACCACAGAATGAGAATGAGACTCCATCCTCCACTCCACTCCACTGCGATCCGCTCGATCTGCCTCTCTTTATCATTATCTATAATAATAGAGAAGAGAGGAGACCCAGCCAGACCGAGACTGAGACTGAGACTGAGACCGAGACCGATACCGAGACCAACAGAACAGATGAACAGATGACCGCAGCGGAGATCCGAATGGAGATCCAAATGGAGAGTGGAGAGTGGAGTGTCCGCGGAGCGGGATGCAGATGCAGCATAGAGCTTTCATAATGCTGTCCATTTTGATTATCATTCACTTAATTATGATTGATAGCTGTAAATGCTGAGCCATGGGCAGCCATGTATCTAATAGATACATTCTACCCAGTTGAGGGGATTGCCTTTACTGTTAAGCGCACATGAACGTATCTACTTATCAATCTATCCATCCATCTATCTGTGTCTCTTCTTTCACTGTATCTGCATCCACGAAATGCAAATCGGGAAATATCTGCAACTATGGCAATTGTCGCAAATGCCAACTGCCAACGGATGCGAATGCGAATGCGGATGATCCTCTAGCCATCTCTAGCCACCTCTGATGGCCACCTTTTTTTTGCTGCTGGGGATCTATCTCTTGAATAGAGATGTGCCTTTGGCATTTAGCAGCACACGCAGCAAAAAGATACAAAGATAGATAGATAGATAGATAGATGGATGGATGGTTGGTTGGTTGGTTGATTGACCAAGTGGAATGGGTACAGGGATTGGTATTTGCTTTATATTGCCGACTTGATGTTTTTTCCGCCTCAGCCAGAGACGACACATTAACGATCGTCTCCCCTCCCCTCCGATGCGGCAGCTTCACATTTGAAAGAACAGAGGCACATCCATAAAGAAGTTCCTTTGGTATCCGATAATACTTTAGGACAATGAAAAAAAAGACTCTTCATCAAGGGAAAGTATAGAAATTCCTTTGACAGCCTCAGCAGCCATCACCACCACCATTCCTCTCCACCCTCTCCACTCTGTATCTTCTGTCCTCTAGTTCCCAAGAGCAATGATAAAAACTTCTTTCAGAGGAGCAGATTCATCAAAGGATAGTAAGGATTCTTTGATAGATGGAACTTATTCTCCAGATGGTTTTAGAAACATGTCTTTTGGGTATTTTGTACAAGTGCAGGGAATACCCATGATTTCCACAATGTTCTAAGAAAGGGAAACCCTATGACAAGCAAGTTCCTAGGCAAAATATCTGCCCTTCAAGTTAAACTACTTTGAAAGCCATCGAAAGGCCGAGCAAAGCTTGTGCAGCATGTGGCAACATCCAACTAATATAGACATTAGCCTGCCCCTTGCATCTCACTGCCGTTTATCAAAGAATCACTGCAGCAGCGGCAGCGGCAGCAGCAGCAACAGCAACATGCTGCCCTTTTCCAAGCGGAAGCTTATAATTAACACAGAAAAAATACAGACAGAAAGACAGATGGACAGATGGACAGAGGGAAAACCAGTGCACAGAGAGGCGGGGACAGACGTAGAGGCAGCGACAGAGACAGAGACAGGGGAAAATGTAGAATGTAAAGTGGAAAATGCAAATGCAAAGCGCGTAATGTCGGCATCTTTATCTCTCACCTCTTTTTCTCCTACTGCCGCTGCCGCTGCTGCTGCTGCTGCTGCTGCTCCAAAGGAAAAGCCATGCGAAAGAAAAGATTGTCAGAGATGCAAAACAAAAGCCGAAATGTAACCGCAGGGCCCGCCGCTCTGGCCAGAAGAGGAGAGGGAGTAGACTTTGGCGGTGAATAAGATGTGCAGTGTGCGCTACTTTGATAAAAAACATAGGAAAATGGCAAGGAAAAGTACAAAGAAAACTGCGAAAGAAAGTCCAATAAAGAAAGTGTTTGGCCCCAAGGCCCCAAAAAGCAGCCCCAGAGACAGGGCAGCAGCGGCAGAGGCAGCAACAGCAGCAGCAGAGAACTGCATATTATATTAGAGACAAAAGATATCTCTGCTCTGCTCTGCTCTTTTCTGCTCTTCTCTCTGCAGTAATTAGGCTGCCGATGGAATTATTTGCAGTCTCTTTTTATTTAATTTGAAGTACCTCTAGAGAACCCCAATGGATGGCCCAATGGCCCAATCCCCGCTGGAAAGTTAATGGCTTGTTTAAATGCAAAATTGTAACCATCTCTTGGGGCTTGGGGCTTGGGGCTCCCATTCACTGCCAGAGCCACAGTAAACCATTCAAATTCAAATTAAAGTGAGAAGAATTTACTCTTTTTATTTTTGCCATTTTTTTTGGAAATGCTTAAGCCAGGCCATTATTTTGACACAACCAAATACTAATTTCGCTTTCTTCACATTTCTTTCTTTCCTCTTTGCAGGTAAGCTGCCGCTTCTCAATCACACACAATGACCACAGCAGACGCCGGACAGCCCTCCCCCCTGCCCCCCTCGACATTTGCGGTACGTGAGTGGCAGACACAAAGAAGGGGCCTAAATCTTTATTTTTTGGCGGGGTGGGGGGAGTGGGGGGCAGTGTTTCGACCGTAGTTTATTATGCGTGTATTAGCGGTAAAAAGCCACAAACCAAAAGAAACCAACAGAAACCCAAACATTTTGACCGTTTTTGTTGTTGTTGTTGCTGTTATTGTGGTTTTGTTTTGTTGGAGGTAAGTGACCAGAACAGAACCCCAGAACGGACTGAGGAATGGAGTCCACAACCCAGAAGCATCATCTATTACCAGTCCATGGATGCCATGACCATTTCTGTCCATATTTGTTCAACAAACACCTGCTTAGAGGGGGGTGTGGGGGGGTTGTTTATTCAACATGTTAAGGGCGAAAGAACATGGAAGAAAGTGATGGCCAATCAGGGTTTGTCGGATATGGAAAGTGATTTTCGTAACAGAACATTTACATGGAAATGAACAGGTGCCCGCGAGGGAGCGAGTTCTGGCGGGGAATGGGAAACAGATATCCTTCTAATAGTTACAAACCTCCTCTCAAAAGGATCGAACAATTTTAATGCATTTTTTATTGTATATTTAGACGGTATGCGATAAGGTTTTGAAGACCTTTTTCGAGATTTTAGCCACAGAAAAGTCCCCCCATGCAAGTGAAATATTTCATTAAAACTTTCCACATATCCAACAGTCCCAAGGCAACCTTTTCCGCTCTTAAAAAAGAAATACATGTTCCAAGCATCCGCTCCGCTCCGAACAGAGACCCCCCCGCCCCGCCCCGCACCGCACCACACCACACCATAGCACACCATACCCCAGGTCCAGAAGGCTAATGTCCGACTTCCCTTTGGTATCATGACCGAATCGTTACCGTAATGGTAGCCACATTAACTTTGTCCCACAAAGTGTCCCAAAAAGCGAGAGAAAAACCAGAAAACCAGAGAAAAAAAAACAGAGTACCTTCGAGTAAATGTAAGTCATAAACGTACATTAAAAACCATATCATATCTTGCATTTAAACTCATTAAGGGTTCAACAAACCTTAACCAACGACCACCGACCGGCGACCAGCGACCATCGAGCGAAAGAACTACTGTTTACTGTTAAGGAGAGGAGACCCCAGAGACCCGAGAGACCTCTGTCCGGATCTCTGTCCGAGAAGAGCACAGGGTTCCCTAGTGGCTAAGAAACACACACACACACACACACACACACGCGCAGAAAACTAGAACAATAAACTCGGCCAACAGCAGCAGCAGCAGCAGCAGCGTACTGTACTCGCAAAGAGAGGAGAGGAGAGGAGAGGAGAGAAGAGGGCAATGAAAATATTATTATTACGGCACTCTGGGCATTACGGAAGCATAGAAATCGTGTAATTCTCGTAGAGACCTTATGGGGGGACTTATGACCAGACATATATTGTTACTGCTCGAATAATGGCATTAGAAACAAATTAGAACAAATTAACGTCTACCAGAACGTTGACACATTAAACGGATTCTGTACGATTCCGCAACCACATCCACATCCAATTCCGTTTCTGATTCTGATTCGACAATGACGATGAGGATGAGGATGAGGATGACGGTGCCGATGACGTTGGCTCTCTGACAATGTGACAATTATGATCACGTCTTTGGTCATTATTCCGGAATTGGTTATGGAATGTGGCAGCTGCTGCTCCATTGGATTATTCAATATGCCTTTTTGCACAGCCAAATCATGTAATTGCCTTAAATGCTGCTGCCGCTTTTGCTGCTGCTGCTGCCTCATCTTTGCTTTGTTGCAATCTCTAGGGGTATCTTCAATCTTCCATCTTCCATGTGTGCCGCAGCTCCACCTTTGTTTGCTGTTTGCCAAGTTATGCGCACCAGCAGCAAAAAATTGTAACACCGCCGAAGATGGATACTAGTTACGCATGCGCGGAGCGGAGCGGAGAGGAGAGCTGAGCAGAGCAGAAGAGAAGCAAGCAGATACCACTTTGGCCAACGGAAAGCGGCGGCCTGAATGTCTGGGCCAAGTGCCACGATTATGCCACAGAGATGATGGCACATTGAAGAAAGAAATGGAAGAAGAACCGCCAGGATTTACTAAGCAAGGAAACCCATTTGCAAATACTGTAATAACTCATGGATATCCCTGAATCTCAGAGCTGAGAGGAAATTTTTAGCTCCCTCCACAAACCAAATCGAGCGGGCCAATCCCAATCTTGGCTCTCCTGAAGCCCCCATGAACTGAACTCTAACCCACAGAACCCGATTTATATGCAGAACCATATCCGTTAGAGCCCCTCACTTTACGAGCATGCAGCCTCAACTTCCCCTCAACATAACTCCCCTCCCCTCCCCGGCTTTTGCTTGGCTTGTTATAAGAATATCGACAATCAAGTTTGACGATTTATTGAACATTTTAATTACAACCCGCGGACATGAAGCACTCCAGAGTTTTGAGAGAGTGTTGAGATCTTCAGAGGAGAGTGGCTGGGGGCCACTCACAATCCACAAGGGAAACAGTAGAGAAATAGTAGAGAAACAGTAGAGAATAGAGGAGGAAGTGGATGTGAATGTGGAAGTGGAAGAGCCACAGCTGGAGATATTCGGCACTTGACTGTCGAATGGCTTTTGCTGGATGCTGGATGCCATGTTACGAGACTATGATGATGATGATGATGATCACCATCATGATCATGATGATTAACAATTGCTTGGACCTCAAAGGCGGAAAAATCGTTGGCCAAACAAATAAATAATGGTAAATAAATAAACAAATAAACAAACAAACAAACAAGCGACTGACTTTGCGTGGATTTGCATGAGAAACTTCAGTTAACAACTGAAAAACCCGAACTCGAGCCCGAGCCCGAACATTCAACAGAAGTGCCAACGAGAGTGGAAATGGGAGCCCCGAGGGACCGATGCTTTTGCTACCCTGGAAGATTGATCGGTTTTATAAGAGTGGATACCGTGAAAAGATTTTAACCATAGATTGTTCTTTTCCTTGATTATTTTTTCTACGGCAAAATGACACAAATAAGGTTGTTCAAACTTTCCCATAAGCGAACAGATCACATTCACTGCGTATGAGTTTCTCTGCTATTTTTGCGACTACTAAAAAGTTATCCATGTTTCAATCGAATGTCAAGTGCCATTCAAGTTTGTTGAAAATTATGCAAAAATGTGGATATTAGATCGGACATTTCTCAACTCAAAGTGGACTCAACGGTTCCGTTCCCATGATCGTGATTGCTGCCGTTGCAAGCACCCCTTCCAAATCAATGTAACCTTCCGTCAGCAAAAAGAGGGTACAAGCGAGTACAAGCCTCAGCCCCCACAAGTGCGCCTCAGGTGAAAGATTTTCGGTAGCTTGTCGTGTCGTTGGATGAACACAAAAACCAAAAAAAAAGGTCCGAAAAAGTAGAAGTAGAAATAGTAGAAAACCCCGGATACTCGTAGTCTGGATGCAGAGATACAAAGATACAGAGATACAAAAGTACATACATCCGTGAGTAGACAAACTACTTGAAACTTCACGCTTTATAGATAACAATGAAAACAAGCAAAGGCCGAACGAAAGTACTTGAAAAGCGATTTCATTTTCACTTTGAGCATAAAATTAAATAACAAACAAACAAATAAACAGCCAGCAGGCAGGCAGGGGGAAAAGGGAAGGCGGAACTTAGCGAAGGGGGGGAGGGTAAGTATAACTTAAATAATGGCAACTAATTTTCTGTTCTTTCTCGCTTTAAAGAGCGGACGGGGTGGGGTGGGGGTTGGGGGCTCGACAGAGAGTCATTCAAAGACTTTCACATAATTAAATCAAATTTCGAAATGAAAATGAAATGAAAATTATTTATTAATTGCCAAGCAGTGGCTAGGGGAGCCTTAACTATGCAAATTTCCAGTCGAGGAGGGAGAGATAGACTCTCTCCCTCTCTCTCTTTGTCTCTCTCTCTCGCT